>CM051238.1:167217783-168417783 GCA_027917425.1 Gastrophryne carolinensis | reverse complement strand
AGGCTCCCACATATACCAGTAAAAAAAATAACACACAACATAGCAGCATACCAGACATTGCAACAAAATATACAGTTAATTTCTCAGTAAAGTGCTAGTGCCTTAATAGAGATAATGTAACATAATGTAATAGCAGCATCAGATAAAGTCTCTTTGCACAAATGGCAACCAGTAGTAGCATGGTCTTCAACACTCTGTTGCACATAGTCCTCACAGTAAAATACATACTGATAACATGGCATCCATAATCATTGCAGCAATTGTATATAGAAAGATAGTAAAATGACCTTTGCAGTGATTGCATATATACAGTTACATAACCTGATGACCATTTCGAGCCTCCTGGCCCATCGTCAGAGGTACGCCATAATATGGTAAACCGCTTTATATATGCAAAGATGTTTAGTGCCTTGGATTTTGTTACATTCACCCTGAGGCCGCAAAGATTAGCGAATTTGTGAAGGATGGCCAGAAAATTGGGAAACATCCTTATTGTATTAGAAGCTAGTACTTCCACATCATCTTTGAACATAGCTATTTTGTGCTCGTGGCCAGCAGCAGACTCCTGTGACATTCGCCGATGCTCAGAATTTAAGTGCCAGGGGCTCCATGGCTAGTGCAAACAATAAGGGAGAGAGGGGGCAACCCTGCCACGTGCCTCTGTTGATTGTGAAGGTTGTAGACTTAAAGAGCAGTATTTTACAATAGCTGTAGGCATTTCATAAAGTGCTTTTATGCACATCATTAATATGGAACCGAAGTCCCATTTTTCTAGCAGGTTCACGGCATCGAATGCCTTTCTTAGATCTATAGAAAGGAAAACTAAGGGGATCTTCTTTTGCCACACAACCTTAAATAACTGAAGGAGGTGCCTTATGTTGTCACTAGCTTGGCATCCTGGGATAAAGCTCATCTGATCTTTATCAATCAGTTTTTTATCAATCATTTAACACAGTTACCAACCTATTAGCCAGAAGCTTAGCTAAAATTTTGCTTTATGATAGAAATGGGCCTAAAGTTAGACAATGACAGAGGAGCTAACTCCTTAAAGAATTTTTTGTAATAGTGAGTGGAAAAGCCATCAGGGCCTGGTCTATTGTTAGCATTTAATCCCTTGATTACTTCTAAAACCTTCTTAGCTGTAAAGTCTGCCCCCAGCGCCAGAGGGAAGTTTGGTTATGATAAATCCAACATAAAGGAGTCTATTGGTGCCTCGTCCAGAGATTTAGGGGCCAAGTATAACTTGCCGAGTTCTCTGCGAAAAAGATTGATGATTTTCTTAGGGTTATTTGTTAAGCCCCTCTATACTCTTTGAACCTAATGGGCTTAAATGCATCAGGGGTTCTCAATTGTCTAGCTAAAAGCATATTAGGTTCCCTTTAACATAATATCTGTGCTTAGTCCACCATAAGGACTTTCTCTGCTAGGACCAGGTTTAATTCCACTGTGTCACCATATACCTTAGACTTATTATAAGGGGGGTAGGGTTATCGCTTCTGCAACAGCTTTCTCAAATTTGTCCTGCAGATTTTTGATCTGCTGGTCTCAGGCTTTCTTCTTCTGGGATACTCATTTGATCAAGGTTCCCCTATTTGCTGGTTTGTGGCTCTCCCACTCTGTAATTGGGGAAACATCCTCTGTTGTGTTCACAGTGAAGTATTAATTAATTTCCTTGTTTGGAAAATATCCAGGTATTAAAACTGGGAATTGTTGCACATCCAATTGAATTACCTTGATTTACACATTAAGGAGGACATCCTTAGGAGGAAAAATCATGGTCAGTCCATGGGAAGTACATGAAGTCCTGCATGCCCGGATGCGCCTCCTTCCAGCTATCCACTAAGTATTGGTCTAAAAGCGCCATAAAAGTCCCTGGAGGAGTATCTGTCAGCATGCAGATGCAAAATCAGGTTAGAATAGCCGCATAAAACCAGTAGTGCTTTAGCATTATATGCAACAAATTGGAGGAAGTCAGAAAGGAAGTCTATCTGCCCAGAATTTGGAGCGTAATATGAGGCGACTGATACTTATATACTTAGGCCCTTATTTATGAAGGAATAGCGACAGGTAGCGACTGGTGAGTGGCCGGTAATGACGGGCCCCGCCACGAGAACGCCGGCTCCCCACCACAATCACACATTTATCAAGCCAATCCTGCTTAGCGACTGAGATAGCGCCATATAGCCACTCATTCATCATCCAGCCTCAGCCCACAGTGCCAGCGTCCGACCTTGAACAGCGACAAGTATGACCTCTCGCTACCTGGCGCTCTCCAATGCATTTCAATGGAACAATCTTTAAATATTAATAATGTTATTAATGGTTTTTTTTTTTTTTTTTTTAAATGTGAAAAATTCTGAGATCACTTCTGCCATTTTAGATAATTTTTTTAAGGGAAAAAAAATAAAAAAAAAAATTGTACAGAATTGATATTACAGGTCTGATATTAATGTATTCATATTACTAAATTATTTAAAATATTTTTTTTTTTTGGTTTCCAAAAATATGGTGGTTTGGGGGTTAAAAAACTACTTTTAACACATCGCCTCCAGCGCTCTGGGGTTTAAACATGCATTTCACAGCGCTTGAATTTTTTGAGCGTGATTTTTTGATGATCGATATCATGCGCACCCATACATCGCGGAACCTGTCAAATAGCGACTCGTAACCTTGTATTCAACATTACGCCACACCGACTGAGTCGCTGTCAACAACCGAACAACGGCCAAGCACAGCGACTACTAGTGGGCGCTGTGAAAATACCGCTACAGTCGCTCAACTGTCGCTACATGTCGCTATTAATAAATCAGCCTCTTGCTGAGACTCCTGCTTCACTCTAATCCCAGATTTATCTGTAAAGCTCCACCTCCTCCATTCATTGCCACTGCTGAGTGTGGCAATGATGTCATCACCTGCAATCCTACAGAGAGGGAGAGCAAAAAAAAAGTGTTCCGGGCAATTTGATTAGCGAAAATATCCATCTCTAGTTCTACACCCTAATAAGAGAGTATTGGCAGGGTCTTTGGTTAAAGGTATTTCAAAAGCTCAGTGGGTTCTGGTCCACTTTAAACAACATTATGTTTTCTTTAACATTATGTAACATTATGTTTTCTGGGGAATTATAAAATGTAAGAATATTTGTTCAAAGTAAATGACCTTTACCCGAACTTGATTCAGCCAGATAATAAATGATGCAATACATGCAAAGTGTATGATATGCTGCTGATTGCAAATCCTGTTTTGTAATGTGCATGGCTATAAGTGCTTCTTCTTAAGTTAGCGGAAGAGAAAAGTTATGACAAACGTTCTAATGATAAACAGATATGTAGTTCCCTGTTTCTAACTTTTATTCATCCTTTAATATTTTTCTCTTGCAAAGGACTATTTCATGGCACCACCAGCATGGATCATTATTCCCCACCCTTCTTCCTGGCCAGGCAGCTATTTGTAGCTGAATGTTAATGGTATGGAATAGGTGAAGAGACAGCTGGCGTGGCCTTTTGATACTAGCAGGAGATATACTTCAGGCCTCTCTGTTTTGACAACCACTGTCTTAGATTTAGTGGATCAAAACACAAACCTAAAGTCTAAAAGTTTTAAAAAACTCTAGGCCTGGGTGAAACTATTTCCTCAACTTCCTCAGAGATGCTGAGGCTTAGTTGAGTGCTTTACTGAACACTGATATGACCACAGAGGGATTGTGGGACTTGGTGGGTTTAACATAGTGGGAATGCCTCCAAAAGCACCATTGTGAGTTGGCCAAAAGTCCCTTTTAGACTTGGAGTCCACTTTAATTTAGTTTGCGTTCATTTAGACACAAAAATAATATAAAAGGTGAATAACTATAAATATTTCTTTACTCTTTTAAGTCTCCTTTCAGTTGATTATTCTGCTGAATGCCATCTTGGACAATATTGTATTATCCCCCAGTATTGATTGTACTAATGTCCAAAACTTTTCCATAAACGCTTGTTTGGTCTACAAGTGACCAGTGTTAATTTTATTAAGTTTATCCCCCACTGGTGTATGTTTGGTCAAGATATGACTAGTCTTCACTTTAATTGGTTTATCCACCACTGGTGTGTGTTTGGTGTAGACATGACTGGTCTTCACTTTATTAGGTTTGTCCTCCACTGGTGTACCTTTGGTCTAGATACGACTAGTCTTTTTTTGTTTTTGCCACTACTAGTGTATGTTCGGTATAGACATGACCGGTCTTCACTTTATTAGGTTTAACCTCCACTTGTGTACGTTTGGTCTAGATACGACTAGTCTTTATTTGCTTTTTCCACCAGTTGTGTATTTCTGGACTAGATATGGCTAGTCTTCAGTTTACTAGGCTAATCCACCACTGGTATATGCTTGGTGTAGATATGAGGAGTCTTTACTTATCTACTGATGTATGCTTGGCCTATAAATGAGGTGTCTTTACTTTATTAGGTTAATCCTCGACTGGTGTATGTTTGGTCTAGATATCACTGGTATTCATTCACTTTATTTGGTTAATCCACCGCTGGTGTAGGTTTAGTGTAGATAAGACTGGTCTTCACATATTTTTGGTTTATCTACCACTGGTATAAATTATATATATATATATATATATATATATATATATATATATATATATATACCAATATATATATATATATGTCTTCTCTTTCTTTGGTTTAACCACCACTGGTGTAAGCTGTTTATATTGTGGATGTAACAGTTATTATTAACCAGGATTACTATCCGTTTGTGATTATTTCCCAGATTGTTGAGGGATGCACTTCTATACTGGATTATTTTTCAGTATATTAACAGAATTTGAAAACAAAAAACTGGTAACAAATCCCAAAAAGTACAAAATATTTTAATTTTCAGCTTTGGCACAAATGCTAGTTCCAAAATTGCAGGCACCGTCCTCCGTGCCCCTGAGATGGACACATACAGAGTGAAGGGGTAGGGGCTTAAGTTTTAGAAGTTCATTAATGTTATGATTAATTTTAGGAACCATGTTAAGAACATGAAGCACATGTAGGGGCTAAGTTAAAGCCGGTCAGCCGCTAGCCTGTCCCCGGGCAAATTTTATAGCGGGATGCTCAGCTGCGTGAAATCCCTGCCACTGTGATCGTTGGCTGGCACATTCTCAGCTTTCCTGTGTCCAGTCTATCTGAATGGCCGTGCACAGGAGAGGGCGCGCCCGAAGAAAAAGCCAGGGATGTGGCCAGCAGCGTCGCCCGAGGTACACAGACAGGGAAACTGGGGAGCTGGGGGGTCCAAGAATGGATAGAAAGGTGACGACGGAAGGAGACCATATGGCCCATCTTGTCTGCCCTTATGTGTATACTGTATGTACTCTTAATCTTAGGATAGATGTGTGCTTATCCCAGGCATGTTTAAATTCACTGACTGGAGATTTTTTAACTACCTCTGCTGGAAGTTTGTTCCAAGCATCTGATCTTTCAATCTAATTTAAGGTTTAGGCCTACATTTTATGCCAGGTGCAGACTTAATTATGTATTGAACATTAGTTCACCCAAAATGTACACAGTGAATGTCGATACATATGCTCCCTATAAACTCATTTTACAAAAATTAGGTATTTTAATGTGCTCCATTTTCTTACAGATGAATGAACCAGAAGCAGTAGATCAAGGCAACCTTGTGAGCCAAGTGGCTGGATTAACTCTTATTCTTAAAACAACTACAGGTAACATTAATGCTCATAAAAGTGTATTAACTATTAAGTGCAAAAACGTTTTTGCTTACATGCTGAAGATGTCTGTCTAAATGTGACAATATATTAACATTGGCAAAGGGTGATATTACAGTGGGTTTTGAATTATCAGGCCCTCACTATATACATGTACCTTTAAAAAGGTCTCCAAAAATGACATCCCTGATAATCAACCTGTACCCCTAATGCTCATGCACTAACCTTTTTTGCATAGTGATATTTTTTGCCTTTCATTTTTTCCCCTTCTGGATTTCCCAAATTCTTTGCAGGAAGAGGCCTTTAAATGCTCAGGTAACTACAGAAAAGTGATTCCCAGGTTTTCCTTACTAAGGTCACATAATGGCAATGTCATATTAGGTAATATTGCTCAACTGAATGAACACATATGTTCATTTTAACTTCTTACTTTCCTTACGGTTTCTAAAAATACCCAACAGGCAAGGAAATAGGGCCGGGTAAGTAGGAAATTTCGACTCCACTCAACCTTTTGTCGGAATTGCAAAACAATCTGATCCTCTGAAAAGCATGTATACAAAACCCCTAATATGCAACTATCTAAAAACAATGCTTAACTAAAACATAGTATACAACGTTGAAAGACTTTATCATACATATAATATGTATGATTAAGAGGCCGATTCATTAACAGCGGCAGGTAGCGACAGTTGAGCGACTGTAGCGGCATTTTCAGAGCGCCTGCTAGTAGTCGCTGCGCTTGGCTGTTGTTCGGTAGTTGATAGCAACTCAGTCGGTTTGCCGTAATGTTGAATATTGGGTGAGGAGTCGCTATTTGACAGGTTCCGCGCTGTATGGGAGCGCATGATAGCGACTGGTCATAGCGACCGGCTCCCACCATATTCATTAACAAATCACGCTCCAAAAATTCTTGCGCTGTAAAATGCATGTTTAAACCCCAGAGCGCTGGCGGCGATGGGTTAAAAGTAGTTTTTTAACCCCCAAACAACCATATTTTTGCAAACCAAAAAAAACAAGTTTTTTAAATAATTTTGTAATATGAATACATTAATATCAGACCTGTAATATCAATTCTGTACATTTTATTTTTTTTATTTTTTTTTAACTTAAAAAAATTATTTAAAATGGCAGAAGTGGTCACAGAATTTTTCACATAAAAAAAAAAACAAAAACAAATTAATAACAATTAATTATGAATATTTAAAGATTGTTCCATTGAAATGCATTAAAGAGAGCGCCAGGTAGCAAGAGGTCATACCTGTCGCTGTGGGCTGAGGCTGGAATAATGATGAATGAGTGGCTGTCTGGCGCTATCTCAGTCGCTAAGCAGGATTGCCTTGATAAATGTGTGATTGTGGTGGGGAGCCGGCGTTCTCGTGGCGGGGCCCGTCATTACCGGCCACTCACCAGTCGCTAGCTGTGGCTATCCCTTGTTAAATAAGGGCCAAAGTCTTTCAACGTTGAAAGGAGATTCTCAGTGTCACCCTAAATGATTAAGGAAGACAAAGGAGCTACTAAAATGAATTAAAAAATATATATATATATATATATATTTATATATAAATATAATATTTTAATAGATCCAAGCAAACCTCTTAAATGAAAGTCCAGAATAGGTAATGTACAGGGGTATCTTATTATCCATACCACAATGTTGTCCCCACCACCAGAGAAAATGGGCCATCACTCAGCTAAAAGCAGCTTAATATAAGTAACCATTTCCAATGTGGGGTTAATACTGTATGTTCATGCTTAATAAAAGAGCTTTTAACACTTCAGCAGACATTAATATGCCCAGATCCCTCTCAATGAAAAAACTCAATATAGCACAGAAAACACTTTTCAAAAGCCTCATAGATTTACTCACAAAGGAACAGCTTCAGGCAGGTGCTATGAACCTACACCGTACAGGACACAGCAGAAGGTATTTGTCAGCAGTGCCCCACTCCTAAATCCTTCCTGTATACAGACACTATTAACAAACATTTTTTTGTGGCGCAAAAGCCTGTTATTGTCATTCTCAGCTTTTATGGTGACAGATTTACTTTAAAACAGCAAAGTCGTAAAGTGCAATTCCAGTCAAACTAACCCCCCCCCCCTCCGCCCTGCCACCCTACCTTGGTGCTGAGGCAGGATGAGGGAGGGGTTACAAAGAAAAAACCCTTACCTTATCCATGGGACTGAAAAAGACACAAAGCAACATCCCCGGGTCACTTGAATGGAAGGGCCGGAGTGTGCACAGAAGCGGGGGATGCGGCTCTGTGCTTTCGGCCAAGATGCCCAGGATCTGGAGGGCCGGGGGAGCGGTGCTGGCTGTGGAAAAGGTAAGGGTTTTTTTCTTTGTAACCCCTCTGTCCTGCCTCAGGTTTGACTGGAATTCCACTTTAAGATAAGAACAAAGCTAGTCAGAGAATGTTTGTCTGAAATGGAGAAATAAAGGTCTTTTTTTGTGTCTCTGCAGATATGAGGGATCATGTGAAAACAGAACATTCAGGTGAAGCTAAGGTGAACCTTTTTTTTTTGGTCAAATAGATATTGTATTTTATTTTTGTTCTAAAGCTACATACCTCAATCCAACCCGTGCATATATGTCTTAGCAAATAGCGTTTCAATTCTAGGCTGATAGCAAAATAGATGAAGTTGTGCGTTGTGTATCACTAACTAGAAATTCCCCACTTAGGCATAAGGATAAATGTAAATACTATTATATGATAGGCTAAAAAAGACTAATATATTGTACTTTATTTTAAAAAGAATCTTCCTCTGTGTACTTTTTCCACTTGAAGTTTGAAGAGACAGATGTTAGCAGAAAGTGACAGGGTTGAGTTTGACAGTGGGAGGGGCGTGTGTCTGCTCACAAAGCTTTTCAGAACAGTGCTGTATCTTAAGACACACAAATCACAAGCTAATTCTGATTTTGTCAAAGTTCATGAGTCTGTACATGATTTTTTTTATTAGGTATAGTAGTCAAATATAGTTTCTTCTATTGCTTACCATTTAATAGCATTCAGTTTTCACAGGTGTTAAATGAAAGTTGTCAAGCAAAGCCAAGGCCAGAAAATGTCCTTTTCTTTGAGTTTATTTTGTTTTTTTGCTGACAAACAAGTTTACATTGCTTTGTTATTATCCTGTTAATAAAAGAGAGGCAATATTTTCCAATCTCCCAGGCAGAGAATGACAGGGGACTTTGTATAGGTGGGTGCATTGGGGATGCGCCCTCTGCTGGCATTGTGTTAGCTTTGATTGGTGCTGCTGTCTTATTTTCTACAGTGACAGTGTGTATATACACTAGGTAGAATGAGGCAGAGTTATTTTCCTTTAGTCATAAGTGCCCACTCAGCAGAAATTCAGAAAAGCTTGCTCCTCTTAGCAGCATAGGTGGCTGTAATCAATAACCCATTATATAGTTCTATACTCCCAACCCTTGCCATTTCTTTCCATACAGAAGGAGAAAACAGGACTGAATATGCCAAGACCAGACTTCCACCATTGGACAAAGAAAGACCATCATCATACAGATCATGCCTCGAATATAAGCAAGCATAGCCAATGTTCCCATGTCAGGAATAGGCCTAACCGGCCAAATACGGACATTGAAGGTACGTCTAGTCAGAGAAATGATTGCCATCTCTACTTTTGTATTAGCTGCTAGTTATGAGCTGCCATCAATAAGTCCAAGTAGGACTGCTCCCTTTAGATTTCCAGCTCAGGGGTGCATCTTGGGGGGAGGAGGAAAAGTGTACCTAAAGTTAAAGGAAAACTCATTTTTGTCCGGTTTTCGGTGTTCTGCCTTATAGTTTTCCTCTTTTGTGATGTAAAATAATCATTTGTGTGAGGATTGTGCCCCCAGACCTGTGATTTACTTATCAGCATGCTGTTTCCATTTCATATATTCCTGTGGCTCGGTGTTGCTCAAGTGGAAGTGGCTTCCCTGGCCTTTAGTATAACTGTTACCTAAAAGTCCCAGAAGCCTTCCACTGTCAAGGGTGAGTTCCCCTCCCCCCCACAAAGCAGAGCTTGGAAACATCAGGCAGCAGTAATGGGAAATCCCTTCCTAGATAAGAACCCTGCCAGTAGCACTTTAGTTACTGGAACCCAAGATTTTGATCTTCGTACCTGATGAGGCTGAATTAGAGCGGGGGGGGGGGGGGGTTAATCCTGTGAGCTCAGGAATGTAGGTGTTATTTTCTGCCTCAGCCAATTAGATGACAATCAAGCCAAAGTCAGGAGGTCTCTGCTCAGTACAACACACACTAGTCTGTGTACTGTTGCTAAGGTAAACACATTGTTGCTAGAGAAAACAGTGTTGCGAACAGTTAAATTAGAAAAATAATAAAGTGACGCTAAAGCTACTACTGCCCCAGGGACAAGCTAGCACCCAGCCCTGGAGTCTTATATACTCCAGGGACACGCCACGTGGCTTTGCAGCCGCTTTACCAGGTAAGCTCGACACCTTGAGGACATTATTTTGGCAAACAATAATAGACGCTAATGAATGTGGACTTTTGGCCAGACCATCAACCACACTTGTATTCTTGGATTTGGGGTAATTGAACCTCCCTCCCCCCACCTACTTCTTTCATTGATACTGACTGTCAGCAGGTCTGTATTTCCTATAGCCTGATCCTAGGGCAGCCACGTCCAGGGGGAGCTAGCATTAGTGAAAAAAAAGCCCAGTTGCTGGTGCTTCAATACCCCCTATAGAGTTTCCCCCCTCCACACAGCCACAGAAGGATGTGAGTGTGTGTGGAGGGTGCAAGGGATTAAATGCAGTCGTTAGAGCATCTCCTATTCACCGATGGGGTCATGTGACTCATGTGTATCGGGATGCGGAAAGCCAGTAAGTGTGTAAATGTAAATGCTAATATGCTCGTCTGTTCTTCTGCATTTAACGCCCAGCACCCCCCCTCCACACGTACACACTTTGCATTTAACCCTTTGTACCCCCTCTATACATTTTCTTTTTGGTTTTTATACTCACGGAGTGGCTAAGGTAGCACCAAATAAGGTCCTGGTGGTCAGCAATAGCCTCTAGGCTATAGTCACGCTTTCATGTTGTATTACAGATGTACATTCATTTTGTGCTGTGTTTTCTATAGTATAGAGCAAAACACAAAGTATAGCCTATTGAGCTTTACCCAGACCACCATAAATGTATTGCTGTGCATTGCAGATGCTACATAATAAACTTTATTAGGATGTGGTAACAAGGCAAGAATTAAAGGGGATCAATTAAAATAATGACAGTTCCTTCCACACAGATTTGGTTAAAGCTTCTCTTACCCTCCAAAAACAGAACACCATTACTCTATTCTGTGAGAGCAGAGCATAGGCTCGGTGCTGTGTCCTCTCATGAGAGACTGATACTGAGTACTGAAACATTTCCCTGTCTTATCGTCTTCTAGTTCGTACTGAAGGAATCATGCAATGAATATGCAAATAGTAATGAGCTATTAACACTACCAGCAGATGGCAGCAGCATCTAAATTCACTGGCTGCTTGTCTGTTCATGCATTTTGTTCATGCATTTTGTCTACATTTCCCGGTCTCACTTTTTCTCCCCCACAGTCCTTCATTGCTATCTTTTTACAATTATTCTTACATGTTGTTCCCCCTGATGCTGTTGTAGTCTTCTGCTCTTTCATATTCTTTCTTTATCCATTTTTCCTCTTCTTCCCTTTCTATGCAATGTTCCCTCTTTCTTATTCCATCTTGCCCCACTTATCCACTCAGGGTAGGGGGAAGCTTGTATTTTGTTTCATATCCACCCCGCATATAGCCCTGTATTGGCTATTAAACCGTGTATAAGGATTTATGGATATTATGGTTGTGGGTGAATACATTTGTTTCTTAAATGCCCACAATGAAGTCCCATCCCTAAGCCACACCCCTATTATAACCATCACCATGTAAACCAGTGTCCTAGATTGATATGACTGTGTGCTACCATAGGGCTAAATGAGAGGAGGAGGAGTGGCTTGGCATTTGGGATATTGTCATTCAGCCCAGCATTTTGCAGGGGAAAATAAATGATTGCCTAATCCAGGGTCACAAAGAAAAAGGAAAAGGTTATTTCAGAAAAAATCTGCCGGGATTTTGGCTTTAACATAGCAATCTATTTTTTTATTTTAGGTTTGGTTGAGATTCTTAACAGAGTCCAGTGCAGTAGGGCAGATGACCAACGTGGATTACTGAGTAAAGAGGACCTTGTTCTACCAGAGTTCTTAAGACTCCCAACAGATGAAACATGTGACCACTGCCAAATGACTTTTGCAGGCAAGGCTCCAACGCTTCTAGAGACTTATCCATCAGGTCCAGATGCTTCGCCTGAAAACTGCAGTGAACAAACTCCTTCCAAAGACACCAAACCCTCCTCATCAGAAACACCATGTTTGCCTCAGATAGACAATGAAAGTAAGCCATTAGCCAAAACCAGTGCCATTGATACCCCAGTCCCTATGGTGACAGTATCTGATCTGACTCCAGCAGTCAGCAAGGACCAAACATGTACATAAACGTATTGTGATTGTCATATATGTTTTATATTTATTAAAGCGGACTAACACTGGCAACCACTGGTAGCACCGCTAACATGAAAGTCTGGGGGGAATTCTGGAGCCCCCCTGCACATAATTCCCCAGGGCGCCCGTAAACCTTACCATAACCTCACTGAGAATCCAGCGCCATGATTGGCTAGCTGGCACTCACGTGGACAGTGAAGTTCCACCGCCAAATGTCCTGCCCACGTAAGCCTGGCAGCAAATCGCGAAACTGTATTCCCATTGGGGGTGCGAGGTTAAGGTAAGGTTTATGGGCACCCTAGGAGATTATGTGCAGGGGGGGCTCCAGCATCCTGATTGCCCTCCCCCCAGACTATCATATAGAAGAGGTGCCAGCAGCCACTAACACCTTCACAGCGGAGGGTGTTGGTCCGCTTCAATATTGTCTTACTGTTTTGCTACAGTTTTTTTTTACCTTTGTGGCAATTTAGAATTTACTTCACTCACCTAGACTACAGGAATGTTATATAACCATATCCAAATTGGTTATGTAATCCATATTTTATATATAAATAAATGTATATATATATATATATATATTGTCTACATCAAGTCCTAGCAGCAAAAACACATGGTACAATATTTATTTATTGAGGAAAAATATCCAAATTAATATATCTGTAGTATGTGAAACATTTGCTTTCAGTATCTGGTGTGACCCCCTATGTGGTAATAACTGTATCTAAATGTTTCTAGTAATTGTTGAATAGGCCTGTTTCTGCAGAGTTGTGAAATGTCATGTTGGGTTTCCTGTTACTTTCAGGTCCTTCCTCTGCATTTCTATTAGATTAGGGCCAGGATTTATTTTGTCCTTGATATTAGATAATATTATTTTGCAGAAACAGTAGATGCTTGGAATAAACTTCCAGCACTTATAGCCACAAGTAGTAAGCCACCTGCTGTAGTAACTCATCATGGCTTCCTATAAATACATTTATTCCACTGACTAAATGCTCTGCAGATGTCACACCTATAGAGATACATTGTAACATGTCCCCCTCAAACAGAATGTCTTTGCTACATTACTTGTTTATTCAGTGTCTATGTGTGTGTGTGTAAAAATGACAGGAAAGCTGTATGCTGCCCAGTGTTTCTGAGGCATATATCTCAGTTTGGTGTGGGTTGCTGCTGTCACTGCTCCCCCCTCATGCTCATATGTAAGCTGGACTGTCAGCTGTGTGGCAAGATGGCAGCTCCCATGTAATTCAGGAGTGCCGTATCTGCATGCTATTTCAGGATATCTGCATGGGGTTAAGCCCCACCACTAACAGCTTACACCACTGACCATCAGAGGGGTGGGAGCAACTTACTAAACATAGTTTTTTGACCAGAGGTCCACTTTAAGGTTTATATACTTTTGCCACTCACAGACACGTGATAATGGATTATATTTCTCAATAAATAAAGTCAAATTGTTTGGTTCTTACTATCTTCCTTTAGGACTTGTGTGAAAATCTGAGTTCTGAGGGGCTCACAATCTTGCAAGCACCACTGTAGATCTGCGGTATAATCTCTGATACCCCTGCAATTTGCAATATAAAGGGAATATTTAGATAAAAAGGTATACTTATTTTATCTTCCATGCAGCTGATTGCGCCAGGTCCAAGTGAGATCTGGTTCCTGGTCTTCAGTCACCCCCCCCCCCCCCCCCCCAGCAAAGCCCATATGTGGTTGAATGGTTTAAAGAGCTATAACCTCTAGTCATTATTTTATCTTTGTCTTTATACTGTTGGTATTGCTATTTGTTTTGGTTATTATAAATGAATAATTGAGAATTGATATTGTAAAACAAAGGCTTTTATGAAGCTATATATAATGCTACAAGGACATGACAAGAAAAATCAACACCCTACCCTTTCTAATACTAATACAAGAAGCAGGTCTTACATGTTCCAGCTTTTACTCTTCCTCCACATACCTACATACTCCATTGGAAAACATGCCTGGGATGGTGTAGGTCTGCATAAAGCCCCACATATTGCAATTTAGTCCCTATTATCACCATCCTAAATTCATCCGGGTAGGGAGTAGGTGGGGTCATCCATCTTCATTTCAGATCCAGGAAAGATGTTATATGTCTAAGTAAGTTACTTTAGCATAAAAAATAGGCTTGGGGGTGGATTTACCAAAATGTGACGAGCTCACCAACATAGGAAAGCTTGTCAATGTATATAGCATTGTTCCCCAACACTCTCCTCAAGAGCAACAAGTCAGGTTTTACAGATGTCCACACACATGTGCACAGATGATGTAATTGGTGCAGCAGCTGAGCTATAGAGAAGCTATGTGGAGATCTACAAAACATGACCTGCTGGTGTCTCTCGAGGAGAGGGTTGGGTACACTGGTATAAGCAGGGCCGTATTTAGGGTTCATGCTGCCCTAGGCACTACTTAGGCTTGCGCCCCCCCCCCCCGGCCTTTTTTAGCTGTACAGAAATAGCAATGCAGGGAGAAAACCGCACCAGGAAGCAGTAAGGATGAGAAGATGAGGTAGAGGAGACTGCAACAGTGGAGGACAGGGCAGAAAAAAGCGAGAACAAATCTGGATCAGGATCAGCAGCGAGTGAGTGGAGGAGAAGGCATTATAGAGTGGAGGAGTCAGTGGACACTGGTGGCAAGCCTGCAGTGATGGGTGCCAGAAGGCCAAAGCGCAATGCAGTAAATGTTGCCTGCGCTGCCCATAGGCAGATATGGATTTGCTGCATTCACTTTAAAGGCAAACAATGTATGAATTATTTTCCAAAACATGATGCAGAGGGGCTGGAAGCTGCAACATAAACAGCAGCAGGTGCTCCCTTCTCCAATAGGTGGCACTGGAGTGTGTACATTGGCATTCGGTTCCCCATCTCCAGCATGGGTAGCTTGCAGCGGAGTGTTTAAAGTGGACCAAAACCCATTATTTTGACTATCCTGGGTTTTGGTCCACTTCCCCGGGCCACCCCGATTGGGGGTGCCCCGCTATGTGAAACCCTCCAGATCGCCCGGTTCAACTCACCTCACCGCGGTCCTTTTGGCGCATGCGCGGCCGCTCGTCCAATCAGCGCGCTCAGAGATGCTGAGCTATGCACGTCTTAGCTCAGTGGCTCCAAGCGCGCTGGCGGCCGCATCTCCTGCGCCCTGCTAGAGAGAAGCACGAGATGCGCCCGCTGTGCACACATGTGCCGTTGGACCAGGATTCAGGTAAGAGTAGTGGGCAGCCTGGGGGGTTTCACACAGCAGGGCATCCCGATTTTGGATGCCCCCTGGGGAGGGAATGGATCCAGCAGGGTTTTGGTCCACTTTAATATCCCTGTACAGACAGGAAAAAAACAAAGCACTGACCTCTCAGACTCGATGCCACAGAGTCCTGTGACGTGCAACCCTCCAGTTTTAGCACTGGTGACAGCAAGCTTCCTGCAGGGCTCCACCACACATCTCTGCTGCCAGTAATGTGGGAGCAGGCTCCCTTACTGACTGGCAGCAGGGGGTGCATCAGGTGACTAGATCTAAGCTGACCATTTTTTCAGAGGGACAAATGTGAGACACTTACATTACGACAGCTTAACAAATTGCTACATTTTTGATAGCGACAACATTGTATGATGTGTGACCAATCGTGTCACTTGAAAATTGACCTAGCGATTTGTTAAGCTGTCATAGATGTCCCAAATTTGTTCCTCTGAAAAAATGGGCCCCTTACTAGAATCGACTGGTCAGAAACTGGAGCGTTGCAGCTATGAGTTCAAGCCTGCTGGCTGGGACATATGCGCCCTTGTTATTTTCCCAGCCCTTGCACTGGCCATTTAACATAACGCCTGACTAGGCCTCAGAGGGGACCGGAAATGACCGCACACACACACAATGTCTTCTGCAATGTGTGCTATGCCTTTCAGTCTACTTGGTTAAAGTAGACGAAAACCCAGGATTCAGACTATCCTGGGTTTTGGTCCTTGCAGCTGTGTGAAACCCCCCCAGGTCGCCCAAACAAACTCACCTCTTCCTGGTCCTACGATGGATGTGCAGCCCTGTCGTACAGTCAGCGCGCTCGGATCTGCTCGAGCCCCTTCATTCAGGAGCTTGTCTAATACCAGTGGGTCCGAGCATGCTGACGGCCACATCCCCTGCTACCCTCTAACAGAGAGTGTGCTTGCGCTGGCCATTCGCAAATGCCTGGCGTGGGAACGCACCCTGCTAGAGGAATAGCGGGGGATGTAGCTGCGGGTCGTGCATGCGCCGCTAGACCGGAAAAGACGGTGAGTATATGGGTGACCTGGGGGGTTTCACACAGCGGGGCATCCTGAAACTGGATGCCCTGGGAGAAGGGAATCAATAGGTCCAGGAATCTTATAGATTCCTGGGCTGATCTCAGTGGGTTTTGGTCCACTTTAAAGAGACCAGGACAATATGAGTTTATCCTTTGGGGGGGGAGGGGGGATAAAACTATACTGTGCAGTCATGGATGCTATGACAATTTCAAAGCAGACCAACACCCATACAGCTAATGGGTGTGGGTCCGGCTGCATTCAGACAGATTGGGGGGGCATCCAGAATGCTGGAGCCTCCTCGTGCATGGCCCCCCCAGGATGCCCAGAATTCTTACCTTATCCTCAGCCAGGAATGCAGCCCCTTGACTGGCCGCCAGGCGCGGTTTAAGGAAGGTAAGAATTGTGGGTGTTCTGGGGGGGGGGGGGGGCAATGCACAGGAGGGCTCCAGAGATTCTGGATTAGAAAAGTGTTTACAAGCACCCTGGGGGGGGGGGGTATCACACAGCGGGCATTCAGATTCCAGGGCTGGGTTTTAGTATGCTTTAAGCCCCCACAACCCCCATCACTCACCTCCCCTCACACTCCCATGACGCATGTGCAGGTAATGAGCTCACTGACGTGCACCTAGCGGCAAGTCGGCCACCTGCAGCTGCACGCTCTTGCTGGCGGCCATTCAAAGCTGCCTGGGGTGGGGCACACAGCATATGGGGATGCAGAGGAGACCCTATTGTAGCATGGAGGAAGGTAAGAGACCAGAGAGGGGGACCAAAGGGGACCAAAACCTGGGGGGCATAAGGTCACATTTTGGCCTGCTTTAGTGTTCTAAGGCAACAACAGATGAAAAGCAATCATCCACCTTCTCCCATTTGTTTGCTTTGTAAATCACTGGTGACGCCATGGCTAATGGCCCCTCTCCCTCCCTGTCACCCCCCCCCCCCCCCCGCCTGCAGACAAGTACCTGATCTCAGATGATGAGTTTCCAGTCAGCTCCACACAGCTCCTCTGATGGTCCCGAGCTGCTGAGGGTGACATCATTCATCCCCAGCCTCCTCCGAGCTTCTTATCATGGAAGTGGGTGGTGATTGGACTGACTTATCAGTCACGTGCTGTCTGCACGGAGCTCAGAGAGAGAGAGAGAGATGCCCCTGCCTGGGAAAAGCAGCGTTGCTCGCACCTATGATGACGGCTGCCTCACTGCTGGCAGGTGATTTACTTTAATAAAATTGCTGCTGACTGCTGCCCCCGCCCCTGATGTAGCTCCGCCCTAGGCACGTGCCTTTGTTTGCCTTGTGGCAAATACGGGCCTGGGTATAAGGCTCTCCACACTTGTCCTATATGTGTAGTTTTTTTCATAATTTCTGAAAAATGCCTTGAGCTCAATGAAACATTTCTACATCCCATCCGGAAAATGTATTCACCTCTTTTGTTTTGCTTTGTGTTTTGAGAGGGAGAGCCTGCCATACTGGTCAACAGATGTGAGCTCCAATGGTAAACCCCTTGAGGTGTCAAGATTTGAACTTCCGCACAGCCAAAAGCCCAAACCCTTAAAAAACGATTCCCCAGTATCTACAATTAATATATTTCAGGTTTTTGGTCACTTAGTTATTATTCTTTCCCCCACTAGGCTGCAGCTCTGTTCAGGACTCTAAGATATGGGCGCCACCATCTTGCCTCAGAAGCATCAAATACTGAGGAGAGGAGAGAGGGAAGTACAGTGGGTGGGGTTGTAGCTGTGCTTTGCACAGAAAGAGCAGAGCTGGGGTCAGGAAAAGGACAGCAATCCCAGAATGCAGAGCGGCATAGTTAGAAGACACTTCCTGTTTGCAGGCATTCTGAGGCTCCATGGGTCACCATCTTGGATGTTTAAAGGCTCAGAAAAAGCACTAGGGGCAGGTAGGATGCTTTTTAATGTGGGAAATGTGTATGTACAGAGCGGGGGAAACATATAAGATAGGCTCTAATTTAGGATGAAGGCCCAGTTTAAATGCATACCCTTGGATTTCTTTGTCAGTTAGCAGGCCACTCTAAAAAAATAAGCAAGCAGACTGAAATGACAGCGTGACATCACTTTTACTTTTGCCCCTTGCACAGCGATTCTGCCTTCATGGAAATTCAAATCCTGACACCTCTTAAAGAAGAATGCCAGTCTCTGGGTTCATACTGATCTTGTTTCAAAACATATTGATAAAAACATTTTCCATGCCAAGTCTAAATATAAAAAAATAAACCAGCATCTGTGCTAAAGATCAACAGCCATGACATGTTTTTTTCTAAAGGGTGAACCTAAAGACCTTATACTGAAATGGCTCATTAGTCTCCAATATACCTCACCCCACAGACATCCCAGTTTGCATGAAAGCACAAAACTTAGGCATAATACTACATTTACAATCACATTTTTGGGATTACCAGGTTTAATGCACACTAGTATTGGCCACTCCAGGAATTTTTGTACATTTAAAGTAGACCAAAACCCAGGATTTTGACTATTCTGGGTTTTGGTCCTTGCCCCCGCTGTGTGAAACCCCCCAGGTCGCCCCAGAAAACTCACCTCTTCCCGGACCTACGGCGCATGCGCGTCCGCTTGTCCAATCAGTGCACTCGGATCTGCTTCAGTCCCTTCAGCCAGAAGGTCGTCTAATGTGGGAGCATTCCCCACTACCCTCTAATAGGGAGCATGCCTGCGCCGGCCATTCACAAATGCCTGGTGCGGGCACGTTCCCTGCTAAAGGGATAGCGGGGATGCGGGCACTGCTCGTGCATGTGCCATTGGACCGGGAACAAAGGTGAGTTTTCGGGTGACCTGGGGGGTTTCACACAGGGGTGCTCACGGGGGAGCAAGTATGCCTGCCCTGGAATCTCATAGTCTTGTGAATGTTAATTACTTTGTTTTTCTGGCAGGACAAAGAGGGAAGCTGTATTTGATAATAGGACATAACAAATGTTTGGTTTGTCAAAATGCTGGTCATACTGTTTACTGTATAGCCAATTAAAGTGATGGTAGTGGAACTTTAGTATCTGTCGGGGCACTCAGACATCATGCCTTGGCTATTGTAAGGGTAGAATTGGGCCGGGGTGTCTTGGCTCGGGGGGTGGGGGGGTACAGTTGGGCTGGGTATATTTGGGAGTAGCTGGGGAGGAAGGGGATTTTTAGAAGCAGCATGGCATCGGCATGAGAAAATATATTCTTGCACAGGCTCCGGCTCGGCTACACCAAGCCAGACCTAAAACAGTGTTTCCCCCAGGAATTCTCCCAGGTCTCCCTATTGCCATTCTCTCTCTCTCTCTATATATATACCTACAGGGGAAGAACCTTCTGTACTTCTGTGAATCAGCTAGAGACTAGACTGTATTAATTATACCTATTATAATAGGTGTTGATTTGAATCCTTCATTAAAGTGGACCAACACCCAGGATTTTCACTATCCTGGGTGTTGGTCCACTTCAGCGGGGCATCTGACATCAGGATGCCCCGCTGTGTGAAACCCCCCCAAAAGCCTCAAAAACGTACCTTTTCGGTGACGGACAAGCGACGGACAAGCCGCCGCCGCCGCCTCCCGCGCGTCCCTCTTACATGGTCACAAATGGCCGGCGCGCGCACTGCTAGAGGGGCGCGTGGGAGGCGGCGGCGGCTGATCCATCGCCGATAAGGTAAGGTTTTTTGGGGCTTTTGGGGGGGGGGTTTCACCCCGCGGGACATCCCCATCTCGGATGCCCCTGCGGTGAGGGAGGTGATCAGCCCGGGAATCTTATAGATTCCCGGGCCGATCACCCCTGGGTGTTGGTCCACTTTAAGAAGCTGTCTGTGTTACAGATTAGGGCTTACAGGCATGAAACAATAAACAGTTTCTTCTTGAATTGTGTTGCTGCCAGTGCATCAGCCAGTTATAATTTTATCCAGCAGGACTCTGCCTCAAATGGAGTCATCACAAATGCTCCCCAAAGACATTGTCGTAGGACAATTTGACATTCATCATTCTCCTCACAATTTGGTCTGGGCATTAATAGTTGGTTACTGCGAGGCAAGCGATGCCAGCCTTGAAATAAATGGAATCTTCTCAGCGGAGGAGTCTGTGAAGTGAAAGTAATAGCACTCTAGAATGAGCTGGCTAAGGAAATGACAGAAGATGGGTTAATGAGCTTTTTGACGGTTTAAGAGACAGCGTAGCTTCTTCTGGATTATATGTATTGTGCCACTGCTGATAAAATAGAAGTCCTTTGTATGAAATGAATCTGTAGACGTCATTTCATTACAAGGCTATCAGAGTTTCAGGACACTATGGTAACTTGAAGTGCAATAAACATCCAAATCCTAGGCCTCAAGGCCTCATCATGAGTTATACATGATTCATTAAAGAATGATGTGTTATTCAAATACTGGCCCAATGAATGCGAGATCCTGGTTTAAAGCAGAACAACCAGCGGCCGATCTGTAATTTAAAAGACTTCAGGGATGGCCACTGGCATTTGAGCAAATGAGCTGAATGAGAGTATAGCCATTTTTCACAATCAGCAGCAGCATCCCCTGCACCCCTCTATGGCTGTGCAGTGCACCTTAGTGGAGGGATAACATGTGCGGTGGAACAGCAGACGAGGTATGTACATTTGTGGACAGAATGATTAGCCCCTGTGACAAATTCATTATTTAAAATGTATTTCCCATATGCTGTAAAATAAAGCAAAAACATTTAGCGCAGCTTTTTCAGAAATCCCAGTTTTATTTGGAATAAATTTCACTTTGTCCACAGAAATGTTATTATTTTACACAAAAAAATTAATTAAACTCCCTGATGCTAATAGACAATTGTGAATGTGAAATCAAATTGAAAGGAGGGCAGGAGACCTGCTACAGCTTCTACTCTGAGCTGCAGGAAATGAAGGAGAGGTGCATGGGGCAGGCGTCAGGTGACCTGTGACCTTTGCAGTTTTCTCCTACGCCTTCATTTAATGATGATGCATTGAATATTGCTCTGTGAGATGTTCAGAGCTTGGACTAAATTTTTATAACCTAACCCTGCTATACGCTTCACCACATCTTTCCCTGAGCTGTGTGGTGTGTTCCTTGGTTTTCATGTCACTGTTTGTTCACTAATGTTCGCTAAGAAACCTCTGAGGCTATCACATATAGTTATTCTGACAATTAATGACATACAGGTGGACTATAATTACTAATTAGGCTACTTCTGAAGGCAATTGGTCACAGTGAATTTGTTGAGGTTTATACTTTTTTTTTTTTTTTTAAATACATTTAGAAAAGCGTGTAGCATTTTCCTCACACTTTACAAATACTTTATACTTCCTTTGTTACTTTGTGTTGCTCTATCACATAAACTCTCTATAAAATACATTTAAGTTTGTGGCTAGTGATGAGCGAGTTGTTTGAAATTTGGGTATAACGAATTTGGCAGAACCTGCTGCCAAACATCGGGCCCGGGACCCCAAATCAAAACCCCTTGAAGTCAATAGGGATTCGAACCTTCGGGCCCAAAAATGGCTGCAGCAAGAGAGGGATGAAAATCGAGGGGAACACCAGAGCACAAAATGAGCTAGGGAAATTAGTACTCAAAACAATTACAGAAAACAAAAAAAAATAAAGAAATACATACAGAAATAAAAATAATAGATATATTTGTGTCAGAAGTCAAATTGGGGGGTAACACCAGTGAGATTGTCCTGCACAAAATGGGCTAGGGAATATATTCAAAATAATCACATAAAACAAAAAAAAATTAGAAATACACCAATAAAGAAAAAAGACGACAGGTGTTCTAGGCCTAATTTGGGGGGTAACACCAGTGAGATTGGCCTGCACAAAATGGGGTAGGGAAAGTATTTCCCCATATTTGCCAGCGTATGAGATGACTTTTTCCCCCTGTAAAACATGACTCCAAGTGGGGGGGGGGTCGTCTTATACGCCGGGTGCACCTGGGTCACATACAGCGGCGAGTATCAGCAGCCCGTTCTGCTGGGTTGGAAGCAGTGGCGCTCCCCCCTCAGCCTGGTCCGAAGCTGCAGAAGGTAGCCGGGAACTGTCAGTGTGTGTGTGTACAGCTCCCCCGCGCTGCCCCTCTCCCCCCTCTCTTCCTCCTCCCCCCCCCTCTTGTTTCCTGTGTCAGCGCGCCATTATATTTTTCCCTTCCCCTGGCCGTGTGTGATGATAGTGCAGCGCCGTCTCTCCACGGTCTCCTCTCCGTGGAGCTCCCCCGCGCTGCCCCTCCCCCCCTCTCTTCCTCCTCTCCCCCTCCTCCCTTCTGTTTTCTGTGTCAGCGTGTACCAGTATGTGTTCCCCTTCCCGGGCCGTGTGTGAAGTGATGAGCTGCCGGGACTGACTTGCTAATAAGAAGCTGATAAGAAGATGGCTACAGAAGAAACATGAAGCATCAGAGCAGGTCAGAAGGCAAAATGTCAGTACCTCAAAGCAGACCCAATCCCAGGAGTTTCCTTCACCTGTTTTTTTGTCTACATTACAGGGGCATCCGAATTTTAGATAACCATGTGATAAACATTGGTTTTTACTCAACTCCAACCACCCACCCACGGCGCATGCACAGGCTAACATTTAATCAGAAAAGATTGTGGTGCATATTATTGACCACAATCTATTCTGAATGCAGCAACCTTTGCTGACTGCTCCTCGGTGCTATGCACAGCCACTGCCTGCCATTCAAATATGCTGGCAGTGGATGCCACATGAGCTGCAGGAGTAACAGGGATTCACACAGCCAGGCAACCCGTATTGGGATGCCCTAGGAACAAGCTGTAACCCAGCCTTTGAGTGCTTTAGAGCTGTTTTGAAGTGGATCAAATCCTGATTTGGGATACCCAGCTGTGTCAACCCCCCTGGATCAGTGCATAAATGACCTATCCAGTGATACAACGGTGCATGCGCGAGGGGGGATGGCTCCATTTAAACTTTAGCCATAGTGTTGTTGCCTGCTCTGCACATTCACTGGCCACAGCTCCCATTGCAGCTTTAGATTCCCAGGACAGGTACAGTGTTTAATCCCAAATTGGGATGCCTCATTATCAACACCCGCTATTGCCTAGGTGCTGGTCCTGCTGCATCACTAGAAAAGAACAGCAGAAAATCACAGGCATGATCACTGCAAGGGGCCCACTGTGACACTGTCGTCCAAGGGCCCATCGAAACCCGGAGCCAGCCCTGGCAGGTGTACACAAGGGTTTGATAACATATAGCCTTGTGACAGTTTTCCTGCATCTAATAAGCATTTGAATATAAATTAACATGTTGAAATAAAATTTGATGTTCTTTTATGTTTAATTTGGTGTGCGGAAGAGGGAGTATACGGTGAGTATATAACAAACTCTATATTTTGAGTGGAAATGTTGGGGGGTCGTCTTATACGCCCAGTCGTCTTATACGCCGGCAAATACGGTACTCTAAACAATAACATAAAACTAAAAGATTAAAGAAATTCATATATAAATGAGCTAGGGAAAATGCTCAAAACAGGTGTCTATCAACATTTACATATGTACAATTTTTTTTTAATTTTTTTGTTTTTTATGCAGAATTGTCATTACAGGCCTGCCACTAAAGTGTTGATGTACCAGTGTTCCAACAATGTAATTCCATGTGTTTTCGCTTTGCTCATCTGCCGATTGGCGTGGCAATGAATCAGCCTCCACGTCCTGTCTTGATAGTAGGGAAATATATTGCACAATGGAGCACCAGTGAGCTTCCTACAGGCAAAAAAAAAACTGAGGACAGGGAGCAAGATTAAGGTAAGTCATGCTGTTCTGCCATCCTTACACATGACTGGAAAGGACTGTATAAACTCCCTCCCAACAATTCAGTAACAAAGACACAGTGTCTTTTTTACTCTTTTTGAGGTAATATAGTAAAGCTATAAACAAAGGGAAATAAAAATATTAACTATAGGGTACAAATATACATCAACAAGATACATTGCTGAATATGGATATGCATGCATATACACATGCAACATATACAACTGTGCAAAAATGCATAGAGATAAGTATGCATAGAGATAAAAATGCATACATTTAGAGATAAGTATATACAATAACACATGAGCATAGCAGAGAGATATGAGGGAGGACAGCTGGCTTAATGTTCCACATGCACAGCAGGGTGAAAAACACCTAGGACAAAATATGGGTGCTCTCAAATGAGACATGATCTGTGGAATAAGACTTACCAGCTTTGCCACTCTGGAGGTAAGGAAGATGGCAATGGATTGGTTCCAGAGCGCCTGGCCTGCTGCTACTAAAAATGGCTCCTGAAAGAGAGATCTGGCTTACTGAATTACTAAGAATTGCTAAGTAAGCTATGCTGGCTACCAGATGAGAAACCCAAAAAAGGACAAATTTAACAAAGCAGACCAATACAGAAGCTGAACACGTGCCCACTATGGTGTAAAGAAAGCCTGCAGATTAGAAAAGCTCCACTAGATGGCTATGTTGCAGTGCATCTCAATTCCAATGGCTGTACTCAATGCCCTGCCAAATATTGTGTTCCAAGAATGTGTCACTGTGAAAAGGAGGAAGGGGAAGTTCATTTCATATTTTTGCCTGCAGTGTTTACATTGCCCAATGTTTGCACCTCTCTACAGACAGAGCTTTCTGTATATGGAAATGTCGGCCACACCCGACATTCGACTTGTCTCGCTCGCTGCCCCAAGGTTCAGTGCACAGACTGTCCAATTTGGAGTATGTAGGCCATGTAGCATTGACCAAGTGTTTAAATCTAGGCTGGCCCTGGCTTAAAGGACAAGATCACAGTCTATTTTATATTATATAGTCTATTATATAGCCTCACAAACATGGTGAATGGGTGGAAAGGGTGGTAAACATAACTGGCCTTTAGGGTGTTCAGATAGAGCAGCTGCACAGGGTGATGTCATTCTTAAGGTTGACAATCATGTGCCAGATCTTTTTCTTACTTGGCAAGGTTTTTTTTTAAACCTGACCTTCACCCTAAATAAGAGCAATATATACAGATTGCCCACATTAAAATCATCCTACCTGCATCTATTGCCTTTCTGGGCCTTTAAACACCCAAGATGGCAGCACATGAAGGCTGCCTGGAAACAGGAAGTGTCTTCTAACTGTGTCGCTCTGCATTCTGGGATTGCTGTCCTTTTCCTGACCCCAGCTCTGCTCTGTCTGAGCAAAGCACAGCTACAACCCCGCCCCAGCCCTCCCCGCTCCTCTCTTCGGTATATGAGGCAAGATGGTGGCGCCGGTATCCTATCCTATCCTGCATCCTGACCAGAGCCGGTGGGGAGGTGGAAGAATAAAAAGTAAGCAACTAAAAGCAATTTTAGATGCTGGGGAATAGTTTTTCTACGGGTTTTGGCTTTTCATGAAATGATGCTGAAGGTCAGATTTAATGGATTGCCTTTTGGTCATTTGGTGCAAGCAGTGCGTTTGATCCAGGGAGAGGAGAATGTGCCACCTACTCACCTCCAGATTTACATTTTGGGAAAGGGGTCATGATACCCCCTCTGCGGAAAGAACTCACACATATTGTCTTTTATTACTGTGGTAGGATGGGGGAAAAGGGCAAAATATATCACTGCACCTTTACAGGGAAGGATTAGTAAACTGAGTCAAGCTGTGTGTGCCAATGTTGCTGCTTTTATCACAGAATGCTTCAGGCAGAAATTAGGACTGCTAATCCTATTGCTCCCCACATGTCACAATTAAAGACCAGATGGTCCGAAACGCGTAGACGTTTCTGCGGATCATTGCTCTGTTTTTATTAGGTCTGTGTGATTATCTTCACTTTGAGGAGCAAGGCAGTTTGAGCTCAGCAGTCCCCCCTTAGAAAGTAACTCAATAGAACTAGATACAATACAGTAATACACATACAATATATGCATAATCATATTGAATGTGTAAATCAGCCTTTGTTTTTCTTCCTTGTATTAAAAGAAATGTAACCCATCAAGACTATTGGGTTGATTCAAAGAAACATGTAACAGCTTGGATTTGGCTCACGATCATCCTATTTTTCACGTCCGCTCGTGCGTTCGTATGAACTTGCGAGTGATTCAATAAGCAAATACGTTTCTATCCTAAAATATACGTCCGTTCGTATGGCAGTTCGGGAATCAGACCTATGTCAGTTTCCATCCTGAATTTTCCGTTTCATTTCTCAGGTTGCAACATTGGTTCTGCCCTTTTTCCTTTTTTGTCTGGACGTAAATCCTTCTGATCTTGCGGCTCCGCACTACAAACTTACCTCATTAAAGTGCATTCTAAATATTTGGTCTTTTATTTTTCTTTATTTCATTCATTTTGTAGTAACCAACCATTAATGAATGCATTTGCATAAGTAAATCTTACTTTGTTTAATTTTTAGTTAACTTGCATTTTTTACTTGTGGATTTAATTTTAAGATTTATGCTTCAAATGGTACAACTTTAAATTTTTTGTGTGGTTACCCACACCCTCTACATACAGATTGCTCACAAATATTAAAAAACACCCAGCAACTTCTGCATGTTATGAGCCTAGAAACAGCCAAGATGGCGGCTCAGGTATTATCGGGCAGCCTGCAAACAGAAAGGGCCTTGTGACTGTGTTGCTCTGGATTCTTTGATTTCTGACCTTTCCATGCCCCCAGCTCTGCTGTGTCTGTGCAAAATACAGCAGTAACCCACATCCTGCACTTTATCCCGCTCTCCTCTCCTCAGTAAGTGTGATGCATCTGACCAAAGATGTGCTTAAATAATTAAACAAAGCAAAGGTAAACAACTACACCAATAAATGCAATCTAAAAATATTATTCTAGTACCTCAATTTTAAAATAAATAACAAAGGACATAAGTTTCTTTAATTAACGCAAATATATTGCAAAATAAAGGTTTACATGCAAAGGACTAATTAAGGTCCACATTAAAATGCTTTTATAAGGCATACATGAATCAGGTATGCATTGCCATACAATTTATGGCCTCGGCCATGCTGATACATGCAGTTCATTGGAGCTCAAGACGCGCAGACTCCTCCACATAGCCAAAAAACCTGTTCACGAACAGCAATCCGGCTGCTAAAAGGTGTCGGCTGTGGCTTTCTTTTAAAACGCGTTTAGAGGTTTCTCTGAATCACACCTAAACACATCCAATTAACCTAAGTTTTACGTTTTGATCCTAAGTTTTAGGATTTGATCCTAAGTTTTAGGATTTGATCCTAAGTTTTACGTTTTGATCCTAAAATTTAGGAACGAACTTCCGCTGATCGTAAGAGCATATACGCATTCGTACGTAGGCTCGTGCGAGTCGGAAATGGCCAAAAAAACAGGAAAAAATGACTAACACCCACCCAAACTTACGATTCTCGATACGAAATCAATTAACTTTTGCTCTTTGAATCGAGGGTTATGTGCATGCTTTTCGGGATATCCAATTGAAGGGAGTGTGTAAGGTTCTGGACGTGTTACAGATGTTCAGGCTGGCATACAGCAAGCGATTGTAGGTCCTCTTGAAAGTGGAAGAAAAACTCAGATGCCCCTTCGTTATTAAGGCACAGAACCAGCTTCAGTGCAGTCTGTTCCATGTCACATCACAGGAGCCCCACCATATTAATTGGTCCTCACTAGGTCTTCCCTTCAGGAATCTTTATTATTGATGTAACCCCACATGCATCCCGACCAAATTTTAGAGGGTATTTTAAAACCTGATATCAGGGATCCATTTGAGCAGTGCTCTATGGGCGTCTCTTTCTGACCCCCAACTCTGACGTCCCCAGGCAGCTATTCTTCAGTCCCACACTTGGTACAGGGCACCAGACTATGGGCATCCTCTGGCCAAACACAGGCCTACCATACACATGGTAACTCACTGTCCACTCACAGGCCCACCCACTCAAGGTTACTTCTCTGGCCACTTACCGGCCCATCTTCTTCTGGTGGCATTCCACCCCTGCTTCATAAAGGTTGAGCCTTCCCCTTTATAGCTTCAGGGACCAATGACATGAGGAGGTAGTCTGTACTACTAACACACGTATGGTTAACCCTTAAATCACAGGGAGATTCCCAATCCACCATAGCCTACTGCTTCTTTTAGCCAGGGACTCCCCCCCCCCCCACACACACACACACTCCAGGGAGCCTTCGCAATCAGGCATGAGGTCAGGAGATCATCTTGTTACAGAAAATACTTGCAAGTAAGAAACTTATGTACAAGTAAGTCTTCCCCTAACACTTAGCCAGGATGTTTAACAATGATGAACATTTTATAGATTGATAATGGTCATAAATAATAAGAGAACACTTAGTCCCAGGGAACATGAATGACCAAACAACAAAACAATGAAATAAAAAAAAATGGATGATGATTTCTACTGTTGCTGTTTTTTATGCTTTATTAAGTTCACATTTCCTGGCAATTTTATGTAGATTTGGTTGCTAGTCCTTTTGTTATATTGTAATCAATTTGTGGAAATACATCCAAAATGTATTACTAAAAAACAATGTTGTTCCCATGACAGTTATATGGCCAAAGTCTGTGGCTGGAGGACAAATCTTGGCCCTTTTGTGAAACAGATTCCTTGGAGAGGATTGCGTTATCAGAAAACTTTGCTTCAACTAAAGTTCCCACATACAAGATCCAGCACTGCCAAAATAACCTGCTTTACAATTATTATGTCATTATGGATTATTATGCGTAACATTCAGTTCTTTCAATTGAAAAAAAGTGAAATCTATTGAGATAATTTAGCAAATTTCTTATTTCATTTCAGTTTTGAATAAAATAATTATTTGAGTTAACAGATAATAATGACAATTTAGGTATTGGTCTTCTTGGCATGGTCAGGCTTTTAGTCACTGTATTTTTTTGCCTTATAAGAAGCACATGCCCATAACATGCACCTAGGATTTGGAGTAGAAAAAAAATATCTGAACCAAATCATAGGAAAAAGTGTTTTGAGGGGGAGGCCGATTCATTAATAGCGGCAGGTAGCCGCAGGTAAGTTGAGCGACTGTAGCGGCATTTTCAGAGCGCCCGCTAGTAGTCGCTGTGCTTGGCCGTTGTTCGGTAGTTGATAGTTAATGTTGAATATTGGGTGAGGAGTCGCTATTTGACAGGTTCCGCGATGTATGGGAGCGCATGATAGCGACTGGCCCTAGCGACCGGCTCCCACCATATTCATTAAAAAATCACGCTCAAAAAATTCTCGCGCTGTGAAATGCATGTTTAAACCCCAGAATGCTGGCGGCGATGGGTTAAAAGTCGTTTTTTAACCCCCAAACAACCATATTTTTGGAAACCAAAAAAAACAGGTTTTTAAAATAATTTTGTAATATGAATACATTAATATCAGACCTGTAATATCAATTCTGTACATTTTTTTACCTTAAATGGCAGAAGTGGTCACAGAATTTTTCACATAAAAAAATAAATAAATAACAATTAATTATGAATATTTAAAGATTGTTCCATTGAAATGCATTGTAGAGCGCCAGGTAGCGAGAGGTCATACCTGTCACTGTTCAAGGTAGGACGCTGGCGCTGTGGGCTGAGGCTGGAATAATGATGAATGAGTGGCTATCTGGCACTATCTCAGTCGCTAAGCAGGATTGGCTTGATAAATGTGTGATTGTGGTGGGAAGCCGGCGTTCTCGTGGCGGGGCCCGTCATTACCGGACGCTCACTAGTCGCTACCTGTCGCTATCCCTTGTTAAATAAGGGCCTAAGTGAGTAAACAAATTAACCTAGTAGTGTGGGGGGGGGGGGTAACAAATCTTGGTGTCTCTTTTGTGCTGGCTTTTGTGATTCAACACAGCCTCTAAATGGATAATACTAGATGTTTGATGGTTTTGAATATCCCCTCTTCGCACATCTCTCTAACTGGTAAAACTGAGAAGCTGGGAACTGAGATCCTCCCCCCTCCCCAGGGAGAACATGTAGGCCGCCACATCCTCTGAACTGGCCAGAACTATCAGGCTGCTGCTGTGTTGCTGCCCAGACGCCACACAGAGCCTCAGATGGAAGGTAGGTGGGCAGCCCTGGCTCAGCATCAGTCCTCGGCTCCCAGCAATGGCGGTGGCATCACTGGGCTTCCAGCGGTGGCAGCATCCCTGGCTCCCAGAGGTGGCATCCCTGGGATTCTAGCGCCGGCATCCCTGGCTTCCAGCAGCTGCAGGACAGCCAGGTGAGCGTGGGGAGGGGTGTTGGGGGTGGGGATTTGAGTTTATAAACAGTGGACAAGGTTATACATGTATGTTATTCATATAGTAAAATAGGAAGATGCATCTAAGGACCAGAAGATTAATTTTATAGTAACTGTACCTTGCCCACTGTTTAGAAACTCAAAAATCGATAAGTATTAGAGTTCCCCTCTGAAGTGCAGGTTAAATTAGATAAATTATAGGGCCCATGCATGGGCGGTGCCAAGGCTGGATGCAGGCTTAGAGAGCTCCAAGTGCAGAGGCGCTAAAAAGTTCATAAAGAGAAGCAGGAAGTGCAGCAGCACCAGAGAGCCAAGATAGCCACAACTAGGCAGCAGCAGCACGCCACAATGCCCAGGAGCCTCTTTCCCCCTTGATGCCACGAGAACTGAGACTGCCTTCGCCGGCGGACTCCCTGTTCTCCCACCCTCCGAGTACCCCTAGCTGAGCGACACTCCACAGAGGTAAGTACAGGGCTCACTAAAGCAGACCTTAACTCCTCCATAGACACGCTATATGATAGGATCAACACAGCAATTAAAAGGGAATTGCGCAAAACAAAAGTTGAACTTTCTCTTGATATAGCCAAACAAGGCATAAGGGCCATGGAGCAGAGGGAACTGCGGGAATTGATGAATGGGCTGCATGGAGAGAACATAGAGCTATCTGTCCACTTAGAGGACCTGGAGAACAGATCCTGCAGAAACAATTCCCGGTTGAGGGGAGTCTCAGAGCAAGTCACAGACTTGTAGCCCTTTGCAGTTATGCTGTTTTAATACCTGTTAACAAATGAAGCATTTTCATTTAAAACTGACCACATACACCGTGTTTTAAGGCCTAAACCACCTGTTGTGGACCTCTCCAGAGACATTGTACTGTGCTACTTCACAGAAAAGGAGGTGATCCTCAAGAAAGCTAGAAGAGAAGGAAACATATGCTATGAGGGGTCCCCAATCCACATATATGCTGATGTAGCCCCCTCTACGCTGGCAGGGGATTGGCTACCGCTGGGGATTCCCCTTTCAAATTCTAGGCCCACATGGTGGAGGAATGTGATCAACCTCGACACTGGAAGAAGGACAATCAATTTTAGACCGTCTGGGGTTGAAAGCGTTCAGACAAGGATTGCCACAAAGAGCCCAAGGATTAGAAACATAGGAACCTTTTTTTTCCTTATCACCTCATCTGATCAGGTTGAGTGCGAAAGGAAGGAGGATGAACACTGGCAAAAGAATATTTTTGTGTGGGATCTGCAGTGATGTTCATTCTCCCTTCCCTTCCTCCTCCCCCCTTTCCTTTACTGTTGTCTTTCCCTCTTCCCCCTCTCCACCTTCCCTCCTACCTACCCTCCTTTTTCTCCCTACTCTTCCTCTTTCACAAGCTTTAACCGAAATGGATTGAAATACAGTTCACACCTATGCGTATTTGATATGTATAAGATCATTATCTAGGGGGCCTGCATGGTTTGGGTGGATGGCTCCTTAGCATATTCCTGGATTTGGGGAAGGGGGTATAAAAAGATAACCAAAGCCGGTGGGAGATGGTTTTGGAGGCCTGGGGAAGCCATCCAGCCAGTAAAGGGAAACACTCTATTGAAGGAGGGTGGGGGGGTACTCTTTATGTGAGGTGGGGCATTTAACAAACAGAATGGGAACACCTGCAGTGGCGAGGGAGTGTTGTTTAACAGTTGTTTGCAATGTTATTTATCTTGTTATTTCTTAAGAAGCTGAACTGAAAATGTTTAGTGCAATAATCCAACCTTGAGCATAAGCAGCACCATACTATTGCAATGACCTATGGCTTATTGCCCATGTCACTTTGCCTTTACTTGAATTATCCAATACGGGTTTTATATAATATTTTGTGGCCCTGGGCCGTTTCGGGGCTCGGCAAACCCAAATATTTTTAGTTAGTAACAAAAGATATACCTTGAGTCATAGAACTCTGGTTTGCTGAGTGACGGTGGGGGGGGGGGGGGGGGGGAGGGGGTAGTGGGGTGGTGTTTGTGGAAAGTGACTGAATTGTAGTGTTATATATTTGTCTATTAGTTTGTTTTCTTCTTCTTTTACTTTCCCTTCTTTCTTTTCAGGTTCCTTTTTTCTCTTTAGTCTAATACAGATCTTTGGACCCTGGGAGACTCCCCGCTTGCAACATCCAGGTACCATGGCTTAATTTACTTTTGTCTCCTTGTGTGCAGTTTTCAAGAACCATCAGAAAGAAGAAAAGAACAAAAAGAAGAAGTCAGCCTTCAATTTCTATAAGGACTCACTCGCAAGCAGATATGCTCCTTCTCCAGCAGACCCACATCGCAGTCTCTACTACCCCTACACAAAAATTACAGTAGAACTCCCTCTTTTAATCTAAATCTAAAGGAGTAGACTGTTACTGTTCGGACAAACCAATTATGCTAAGCAGCCCATTAACTCTTAAACTTTTATTCAAAGTTTGGCCAAACTTGCTGGACCCAAACTTTGGGGGTTCACCCATCCCTAGCCATGAAATTAACTGACCCAAGCCTTGTGAGGGAGTCCTTCTCATGGTGCCTAAATGACACCCTAATTGCTATCACAGCTGATAATAAATAAAACCAAGAATGCTCTCAAGTGCTCGAAGACCAGATTTTTCCACTATGTTCACACGAAAACTAACCACACATACCTCCTCCTTAAGAGCATGCCAAATACAAAATAAAGAGGGTCTGCAGACCACAAGTTTTTCATAAGTCCATAGACCCTCTATGCAAATCACGCAGCTCAACTGAGCAAGCTCAAATTGAGAATTGGCTAGCCACCTTAGACCTCCCACGAATAAATAAGGTTGGCCTAAGCGCATCCTTATTTAGGATAGGGTAGCAACATTTATTCAAAAGCTAGTACACCCAACTCAAAGTGACGACAAGGCTCGGATAATGTCAGACTTGCACTTAACATTATACAAGATGCCAAATTCAATAGCAAGGAGGTAATCCTTTCCCTTGATATAAAAAATGCACACAGTGAGAATTTTCACACCGTTTTTGTGGGAGTATGCCTTTTCGCATGCTAATTCTCAGTTTTGCCATTCAGCACCATTTTTTCCGCATCCCTGCATGAATATATTCACACAGATCTGCCATTTTCATAAGATTATAAATTTGCATGGTGTTGAATCGGTTGAATCGGCCTTATACAATCCATTGGAGTCACTGCTTGGACATGCTTAAACTGCACCATTCCCATGCATTTTGCATGTGATGTGGGCAGATATTCGTATGCAAACATGCTTTTGCAATGCAAAACTGGTTTTCGTATGCACCGGATGAATTTGTCAAGCACTGCTGAATAGCACCTGCATTTGAATTGAAGCGGCACGTGAATATATATGGTCACCATAAGAATATCAATTTGCACTGTGTTGAGCTCTAATATAGCTAGAGTACTGGAACAGTTTGGCTTTTTGCAGGTGAATTCTTGTCTGCACTTGCAGGGATTTATTCCTCTCACGCAGCTACCAAAAAATATTTAGGCCAAAGCTCCCCTCTGGTACATATTCAGAGAGGAATGCACCAGGGGTGCCCTCTCTCAACCCCTTATATTCGCACATTGCGATGGAACCTCTGGCTAAGGCAATTAGAGCAGACCCTAACATAGCAAGACCATTGATCTCCATAACTAATTTACTTTCCCTTCCCTTCCCTTTTCCCTTCCCTATCTCGCTTTGGAGACCTTTCTGGACTCCAAGTTAATATTAGTAAGACTAAAGCACTTGCACTAAATGTCTCCCCAGAAGACTACTTAGCCTTAATTTTGACCTGACATGGAGGGATAACTCCAGGCCTTACCTTGGAGTGCTACTCAACAGGCACTTTGATCATATGTGCAAAGCTAACTTTCCCAGGCAGATCAAACTATTGATCGAGCTAAGACTGGTCCAGGTATTGGATCTCTTGGCTAGAGAGACTAACGGCAGTTTGGTTGGTTAACCTACTGAAAATTCTATACCTGTTTTGTATGCTACTTGTAGTGGTCCCGCTTTCAACTAGGTGCCATCCTCAAACACATATCAGTAAGTTTATATGGGATAAAAAATAACCAAAGTCAGAAAAGCAATAATGTTTAGAGGTTGTAGGGAAGGAGGCCTGACCTCCCTAACATAATGCACTATTACAGTGCTGCCCATCTAACCCAATTAGCATCATGGCAAATGGAGGGCGGAGGAGTCTCATGAGTGCACGTTGAGCAAGAAACCCTCTCTTTGAGATTCCTTCTATGGGGAAAACACCTTGCCCCTCACATACCTAACCTTGAAAACAAAATAGTAAAAATAGCCATGAACAATGGTTACATTGGAGACGATTGTATCAGTCGTCGGGCCTGCAATCCTATTACCTGTTTTAGGTAACCTGAATTTTAAGACTAGCACCCTCTGAATGTTTATGTTGGCAAGCTCAAGGGCTGACCCAGGGGGAAAGCTTCTTACAGGAGACAAAATCCACTCTCTTTCATTGCTGAGCTTTACCAGGAGTATTTCAAGCATGGAACACTACATGTACCTACAATTAAAGCATCTTGACTCCCTGCCCATATAAGATATACAACCCCTATAAATATTGCTGTAAAGAGAATCCTAGACCTTGCTCTTATACGCAGTCCACCAGACCTACCACTGACCCAACTTGCGCAAGAATGGACATCTGACTTGGGACCACCGGATTCTGATTCAACATGGCCTAAGATTTTTGAAGACATCAGAAAAATCCATACATGCGCTGGTACTATACCCCTGAGAAGCTAAACAGAATATTCCCAGAACCACCTCCCCCAGATTGTTTTAGAGGTTGCAGAGAGGTAGGAAGACATGTCCAGAAGCAGCAAACATTCTGGAACGAGTTAGAAAAATGAAGTGAGAAACTGAAAATTATTTTTAACCTATCTCTATGGACTTCCCTTTTATGCCTTCCTTCTTCAGGCTTCACTAAACCAGCCAAAAGATTAATAGTGCACATTGTGGCAGCAGGTAGATTTGGGGAGGTCCTGAGAGATAAATCGAGAACAATAAAAAATTCTGGTGCACAATGGAAGGGACACTAGAAAAACACCATATGGTCTGGGAACCCCTGTACCTCAACCCAAAAACTATGACTTATTTCGTTTTCCTCTCTCCCCTAATTCCGCCCCTCACTCTTTTTTCTCCTTTATTTGTTTAATTGTTGTTTTGTCTGTCATTGTGCTCTATGTTAGTGTGCATGGAGATGTGTGAGATAAATCTAGTTATCCGAATAGCTGAAATAAGACAGTATTGATTAATACAAATACTAGTAAAATATACATTCTTTTGAATGGGTTATAAAAAGGTTGTTTTATTGCAAACTATCAGTTTATACAATTAACAGTAGAGTATGTATTAAAGTAGTCAATCTTGAATAATTTTCTTAACAGGTGACACTGGCTCTTTAAATAGTCCTTGTTTATATAGTGGTAGAGTTATAATTCTTCCTCTTCCATTCAAAGTGATATCTGGCTGTAGTTCTTTCTTATACAGTATTTTCAGTGCCCATAAACTTATAAAGTCACCACTGTGCCCGTCACCGTTGCTAGGTACTCTTACCGGCTGGTGAATGAATATAGAGCTGTATATATTAACTCCTCTTAGGTCTTTCTCCTCTGTGTAGATATCCAATTAGGGGCTATAGGTGCTGGTTGCACTAGATTTCAGCTCACCAGGGTAGTACAGGTGTAGGATAAAACAAAAGAGAGAAAATCTAGTGTATTCCCGCTTTTTAATGTTAAAAATTATAAAATGCAACCTACAAGTGCGCACTCACATTTAAAAAGTGACAAATCGCTTGTTTTAAGGATAGGCGAGGCTCTCACCCGACTCCAGTCACCACGGCCGTTGGTGTTACTGTTTAGAAGGGCGGGATAGCTATCGCAAGTGGATCCTCTTTGGTTTCATATGCCTGTCGCCGTCAACGCGTTTCACTGCCAGCGGCAGCTTTATCAAGAAACGCGTTGACGGCGACAGGCATATGAAACCAAAGAGGATCCACTTGCGATAGCTATCCCGCCCTTCTAAACAGTAACACCAACGGCCGTGGTGACTGGAGTCGGGTGAGAGCCTCGCCTATCCTTAAAACAAGCGATTTGTCACTTTTTAAATGTGAGTGCGCACTTGTAGGTTGCATTTTATAATTTTTAACATTAAAAAGCGGGAATACACTAGATTTTCTCTCTTTTGTTTTATCCTACACCTGTACTACCCTGGTGAGCTGAAATCTAGTGCAACCAGCACCTATAGCCCCTAATTGGATATCTACACAGAGGAGAAAGATCTAAGAGGAGTTAATATATACAGCTCTATATTCATTCACCAGCCGGTAAGAGTACCTAGCAACGGTGACGGGCACAGTGGTGACTTTATAAGTTTATGGGCACTGAAAATACTGTATAAGAAAGAACTACAGCCAGATATCACTTATGGAAGAGGAAGAATTATAACTCTACCACTATATAAACAAGGACTATTTAAAGAGCCAGTGTCACCTGTTAAGAAAACTGCTAGCAGCAATTCTCTGTAGTTTTATATTTACAATTTGAACTTTGATACCTGAGGTGCTAAAGGTGCAGCGTTCTAAGAATGAGCTCTGTATTCCTAATTTGAATTTTGACACTAGAAGTGTTAAAGGAGTAGTGTCTCTAAGAATAGGAGCCAACCAAGGAGCCAATACCTCCTAATTAGACCTAATAGAGGCATTCTTTCTGCTCTGTGTTTATATATTTATATTTGTTATACACTCTCTATTTGGGATAAGAGGTTCTAACACGTCGAGCAGTTCTCAATTTAAGTAACCATAGTGTTTTCTAAATTCAAGCCTTAAGATAGCAGCGCGGGTTCTTCACATTACTGTTAATCTTGAATAATATTAACAAATGTGTAACTTCTTTGTGAATGTGAATTTTTTTCTCTATATGATTTGAGGCAATACGTTTTAATTAGATAAGTTAGCAGATATTTCATGTAATATTCTCAAAATAATGAGCCTGATATAGTTGATGCATTCTGCAGACATGTGCTAGCTTGGTGTCATTATAAATAGCACTGCAGTCATAAAGATCTGATACTGGCATACTGAAGGGCACTGTGATGAAAGCTGAACAATTCATAATAAGAATTGAAGAGGCTTAAGGTGATGAATGCCTGAAAGTTAGAGGTAAAGTAATAGTGCAAAATGTTATGTAATTACACTACTTCAAACAAAGGGCCTTATTTATCACGGGCTAGCGCCAGGTAGTGTCTGACGAGCGCCAGGTACCGCCAGCTATCGGCGGCTACCAACTCAAGTACGCCCGGCGGCGGTCACAATGACGCATTTATCAAGCTAAATGAGGCTAGCGCCGGCGAGAGCGACGGCTAGTGCGGCATTCATCATGAAGCCGCCTGGAACGAACAGCGCCGCTGCAAATTCCTTCACAGCGCCAGGTATGACCTGTCGCTCCCTGGCATTGTCCAATGCATTTCAATGGAGCAATGTTTAAATAATCATAATTAATTGGTAATAATTTTTTTTTAATGTCAAAAATTCTGAGACCACTTCTGCAATGTTGGGTTTTTTTTTAAAGTAAGAAAAATTAATAAAAAAAATTTGTGCAGAATTGATCTTACAGGTCTGATATTAATGTATTCATATTACAAAATGATTCAAAAAACATGTATAATGTTACAATCCAAAAATATGGTTGTTTAGGGGTTAAAAACTAGTTAACACCCATCGCCGCCAGCGCACTGGGGTTTAAACAAGGAATGGACAGCGCCAGCACATTCGGAGCGTGATTTTTTCATGAATATGAAGCAAGCCGTTCGCTCTGGCCATTCGCTGTCAGGCGCTCACATACAACGCAGAACCCATGAAACAGCGACCCCTAAGCCCGTATTCAACATTACCGCACACCGACTGTCGGTGTCATCAAGCAAACGCCGGCCAAGCACAGCGAATACTGGCTGGCGCTGTAAAAATCACGCTACAGTCGCTCATCTGTCGCTACCTGGCGCTATTAATGAATCGGCCTCCCAGTTCTAAAAAGTTGTATTATTTGTACCAAAAGGCTGCATTATTCTGAAAAAGGATTAAAAAGTAGTGTATTCTTCCTCTCCTCAGTTAGGAAATAGCAGGAAAATTAGGCAGCACATTCTCTGGAGAGGTATTAAAGTCAAAAGCGGCTTCTAAGTGATATAATGACCCATGACTAATAGCTCCAACCAGGGGCAGACTGGCCATAGGGAGACCCAAGACAATGCCCGGTGGGCCGCAATGCTTTTTGGCCAGCTGGGCTGCTGCTTCATTAACACCCATATTCAATTCCTGCCCCTTTAGTCTCCCTCTCAGCCCCATTTTACCCACAAGCCAAGGAACCCCAGCCCCAATGCTATAGCCCCGGCATCATGGTTGGGTGTGCCTCAGCAGGGATGTCTTGGGCCGGCCAGGAGCTGGTAAAATCCAGGGCTGATTTGTAACCTCAGTCTGCCACTGGCTCCAACAATGTACACAGTGTTGCCATTTATTCCAAAAGTCTAAGGCCACAGAAATGTATTTCACCCTACCCCACCTGCCTGCACCAAAAAGCATGATCGAGCTTCAGAAAATGGTGAAAGACTTAGGCCCTTATTTAAGAAGGGATAGCGTCAGGTAGTGGCTGGTGAGCGGCCAGTAATGACGGGCCCCGCCACGAGAACGCCGGCTCCCCACCACAATCACACATTTATCAAGCCAATCCTGCTTAGCGACTGAGATAGCGCCATATAGCCACTCATTCATCATTATTCCAGCCTCAGCCCACAGCGCCAGCGTCCGACCTTGAACAGCGACAGGTATGACCTCTCGCTACCTGGCGCTCTCCAATGCATTTCAATGGAACAATCTTTAAATATTCATTATTAATTGTTATTAATTGTTTTTTTTTTTTTTTTTTTTTAAATGTGAAAAATTCTGTGACCACTTCTGCCATTTTAGATAACTTTTTAAGGTAAAAAAAAAATTGTACAGAATTGATATTACAGGTCTGATATTAATGTATTCATATTACAAAATTATTGAAAAAACTTGTTTTTTTTGGTTTCCCAAAATATGGTTGTTTGGGGGTTAAAAAACTACTTTTAACCCATCGCCGCCAGCGCTCTGGGGTTTAAACATGCATTTTACAGCGCGAGAATTTTTTGAGCGTGATTTGTTAATGAATATGGATGATGGGAGCCGGTCGCTCTGACCAGTCGCTATCATGCGCTCCCATACAGCACGGAACCTGTCAAATAGCGACTCCTCACCCAATATTCAACATTACGGCAAACCGACTGAGTCGCTATCAACTACCGAACAACGGCCAAGCACAGCGACTACTAGCGGGCGCTCTGAAAATGCCGCTACAGTCGCTCAACTGTCGCTACCTGCCGCTATTAATGAATCAGCCTCCCCGTGTCAGTAAACTCTGGCTGGTCTGGTCCTCAGCCCCAGTTTAGTTATTTTAATCTAAAAGTGAAAAAGGCATAGCGTAACATTTTGTTAAAGCTGAACAAAACCCACCAGTGGCCACTTGCCTTTCCCCAGGAGCAATACGCATTGTTTTCAATAGGGAGCACGTGCTGCAGCATCCGCGGCATCATGCGCATGCTCCCGCCCAACCAGCCCTTTGCAAAAAGTGCTAAACACCGCAAACGTCTCTCTTTGACTGAGCGCCCGTGCATGCGCCATTGGACCATGGAGAGGTGAGTTTTACTGGTCGAACTGAGGGTTTCCACAAAGCGGGGCACCCCAAATCGTAGTGACTTTTCTCACCTACAATCGACCCTATTTTCATTATTTATATGTGATATATTGCATCTTTTGAAAATTATTTTTTCAGACACGCGCAACATATTTTTAATGGATCATCTAACAAGGACTCTCACAGATTACTTTGCTGAATTTTAAAGGGACTGTTCAGGCTAAGTGTATACATTATGATTTATTAGAGTAACTCTCCCTTCCTGTCAGCTCACCGCAACACTTGGAAGTAGAGACCAGGCACTGAGTTGTGCCAATCGCCCTGATTTCCCTTGCAATAGGCCACCAATTATATGGCTTAATTGGTGGTCTATAGCAGTGGTTCTCAACATTTATATGCCAAGTGACCCCTGGTGACATGCAGTTACCGCCAAGAGCCCCCAAGGGGAGATCAATAACTAATGTAGCCAAAATATGCAGGTTGTGGGCCTTGTAGCTTTTCTTGAAGCAAGAAAAAATAATGTTTTACTGTTAAAATAATATACCAAACCTCTAATACCCTCCAAACTGGCGCAGCATTGAACATTGCCGAGTTGAGAAACGGTGGTTTATATCTCCGTTGCTATGTAAAAAAATGTGCTCATGAAATATATACAACATATATTACAATACATACATCTTTTAGACCACCTATTATGCTGATGCAAAGCACACAGTTTGCTTGTATCTCAGTGCCCGGGCAACTCCCACTTGAATCCCAGACTGAAAAATCAAGGTAAATGTTTACACCTTCATATCTCCATGTCTCTCTATGATTCAGGCTTACATTTTTACTCCAAAGGCAGTATAGGACAATGTCAAGTATAGCTCAACACAATAGGCTAACACTTGGCCATGCCTGGACAATGTCTTTAAGAACGTTGATTTCAGCAAATCAGGTCCAGTTAATGAAAAAAAGTTATATTTAAAAGAGATTAAATAAAATTCAAGATTCAAATGTAATATATATATATATATATATATATATACATACATGGTGCTTGCATTTGGATAGACACAATTTCTTCCAATTGCTGGGGGAAGCAGAGTTGCAGCTCTTGGTGGTTGCTTGAGCCTGACGCTGACTCCACATTGCAGGGCATGGTCTACCTCAGGGTGTGGGCTCTGTTCTGCAATGGCTTTCATTATAGGAAATGTGCTGGACCTGCTTTGCTGAATTGACTTTTTGGGCACCACATTTAAAATAAAGCTGTCGAGCTGTCATGTCCTTGTTAATCCATTCTTTAAGAATCACTGCTACAAATGTTCTAGATACTGCTAACTGCAAACAATGGAAAAAAGTTTTATGCAGCGATGATATGGAAATGGATGGAAAAATTACTACATTAGTCAGCAAATCCTTAAGATTTGAAGTGTGATTAACCTTTTGGATAAACTACAAGTACAAAGCTATTGTTTTATTGATAAGGACATTGCATAATTTATATTGCCTACCAAGTTGTTGTTCCTAAATACTATATAAAGCTGAACTGATTTGTTGGGAACATTATTGAGCTTTGTGGATGGAATCCTGGGGTTTCTGAGAAAATGTCCCTCATTTCCCATTCTATTCCCAATTCAGCTTTGTTTTATTTTACTCTTTGGGATTAGTCCATTGTCTACACACCTACACACCTACACTTACCGGTATTTTTACAAGCTTACTCACTGCTATCATTAGACCAATGATGAACTGCTTTCAGGGAGTATTTCATTTTTGAAGAGGAGCTATGGCAAACTTAAAGAGGAACATCAGCCTCCCTGGAGTCTAAAATAACAGAAAAGGACAGAGTGGCTGTTAGGCCACTTTTCTGCATCTTGGGAGAAATAGAATTGAAAGTAGGCTAATCAGAGGAGCTATTATCCTGCCCTGCATTGTCCTATTATTGTCATTGGGTTTACAGTCCCTTTAAAGCAAACCTGGTGAATTCTTCATGAAACCTTAATAGAAGACTAGCTGGAGTGGTTTGCAGTTAAAGTCCAGCTTGCCATACAAAACAACATTTTTTTTTTTGATGTGAAAAAACAGCACAACTTTCCCTTTCCCCCACTGGATGCCTTGTCCTATGCTCAGCTGCTGCACTTCAGTGCCATATAGGATTGTTGGTGACCCTGTGCTTACAGGAAGCGGCTAATCACGTGGAACAGGTAAGCATTATTATGCCATATTACAGGGAGGAAATGAAAGCCACAGAGAATCAAAGTTGTATACAGCTGAAATAGATTCTTCTGCTTTGCAATTCATTTCTGTTATTTCATTGTGATAAAATAAATAAAGAAGCAAAATGATTTTCTATGTATTCAAAAATGCAACTGAAAGCTATGGTCTCTGGTGCAATATAACATTTAGGTCCCACCCTATGTCATACAAAAAAGGTTTAGTAATAATAGAAATGCAGCTTTAAGAATAAATACCAATAGTAATATAATACAATATTAAACATTCAGTGAATTCTGTTCAGCGCAATTATATTTAAGCAGCCTGAGCTTTGAATGTCAGTAACCCCATGGAAGTGATTATTCAATGATGATATATTCAGTCTTCAGATCTGGAGTGTGTGTAAAACGGCATTCAGCAGTGCAGGTGTTAACAGTAGTAAAGCCCATTGTGTTGGTTGGCTTATAAGGACCATGTGATGGCTGGGACCGTGCTGTCTGCAAGCCGAGCGCGTATAGGAATCTGCAACAAGAATGCAGAAGAGAGCTGTCAGGGAAGCATAGGAAGAGCTCGCGGGCAGGTAAGGATGCTACAGCCACCTGTCATCCATGGCCATAAAATGTACATTAAAAGGGAGACAGCTCAATAAGGGGCTTAGAACAAGGAAATAGATTCCTTTGCTGATTGTCTGCTGAGTTATAGATTGTCTTTCATGTATTGATTGTAGAGTCAAGGGCATTTTATCCAGGGCAGATCCATAGTGAATGTACTGTATACATACAAGTGTATCAAGCAAAATGAAGGCAAAGTGAGAAAAGTGTGAATGCATGCTAGACAAGTTGCGCTCCTTTCAATTGTTAAATCCTAACATTTATCTGACTGTAGTTTTGAAGGCAGGACTTATCATGGGCTCATTTTTCCACACCGCTCTGGATGGGTTTGCAGGAGATGTCTCATCCCAGTAAATGAACCAGCGAGCGTGTCATATCAGTTTATAATGAGCTGCCCCTATATTAATGCGAGCGCTGGCTCCCCTGCTGTTATTTGCTGTCGCTGGAAGATGAAGATGAATACAGCAATTAGTATTCTGGATGCTCACACCTCAATCTGGACTGAATGTGTGTCTGGAGCTCCAGTTTACTGAGTATGGTAGAAAATCTGGTTTCATTCAACTTATACTTGCACTGAATATAAATGAACTTAAAGCAAACCCACCATAGAATAGAAAGCTGTTCCCTGGGGGAAGGTTTTCACTGAATCTCAAAAATGGCACTTGGTCTTCTTCCCCTTACCAACATGGACTGGACTCCCTGCTACAACCTCTTTGCAGTGCACCCTGCCAGCCATTGCCACCCCTCCAATAGGTTGTATACTGCCACTTCCTGTCCCCCACTAATGAGGAGCACTTGAGCTGAATCCGGGGGGAGGGGGTAAAAAGCATTGGTAAGTGGGTTCTGGGGTGCTCAGGGGGGTGGGACCCTGGCAGCTTGGTTTCAACTAAACGTATGAATGCACTTCATGTTCTAATGTTCTCTTCTAAGAAAAATATGGTTACACCAAATCATTTATGATTGTAATACTAGTTTCTATTTAAATTTACAAGCTGTGATTTCTACTCAAAAATAAACTGGGCCCAACATGCAAAACTGCAGGAAAATGTACAACAAAGCACTGGCTGCTCCCCTCTGGCTGCGCCTACCTATTCATATAGGTCTGTTGTACAAGCATGCAGCATCTGGAGGGATGCCAGGGATAAAGCCAGGGACCCGCACGCAGACTCATCAGTTATTTTTTATACAGTATATAATATACAGGTGGACTTTAAGTCTTTTTTTACTATAGGCCATTGTTAACCGGCTGGCGTGCCATAACCTGGTGGTACCAAGCCATAATAGGGTCGATTCTTGGTTGTGCACCAAGAATGTGCTATTTAGCGTGCCAATCGGGCTTCCGTATCATTCATGGTTGTCAAAATGGGAATGTGCATTTGATTTTGTGCCAATTTGCGCACTAGTGTTCGCCAATGTGCAAATTTGCGCCAGAAATTATCCGCTACTGCCATTTTTTAGTACCAGACTGGCTCTGGCGCCTGATTTATGGTATGTTTAGAGGGCAGAAAAGCATGTGCAAATGTGGCAATTTGAAAAGTAAATTTTCTCCAGCAAATAGGTGGAGGAAACTGCCGATTCCAATGAGTAACAGGCATATTTCATTCCCATAACACATGCCAGCAGCTTCCAGCATGTTTCTGAACAATGAAAGCGTCAGCCGCAAGTTCTTTTTAGGGATTGAACCTTTTTTTTCTTTTTGTTGGAAATAAAATGATAAAAAGTTGTAAAAAATCACAAAAATTAAGGTCAAAACAACAAAAATGTGGATATTGGGCCCCAAAGTTTAGCAAAAACAAAAACAATAAAAAAATTATAGTTAAATTATTAAGCATTAATATGCAAAGCAAACAGGGAGTCTTAAGGAGAACATCTGGAACAAAACATTGGGCCAAAAAACGTTAAGGGTTAACTGGAATCAGAATATCACCCCCCCCCCCCAAAAAAAAAAAACCCAAAAATGGAGAACACAGGTTCTCCAGAGGATACACTCCGAAATGGCGAATAGATCTTCACAGAAAACACAGCAACTTTCTAAGGAGAAATAGTAAACGAAAGGGGAGAAACATGGAGGACCAGTGGGAGCAGTTAAGCTCTTAGCCGGCCAAATGCGTCTGGGGCAGGGCCATAAACAGCAGATTTGCCTTGCAAAAGGCACACATTGGCACAAGAAGACACTATTTGCCCTTCTCCCATTGACACATATGAAATTATTTGCTCGCCGCCTGAGCATTTTTGCACCCCGACCAAGAATCAACCCTAATGTTTCCACTGATGACAAGCTTGGACAGGAACAATTAGCCAATGTAATTAGATGTGCTTACATTTTTTTTTGTACATGGCTGCTATTGTGATCTGATCTTCATAGATAGTAAACCAAGAGGTAGATATATTGTCTGGTGTTGAGGGTACTGTCACTTTATTTAAATCCACAGATTCTGCACCCCCCAGCACCCTGTGCCTGGTTTGGTTCTTCTATTCTAATCCATTCAGGATCGCAAATAGTAAGTGGTTTGCTTTTAAAGACTAGGGAAATCCCTGATGTTTTTTATCCAGTCTCCATGATGTCATCATCCTGAAACAGCATATACTCTGGTAAATATACATATGAAGAATATGATGATAAGTCTTAAGTCACCAGAGACTTTAAATGCATAATTATTATCAAAGGCATTGTAAACCCATTAGCAATAATTAGCAGCAACTCACCTGAGGCCTGCCTCATATGCCTCGACCTCCATTTCCAGCAGCATAGGGTAGAAGCTGTAGCAGGGCTCAGAAGTTTGCCACTAGCATTTCTTCAGGACTACACAAAATGTGGTCCAATAGCCACTCTGTCACAGCCGCAAAGCCGCAGTAATCCAAAAGATATCTCTGAGCACAACAGAATGTCCTCAAGACTTCTAAATCTGCTCCATGACTGGCCATTTCCAGCCATAGCCCATAATCTAAACAAAGAACTCAAACCAGTCAAGAAATTAGTTTTGCCTACATACATGAGGTATTTACATACAATCAGAGATTTTCAGCCGCTTTGAAATGTCTCATTTTATACTGTTCCCAGGTTAGATAAAAAGGGAGAAAATTCATGTGTGCCTGGACAGGGACTTTAAGTAGTAGCTCCCCAAGTTAACTTGCTGGTTACCCATTTACAGTAGTTTATAAAAGTCTGGATAGTCTCCCCAGCAGCCCAATCTTTAGGCTCTGAGGCCTGTTTTGTGGTAAATCTGGTCCTGCATTGGGGGAATTTAGTATGCTATTGTGTGGCGTGATCCACCTAAGCAATTATGCACATATGACAAGTATAAATGTTGATTTTTCTTCTAGCTCTATGTCTTGTGCAGATACTAAAACTGTCCATAATTTGTTAGCTGATTATTGAATAGGAAGTCCAAATCTCCCCCCCCCCCCCTGTGCTAAGCTTAAAGTGGACCAACACCCAGGATTTTCACTATCCTGGGTGTTGGTCCACTTCCGCGGGGCACCCCGATCGGGGGTGCCCCGCTGTGTGAAACCCCCCAGAAAGCCACTAAAAACTTACCTTATCGGCGATGGACAAGCGACGGATAAGCCGCCGCCTCTCGCGCGTCCCTCTTACAGGGCGCGCGCGCGCACGCACCGGCCATTCACAAACGGCCGGCGCGGATGCGCGCCCTGCTAGAGGGATGCGCGGGAGGTGGCGGCAGCTTGTCCGTTGCCGATAAGGTAAGGTTATAGGGGCTTTCTGGGGAGTTTCACACAGCGGGGCATCCCGGTTTCGGATGCCCCGCGGGGAGGGAGCTGATCGGCCCAGGAATCTTATAGTTTCCCGGGCCGATCAGGGGTGGGTGTTGGTCCACTTTAAAGGAGCACGATCGCGAAAAAATGGCCCAAGGATAAAAATCCATATAAATATGCTGGATGGAGGGAGGAGAGGTCACTTATACACCCGGCATCAAGAAATATCCAGCCAGGCTTGTTTTTTTTATTTTAATGAAAGGAAGAGAACATCTCGGGTGACAGACTCTGTCACCCCTCATAGACTAAACCTTTAACCCCAGGATTTTATTCCTACCAGGGGAAGAAAACCACAAGCTTGGCGGGAGTTTTATTCAGTTCAGGTGTATAAGTGACCCCTCCCCTCATTAGCTAAAGTGTTTATATGGATTTTTAATATTACACAATTTCGCGATAGTGTTCCTTTAACTTTGCCTGAAGGCTGAAGCTGGGACCTTGAGTGACAGGTACGTCACCAAATCCTGTGCACTAGTGTGACTGTACTGGCATATCACTGAAGTCTACGCCTGTCATGCAAAGCCCCCAGCATCAGGGGAGGAATGCGGCAATCAATATGGCCATTGGTGATCTTAGACCTGCTGCCTCTCATGATTGGGTGCTTAGCTGGCCCCAGACATTTTTTCCTTCACTTCCTTGCTGGGAAGGAGTAGATCCTGTCAGATACTTGTTACCCTACTGGGAGGATTTTACTTTCTGTCTACATTAACAAAGCTTGTATTTAATGCAACAGAAAAGATGTGTGCACCACTAAGCACAAGAAGAACCTGGTGACACCTATGGCTTGCCATATTGATGCACAATCAGAATTTAAGCTAAACTTTTCCATGGATTTACAGAGAGCAAATGAACCCCCAGATTTAACCCCAACAGACTAAATTATAATATCATTGTTTAAATCTAAAAGTATACTCATTTTTTTGACAATGCCAGCTTGACAAGTTTGGGATGTCCCAGAATTTGAGGACTCATACACATTCATCTTGAATCTGATTGATTTCATTGTGCTACACATCCAGAAATCAGACACGGCTAAAATGAAGACACTGATGAATTTTAAGAAAGATATTTTCTTCATGATGCTTTGTCATCAAGTCATCTGAGATTCCTGCCTACAGCCTTGTCTTGGTTTAAGACAGGAACTTGTAAGACAACCAAGCTTGAGGTTATGAATAATGGAGGAGCTGAGCACATGCCTGTGATTTAGATTAGAGGTTAGAAAAGCAGAGCATCTCACGGCGATGGTATACTCTTACCTTTAAAAATAACTACAACAGGTTTCAGGAGGTTGTTTACATGGATGTCAACCTGACCGATTCCAGTCCTGCAATTTGCAATTTAATTATAATTCATTTAAGTAATTTAATTTACATTTTGTAGCCATTAATCAACATGTAAAGCTCTACTCCAGCCTACTAGGAACAATAGCAGGAGAGGATTAAAACAATTGTAACATTATTTCTTGTCCATTAACCCATTTTATTAACCCAATGGTCTTTCTCTTGTTTGGTCACAGGAGAGAGAAATAACTTTAACAGAAAAAAATGTGATTCCCATGACTCAATAGAATTAAATGGTGGACAGCCACATAGAATACATTGTTCTGAAGGTCAAGCAGGTGCCAACAAGTTTGGAAGCACTACTTTATCATATATATATATATATATATATATATATATATATATATATATCATATATCATCATTTATGTAAAGCCAGGGTTCGATGCCCTGGCTTGTCCCCCTAACAGGGGTGAAACTATAGGAGGTGCAAATGCACCGCGACGCAGAAGGTCAGGGGGGGGGGGGGCATCATTGTTGCTCCTCCACCTTATTTCATCAGATTTTCAGATTTGTATTTACTTGAAATTAAGATACCATACATCAGCCATGAGAGGACCCCATTTAATGTTTGCACCAGGGTCCTGTCACATTTAGTTATAACACTGCCCCCTTTTTTAAACATTTGCCACCGATCTCGAACTGGAAAAGGCTGAATGTGATCTATTAATTCCTATTTATGATCTGCTCAAAACATACATTTTAAATATCCAACAGCAGTTGATCATTTTTTTTGACCCTTCTAACGAGAGTGTCTGCGCTGTAGTTCCCTACAGTGCCAGATAGGACCAGGCGCTCAAACTGCACTATGTGGCCTTATCCCATATATGTCAATGGGATGGGTTGGTTATAATTATTTTGAGCACTTTTTAATTTATTTTCTGGGGGGCTAGTGCATGTGCCACGGAATCCCGGGGCTGGAAAATATTTTGTATGCATTTTTTGCACTCTTGGGTTGCACTGCTAACTTGTGATTTGGGCCATGCAAATCCTGTGTCATGCCTTTGTCTCCAATGCGATGCCAGATTTTTTTTATTGTGCTGCCATCATCACTCCTAAAAAGTGGGGATTGCAACAGCTGGTGAATGCCTAGAATCCTCTTTTCCCAGTGCCTGTATGGGCGCTGTGTTTTTATCCGGGGAGGCCGATTCATTAATAGCGCCAGGTAGCGACAGATGAGCGCCAGTAGCGTGATTTTCACAGCGCCAGCTAGTATTCGCTGTGCTTGGCCGGGGTTTGCTTGTTGACAGCGACTCAGTCGGTGTGCGGTAATGTTGAATACGGGGTTAGGGGTCGCTGTTTCACAGGTTCCGCTTGTATGGGTGCGCCTGACAGCGAATGGCCAGAGCGAACGGCTTGCTGCAGATTCATTAAAAAATCACGCTCAAAAATTTCTTTTTCTTGTTTAAACCCCAGAGCGCTGGCGGCGATGTGTGTAAAGTAGTTTTTAACCCCCAAACAACCTTTTTTTTTTATATGTAAAAATTATACAAGTTTTTCTAAACATTTTGTAATATGAATACATGAATATCAGACCTGTAATATCAATTCTGCACATTTTTTTTTTTTTTTTTTTTTTACTTAAAAAAAAAAACCTAACATTGCAGAAGTGGTCACAGAATTTTTGACATTAAAAAAAAAAAAAAAAACAGTAATAGCAATTAATTATGATTATTTAAAGATTGCTCCATTGAAATGCATTGGACCACGCCAGGGAGCGCCAGGTCATACCTGTCGCTGTGATGGGATTAGCAGCGGCGCTGTTCGTTGCAGTCGGCTACATGATGAATCCCGCGCTAGCTGACGCTGTCGCCGGCGCTAGCCTCATTTAGCGTGATAAATGCGTCATTGTGACCGCCGCCGGGCGTACTTGATTCGGTAGCCGCCGATAGCTGGCGGTACCTGGCGCTCGTCAGACACTACCTGGCGCTAGCCCTTGATAAATAAGGGCCTAAATTATGCAATAACTGCGCTCCCATCTGGCTCTAGGGGTCGCTAGCACCCAAACACCAGCCAGGAGTTAGTGAGGGCTCGGCACGGGCTCTTTGCAGCTGGCTCTGCAGTGCGGGCAGCCACAGTGTCTCACACAAGATGCTCAAGTGTCACCCGCTTATTTTTATAATAAATTAGGCTGCAAGTTTCACTAGTTCTTTTTATGGGCAACACCTTAACCATTTCTCCTTATTTTACTTTTTATCTTTTGTTTAAGGAATCCATCCTAAGGTCTTTTAAGGTTCACCGAACAGTATTTCAGCTGGCACCTGGGCTTCATTTTTACTATTATACTTGAATCAGAATGCCCACGAGGGAAGCGGTTTGGCAGACCTGAAGTCCTTTTAGACATTTGTATTGATTTAAGAGAATTCCGCTGTAGTTTACTGGGGCCAGACCTCATGGGGCCAGGTCTCATGCATCCTCCTACTGACCTTCCCTATAACACATAGGAACTAATATAGGAACCAATAATACAAAAGGCATTACAAAAGTTATGAGATGTTTATTTACTCACAATTTAAATGATAATATAGTCAGTTATATTAAGCTATAGTCAGTTATATTGCCTGTGAGTCAGACCTTAAGTTTTTTAAGGACCTCAATTGAATTAATGTGCGAAGAATGGGCAAGAATTGGACTGTACCATGAAAAAGCTCTAGGCTGAAGTTAGTGGAGCAATGGGGTCAAATGTCAAGGAAATGTCAAAGTGAAGTATGTTAAAGCGGTTCTTCACACTGAATAAGAGTCTATCTTATATGTTTCCCACACCCTGTACATACAGATTGCTCACATTAAAAATCATCCTACCTGCATCTACTGCATGTTATGAGCCTTTAAACATCCAAGATGGCGGCTCATGGAACATCAGGTAACCTGCAAACAGGAAGTGTCTTCTGACTGTGTCGCTCTGCATTCTGGGATTGCTGACCTTTTCCTGACCCCAGCTCTGATCTGTCTGTGCAAAGCACAGCTATAACCCGCCCCCCTGTACTTTATCCCACTCTCCTCTCCTCAGTAAGTGTGATGCTTCTGATTCAAGATGGCGGCACCCATATCCTAAAGTCCTGAACAGATTTGCAGCCCAGTGGGGGAAAGAATAAGAAGTAAGGGACTAAAAACTTATATTATACTTAAAATAATATATTCATTTTAGATGCTGGGGAATTGTTTTTTAAGGGTTTGGGTTTTTCATTAAATCATGGTGAAGGTCCGGTTTAAGCATAGTGATATTTACAGCTTTCAAACAGCTAAACATCATGTCAAGTTCACTCTAAATGACTTTAATAGCAGGCTAGAGTTCCAACTTTCAGGGTTTGGGTACCCAACATCTTAAGGTCAGGTATGGGATTAGTGTTTGATCTCCTAAATAGGATGACAGCGCATCCTGTCTCTACTTTGACACAGGAAACACAGGACACTAGGACAAATCAGCTGGCCCACTATACAAACGTGAGTAATAGATCACCCAAATAGAAAATACCTAAACAAGCCACTGACATAGCCAATCAATGCTAGAATATATAGAAATAACCTCAAACATACTGATCCCTTGGCAGGCATATTACAAGCCACAGAGGTTACCCACGATTGAATTACTCTTAATATAAACGGAAGTAGCAACAAAAAGTGAGTATACCAAATAATATTATTGAATTATTAATTTACAACCTTCCAGAAATTAGATATACTAAAATAAAAAATTGTTTACTAAATTTAGAGTACCTGGATCATGGAAGCTTTTCTAAAATAAAAATTGGATACAATAAAAGTAAGTGCAAACACAACCAACGGTCTGCTCTAGAATGAACTGTACAGATATATGTATGATAAAACATGAAGTGCTAAAACTGTACAAATATGTGTATATGTTTATGTTTATGTTATAGTACCCCTGGTGCACTGAGGAAGCTAAGTGCGAAACACGTCTGCACCAGAACGTTCGGTATTCAAACACTTGCTACAAATCTGAGAAACCCATCTGTTACAACTAAATAAATACCTGTGTTTTACACAACCTGAGTGGACATACATGTATTCACTAGAAGTGTGACTGTCATCAAAAGTGTGACCATTATTGTGAATGGCCTATGTGATATTGTCCTCCAAAGAATAATATAAGCATGTAAAATATGTGACAAAAAGATATAAAAAAAACCTCATCAGTAATCCAAAAGGTATCCCAAACCAGGGAAACCCAGGCCCTAGCCCCAAATCCTGATATAACACAGAAATCAGGAGTGGCAGAGCCGAGGGCATTTCCCTCCCCCCAAAACCTATCTCTCTAGTAAATAGGGACCTTATAACATAAGAGGTGCACCATAGGAGGGAGAGAGACCAGTAAGGTGCACGAACCTTTGCCCCTAGAGCACCCTCCTGGATCCTCCCCTCCCTCCCCCCCCCCCCCAATCAAATGTATTGCAGCCATTTCTTTTCTTTAAGCTAAGATAGCAGCAGTCTTTTGTGTCATAAGAAGAATATAAATATATTCCAGGTATAGTTTTAAAGTGGACCAACACCCTCCACTGATCGGCCCGGGAATCTATAAGATTCCCAGACCGATCAGCCCCCTGACTGCGGGGCACCCCGATCGGGGGTTCCCCGCTGTGTGAAACCCCCCAGAAACCCCTAAATCCCTACCTGCTCCTCGATCCAGCGGCGCCCGCCGCCGCCTCCCACGCGTCCCTCTAGCAGGACGCGCACCCGCGCCGGCTGTTTGTGAATGGCCAGCGCGCGCGCCCTGTAAGAGTGACGCGCGGGAGGCGGCGTTGGGCGCGCTCTCTTGTCCGTCGCTGCCTCCCGCTTGTCCGTCGGCGGTGATTGGCAGCAGCGGTCACGTGGGAGCGGGGAGAGGTGAGTTTTTGGGGCTTTCTGGGGAATTTCACACAGCGGGGCACCCCCGATCGGGGTGCCCCACCGAAGTGGACCAAAACCCAGGATAGTCAAAATCCTGGGTGCTGGTCCACTTTAAGTAACACAATTGAAGGTTTGGTTGGACAAGAACCACAGGTGGGCGTGCAGTGTTTGTGGGTGAGGATTTAGGGAAAGTCATCAGAGAACAAAAATAACACTTATCTCTACCTCAATTTGTGATATTTACTTTTCTAAAGGCTAAGTTGATTTTTCTTCTATAATGGAAACCTTTGCAGTGTCATTATCATATGTGCATTGATCAAAAATTTCAGATATAGCATTCACCTACACATCCTCAAAATGACAAATAGCACTCATATAAGCACAGACAAATAGCTTCTCCATTTTCTATTGTGATAACATTTGAAATTAATCAAATGTGTGCATTAGCAGACACATCCTGCCAACCAATCATGAAAAATACTTATAGTGTTTAGAACAATGTCCATTTATCTTTTTGCCTTTTCCTCTTTTGTTATTGCAATCTGAAGCCTGTATTTAACTGAGCATATGTAAGCCAGTAAAAGCAAGAAATGCTCTTCATCTAGGCTTTGCATTTCCAGTATATGTCGTTATTATTTTCATCAGAATATATGCTCAGCCCCGCTCCCACTCCTAAAACGTAACTTTTACTGATAATATTAAAATTATCCCATCCTCCAAAGATCCATAATCCACAAAAGGCTCACAACGTGTTTAAAGGGTCGTTATGCCCCCTTAGTCATGTTGTTTGCTCGAACAACAAAATTGTTTAAATGTCCCCGCCAATGCGCGTGAACACGTTCGGCCGGGACATTCCTCCAGTGAAGTAGAGGATTACATTCCCAAATGGCCGAATAACCAATAAACTTGACCTGCGGATTGGTAGTGTCTAGCCAATATAGTACAGTGGCGTGTCACAAGGCGTGTTCAATCATACAGCTGAAATCTGATAGGATGCCATAGCAAGACACCGTCCTTCCATATAGTTCATACGTTTTACACCCACAGAGTCTGTAAGGGCGGCACATCGCAGGCACTATATGGAAGGATGGTGTTCTATCAGATTTCAGCTGTATGATTGAACACACATTGTGTCACGCTACTGTACTATATTTTCTAGATACTACCAATCTCGCTAACAATGGGAATGTAATCCTCTTCATTGGAGGAATGTCCTGGAAGAACATGTTCATGCGCATTGGCAGGGACATTTAAACCATTTCATCGTTCAGGCATACTACATGACTAAGGGGGCATAACGACCCTCAAAACATATTGCAAGCTTTTATAGATTATGGATTGTTGGAGGATGGGATGATTTTAATATTACCAGTAAAAGTTACATTTTAACATGGACGAGGTTCGGGAGCTGGATACCTTTGCATTTTTGTGTATGGGTTGTCATCAGCCCCACACCCCTTTTATTGCACTGCCATTGTTGGGTTACGGGTTTTCATCAGCCCTAGGTCCTCCTTATTGCAGCTTCACCTCCTGACTATGCAGGCTTCCATATTAAACAAAGAGGGCCTTCCTGACTACAATGTGCTTTTGATCAAAATATACAATCCATGGGATGGATTGTGGATCCCGTGGCTTTCGTGGTGTTTGCACTTTAAAGGGCAATGAAGCGAAAATCCACCCCAAGTTGTTATATTGCTTCTGCCTAATAGTGTATAAGCCTAATTATCTTTTTCAAGCCTTTGTTTTGTACAGTAAAATTACCGTGTTCGTAACAGCATTACAATAACAACTACACAAACTAGAATGTAATATATGCTAAGTGATTTACACTGATTACATAAACGTGTTTGCAACAAGAACCATGGCATGGATATGAATTGAACGAAGCATGGATACGAATTGCATCATAGTTATCTAATGTTTAATTAAATGGATAATAGACTACATGGCATTTCATTTCTTTAACAGTGTGATTAACCTAATCTTTCTGCTTTTTTTTTTACTTTTTATTGAAAGGAAGGGTCATTGTCTGGACAAGATAAGTCACCGTGGTCACATAATTGGCTTGGAAATGGACCCAAAGGTGAGCTGGCTCTCGTTTGTTATTCCAGTAATAATGACACAAAGGATCTAATGTCCTCTTCACATTTATAATACATTGTCAGAATGTGAAAATGTCCTTTATTTAGAATAATCTGTTTGAAAGGATCATCATTTCTGCATAATAAATCTTTACTTTAAATATTTAATGACTGTAAATTCCATCTGTTCCATCTGGCTCTGTAATAAGTGTCAAGTGGGGGGTGGGGATGGATCTTTTGGGTATCACAGGCATAACATGAGTATAACACCTTTTAAATAAAAAAGAAATAAGGCATTTTTTCAGTCTAACATAGCGTCCATCAAAATACAGAAAGTCCAGGTATCTAGCCGCCTCTCGGGCCTACTCAAAGTATGGGCCAGAGTTGATGCTCCCTGCACCAGGCTGTCCCCTTTCAGCCTTCCAGTGGCTGCACATGTTCCTGGCACCTTCCCTCTGGCAGGCCATGCTCGTGCTTTACAGGGACACTTGCCTGCAGTGCCCTCCATAGCTTTGCTGCAGGTGTCTCTTTATAGGCCCTCTGACCTGAAGTCCTGGATTGTGAGGATTGGCCGATAGGATCCACCCAGCTTCCCATACTGGCCAGACTCCAGGTACCTATTAAGTGCCTTACTTGCAACCCCATAAAGAGCCAGTAACACAGCAAAGGCACAATCCAGTATTTTGATATCTATATTACTGACATGAACCCATTCAGTGCCAGCCCACCTAGAGATGCTGTCACCCTATGTTGCCAGGCCATTTTTCACCATTATGCACTATACATGTGATGTCCGGGGATTTCCCAGGAAACCTATATATTGTTTTTTCAGCAGAGTTGGGCTTTAACATGAAATGTATTGTTCGTCATTTTTGCTTTTTTAAAAAAATCCTCCCTTCTTAGCAAAACCAGCCCAGGTACCAGCTATGTAGGCTGGTAGACCAGGGCATACCCCCCTTCCCTTAAAGCAGACTGAAACCCAAATTTGGGTCCACCACTCAGGGTCTACCTCTCCCCAGCTCGAGCAGCCGGGCACTGCTATTGCCTCGGCTTTTCCACTGCCGAAGCCACGCCCCCCGGCAATTTTGAGAGAATCGATTGGCTCTCTCAAAATTGCTGCTGTGACAAGGTGCAGCCACATCCCCGGTATGCTATTCGGGTGCACGCGCTCCCGTGCCCAGCCATTCAGAAAGGCTGGGTGTGGAGCATGCGCGGCCACACAGAAGCCGGAGAACTGCTGTTCAGGAGTTGAGAGTGGGAGATTGGCCTGTCATATGGTGGAGGGAATGCTGGTCACAATAGACAACAAAGAGATAAAGCAAGAACATCACCTGAATACACAAGGGCTGTTCATCCTGATTCTGCAGAGACTCCATATAATAGAGACATTTTAAAAACATGAAGAAGACATTTAATCCCAAAGGGCATAACATGATGTGGAATTACATTAAAGCTGGATTGGGTACTGGCTGGATTGGGTAATGTACTGTTTGGAGAAAAGTGCAATTTTAATGCTTTGTATGTAATGACGTTTTTTCATAGTAAAATTGATGAATTGATCTGAACCCTCTCTGATATGATGCCTGATTGAGGGTGTCATTTATCTGACTAGTAAGGTAAAAGTGGGTTATCACACACAGATATTTGATTTTTATCTATACTGTCAGACGTCAACCCCTCCCTAAAAAGTGAGTGCCCCCCTAGGGGGGAGTCAGTAAATTTGGTAAGAGGCGGCTATCTCCCTTTTACCTCTAAGAAGTCAATTTAAAAGCTGGTAGATATTGCCCATTTAGTACTCACTGAGGGATCTAGCAGCCTCATGCTTACTATGGGGGTCATTTTTCCACCCACAGGCTGGAGACCAGTTAATGGAACAAAGTTTTATTAAAGCCTAATGGTCTATTTCCACTGAATGATTTGTAAACCAGAAATTGATAACTCAAATGCAATCAGACGATAATTGATCAGTGTAAATGTTGTTTGTTGGTTGAGAGTCGTATAGTTTTAGCTTACCTAAAATTTCTTGTTTGGCTTGTCATGGGCATTTGGAAATGCAAATAGGATGCGGAGTGCACAGCACGAGCAATCTCACAAACGCTCTAGCGAACAATATAGCCAACAAACTTTTTCCTCCGAATACAAGTCATCCAAGTGCACACAATTTGAACGTTCATTCGCTCGCACAACAAGCAGTCAATTTATCTGTTGTTTCTAAGTTTAGGTGCCTTCTCTTGCATGGGCATACTCTGGGCATTAATCATTTAGGTAGGACGCTGCAGGGATCCCTCACTCCTTTAATGCAACTAGTGGCCAACGGCTGGCTCTGCCAATAGATGTGGTCAATAAACTATGAAAATAGAGTAGTATGAACTGGTGAGGTTCCAGATGATTGGAGAATGGCCAATGTCGTACCAATCCATAAAAAGGGGAGTAGAGAAGAAGCCAGTAATTACAGGCCAGTTAGTTTAACATCTACAGTGGTCAAATTAATGGAAACACTCTTAAAACAACAGATAATTTCCCATCTAAAAGTTAATGACCTATTGGACCCAAAACAGCACGGCTTTACTGAGGGCAGATCATGTCAGACCAATCTTATTGATTTCTTTGACAATGTCACTAAAGTGTTAGATGAAAGTGGTGCTGTGGATATCACCTATCTGGATTTTAGCAAAGCCTTTGACACTGTACCACATAAGGAGCTCATAGATAAGTTATTGAAGGTAGGACTCAATCCCTGGATAGTTCAGTGGATTTCCAGTTGGCTGAGGGATCGGTATCAGAGCGTTGTTGTAAATGGTGTGCAATCTGAACAAAGGCGAGATACAAGTGGTGTGCCGCAAGGCTCTGTCCTGGGCCCCATTCTTTTTAATATATTTGTAAGTGACATAGGAGAAGGCTTGGTAGGAAAAGTTTGTCTGTTTGCTGATGATACAAAGGGTAGTAATAGGGTGGATATTCCTGGAGGTGTCTGCAACATGGAAAATGATTTAGCTTTACTGGATAGATGGTCAAAACTGTGGAAACTAGAGTTTAATGTCTCTAAATGTAAAATCATGCACTTGGGTAGAAGGAATCCCTGCTCTGAGTACCGTATGGGCAGCACTGTGTTAGCCAGGACCTCGGAGGAGAGAGATTTAGGGGTACTGATTACTAATAGCTGCAAGATGAGTGGACAGTGTAGCCAGGCAGTGGGAAAAGCAAGCAGGATGCTCGGCTGCATAGCTCGAGGCATCACCAGTAGGAAGAGGGAGGTTGTGATGCCGCTGTATAGAGCCCTGGTAAGGCCACAGCTAGAATACTGTGTGCAGTTCTGGAGACCTTGCCTGCAAAAATACATTATTCAAATAGAACGTGTCCAAAGGCGGGCAACGAAAATGGTGGAAGGACTTAAACTTAAAACTTATCAGGAGAGACTTAAAGAACTTAATTTGTACAGTCTGGAGGAAAGAAGGGAGAGGGGACATGATTGAGACCTTTAAATATGTGAAAGGATTGAATAAGGTTCAGGAGGGAAGTGTTTTTAAGAAGAAACTTAATGATAGAACAAGGGAGCACAACCTGAAGCTAGTCGGGGGGAAGATCAGGAGCAATGTTAGAAAATATTATTTTACAGAAAGAGTAGTAGATGCTTGGAACAAACTTCCAGCAGAGGTAGTTGAAAAATCAACAGTCACTGAATTTAAACATGCCTGGGATAAGCACACATCTATCCTAAGATAAAGAGTACATACAGTATACACATAAGGGCAGACTAGATGGACCGTATGGTCTCCTTCTGCCGTCAACCTTCTATGTTTCTATGTTTCTAATGGCTAAGTTGCCATTGCTGAGTCAGAAGTTGTCAGTTTACGAGAATTATCTTTAACTTTTTTCTGTTCCCTGTAGTTGCACAACGTAACAAAAATAATACATCCTGAAATTCTTCTTTTGAAAAAAAAAACAGTTTAGAAACATGCTGATCATCCACCTTGATTGCTTTGAGTAATCATCCCCAACGAATAGGTATGCTGCTAGTAAAATCAGAAATACTTCAGAAAATACCAGTTCCAGGTCAGTGCTTACCACCATTTCCCCAAAAATAAGACCGATCCTAAAAATAATCCCTAGTAAAATGTTTAGCATTTTTTGCTAATGCATGAAATATAGTATATATTGTCTGTCGGGTGTGAAATAACTTGCTGTCTCTACCCCAGCCTGCTGCCATGCCAGGCACCTGGCTGAATAACCCCACAACCCCTCGCTGCCAGCCGGCTCTGTGCATGTACTGTACTGGAGCTGCTGTACTGCCACCTCCATCTTACCAGCTGCCAGCTGGCTGAAAATGAGCCCTAGCACCTATTTTAAATATAAGATCTGTGAATATATATGAATATAATACCTGTCTTATTTTCGGGGGAAACATGGTAAGAGTGGAAGATGGATAAATAGCATCTCCGCTTCACCCACCCTCTCAGTTATCAGAAAACTCTGCGATAGCCTTATAGTAAAAAACACCCTGTAAAAAATCTGCTTTAAAAATACAGATTTAATAATGAGCATATGACATATTGAGACAAATTGCCTTCAACATTTTATCACTGAAACCTGATGAAGATTTATTGTTATTAATATATAAGTAGATTTATTGTACATCTATTTACAGAATTAGAATGCTAAATGTCAGCCCTTCCAAAGATAATATTGATCAAATCTTGTATTCAGAGGTTGGGATTTGATCACACATTTAACATTTTCTGTGTAAGTGGCTTATCCTTTCTTTGCATTATTTTGATTGTTTGGTAGAGATTGCTCCTCTTTTTATATGCCAGTACGTGTGCAGAATGGAAAGTGTGCAGTGCAGAGAGGTTATCACACAATTTTTAGAAATTTCCTTTATCTGACAAGTTTACTTGTGCTTTCTCTCCAAGACCCCAGAAATCCCTGATCCGTGGGATGTATTGTCAATCAAAGCTCTGGAACCTTGGATGACTTATGTTTTGTAAAGGCTTTTATATTTGAATTGTAAAATAATTCATGTACTAAATCCAAAACTTTATAAATAACGATGGGTGAACCCGTCGAAGTTCGGGTTCGACAAGTTTTGCCGAACTTGTCCCCAGACTCGACCCAAACCCCATTAAAGTTAACAGGGACCCGAACAAAAGTGGCTATATAATTGTGGGTGGCAAGGACTAAAGGGCTGCAAATCTAGGAGGACACCATGGTGATTTACCTGTACAAAATGTGCTAGGGAAAGCGCTCAAAATAAAAAAAAAAAATAAAGAAGTACATACTAAAATAAAAATATTAAAATTAGAATATTAAAATATTAGTTTTTTTTACAGGTGACAGAGGCCAAATCAGGGAGTAACACCAGGGAGATTACATAAATGACTAAATGAAAAAACAAAATATTTTTTATGGGGGGTTGCAAGCCAAATTGGGGGGGGGGGGGCATCTGAGCAATTGCCCTGCACAAAATGGTATTGGGAAAGTACTCAAAATAATAAGTCAGGATCATAAAAGGCAGGATGGGGTGAGTTGGGTGCATTTTAGGTTCCAATAGGCCAAGACCTCTGGGTGAGAAAGGGGTCCTGGTCCAGATAGAGCTTACAGACTTCAGGTACCACTGTATCCCTTTTCAAAATTGGGATGCCCCACTGTGTGAAATGCTCCAGATTGCCTAGTCAGTCTCACTTATCTGCTGCTGATTGCCCTCTGGTACTGGCTGCCTCCACCTGGTCCTCCAGTTTTTGCCTTCTCTGACTCTGCTGATGGGTCTTTGCTGATGGTGGGCCTTCTGCTAGTTTAAATCAGAGGCGTGGGTCAGTAGCCATGGAGAGGGGTTTGGTGGGTAATAAGGGACAGCAGCAGGGAGTGGAGGGGCTAAGGGAGTGGTAGATGACAGTGTCAGAGGATGGAGGGGTTAAGTGAGTGGTAGAAGACAGGGGCAGAGGGTGGAGGGGTTAAGTGTGTGGTAGAGGACAGTGGCAGGGGATGGAGAGGTTAGGTGAGTGAGAGAACAGTGGCAGGGGATGCAGAGGTTAGGTGAGCAGTAGAGGACAGTGGCAGAGGGTGGAGGGGTTAAGTAAGTGGTGGAGGACAGCAGCGGGTGGTGGAGGGATTAGGTGAGTGGTAGAGGACAGCGGCATGTGGTGGAGGTGCTAGGTAAGTGGCAGAGGACAGTGGCAAGGGGTTGGGTAAATGATAGAGGACAGCGGCAGGGGGTGGAGGGGTTAGGTGAGTGGTAGAGGACAGCAGCAGGGGATGGGGGGGATAGGTAGGTGGTAGAAGACTGCGGCAGCTGGTGGAGGGGATGGATGAGCAGTTACAGCGGCACAGCATACAGCATTGATTGGACAGGAGCCTGTGTGTGTGGGGACTGCCAGAAAGGGGAGTTTTTATGGTGATTGGGCCTTAATGTACAGGTAGATCTCAGCCCATGTATCTAATTATCATCCCATAATCAGGAATAGTAAGTGATTGAGATAATGTACAGCAGCTTATCCCTGCATTAGGGACTTTTTATTATCTCTGTATGTTGCGCCTTATTTAACCCTGATGGAGTCACATGGTGCAGTAAATATAAATAAATATATAGAGTTTTTTCTTTCTTTGGTATTATATTTTTCAGTATTTTTTCTGCTGTGGATTGTAATATCCATAGTGTAAACTTGGAGCTATACAATGTATCAAATCTGAGCCAATAATTCACCTGTATTAAACTAACCAGCTGGCAGCTTTCCAAGTGGATTGTGTACATATGATGTATCTTTATTTTTGGTACATTCATCTTGTTACACATGTCACACACTGCTGCCTAAATACAGTTCAAGTTTTACATATTTTCATTTTTATGGTGTGCATATGGGATCCCTTTTTGTTGTATATATGTACTAAGGATTTTCTTTATGCAGAAATGTTATGAAAATATTGTACCCGGGGTGTTCTTGACACAAACTATTAAAAAAAGTAAAAAAAAAAAACCCTTAGGTTTGAGCACATGCATCAGGCAAGGGATGTGCTTCTATCTGGCTCATCCCAAGGCTGCTACAAGGTTACGCCCATTGTCGCACACCACCTTGCCAAGCTTCATCTGTCTGCTCCTGGATGCTGGTCCACAGCTCCTGGGCAGTGTGGGGTCTTTTGTCCAGACACATCAGTTTTAGCACCACATGCTGCCATTTCCCCATGGCAGTGCTTAAATTGGTGATGCAGGGGCTGCACTGACTGCTTGAGGAGGAAGCAGAGTAGGAAGAGGAGGCAACAGGAGGCCCACTGAGACTGATTTCCAGCAATCCTGGGTGGTGGAAGGATATGCGCCAAAGTGCTTCCTGCCTCAGTCCCAGCCACCACTACATTGACCAGTAGGTAGTTAGAGAGATGTAACGTCCCTACCTATGCTTACTTGTCCACGTGTCAGTGGTGAGGTGGTCACTGGAACTATTGGCATTGCCCAGTGCACATCCTATTTTTTCCACAACCTGTTGATGCAGGGCAGTGATGGTCTGGCGAGAAAAGAAGTTGTGGTTGGGAATGGTGTATTGTGTAACAGCTGCCCCCATCAGATCTTCAAAACTGTCCATCTCCACCAGGAGGAATAGGAGCATTTGATGATGGTGGTGCTGCTGGTGCTAGTGGTGGTCCAACATCCTCCCTTTTGGGGGAAACAGGTGGCCTTGTAGTTGGGAAGGCGGTGGTGGAGTCAACTAAAGCAGCAGAGGGAGCCTCCCATGTTTTTATGTGTTTCTGCCACTGCAGCTTGTGTTTAGATTGCAGGTGCCTTATCATTGACATGGTGCTGAGATTACAAAAAATGTTCCCATTAATTCAGGCACTGGTCGCACAACATGCAAATGACCTGTGTCTTCTCCGTTGTGGACCGCTTGGAAAAATACCACGCTGGTGAGATCCTTTCAGCCTGCCTCGGAACTTTCAGTCCCTGACAGTGGTGGGCAATGGCAGCAACGGGCTGACTGCTGACCGCTAGCACAGTTCCACAGTTCCACAGTGACCACCACCACCTCTTTCACCAAACTTTGATGACCTTCAGTCCACGTTGGGTCTAGGACTTCATTGTAACCCCTGGCATCCTCTTCCACCCACTCCTGTGACGGTCCGCTGGCTACGTCCTCATCCTCCAACATAAGTTGTTGGGCATCTAGGAACTCTAGGTCTGCAAAAGGGGCAGGGGCTGGTGGCAGGGGCCAACAGTATCCCAGCTCAGAGTGTCATCATAAAGCATTATTGACTCTGTGACTTGTGACTGGGACGGCCTTGCAGATTTTAAGGGGAGGTTAGGTGGAGGGCTCAGCACTCCCGACAGAAGTGGAGTGGGTGGAAGACAATTCCATGTAATTGGTACCACTGCGTGGCATATAATCTACGACTGCCTCAACTTGTTCTGGCCTCACCACTCTGCTAGCAGTATTGGGGCCTACAAAAATGCGCTCCAAATCATGGTGTCTGCTTGCACCAGAGAAAGGTGTAGCAGGCAAGGTTAAAACACGTCCTCTCCCTGTAGCACCAGCTCTATTAGCCCTCGTTCACACCTGTCCAGTGCTACATGCACTTCTGTGATTGCAGCCAGCACAGTGATACGGCAAAAATATCAATTGCACCTCTATAGCCCTTTCACGCCTTTCTTGGTGCAGCAGAAAAGGGAAAAACGTGGCCACAAAAAGTCCTGCCTGCTGCATCCTGGCCGCAAACGCATCCCTTGAAACAGGGATATTATAACACACAGGCACAAATGGGAACACTAATAAAAGCGGGGACAAAAAACGTGAATGAAAACGAACAGAATTCCAGCCACAAAATGCAGGCCACTAATGTGACTGGACAAGTGTGAATGTAGCCTTACCAGCAGTAGCACCACAGCCATGTTTCTGTCCCTTACGTGCTGCTTTCTGCATTGGTACAAACCTGCAGTTACAGCGGCCCGAAATGGACAAATACAGAAAAAATCACTAACAATTAAAGAGCACTGCCACACAAGTGCCCTTAACTATTGGTATAAAAGAGCAGTGACCCCCAAAGTGGCCTGAACTATTGGTATTAAAGAGCGCTGACACACAAGTGCCCTGAACAATGGACAATAAAGATTACTGACCCCCAAGTGGTTTGATCAGTTGGTATTAAAAAGTATTAACACACGAGTGCCCTGAATTAGTGGACAGTACACAAAAACATTTTTTTTCCAATTGGGACTTAAGTGTCCTGAACCAGTGGATACTCCATTAACAATTGGTATTAAAGAGTTCTGACACACAAGTGCCCTGAACAATTTGTATTAAAGATTACCGACACCAAAGGGCTATAACAGAGTACTGACTCTGAAGTGCTATACAGAGTACAGACACCCAAGTGCTATAACAGAGTACTGACTCTGAAGTGCTATTACAGAGTACTGACACCAAGTGCTATTAAAGAGTACTGACACCCAAGTGCTAATACAGAATACAGACACCCAATTGGAGCAAGTGCTATTATAAATTACAGACACCCAGCCTATCTAACCCTCATTCCAGCCGTTTTCCCTGAATAAATGTCCTGAAGAGCACAAAAGTGTGCTTAAACACCTATCTAGCCCTGACCCTCGACACTTTCCCTATATCAAAGTCTTTATGAGGACAATTTTAAGAAGAAAAAATAGAGCAGCAGCGGTCTTGGCGTGACTTCTTCCAGGTTTGGTCCGAGTGCCGAACGCATGCACGTATTTCAATTTGAAATTCGAATTCAGGGACCCACACTTGCAAAGTTCGGTATGAACCCGAACTTTACGGTTTGGGTTCGCCTAACCCAAATGATAAATCATTCAAGCCAGGGTTTCTAAACCTTTTTTTCATGGCATACCACCCCTTGTTTTCTAGTTATACAATATGTCGTTAAAACTGACCTTCACCCTCTAAGTCGGTATTGGGTGTATGAAATGTTATTCACCTATTCCAGTACTACAACCTATAATGTCAGCAATGTCATCCCAAGATGCTTTACTCTCTTGCATCCTGATGACTGATGGTATCTTACTGCAGGAGCAGCAGCATGCAGCATCATGGGATATAGACACTTACACAATAGATATTTTCGAAAGATGAGCGCCACTGAGCAGTTGGATGGCAGTTCAACAAGCAGCAGAGGAAGTCTGTGCCACCAGGCCTTCCTTACTGTATAGATCATTTTTAAAGCTTTCTTTCTTTCTTTCTTTCTTCTTTAACGCAACTCTTTTTTTCTTTGTCTCAATTTCTGGGTGCAGCAGAGTTGGGAAGGGCATGTCATGGCGCAGCTTTATAAGTCTTGAGCATGCTCTGCTGTGGTCAGAGACAGCTGTAAGAGAACTGTAGCTTGCCATGCTCACTTGTGCTGAGAGCTCCAAGGGGTTTAGTGGCTGTTTTCTTTCTGGTGGTCCTGGAGAAATTAAATTGAAAAGAGGGCACATCCCTGATAAAGCGTCTACAGGGGCACTGCAGAAAATGGAGGAGAGACACATGTGGCAGGCATAAAGAAAGCTGCTTGCTGTTTTTTATTTCTGCTGGGTCAGTGCTTAAATAGAATTTATTATATTTTAACTAAGTGTTGGGCGATCTGGTACAAGTTCATGTTCGGTAAGTTCAGCCGAACTTTGAACAAATGTTCAGTTCAGGTACCGAACTTGACCCGAACTTGGTCCCCATTGATTTCAAAAATGATAGAAGGGTGGGTGAGGAGGGGGGGATTGCAATTGAGGGGTCCCCTAATTCAGAGTGCAGCAGCAGGAAGCAGCTGTACAACTTTCCTGTGCCCTGCAATTCATCAGTTGGGTCGATGTTCCGCTGTCAAAATGTCCACAGCTGGTGCTTCATAAAAATGGCAGTCCTCATGAGTGAGGATACTTTACATTGTAAGCTGCTGCAAGTGTCCTCACTCATGGGCTAAATACAAAAAAACGAAAATGGCACACCTATCAAATAATATTATATGTATCGTGGGTGCAATCACACTTGGGGCCTCCACCCACCTCAGCCCCCTCACAACTCAAAATAAATAAATAATGGATGCACACCACAGCACTATTTAAGTTGCAAATTCAAAAATTGTATTTTAGCACATTGCACACATAATAAAAATCTGTACAGCATATACATTAGATAAAGGATACAGTAGGTAAACAATCCATATGCCCAATCAATCAACAGGAGAATGGTGCCCCTAAATGGCTATAAGCAAATGAACACATGAACTCCTTAGTAGTAAGCTTATACAAAAAAACAAAATGACAGTAGGTAAAAAATTACCATATATACTATAAAGGTGGTCACCATATATCTCCTGCAGATCATCAGTCTACATAAAGCAAAAATGATTGTGTGATACCTGCTACTGGTATTATACTGGGTCAAGGAATATACAAGATTTTTTACAGATCATAATCAATCCTCATGAAAATGAATACAATAACATGCATGTTAATCAAGAAATCCAAAAATAACCAGACAGGATAACACACCAAAGAGCACAATAGAGCATGAGCATGAGTAAATACAAGGAACGTTATACCCCTCAGAGAAGGCACGGTTGTGATCGCGTATATAAAGCCGACGTTTCAGGGCCTACAGCCCCTTTCTCAAGGCAGCGATACTGTGTCTTACAAGTTACCTTCCTTATAAGTGTCTCAGAGCCTGCGTCTCCCCCTGGCCGGCCAGCGTGATGAACCGGAAACGCACAGCGCGGCTGTTCCCGACGCATCACTTCCGGTGACGCGGTCCCGGCCCTCGGCCTATCGGCTGCCGGTTGGCAGAAACTTTGCCAGCCAGCAGTCCTGACGTCGGGTGCACGGGGCCTCCGTTCACCAGATGCACGTGATTCAACAAACTTTATGAGTAACAACATGGACAATTCTGTATAATATGCTGGGAGCGCAGTCAATGTAATTGCTTGGAGGGAGAGGCTCTGCGGTATACAGCCGTCCTGTAATCTACAATGAACAATTAAAAACCAAAATTAAGATACATAAAAACACACAGTGATCACAACGCAGTGCTTCTTAAGGGGAAGAAAACTAAGACAAAAAATAAATGGAAACATATTAACCTCCCTATGATGTATTTGTTAGAAAATTATGTTGCATTATTCCTATTGATCCCTATTAGGGACAGCCATCTTCCTGAAGCAGCTTTGATAGGCTTCTGGCTAAACTCGCAATGTTTGGTATGAAGACAAACTTTGCAATTTGGGTTGACCCAACACTGCTAATAAATACATCTTTGTCTGCCATCATTGTTTGGGTTTTGTGTTCCTGGCTATACCATTTGCCTGAATCGTAAAGCATTTGATTCGCAATATTGGTGCTCCCATGTAGAATCTGCTTTAAATGCCTGCATGCTGCTTGTTAGCTGCACTATGCAGAGGAATTTAAAGGGTGGCATGCAAAAACAACTTCATACTACTGTATACTATGCGTACTATGGTGTTTAAAATGGCGTAGAGTGACCAATTTGGTTACAACAGGTCCTTTAATTTTCAGCCCGTTTATTTTTTTCTTTTGCTTCCTGTTTGATTCCGTTATGTTTACAGCCCTATAGCCCTGACAGCTATTTATAATTATTACATTCATAATATTGTATGGTTTGTCATGTTGAGTATGGGGTTTTAATATTTGACATATTGAGATAACCCTTAAATTTCACACCACAAATAATCCAGCACCCTGAACTGGACTGAGCATGGGCTGATAAAGATGGTGCCAGGAACTGGTGGCAGCCTCGGGAGGGAAAGTAGGGCATAGTTTCACATATTTTCTCTGTAGTTATGCCTCTGTTTAAATTTATGTTAATATGAAACAGCATGTTGAAGTCTTCTACAAGCATTTTAATTTCCATCTACAAATGTGCTGTAATTAGTTCTGGGAGTATAGTCTGCATCTGTAAACATCTACACGTTTCGGAACTAATGAAAGGGACATATTTACCAGTTAGGTTTGGGAAATCTAAACTGAATATTGAAATTTTAATAGGAGAGAACGCTTTAACAACCATAATAATGTGAGAAGCGGCAGATAACATAGAGATCCCAAGTCTGATGAAATAAAAGACATCCAGAGAGACTTGCCTTGTTTTCCTTTTTGGGAGACTGGTGACTCGATGCTGGAAGGGACCTTAGATCATTTGGCATAAACATCACCTAATCGGTTAAGTGCATCGCTCATAAACACTGGATTACTTACCAGTATTTAGATAATGCAGGGCATGTACTTAAAATAAAATGAAGTACAGGGTTGGTGGTAAATTGTGCGAATTTACTGCTCTTGCTAAGAGTGAAGTCCTAATGATGTCTAATTGTATCTGCAGGCCTCGTCTCCACATAAGCAAGGCGTCAAAGGCCGTTCAAAATCCACAGAAGAAATACAGCCGGCCAAAAAGGTGATTTGTGCCTCATTACCCATTTCATTAAAAATGCATTAATCCAATCCGAGTCATATAATGCTTTTTCCCATAACTATACTTTATATAATGATGTGCCGCTTCTAATATTTCTTCATTTTTGCCTTAAAGGCGTTTCAGACATCTCAAAAATCACTTCCAAGCACTGGAGAGGAGAGTAATGCACAGGTAAAAAATAATGTACTTGTATTTTAGTTTCTAGACCACTTACTAGACAAAATGATACTGATCCTCGCAATTAGAAACATAGAAACATAGAAGGTTGACGGCAGAAGGAGACCATACGGTCCATCTAGTCTGCCCTTATGTGTATACTGTATGTACTCTTTATCTTAGGATAGATGTGTGCTTATCCCAGGCATGTTTAAATTCAGTTAAATTCCAGAGCTAGTGACATTTTCAGGCTTGCGTTTTGTTTTTTTGAGTACACACCTTAAACTGACTGTACTGACATATTAATGTAAGGTACATTATTATTGCCTCCCCCCCTTAGTTTTGTGGTTGCTGATAACTTTGGTGTATTATACACTTGTTTTTTAGCCATGTATTGTTTCTTGGAAATATAAAAAGAAAATATTTTTATATTAAAAAATATTAAAAAAAAACATACAGTACATATGCTGGATAATGTATGTAGTCAGCAAAAGGCTCAAACTGATTCCTGTTAGGATATGACCCATAAACTGGGTCTAGCCATGGCTTAATGTAACCAAAGCATACTTGTCCTGCCTCATTGGTGGCTAGTCTATGCTAGTCTGCCCTATGCTAGTCAGGAGGATGTCATTGTTGATTTATTATTTCCTGTTTTACTGCCATGCCTTTCACTTTCCTTTTTTGCCTGCGTCACTCACAAAGCTGTTACATTCAATGTTGGGGGAGGGGTATCTGCCTGTGTGTTATGTCCAGTCTCCCGCTCAGTACGTGATGCTAAAAAGGGTGAAGTTCAGTCCAAGGTGGCCAAGCTAAAAAAATAATCCTTTGATTTTACACTTAGCTTGGGCAAACTCTTTAAAATGGACGAAAACCCAACACAGATGGCCCTGGAATCAATAAGAATCCAGGGCCATCTAATTCCCTCTTCCCAGGGCATCCAGATTCAGGATTCCAAACTTTGTGAAACTCCCTGAGTGTCCATTAAAACCTCCTTTTTCCCTGATCCAACTGCCCATGCGTGGCCACATCCGCAATAAGCTATACCTTTAGCCCGGTGTTGGCCCGTGCCAGGTATTCTTAAATAGCTGGTCTGGATACACACCATGTTAGAGGCTAGTAGGGATGCGACCACCTGTGTGCTCGCTGCTGTGCTTGGCTGCCTTCGGGTAGATTCGGCTCTTAGTTGATTATTAGGCAAAATTGACGAGTGGAGCCAAGCATGCTTATTGGACGAGAGCACAGGCATGAGCCATAGAACCGGGGAAAGGTGAGTTTTTGTGGGCGGCCTGGGGGGGTTTCACGCAGCAAGGACCAAAACCCTGGATAGTCAAAATCTTGAGTTTTGGTCCAATTTTAAAGAGCTAGAATAGCAAAAGAGTTTCAGGCAGTCATGGGTATTACAGCAATATTACTGGAAGTCAGCTACATTTAACCTTTAACATTTAATGCTGCATGTTAATGCACAGTGGACCAGACCAAAATTTTCTCTGATCATGTGAACCAGAGGCCCATCTACACTACGAAACCTCGAAACAGCAAATGCAAATGGCACTTCCTTTCTATACATGAGCCTATATGTCTCCTCCAAATACTATTATCCCATATAGACATACATGTAAATAAATCATTTTATGTGTAAAATATACATTTAGTCTCTAAATCTAAGTAATTTAAGTAAGTAAGTCTCTTAGTCTAAGTAATTTAACAAGTATCATTATTGTACTATATATAGATATATATTTACTATATATAGAAATTGTATTACCATACCTGTAAAGTGTGATTGTGTGATGGAAGTCCCAGTGTGCTGCTGTATTTCTGTAGGACTCAGAAGCTACAGATGCCAATTCTTCAAAGCCAAGAACAAGTGACGGCCAGCCACAGAACTGATATGAAAGATCTCTGTGATGAACTCATCATTGAAGCTTTCCAGCCTTTTATGCCTCAGTCTCTTTGATCCATGTTGTAACTGTGGGAGTGTTAGGTGTCTCTAATAAACATGGCGCTACATAGGTCTGTTAAGTGCACCTGCTTTATTGTTTATCTTCTTTGATGGCCAAATCATATTTACAATGGATTTAAATGATTACTGAAAATGCCTCAACAGCTATATCTCAACAATTTGGTTGTTTTTCAACCTCAATTTTGTCAATTTGTTTTTCTTGTTATCTCGTATGTTTTGTCTATTTTATGATATTTAACATACTCATGTATTAAATAGAGCTCAGAATTTATTTAATTTACAGTGCTGATTTTTTACCTTTGTTCAACTTTTTAGTATTACTAAGCTGCAACATGTGAACCTACTCAAGTAGAAGTTTGCAAGAATTTTGCTTTACACAACTTACTTGCCCAACAATCCTCCTGTAAGGCATTTACATTTGGGTACAGACATGCAATAAAAGCTAATTTCTGTAGGATTTAAGCTTTAAGTGACCACCCAGTTCAAATTCCAGATATTACTTGTTCTACATACATTATAACTGCTATTGTTATTATGCCCTAGAATGGAGGTTACCTTTTACCTTAATAAATACATTGATTTTAAATATTAAATCCAAAAGCAATGGCAGTGAGCAAATTTGGAGCAGCCCTTTTTACAAGTGCAGTAACACATAAATGGACCAGACTCATACCTGGAACCTGTACCCCTCGCAAAAGCATAAAAACAAAAACATAAAGTAAAATGGTAGCTGACACATTTCACCTTTTGAGGCTTCCTCAGGGGATAATCAAACACTTCATGTTTAAGTGCAGTTCACCATAAGAGAAAAGAGCCTTTTGCACTCTCATTAAAATAAAATATAAAAAGTCATTGATATTGGACAGTCTATTGCTTACTAGTCAAGTAAATCCAATTGGGCGCCCTCTTACTAAGGGACTACTGTTATCGCAGCTTGCTTTGTGAGTTCCTAAGCCTTCACAACAAAGAGAATCACCTTATTTCCTTGTCAGGTACCAAAAAATAATACTGCAAAGCTCAAAGGTATCACTAAATATAAATGTATTATGTACAAAGAAAAGAAAAACATATACATGTACCAACACTTAGACACCACCTGGCCATTGGCATGAGTTCGCCACAGAGCGTGTGGAGTAAAGACGGGACGGGGGTCATATTGAAAGCTGAGTAATCCGTGTCATACTGTACTTTTGCTTCTTCTTTCGGGCAACTTGTTTTGGTACCTGTCTGGTACTCATTTCTTTGGATGTCTACACACCTCGCACACTTTGTAAATATCACAATCGAGCTGTGCAAACACATTTGTTCATTACTCTCTTGTCAGACTATGGAATGAGTGATATTTACAGACTTAAAGGGTAATTCCACTTCCAATGGCATTTTTAAAAGTTTCTATTATGTTTGCCAGTATGATGTAATCAATGTGCTAAGCTTACCTGTTATTTTTGTTTGTCTTTTATTTGTTTGCAACTGTGTTGTGTTCTCCCTGGCAACAGTCTGTTTACCTTAGCAATGTGCCCCATATTAACCCCTTCTGCTCTAATTCAACCTCTTCAGATGGGAGGAAAACATTCTTGTGTTCCAGTAGTTCTCAGCTGAAGAGGTGATTGCCACTGCTTTGTTTAGCCATAGCTGCTATTGAGCTTACCTGTTACAGTGGAATACCTCTGGGATTTGTAGTTAGAAAGGATACACAGAACTTTACTGAAGGGCCAGAAAGTCACTGCTGTTTTACCAAGACAGAGTCAGAGTAATATAAGAAACATGGAAGCAGCATTCTGATAAGTTAATCACGGGTCTGGGGGCACAGCCCCTCACATGTGTTTATTTTACATTACAGAAGAGGAACACCAAAAACCTGACAAAAAGGGAGATTTCCTTTAGGGTGGGATATTGTCTTGTGTTTGGGGGAGAATGGCTTTAAAGAAATACAGAAGAGGCCATCCAAAACTATTTGTATGGCCTTAGGCCTGGGCTGTCCAGGCCATTTGATGGAAAATGTCAGCAGAGCATTGGCACGTAAAACAATTTTAACAAAGTAGACTCAAAACACTAGTGTCCAAAATCTATCATTCCAAAGCCTAAATATGGAAAGAACGAATACTGCCTCCAAAAGGGATTTTTATTGAGCTATCATTTTGTTGCTGGAGCTTTAGGTATTGCAATTTAGCAGGGAACAGAACATGGACAGTATGTTTTCAGTGAATAGTTTGGCGTCATAGATGGCTGAATCTCACTTTATGGCTCTATAAGGAACATTCTACCACAGTTTAATGGTCTGCCAGAGACTTTGTTTCCTGTCAGAGGGTTAATCCCAGAGACGTGTTTCACATGATTATGTTTCATTGACAATAGCTTAGTTTAGTGTTTTCCATTTCACAAGCAAATATGGAGCTGTGTTTCCTTCCAGTAACTTTAACTGTTTTCAAGAGGATTCAGTTAGTTATACCAGTTATTTAGTGAATGTCATGTATTATGTATTATGAATGTCTGTCATCTACACTATGCATGCTGGCGGCAGACATCCTGAGGTATGAAACAATGTTTGTCCAATTTAGCAGAAATAGTCCAGACAAACACATTTACTCCAGTCTGTGTGACGTCACCGCCACTTCCAACAAAATGTATATCTACTGTCTTTCCTGTGCCTCACGCGTCACCTACTGAATGGCAAAGTGAACAAGGGGATGGGAGTAGCTCCATCTCCATTATTTATACAAAATCATCATCATTATTATTCAGGGCCTGGGAACCAATTTACCGCCCAGTTTAACCCTCTCATCATCCAAGTATTAAGCACCAAACATGTCTAGCTGTGTGGAAAGACAGAGATTTGGTTGTATATATCTGCAGATACATGTGGAAGCCACACCGCCCCGGCAAGGCACTCTGTGTTTAGTGTGGTCCCTACTCTTATTTTTGAGTCCCCCAAAGTTGGGGCATGCAATGCAGCCAGAGCTACTCACCTGGGAAGCTGCCAGCCTCCCTTTAGAACACTCCATAGGTAGAGATCCATGGTGGCTGAATCTGGGGATCATGATTTTCATTTCCCAATCATTGCAGACGTATCCGGGCTGCTGCAGATACAGCGATTGGGCTATGAAACTACTCATACTGCAGGCAGGGCCAGTTACAGAAGATATGAAAAATACAGGTGTCATGTTTACATGGAGGGAGCAGGTGAAAAGCTAGGACTAGGTTAGTGTTATTTTTATTACCTGTTTAAATGTGTTTAGGAGGTGAGAGAAATTGGAGGGAGGCAATGTCATTTATGATTATACAATAAGTAGAAATGAAGTCAGAAAAGACTGAGCATACCTATACTCACATTCCAGTAAATACATAAGCCCTGCATATCAATCAGGTATTGATTAAGTATTGGTAAGTATTGGTATAGGGCTTGAGAGCCTGCTCTGTACAGTGCGGTATCACACTATTGGATTCCCTATGCTGCAAGCCTTTGGGACACTATAGAGAAAGTGACTTTTCTGCCTTTACTTCTTCTTTAAAGGGATTGTTTCCCTGATAAACCCTACAAAACTTGTTAATTTCTGTTTGAATTCACAATCCCACATAGAGATACATGCAGAGCCGATGGCTAATCCTAGCATGAGAGGCCCATCATAAAGGAACATAGTTCACCTGGGCTTATTAAGAAATTAAAGCAGACTGAATGAAATGAGCAGCTCCTCATAGCCAGTATAGGGAAAGCAGAAAGTGGGCCAAATTAACACTTTGCCTGGAATGTCCTTTTAAGGCGTGTGTTTTTACATTGCTTTTACTAATGTTTGGAGATGTTCTCAACACACAGTACTGGACAAAACAAAAGTTTTTCAACTTTTGCACATATGATGACATTTTGAGGTGGAAAAAGTGTGCAGGTAAGCTGCAGTTTCCTTAAAGAGGAGCAACACCCTCCTTGAGTCTATAAGACTCTTGGGGGGGCTGGTCTACCTCTTTATGGGACATCCAGAATTGGAATGCACTACTGTTTGAGCCCCGCCCCCAGATTGTCTGATCCACATGCCCGCCACCACATCACCAGCATCCCTCTAGCTAGGTGCACACCTTTCTGAATAGCCAGCAGGGGCACGCCCATAGATATAGGTTGTGGCTTGGATGCGGCTGCGGCGCTTGCTCCATTCAGATTTCCATGTCTGTGCTGAGCTGGAAAAGGCTTGTCATGGTGGAGCTTTATAAACCATGTGCATGCTCTCCTGTGGTCGGGGCCAGCTGTGAAACCAGGGAAGGATCAGGGTCAAAAATCAACCTGGAAATTGAAACGACCTGACCAGCCCACCAGCTGCTTAGTACTCCCTCCTAAGAGCTTCTTGAATGATACATGAATGCCTTTATCCACTGATACTATTGCATTGCAGAAACTGGTCATAGGTATGGGTGGATATGTAATAACTGATGGCACTGAAGCTTTCTGTGTAGAGGCAGATATGTTAGCAGGGGTGGTTATGGTCCCACAGTCATGATGCTGAGGTTTTAGCATTGTAGGGGTATAACAGTGGTTGGAGTGTCTTGGCTGCGGGTTACAATAGGGCCAGTGGAGGGGGTCTGGGGAGAAGCAGAGAGCTAGAAGATGTGTAAAGGTGAGCTATAAGATGTATATAGGCTCCTGGTGAGGTGGGCTGCATGTTGGAGCCTATACATATCACAGGGGGCCCTAAAGCAGCTGGAGGAATGAAACTAAAAGGAGGTGCTAATTTTGAAGCCCTGCTATGGCTTCTATCCTGTGCTGCAGGAAATGGAGGGAAGGCATGTGGTACAGGCATCAGGTGAGCTCCTTGCTGCCTTATTATTGCCACTGGGTTTACAGTCACATAAAAAGTAGAAGTTAAAATAGTCTGTACACAGAGAACATTGCTGCTGGACATTTGTAAGGGCGAGTGAGCTCCCTCACCTCAGCAGTGGCCATAGCAGCAGTGTTCTGTGTGTACAGGGCTCACTTCTTTTTTTGGTGTACAGACTTGGTGTACATTGCCAATAGCAAAAGATTGCAGGTAGTGATGACCATTTACATAAAACAACCATATACTAACATAGGAAACTAGATCAGTTCAGAACAAAAATATACAATTTTTAAAATGTTGTCGACAGTGGACATTTAGATGGTCTTTCCGCTTTATTATTATTTGGCAGGCCACAGGTTTCAAGAAATATGGGAAAGATAAAGGATCTCTCTGCTGCTGAAATGCATCAAATAATGCAATGCCTTGGGAAGGGTATCAAAACATTAGATATATCACAAAAAACATAAGCATGATCATTGTTTTGTGAAGAGATTTGTGGCTGATTCAGAGCACTGATTGGTTAGTGCAGATTAAGGCATAATGAGGGAATTTTTTGCCAGACAAATTCATCGGATTAGGAGAACAGCTGCTAAAAAAAGAACTGTGCCTTTCTGCAGCAAAATTATCTTCATGCATGACAATGGACCACCCCATGCTGCAGTCATGGCTGCAAGAGTCATTGGCTGCTATGGTCATAAGAAGAGAGTATATCCTCAAGCAAAATATATATGAGGGTGGGAGGCAGTTCACATCAAAGCAGCAGCTATGGCAGACTATTCTGATATACTGAAAAGAAATACAAGTAGAAACTCTCCAAAAACTCACAAGTTAAATGTATGCAAGAACTTAGAAGGTGATATCAAAGAATGGCTCCGATATTAACATATAACGTGGCCTGTTAAAAAGGTTTTTATTTAAATTTGTGGCCTGCGTGGAGCAATTAAAACAGATGAGTAATCCGTTTTAATATTATATGCTTTTGCCCTGTTAGGCTTTCTATGTTGTAACATGGATTGTAGTATTTTTGTTTTGTACATTTTGCAAGGTATATAAAATAACTTTAAAGTGCATCATCTTCCTTGAAGGTTACTGGCAAATGAACTTATTAGACAAACAAGGCGTAATTCTTGGAGATATATCTGTATTTGAGCTCTTAAGTTTCCTTATATATTTGAGGGCTGCAAATATATTTTGTAAATTTTAGATAAATTACGCCCAAGCAAGACAAACAGTCATTTATCTCGACTATTTAGGAAAATCAGAGCATGATATTTTGGAACGTGGTGTAGTGGTAACACCTCTGCTCTGCTAGGCAATCCACGGAGACTCAGAATTCAGATTCCGAAGCGTAAACAGAATTCTCAATGCACTTCCATCGGCTCCCATTTGGTGTCTCTCATTACCTGTCTCCTGCAGTTATTAGCGGAGCACATGCTGCGTTATTCATAATACTTATATTAGAGTTCATTTAATATGTTGTTCCACATTGCTCCTGGTAATTACTTAAAATGTCGCGCTTCTAATTATACATATCTAATGTACTATTAAACAGCTGTAGATAGACAGCCTTTCATAGATGTGCTGCTCGTCATTGTGGAACAATAGGCAACACCCTGTAGGGACATAATTGCTGCAGTAGAACAATGCCTACAGGGTGCACATATGAAATGTGTCATAAATTATTTAATACTTCATACATTTAAAGTAAAAGACCACATTTCCTAAAATATATCACACATATAGATGCTCTGCAAGCAGCTGGTGATTTTATGTAATTAGAAATTACCTTTCCTTCTGTGGTCTATGGGCCCCAGAGCAACCTTTGAACTGATCCCCCTTTGCACATTATAAAAGAAATTTTATGATTCCTCTGTACACAAACATCAATCTGTCACCCTCTACCCCCCCCCCCCACACACACACCAAATTCACCCCAGACATACACTAATGCGCCACCCCCTCTTACACAAACACCAAGCTTCCACCCCACCCCCAACACACACACACACACGTCACCCCCTCCACCCACCAAGCTGCAACCCCCACCTGTGCACACATACACCAATGTACCTACCCCCCACATGCACACCTGTCTGTACAAGCACAGGCACACAATTTCCTACATTTTGCAGAAATGACATCCTCTTTGCACATCCCCCTTATTATCCTTACAAAGATGTATGTAGTATGGGGACCCCTCCTAATCTGCACAAAGGAAACTGTAGGGGATTCAGGATTATTCAAGGGTCCAAAAGTCATTGACTCTTTTTTTAAAAAGGACCAAAACCCATGCGGCCCGGCACTGGAGTCTAAAAGACTGCATGGCTGTCCGCTTGCCTACGCCACAAAAACGTACCTTTCCAGGGGCTTCCATGGAGGATCTCTGGCAATTTGCACCATATACCGCAGGGAGACTGGGGATGTGGCTGCTCCCCTCTGCTTTGATATGCATGCCATACAGCACTCATTGGATGAGAACTCACGCATGTGCCGGGGGTTGGTTAGCTTGATCTGCAGCCAGAACTCCCCAGCTACAAAAGAAAATATAATTTTGTAAAACATGTATCTCATTACCCTGATAGCTCACCTTCTCTGTTGTCTGGCTGTAGAACTTTCGCACCCAGGGCCACTTTCACTGTTTGAGGTCTGACCAGTGCTGCATTATTTGCGTGAAGGTGTAATGCAACGTCCCCTCGCCACTCACATGGGCTGCCACTTCCTCTGGCCAATGTCCTCTTTTCATGTGTGTTGGGCTGGAAGTCGTACCGTTGTTCTATAAATGTCTGCAAAGAACAAACAGATGTGCATTGTTAACTTATGTCCTCTGATTGGGTCTCCTTTAGCTCCACATGCACGCCTCTGCCCCTTAGTACATTTCTGGTGCAATGCAAGCCCTCAAGTCTTGTATACGCTAGTGTGTGCCAATGCTGCCTAATCTAGCTCTCCCATGCCACAGTAGTAGCGGATTGCAAACGCAGATGCACTTAGGCCAAAAGGCGCCGCTACCTCTCCACTCCATTACTACTACTGGATAGGGCTCACTGACCCCGGCCAGCAACAAGGCAAAGCCAGCTCTCCCATCCCACAGTAGTAGTGGATTACATAGAAACGTAAAACATAAATTACTTAGGCACCCCTGTGTCGCATACAAACATGCCAGAGTGGTCCATGGGATGGCCAGCTTGCTCCATGAAGACCTGGCTGCAGCAGATGTGGAGCAGCAGTAGCACCACCAGCAGATGGAGACGCTGGATGGGGCTCTGGTTGAGGCCAACCAGGTGGCCCTTCAGAGGCTGGAGAGGCTGGAGGCACAGCAAGCTGCAAACACCCAAAGCAGGGCAACATCCCCCTAATCTGCCATGCTGGACTTTCGGTTGTGTGGGATCCCCAAGCTTAGTTATGCCGGACAGGCACATTTTTTTGTGATCAATTTTCTTTAGACCCGAATCCACAGTTGTTCCATAACCCAACAACTTGTGACAGTTAACAAGTGATAATAATGATAATAAAAACCTGAACTTTGGATGTTGTTAACACCAAGACAAGGCAAGGGATAGAATTAATCACAAATGTCAGAAGTAGACTAAAACAAAACAAATCGAGAAAAAGAGGTGTCCACCAAATGCGCTGCCACAATGCATTGGGACGTCCATCTTGGGGTTGGTGAAAAGAAGCCACAAATAAAAAAGGGTCACTAGACTGGCAACAACAAATGAACAGCAAAAATGAAAGAAAACAAGGGCCAAATGGGATACAGGAAAGCTGTTTGAGGAGAGGGGAAGCTGGCAAGTCTCAAGAGAGGAGAGTGGGCTACAAGAAGGACCAATGTGGACCTAAATATACCGAAACATATACTCCTGAGCAGCTGGGGAACCAGAGCCACATGACACTTGGCATATTTGCTATTCGAAGAAAACACAACCACCCCAAACATTCCAGGCTGCCATGCTGCCAGGGAAAGAGATGTATCTTTTCTGCAGGACATGTCCAATAGCATGGCCCTTTCTTGTGGCGGGGACCAACCATGGCCACAACTCTGAGTAAAGCTTCTCAAGAGAAAGGCGGTTCAGTTGGGTTAATTCGAACACTTGCTGGTTGTTCATCTGATCAATATCCAGGCGACTGCGGCCATGCTTAAGCTCTGAAAGGTACATGGTTAACAGCCCACCCTTCTGCATTAGGTTGTACGCTTCACAGAACTTGTCAAGGGACTTCATCCTAGGTGCAGAGGATGTAGGCTGTATTTTAACTAGCAAAAAGAGGCTGTTCAAATATTCCCACTAACAAAAAGATGACATAAGTTTGAACCAGAAACCTACTGTTTTTAAACCCATAAAATTATGGACACACGGATGCCTTGAGCTGCATTTACACAGTGAACATTTGGTTTGGTGTATGCATACCATCATTTCCTGCAAAAAGGACAACTCGGCCAAAAAACAAGGTTCAGAATCACCCGACAAAGAAAAGAGACCAAATACGATCCTTTGACGTCATTCCTGCTGGTGGTAGTGCGTGCGAGAGAGGCTTTGGATCAGGCCATATGGCTTTGTATTGGGCCCTTGGACTGCCTTTTGGCTTGACCTCAGCTTGGACTTAGACTCTTTTCTATGGTGCCCGTCTTTTGATCTCTGGCTCGTTTTTTACCATGAACTTCAGCCTGTGACACCTGACCTTGACCTGCCTCACATTAATATGCAGAGCTCCAGCAGATTCTGTCCACTGACACAAACATTATTAAACAGTGCCTCATGGAACCAGGGGTGGGGAGGGCAAGATGGGGGCACATGTGTGAGGAGGCAGGTTACCAGCAAGTTATAAGGGGGGCTATGGGGATGGAAGGTAAGGGGTCTGGTAGGGGTTCTATGGAGAGCCCTGCAGGATACTTGGGGAGGGGCTGCATGTAGGGGAGCCTAGACACTTGGGTTGTGCAGGAAAACACCTTTTGTGAGGGGCCCTTGGGGGGTGCAAGGGAGACCTACTTACCTGTGGGCGGTCCTACATAAAAGCTGGGGGTGCAGGGGGGCCCTTCCTGAATACTTTTTGGGGGTGCAGAAAAGCACCTTACAGGGGGCTCCACCAGGATACTTGGTAGGGTTTCCCATTGGTGACTCTTCTGGAAACTTAGATAAGGGGATATGGGGCCATGCCAGGATACTTAGGGGGGGTCCTTTTCTAGGAACATGGGTGCCTTTTCTGGGAACTACTTACCTGCTTGCAATATTACTTTAACCTTAAATATTAAAATAATTGTTGACCTAGACCTTAATTATTACCTAAATATAACCCTAAAATAACAACTTGCTGAACCATATATGAGTCCAAACTCCCTGCCACTCAAATGACTGAGCCCAAATGTACATGAGTTAAAATGGCTGACAAGTATTGCCTCCATCAATGAGGGCACAAGGCCAGAAAATAGGAAAGGTTGATAAAGGTTGAAAGCTGGCTACATATATCAGTGGGCATGCTAAAGTGCAATTTAGACAATCTAAGTCTAAGAACAGGTTCTCTGTAAAGATTGAATACAATGCACAATTTCCATCCATCACTTCTATACATCTTTCAGTTAAATTGGTCAACAAATGTTCCCCGTGCTTGCAGCTGAACAACATATATAGAAACTTATCAGCAAGACAAATAGTCACACCTGTCAGCTCTAAACATAGCATGTGCTCTACACGGTATTGAGCCTGAATTTACAAGCCCTGTTATCATGAAAGTGTCAGCATATATACTATGTTCTCGGTGGTAGGTCAATATATTCCACTTATAGGAAAAGAGCAGGGAATATCTGGCGTTGTTGGATGTATTTCTGAACACTAATAGTTTCAGCATGATTATGAAAATTTGTACTGCCACTAATCATTCTGACTAATTTCGACATTCAGAAATATTGCCCTAAAATATTTGAATGACTATTGTAATCAAAGCATCAACAACAAATTATGTATATACTTTTAAAACTACCACATACCAGTATTTGTATCTTAAAAATGTTTCCTGCATACTAGAGAACATTTTCAGTTGTGTAGTATTGAGACGTTCTGTAAAACCCCTTTTTCCCACAGTATATAAACACCTATTAGAGCCAAAAAACATTTTCTTTTCTATTAGATTGATTTATTTCAGTGGCCCGGAAGGGGGGGGGGGGTTCTTATCGAAAAAATAAAACTACTGTATATTTAGACCTATAGTACAAGTGACTACAGTTGTTCTTATTTTTGATACAAATGATAATATACTTTACAAATCAGGCTTGTGTGCAACCACAAACACCCATTTTTTATAATCACACCTACTGGTTATACACGTACTGGTGTTGCTTCCAGCAGCATTATCAAATTTTGATGTGAGTGTCCCACCTGATAACATATATTTATTCTTGAAATAATCCCCAGTATCCATTTCCTGAAAATATATGTCTAGTCAAAATTTCTGTCAGCTTAACACTATGCAACTAGAATTTATTTATTGGCCAAACCCAAGGCTGTTTCTTGATGCAGGTAAGCATGGAGATTGCCCTGGGTGCCAAGGCCATGGGGTCACACCTTTTCCCCAGCCACCATGTTTTCCGCAGATAGGCCAGGGTCACTGCTAATGGAGGCGCCCATACCCCTGGGTCTTGATTTGGACTCAGTCATGGGGAGGGGACAATGCCTGCAGCTAAGGAAGAGGAGCAGCATGGACCATACGCTGGATGGGATGAGATTTTTTTTCTTCCCGTACAGAGAGCTATTCGGCCTATAAACTGCCCTGGCCAAACATATTACTAGAGGAATTAACCCTGGGATTTTTACTCTCCTGGGTGTTTTTCCTCTGGGGCCAAGCATCTAGTTTTGTGCATTCCCATGGATTGCCGGTAAAAACTCACCTTCCCAGAACACATATTTGAAGTGCCGACCAACCAGCGCTTGCTTCTTTAGCTGACCTGACGTCATATCTGATGTCAGTTCAACATATATATCACATGTATCGTAAGAGCTAGTCACTCATTTGCCGATTTATGGGAATACTTATGAATAATCATCAACACAAATGAGTCACATAATCTCATATTATTGTCTAAATTGTAATGTTTTAGCAAAATATAATTTCCTATGTTTCCTATTCCCTCCTATGCCTATATCTTACCTATGGTTTCTCACATTCAAATTTAATTATAATAGGATACTATAGTACAGGATGTGCTACAAGGCAATGTACGAATACAGAGCATGTTGGAAACATGTCAGAGGATCTACAATGCACACAATGTATAAAAAAGTTGTGGATACAATAAAATCTAATGTGGGAAAATGTCACTTTTAAAAGTCAAAAGTCGAAGTTGATGTCTGAAAGTAAAAATTATTTTACAGCAATGACACTTATAAAGCCATGTCACTGCACCAGAGCTCATTAGTACACAATTCTTTACTATTCTCCTTTTTTCAACACGCCTTTTTTGGATTATGTTGGACAGAGGTCGGGGAAAGGTAAGTATCAGCTAGGCAAAGGGTCTTTCTACCTTGGTATACAATAGAGTGTGTTTTACTGGCCTAAAATAAATTAGGTCAGATATTGAAAGCCTCTTCAGTATTGGGATAATGGTTGCCTCTTCAGGCATTTAGGAACCTCACAATCTTCCAGCGATTTTCTGCGATTAACACTGAATTAACACTGAAGCCAACAGCTCTGCACAGGCTTTGAGGCCGGGGGTACTGAATATACTAAATACTGTATATTGTCATGTCTGCCTTTGTATTACATTTGCTTAAATATCAAATAAGGCGATTCCAGTTTCAGATTAAGTTCACAGTTGAGTTGTTGATGATATGACCATTGGCAACTAGACAGCAGAAGACTCTGACTATCCAACATATAGACTAAACCTATTATGTAAAAAATGGTCGTGTTTGACTCTCCAGCCAAAGATCGTGGGTACACAGAAAAATTGGTCATGCCTATAGTCATCGACTGTGACCAAGCAATTAAATGTAAATTATGATAAAAAAAACTATGGCAGTTGACGGTTACTGAGAACCGATTTGTTCATTTAATAATTTATGTATGTTCCAGTGAACTGTTGAGCCAGGCTCTGCACTGATGTGTAAAAAAAGCTTTGCTTAAACATTTCCACCAGCAGGTCCTTGTATGTTTTCTAAGTATTTTTGAATCAATCAACTATGTAGAGATTATCACACTGGATCGTGGGAACAGTAACACATAAAAAAGCGACTGTCTGTGTCGAAGATTAGTAAGAATTACAAAAATAAACTAAAATACATTACTGTAAAAGTTAAGGCCCTTGTATTATCTTGTTCTTGGACCATTGATTACAAAGTGTGCTATAAGTACCGGTATTAATATTATGTAGTCATCCAGTCATCGCGTCATTACACTTGAAATGTATTAATATGTCAGCAGCAATTCTTGCATTCTGTTCATGAAGAAACTAGCAAATAAGTATTACATTCATAGTTCTGGGGAGAGTTATTACATGCAGTGGGGAAATGGATTTGGTCCCTGAGGTGCCCTATTTGGCAACTGTGGGGTTATGGGTCCTTGCAGGAGTACAAACGCAGTCCTGGATCAGCCACCTTACAACACCTATGTTTAACAAAATGTTTTGTTGTTTTGTTCCCTGCATATGGAGGCATCCCGATTGCTGGTACCCCCTGCACATTAGCTCCATGCAAACTGAGATTTCTTATGTTTATCCAAGCTCCCTAGGTGATATTGTGTCCCATGATTGGCTGTCCAAACTCAATTCTTTCCTGCACCAAAAAAGGGTCTTACAGGGGCTCAGCTTCGCTTGCTGGCTTACATCTTCACAGACTAACAGTCCACAAGTGTGGTTGCTGTCACCAAGCTTCCAAACGAAACCATTTTTTTAACAACTCCACAAGAATTCTGACATGGCTGACCATCAGGGCCTCAGGCTGGGCATCAATTTGTTGTACACAGAATAACAGGGGGTAACAACAGGAAGTGTGGGTGTCCTGCTTGCCATTTGTAGGGGTGTGAGGGCTGACAGTCTCTTAAAAAAACACACAACATTCTCACAAAGCTCACAGCTGGAAAGTCCGATACCTATCCATTATGTAACACCCACCAGTTAAGTTACTGGTCTGTCTCAACTTTGCTAAATTCATATATGCACCAAAAGAAGAGCTATTCGGGTCTTACTTGTACAGACAGAATACAAGGAAATTGGCCTGATTCAGAGCCTCTCTCGAGCCCATTCCCGCCAGCGGGAATTATGTCAAAGTGCCGTATTTTGTGTCTTTTCCGCGTCGGGTGATTGAGAGCCTTAGTTTGGCAGAGTTTCAGGAAATGATGGTATGTGTGGCTCAGGTGAAAACTGGGGTTACCTAATCTCTCATTGAAAACCCTGTGTAAAACAGTCTAACTGCATAAGACATAACAGCAGTGACGGAGTTAACCACTAGAGGCTGCTGTGGGAAAGTTACATCATAAAGAGAGGATATATAAGAGCTGACACCTTTTAGAAGAGTCAGTGTACTTATCTGAGTTGTCTCGAGCTGATGTACTGAGTTGTGATAAGATGGAGTACTGAGAGAGAGCCATGGAGTTGTAGTGTGCCGAGCAGTACCTAATGGAGCCTGCTAACCCTGTTGAGAGAGGAAAGAACTACTACTACACAGGAGAGGCAGAGCTACAGTTGCTGAGCTAGCAGAAGCAAGATAGAGAGCTACTCACAGAGATACATCCGTGTGGGCCTAGGAGGAGCAGAGAGGAGTGCACTGAGGACCAAACATACAAGGTACCAAGGTAGCATAGTCCCAAACCCCTAGAGTGACCCTGGGAACCTGTGTTTGCTATTGTGCTGAAGTACTTTGCTGCATTGCTGTTGCTGAAGTGGAAGTGTGGTTGCTTAAAGCAGACCTTCACCCTAAATAAGAGCATATCTTATATGTTTCCCACACCCTGTACATACAGATTGCTCACATTAAAAATCATCCTACCTGCATCTACTACATGTTATGAGACTTTAAACATCCAAGATGGCGGCTCATGGAACATCAGGCAGCCTGCAAACAGGATGTGCCTTCTGACTGTGCTGCTCTGCATTTTGGGATTGCTGGCCTTTTCCTGACCCCAGCTCTGCTCTGTCTGAGCAAAGCACAGCTATACTTTATCCCACTCTCCTCTCCTGAGTAAGTGTGATGCTTCTGAGTCAAGATGGTGGTGGCCTAAAAACATATTAATTTTAGATGCTGCGGAATCGTTTTATAAGGGTTTGAGCTTTTCAATAAATCATGGTGAAGGTCCGGTTTAAATTAGTTTGGTAAGATATCTGCAGTGTGCGGTGACTCCACCTGGCCAAATCCCAACATCCCTCAAGATTCCAAGAACTTGTGACAGCTCGCCCGCACGCCATCCGGCCCTGGTAGTGGCGTGTGGGTTACATATGTGTGCTCCAAACCAAGTGTTTGCCGTATAAATGCGTCTCAAAGCATTCATGCGACCTTCATTTTACGGGTTTAGTCTGCACTTGCGAGTGATCCTGAGCCTTAATATGTGCATTTTCGGACCTATAAAAGCAATATATCTCCGGTTCAAACTTACGTCATCTTTTTGCTAGCGGTTATACTTGAACTGACTTTTTTTGCTACTGAAAATACAGCCTACATTCTCCGCATCTTCGAGCCAATTTACGAGTTCTGTGAAGAGCACGAGAATCTGCAACAGGGGGGACTGCTAACCATGTACCTTCCAGAGCTTAGGCATACTCGCCACAATCACATGACTGATCAGCAGGTGTTCGACTGACCCAACAGAACCGCATTTCTCTTGGGTAGCTTTATTCAGAGTTGTGGCCATGGTTGGCTGCCGCCAAAAGAAAGGGGCATAGGTGATATGACCAAATTGGTTAGCTGCCTCCAATTTTAGCGAATTGCTCCATCCAGAGGCTAGGGGCACTGTCAGCTTGCATGTCCCAGCCTTCACGGAGCAGTGCCCTAACTAAATTTGTCAGTGGCATGGCTGTCCTGTAAGAGAAATACATCTCCCTGACAACCTAGAACACGGTGAGGTTTGGTTTTTTTCAACATTACGAATATGCCAAGTGTCCTGGGCACCATCAATTTTACACATGTGGCCCTGGTTCTCCCAGCTGCTTAGGAGTATATGTTTTGGTATGTTGAGGTCCACATTGCTCCTCCTTGTAGCCCACTCTCCTCTCTTGAGGCTAGCCTAGCTTCCCCTTCCCCCAAACAGCTTCCCTGTGCCCCATTTGGCCATTGTTTTACTTAATTTTTGCTGTTTATTTGCTGTTGTCTAGTGACCCTTTTTTATTTGTGGTTTCTTTTCAGCAACCACAAGATGGGCCATTCTCTTAACGTCCAATGTATCGTGTGGCCAGATCTTTGCTTTTTCAGTGCTTTGGCCAGCTTCCCTGGCTCATCCCATGATGCATTTGTTTTGAGAAGTCCCGGTTTATACATCCGTTTTGAAAGTGCCAAGCTGACTGGGATGTTGTGGTGGCGCTGCTGCTCCATAACCACTGCAGCCAGGTCTTCATGGAGCAAACTGGTGGTCCATTGCACCACTTTAAAGAATCTACTGGCATTTTGTGGAAAGTGGCGCTGTTAGCCCGCCAGTTTGCCTCCATGATTTGGCACCGACTTACCAAAGACAGGTGCCGCCTGGCTGCAGGCCGGGGCTGTCTTCCTCCTGGGTGCTCTGTGGAGCTAGTGGGGCTGCTACTGACAGAATGAAGCTGGAGCTGCAGGGAGGGTGATGATGGCCAGTGTCCGTGATGGCAGCGGCTGGTGGAGGTGTCCAGATTATATTGGGGGTCTCATCCAGATGTTCAGAGTGCCCTTCCTCCAGCTCATTAATTTCAGCCAGGAGAGGTGTCATCTGTGTGGAGAAAGGTCAACATTAGTGTTAGTTTTCCCAAATGTTACCACACAGCTTCCAGGGCCCAAACCGTTAACCTGGGTTTTCCCTCCTCCTCTACCCTGTCCCTAGGCCTTTCCCTATGAAGCTCATTCATTTACCTCATCAATGTCTGGACTTCGCTACCTGGGTGTCTGGCTGGTGGGTGGGCCCGGCCTTGATGTTGTCTTGGTGGTAGGCACACCAGATGGGCCAGCTGTGGCTGAAGGTGGCGGGTCTTGCGGGCGAGGTGCTGCTGGCTGAGGTGTTGCTGCAAAGTAAATGCACTGGTAGTTTCCTCTTAAGAATATATGTGCTCCTTCAAAATCCTTACCCGGGCTACACACTGGGTCCCACACCAACGTGGGCCCCCAAATTGTTGTCTGCTCACACCCATGTAAAGGTTACATGTAAAGGTTGTGTAATACCCTTGGTATGTGTTGTTGCACAGCATATGTCGCGCAGGCAAGTGTAGCCCTCACGTACCGGGGTGTCCAACACGTGACGGCAGGGAGCAGGTTCTTCTGGGCCCAGGTGTCCGATGTGTGTGTTGTGAGTAGGTAAGGGTTAGGGTTTCAGGGAAAGGTACCGTATTTTTCGCCCTATAAGACGCACTTATTTTCCCCCAAAAGTGGGGGGAAAATGTCAGTGCGCCTTATCGGGCGAATGTAAAAAAAAAAAAAAATGAAACTCACCCTTTACCGGCGCTCCAGCGTTGCCTGCCGCAGGGGGGGGGGAGAAGAAGACAGAAGAGCGGCGGGCAGCAATAGTAGTGGCAGGGACGGTAGCAGCGCCTGCCGCTCCGCCATCATCTCCTGCGCTCCAGCTGCTGCCTCTTCCGGCAAGGGCAGGAGTGAACAGCCGGGTCCGTGCAGTGGGTGGGCGTGGCCTGCCCCGCATAGGCGCAGGCCATGCCCACCCGCTGCACGGACCCGGCTGTCCACTCCTGCCCTTGCCGGAAGAGGCAGCGCAGAAGATGCGAAGGCAGTGTGGCCACACTGCCTATATGGGGAATGGGATGGGGGAATGCCACACTGCCTATATGGGGAATGGGAGGGGGGATGCCACACTGCCTATATGGGGAATGGGAGGGGGGATGCCACACTGCCTATATGGGGAATGGGATGGGGGGGAATTCCACTCTGCCTATGGGAAGGGGGAATGACACACCGGCTATTGGGAATGGGAGGGGGATTACCATAATTGGAGGATACTGCACTTTGCCTATTATTTGGTTAAAAATATAATTTTTCTTATTTTCCTTCCCAAAATCCTAGGTGCGTCTTATAAGCAGGATCGTCTTATAGGGCGAAAAATACGGTAAGTACTCACTGGTGCCGCTTGGAAAGATGTACAGCAGTCCAACTGTTGAAAATAGGTTCCTCTTTATTTATTCCACAAGCAAACGGCAAACACGGAACAAGTACATGTCTTACAGTAACATCTCTGGTTCTGTCCAATATCAGGTACAATCATCAGCATTGCTTCCATAGAGAATAATATCCTAAGTTGGAACCTCTCCCGTCTCTCTCTGTTAGAGTCTGTGCTCCTGCTCCTTACAATTCAAATGGTTAATAACCTAACTCTGGCTTGGGGGCTTCCCTATATCCCTTCTGACTACCTTTCAGAACCTTCTATCACATGTTCGACCCTCTGACCAATCACTAGCTTTCATTTGTAACTATGTTACTAGTCTATCTCCTGTTATGACTAACAACCCTTCTGGCCTCACCTTCTAGAATGTTCCCCATTCTAGTCTATGGACAATGTTAGTCTATGGCCTAAACCCACTACTGCCATCTTGTGTCTGTTTAGATTATGGCACTTCCAATGTACTTAAATGGGTAGAAACCATAAAAGTGAATAAATGTATGGCTAACTCTATTTAAAGGATTCTTATTAGTTAATTGAAGTGTTCCTAGTTATTACCAGGTCCCTACACTAGCCCTCAAAGTTGGGTGTCCATGTGGGCACTCAGGTTGGTGGGTGGGGTTTTTGGTTGGCCTACTCCCCCCTGTGCCAAGCTACAATTTGCAAACAATTCTTACCGTCACATGGTGCCTATTGGTGTCCATGGTGCCCCACACACCATGGTATGTGTTGGGGTAGAGCATACCCAAAACCGCTCCTCAGCCTGGCTGTGTCAAGGCTGCTCAGCCTTGGCTCCCCACGTTTTCTCGGCTGTGGACTCCACACTGGGGCCCGCATTAGGGTCTGCATAGTACTTTGGTGTCCTGACCATTGGTTGGTCCGTGGTGGGCTGTGCCGGGAGCCCTGGGAGTCCTAGTTTTCTAACTTGTGCTGCTGATGCCTTACACTGCTGTGGGTGACCCGCTCAGAGTGACTAGTGTGGGTATCAGAAGGGGAGAGCCTGCAGAAAGTACGACAGGGCCTGGGACTGGGGCCTGGGCTGTGGTACCTAGTGCGGGTGCTGCCGGTTCCTCGGCCATGCCTGTGTTCCTGGCTCTGGGGGCTGGGGTGGTGCCTATGGTGTGGCATAGTGAGCTCCTAAATAAGCAGTGGCAGGCAAATCTGTCCCTCAGCTGTGTTCCTTTATACCTAATAAGTGGGAAATTGTGGTGGAAACTACATCATGGGCACAAGAAACCTATAGGCTACATGGGAGTATGGATGCAAGCACATTTCCAGGGTATGCCAGGGGTGCCTCTGCAGTTGTGGTCCAACATGGTACCCACCGTGTTCACCTGTTAGCAGCAGGAGGATATTATGATGGTAAGTCACACTTTTATGTCAATTGCCTACGCATGTGTGCCGCATTACACTACTGCCAAGGTACCAGCAGGTGGAAGTGGCCGCGATAGGGTAAGTGTGTAAAAATGTACAGGCACACCTGTGGACAAACAAGTGCTAATGCGTATTTTTTCTCTTTGCAAGTGCCATGTTGGTCCCAGCTAAAATTTACAATTACTTGGCTTCCAAGACGGGGAGGCCGATTCATTAATAGCACCAGGTAGCGACAGATGAGCGCCAGTAGCGTGATTTTCACAGCGCCAGCTAGTATTCGCTGTGCTTGGCCGGGGTTTGCTTGTTGACAGCGACTCAGTCGGTGTGCGGTAATGTTGAATACGGGGTTTTGATTGTAAAATTTTATAAACATTTTGTAATATGAATACATTAATATCAGACCTGTAATATCAATTCTGCACAAAATCATTTTTTTTTTTTTTTACCTTAAAAAAAAAACCTAACATTGCAGAAGTGGTCACAGAATTTTTGACATTAAAAAAAAAAAAAAAAAAAACATTATTAGCAAGTAATTATGATTAATTAAAGATTGCTCCATTGGAATGCATTGAACATCGCCAGGGAGCGACAGGTCATACCTGGCGCTGTGATGGGATTAGCAGCGGCGCTGTTCGTTGCAGTCGGCTACATGATGAATCCCGCGCTAGCTGTCGCTCTCTCGCCGGCGCTAGCCTCATTTAGCGTGATAAATGCGTCATTGTGGCCGATGCCGGGCGTACTTGAGTCGGTAGCCGCCGATAGCTGGCGGGACCTGGCGCTCGTCAGACACTACCTGGCGCTATCGCTTGATGAATAAGGGCATAAATCTTGGCTTCCAAGACTACTTCAGCTGCAAATACGGTAAATGCTCAGCTAAACTATATGCATACACAAAGCAAATACAGCCACTTACACATAAACAAACTTTTATTGGAACGCGTCTGTGAATTATACAAGTTTTGCTACAGTGGGATTTGAAGTGGTTTTCATGCCCTTAAGTAAAAACAATGGTCCCAGGGTGCTTCCAATGTAACACATGAGTAAATCATCAGCTTTGTCTAAGTTTAACAACATAATGACCTTTCCAGATGAGAGCGCTGGCAGTAACCCTTTTGCTACTGACGCACAAGATTCTTCCAAACTGAAATAGCTAAATTTCAGCAGAATAGGTTAAACCCATTGCCCATGCCTTAGCCAATCAGATGATTGAGCTAGAGAGTAATTTAGATTGCTTCACAAACAAAAATAATTTACCTTGTTGTAACGCCTACTGGGATAAATTTTAAAAACAAGATGGCCGCTTATGGGCTTGCAGGCCCCCTGCAAACAGGAAGTCATGCTGGGCTTCCTGTTACTGTGCATTTCAGTTATGTCAGTTGGGAGAGGAAGCCCCAAAATGGCCACTACCTTTCTTTTCCGACTGTGCCAGGCTGTTGTCCAGTTTAAAGTCAGTTAAGCATAGGTCTTTTGCTTTTTCAAACTGTTGTACTTTCTGAAAGCATCTCTGGAAAATGGGGCACCTTTTTAATTGCTAAGACAATGGAAAGTGAGAACAAGTGTGACAGTTTAGGAAGCCCTGTATTAGTTTCCCAAACACTGGCCTGGGGGTGAAGAGCCCCCCGCTGCCTGGACCAGTCTATTATAAAAATTATTATCCTATAAACTTGTTTTATTACTGACTGCAACACAAAATGCAACTAAACATGATACATCTCAGTTTATGAGCTTTATTTATTTATTGGCCTTATTACATTTTTTATTACTGGATACGTGTTAAAAAATGTTTATTTTATTACATCAAAATGGCCTTTTTACCCCAGACCAAATACCAAAATCAAACCAATTTGTTCCGTATGTCATTCTAATATGATCATTTAAAACAATAATTACCATTTCTAAAAATCTCTGACTTTCCCTAGTAGTATTATATCAACATCTGTAATCAATTATTGTCCTCCTTTGTGACCGAAAATTGAAATAACTAAAATGTTTCCACTGAGAATAAATATTGTGGGATACTGAAACAAAGGTTGACAGTTATTTCCCAATAGGAAACTACAGAAAGAAAAATGAAAAAATAGAATAGACAGTCAGCAAAGTACATGGTACAATTATTTACTTGTCTTTATTTGAACTGAAAGGAAATTATTAAAAATAATTTAAAGAGTAATGTATTTAAGAAAAGGCGTACAGTATAATGTGAGACTATTTGGGTAATTTAGGCATCATAAACATTTTATAATAACAGCTGGGCAATTTGTACATGCTATATAGGTGATTTTCTCCAGAGAATGATGTTATGAGGCTGATTTATTAATAGCGACATGTTGCGACAGTTGAGCGATATCACTGTAGCGGTATTTTCACAGCGCTAGTAGTCGCTGTGCTTGGCCGTTGTTCGGTTGTTGACAGCGACTCAGTCAGTGTGGCGTAATGTTGAATACAAGGTGACGAGTCGCTATTTGACAGGTTCCGCGCTGTATGGGTGCGCATGATAGTGACTGGTCAGAGCAACCGGCTTCCACCATATTCAGCAAAAAATCACGCTCAAAAAATTCAAGCAAATGCATGTTTAAACCCCAGAGCGCTGGAGTCGATGTGTTAAAAGTAGTTTTTTAACCCCCAAACCACCATATTTTTGGAAACCAAAAAAAAAAAGTATTTTAAATAATTTAGTAATATGAATACATTAATATCAGACCTGTAATATCAATTCTGTACAATTTAAATGGCAGAAGTGGTTTTCACATTTAAAAAAAAAAAAACATCAATAACAATTAATTATTAATATTTAAAGATTGTTCCATTGAAATGCATTGGAGCGCGCCAGGTAGCGAGAGGTCATACCTGTCGCTGTTCAAGGTCGGACGCTGGCGCTGTGGGCTGAGGCTGGAATAATGATGAATGAGTCGCTATATGGCGCTATCTGTCGCTAAGCAGGATCGGCTTGATAAATGTGTGATTGTGGTGGGGAGCAGGCGTTCTCATGGCAGGGCCCGTCATTACCGGCCGCTCACCAGTCGCTACCTGTCGCTATTCCTTCATAAATAAGGGCCTATGTATATTAATATATATACATTATATACATTGTTGGGCTCAGAAATACTGACCTTCCTTTTGATCCACACCACTCCAATGCCATCCCTGGTGTGCAGACACAGGAGCATAATCAGGTGTGGTGGAGATTATGTACTGCATTGATGTGCTGCTGGTCACTGGACATGGTGAGAGCACATAGCTCCCTTAAAGACACCACTACGTGTCCTTGTTGACATTGAGTTAATCCCTGCTTCCCAGGTCCAAGTGGTCCAATACGTCTTTAAAAAAATGACCACTCTATGATCCCTATGATTTGTTGCTGACCACATGTAATCTGACTTTGCCCTAGTCCATCCTCCCATAAAAGAATTTAGTATATTTTCGTGTGCTGTCAGTTGCTTGCATCCATTGAGTATCAGTTGACAAGCCTTGCTTGACTGACCTTGGTTGACTTCCCCTGGATCAACCGGTTTCAGATCACATCTTTGACGTTGTATACTGGGAAACTTTTTAAAGCGGACCTTCACCCTGAAAAAGAGCATATCTTGTTTCCCACACCCTGTACATACAGATTGCTCACATTAAAAATCATCCTACCTGCATCTACTGCATATCATGAGCCTTTAAACATCCAAGATGGCAGCTCATGGAACATCAGGCAGCCTGCAAACAGGAAGTGTCTTCTGACTATGCCACTCTGCATTCTGGGAATGCTGTCCTTTCCCTGACCCCAGCTCTGCTCTGTCTGCACAAAGCACAGCTATAACCCCACCCCCTGAACTTTTGCCCCCTCTCCTCTCCTCAGTATGTGATGCTTCTGAGGCAAGATGGCGGCGCCCGTATACTAGAGTTCTGAACAGAGATGCAGCCCGGTGGGGGAAAGAATAATAAGTAAGTGACTAAAAACTTAAAATATATCAATTTTAGGTGCTTTTTATTAAATCATGCTGAAGGCCCGGTTTAACAACCTACCAACCTTTGGCTATGTCCTAGATTGGCCATTTTGCTCATTACCTTACTGACCCTGGTTATCCCTAACTATACCCTGCAGCCCTTATTTTGCCCTGGTTGTCTGTTGGCTTTTGGGGACTATGATGGTATCCCTTGAGTAAGTGTGATAGCAAGTCATGTCTCCCAGCAAGAGGAGACTTGTCAATAGGTAAACAAGCAGATTTAGCATGATGGTTGGCTCCTGAATTAAGGATAGTCAGCTTCCTAAATGCTCACTCGGGTAGCATTAATAAGATGGCACACATATGAAGTAAAAAAGTGGATAAGTACATTTTTAAAGTCCTGGAAGAGATCAAAAAAGTATGCTACCTTCAGTATGTGCATTAACAACCAATAAGGAGACAAGAACCATGCAAGACATGAAAGACAATGATGTCATGAAAAGCTGAGACACTAAGAAGGTCTTTTTCTGTAATACTCAGGACTGAAAGGGCAAAGTACTTGTTCTGAAATGGCCATCCTTTGCTGGATCAGTTTCCTCTCTTGCAACAAAGCTGTTTGGAGAAATCCTTTGGACAGCACTGTAGTGGTAGCCTGCTTATTATTAGCATACTGTATTGATTGTCAGGGAAATATGTGCCTCATTTTATGTCAATAATTGATTAAGCCCGTGTCAGCCTGAAATGAAATTGAGTTAAGCCAGCCATCCATGAAGCAGTCTGGTTGACTATTCACTGGGTATTCTATGAACTATGAAATCTATATGCATCCTTAAGTAAATAAGAGCTGAATTAACCATATATCTATTTTAGAAGTTAATAGTTAACAGAGTATATAAGACCTGAGTTGGGGGAGATAGAGATTTCAAGATACCTAAAGCCGATGAAAATGAATCGTTCTTCTGATTAGTTTTGGGGTTACGTTAAAGGAACTGTAAAGGCATGTAAAAAAAAAGGATACCCAACTTTTCTTCCTCATAAAAGCTTCCACCCAATCCAGCATGCAGACGCTAATTTTCTAAACTCAGGTCTGGAGACGTGCATGCAACTTGGGATTCCATGTCCTCTTGACCAATGCTCTCTGATAAGAATTGTCCTATGCACACCCACTTCAATGCAGCTCCCAATCCAAGTACTGCGTCAGCACGCACCACCATAGGCAGTGGCTGGAGGGCACATGGACATCAAGGGACTAAAACACAACATTTACAGAAGCAAAGAGGAAGGAGCTGCAGAGGAAGACAGGCAAATATTGTTTTTATGCATTTACAGTCCCTTTAAATATTTTTATTTCTATAAAAGACTTTAAAGTTACAGTGTTGAAGCAATCATTATAGCTAACAGAGATTTATGATAAAATTATCTGTATAGAGATGCAGTAGCTTCAAGGAAATATCCTCAGCATCATTACTCTTGATGATAGGTTTGTGGATAGCCAAAGCTCCATTACAATTATATATAATAACAGGGACAGAGGGCATCCCTGTGTGTTTTCTAAAAATACACATTTTGTCTTTCATCTTGCAGTAGGGTTTAATTGAATCATTTTGTTAGCAATCTTTGGACCATGTCCTGGCATGTGTTCTATTTACCTTATGTGTGCTATATACTCTGTTCTACATGCAATTGGGGTATGTAAGAGTATACCATAAAACCATGAAACAGGTAAATACAATTACGCTCTTGTATGTGTGTATTTTTGTAATACAGTTTGAATTTTTCCCATAGACTCATTTGCCTACAAAATCAAAGATCCTCTTTAAGCTTGCTCAGCACTGTCTTTGTCAGTCCTGGATGCTTCTAAAAGCATTCCTAGATACAGTAAGTTATGCAAACAATTTGTTGGCAGGAGCATAACTTTTTATCTTAACATTTTCAAGTAGTCTGGTACTGTCAATATAGCAACAATTGACATTATTTTTAGACTTTTGTAACCATTCTGGTCATCTCCAGAGATACATTATAACAAGTCCTTGAATTCTAATTCAAACTTTAAATAGGGGGTCAGTTATACCATAAAGAGAAACTTTTTCCACAACCCTTTCACATATACTTGTGTGTTCATGTGGCTATATTATAACTCATTCTTATATATTTTGCCTTGGCCAGTAAACCTTATGGTATTTGATAGTACTATAGTACAGAGCATGATGGCCAAATCTGATTATGATGCAAAATGTGGTTCAAATTCATTTATATATTGTATTTTTCCTCTTTTTCCTAAATAATAACCCCTACCTTTCAGACTAACATTGCCCCCAGCATAGACATTGGTATCCCCAAGGATCTGAAGTGAATAGACATACTCTGGCTGTGGTGGGATACCAGCCCCTATGCTCTTATGCCGTGCTGTGCTGTGCATAGAGCACCAAAAACTCCAGGCCCATGCTAATGAGCACCAGGCTCTCTTTCAGAAAGGGGTTCCGTAATTGGCCAGGGGGTATCAACAAGCCACTGGCCACATGGTTGGCAGGTGGCTTACCATCCCCCTACACTTTGAATCCCGGTATATGGATCCTTGGCACTCCTTATCAGTACACAAGTAGTGCGAAAGTAAAAACACAACTCCCATAATTAGACTACTTAAACTAATCAAACTAATAATAAAAAAAAACATTCTTGACAAATAATTAGTTAGCACGGGGGGGGGGGGGGGATCCCAATTGCCAGTTCCCCTACACAACTCAGTTAGACCAGAGAAATCTTACCTTTAGCCGTGGCTCCGTTAATCTATAAGTGTGGTGCACCACTAATGTTCATCAGTAATGGCGTGCTCACCAATATACTCAGCCAGATAATTGAAATGAAACCTGGGGTACACTGTATCCCCACGAATCAAAAGGACGGGAGCACAACCAATCTAGAAGTCTACAAAAATATTTATTCAAGAAAAATGTATTTGTGTACAAAAAACATTTAAAACCAACACATCTGACACATTAAACCCCCCCCCCCCCCCCATGCTGGCCCTGATCACCTTCTTTCCTCAAAGTAACCCACACAATATAAGGCTGTAGCCAATATCAAAACACATTATAATTCTATCCTCATTGTCAGTGCACAAAAATAAACCTAAAATAGTGTCCAAAAAAATTACAAACAATCCCAAAAACTCAGTGATCAAACCGTATTCAATAAATCAAAAAAATCTATACATGAATTTTCTTTGTGCCGGCATAAAAAACAAAAAGAGGAAGGGGAACACACAGTGCCCCTAACCTCACGTATTCCTAAGTGAAAGAGTATGTGAATAATGAAAAACCCCTATACAGTTGATACAAGATATTTAGTCCATAAAAGTAAAAAAATATATAATGATAATATATATAACATCTAAATGGTTAAACATTATCTAAAGTGCATAGTGCTGAAAAATAATAACAAATAGTAGCAGGTGACTCATGGACATGAAACATAAACAGTAAACAAAGATACAACTACAATGAGGAGATACTCAGCTGGCAAGTGAAGAAGCAATAACAGCCAGGGGAGGAAAGCCAGGGGCAGCTGGAGAAACACCTGCGCTTCGCAGTACAGAGCCTGCTTCTTGCTTGGGTGGAATCATACAAGTATCCAAACACTGCCTTTATACTCACCCCACCATCCTGCGGCCATGAGGGACGGCGCACACCTGCCACACCATGTGTGCGCACGCAGCCCAGCCGGCTGCCGCCGGACATGACGCAGCGGATGACGCGCCCATCTCCAAGGACGCAGCCATCTGCAGCAACAGCCCGGCCGCCGACCGCCGACACGCCCACCCCCGATGATCAACCAGCAGCCCGCAGCTGGGACAGGCAAAGTCGCCACCCACACTCTGTTAGGAGCAGCGGCGCCATCACACATCCCCAGTACGAGCCGCAGGCAGGCCATGGCCCCAGGATGTGGCCATGATGATCCCAATTAAGGGGTCCTCCGGCCATGGGGGAGAGTACATGGAGCCCACAATGTATACAGGATTATGTACGCTAACGACAATTAATACAAACAAATATATTATATACAGATATGCTAACCTATATGTAAAATTCTATAAGAAATTCTATGAAAGATTCTAAACTTTGCACTGACAACTTAAAAAGCAAATCATGTATAACAGGCTCATCATAATTACTCTCCTTACCAAATACTCCTTTGAGCCCAGTATGCAATCCACCTATTATGCCCACCATTAAATGTAAAATGTAAGAAATGTGGAAGACACAAAAAAGTATAAAGTGCCCCCAGATGTAAATTAGACAATTGTGCCTATGTTTAAAGTGGACCCCAGATACCCCCAGGCATAATAGGTGGATTGCATATTGGGCATTGTTTCATTTCAATTATTTAGCCGTGGCTCCCTGATGAGATTGATGATGAATCGATGCGATTGGCGGCTGCGGTCACATTGCTGGTAGACGGATACCCGGAAGAAGCCTGCTGACCATGAGACCACATGGCTTGATGCAGAGCCTCCCCGTTCAGCTCCTCCGTGCGTTTCCCCGTTGCTTTTGGGCTTTGATCGGGTCAGGAAAGGGTGCTACGTTGATTTTAGTGTGCGTTTATGCGCTCAGGTGTGCGCTCAGCCGCCTTTCCGATTGTCGGCTCGCAAGAAGCTGTTTGCCGGCAAAACAGACGCCTCGTTCATTGGCCCGTTTTTTCAGTGATGCAGAGCCTTGATTTCCGATTGGATTCAGCCTAATAAAACGGGGCCGCCGAGCCTTCACTTGCGGCCAGTCTGACCAGCCGTATTGAAGATCCGTGCTTTTTGGGAATGCATTCCTCTGTGGGCCAACATCAAAGGCGCCAGCTACGCCGTCTGGTACTTCTGAGTATGGCAGAAACCAGGCTGCAGCGCACGCCTTTGGACATCGATGGCATGAGTGACGTTGACCTATTCGAGCTCACCCGCCTTAACCGTGTTTCTCTCCATGCCTTGTATAGCGAGCTGCGGCCATGGTTAGCCCCCACCACAAGAAAGGGGCATGCAATTGCAGGTATGACCAAATTGGTTGGCTGCCTGCAATTTTTGGCGAACGGCTGGTTCCAGAGACTGGGTGCCTTCTCCGTGGGGATGTCCCAGTCTACGCTGAGCCGCAGCCTAACCAAGTTTTTGGATGGCATGGCTACCCTGGCACAGAATTACATTTTTTTCCCTCAAACAGGGGAAGCCTGGAATGCGGTTAAGTTGGGCTTTTATAACATAGCCGACATGCCCAACGTCCTTGGTGCAATCGATTGCACACATGTCTCGCTCATCCCCCCTGCGGACCAGGAATATCTGTTCAGGTATGTGGTTTGGGTCTGCTTTTTTTCTGGTTATCACACATTTTTTAAGGCTCACACTAATTACACTTGTGTTTTGCTTGGTGCAGGAACAGGAAGATGGGCCATTCCATCAATGTTCAGGCAGTGGCGGGCCCTGATTTTCAATTTTTCAGTCTGTTTGCTGGCTTTCCTGGGTCCACGCATGATGCGCACATTTTGAGGAACTCCAGCCTCTATCAACGGTTTCAATCTGGAGATATTTCTGGAGGATGGTTACTGGATATGTGTATTAAAGTTGTATTTCTTGGCCCCCAGGTTTGAATGTGGATTTGCCACTACCCCACTAATCTGTGAGACCTTTCCTGGAAATTTGAAAAGGTTTTTGGTTTAATTAATGGGTGAAAGTATTCTCCACTATTGGCTTATGTTCTGGCCCTCTTATCTCAGTAGCATTACGCAGACATTTTTAATGAGTGTACAGGTTGCATGTGTTTGTAGGCTCAGTAAAAATGTCAATTCCTCCCACCATACCTAACTCACCGATTTGTCCCTATGTACTAATGTTTCTATGCACACCTAAACCTTTTTTTAGGCATCCACCTTATGTTTGTCTTTTGTATTTTTGCATGTGACTCAGGCTATCCCTTGTTACCATGGCTGCTCACACCCATCCTGCACCCATCTTCCCAGGCACAGGAGCGCTACAACACAGCCCATAGGAGGTCTCGCTCTGTGGTGGAACGTGCCTTTGGGTTGTGGAAGATGCGTTTTCGATGTCTGGATCACAGTGGGGGTTCTCTTCAGTATCAGCCTGGCAAGGTTATCAAAATAATTATTGCTTGTGGGGTCCTGCACAACCTTGCCATTAGAAGCAGGATTGCTCGATATACTGACCTGGGTGCAGAACCTTTCCCTATTTCTGACGAGCAGACCCCTCCTTACACTGGTACACAAAGTGGCCCAGCACACACAATCCGTGCTGACCTTGTGGCCAATGTATTTTCTTGAAACCACCCCCTGTCTGCAGGCTGGGGAAGATTAAATCACATCTAATAAGTGTTACATGCTGGTCACAAAGCGACTCTAAATGCATTTGGGCTTTACCTCTGCTGCCGGCGCATGTCCATTTTTGGGCAACTATATGATTTCAGGTCCACAACTGTCCGCTTGATTTGTTCAGTATCTCGATGGACAGAACACCATAATGTACCCAAACAGCATTGCCAACAGCCATGCTTTGTGCTTAGCAAAAACGGGCTGTTAGGGACCCACGGCGTGGTTAGCGCCCACATGGGTGTGTGTTGAAATAGATGGTTGGCTATCTGGGGAGTCGTGTGTGGTTTTTGGGCCGGTGGTTGAGAATGGGTTAATGTCTCCTTGCTCCTGCGTTTTTGGGAATGTGCCTGTGTCTGTGGAGTCCCCACCGTTTTAGTTGGTGCATGTTCTGCATGTGTCTTGTGCCTGCTTTTCTGTTTTATTTAGGATGAGGCATGTGTGCGGCTGCTATGTGGCTTTGGCCTTGGTTGGCTCTTTGTGCTCCCTTTAGGTCTGCCCATATTGATATGGTATCCCACACCAAGCGGAGTGCCTTGAGCTTTAAATATGTTTCCAACTGCTGTTGCGCGCCTGCGCGCACGCACGCACGTCACCGCGGGGGAACGTCAGAGCTAGAATTTGAAAAACAAGCCAAGATGTCCCCCGCCATCTTTACAACGGAGCAGGACGAGCTCATCATGGATGTGAGTATGCGAGCGAGCGAGCGTGCGTTTATGTGCACGCACACATTCCTTGTAATAAAAAAAAAAAACGCAAGAATAGTCTGAAACAACTTAGTTTGTCACGTTACAGACCAGCCCATGTAACCCATGTACGCAGCTACAAACTAGCCTACATTCAGATAGCAGAACTTGGGCAATGTGAGGCAGCAAGAGGTTAATAAAGTGACTTGATTTAGGCCAGGAAACTTGTTAATGTATTTTGTGGATTAATGGTGTGTCCTTGTCTCTTTTTCTAACAGATGATGCTGAGGAATCGCTACGACTTCCTGCCGTCAGATTATGACAAGCGGACGTTGGCCCTGGCGGTGGTGGACGCAATTGAAAGAAGATCCCAAACCACCTATACCTTCACCCAGATCGCCCAACACTGGTCTAATTTAAAAAGAAGACATAAGCCCCGGGTGAGGCGGTACTTCGCAAAACATTTCCCATGTAAGTGTAGAAAATGTCAATGCACCTATAACCCTGGCATCGCCTGGGCGTGGTTTAATGATTGTGTTTGTATTTCAGCCCATGAATGGAATTTGCGGTTCCGCCCCACCCGGACCAGGACACGCAGCCCAGTGTTGGGCGAAACAGGTGAAGGTGTAGGTGGCCCACCGCCAGGGTCAACGGCCACCCCCTCCTCTGTAAGTGACTCGGAGGAGCCGCTGCAGGGGAGGGGGCAATCTGACGACAGGGAGTCGAGCAGAACAGAGCCTCAACCTGACTCCGGTAAGGGAAATATAGTTAGATATGTGGTAAGACATGCATTAAATACAGATACTCATGTGCACTATTGTTGTAGATTCAGACGTCACTGGAACATCCCAAGGGATGAGTGAGGAAGGGGGCGAGGAGGAAGAGGTTGCTGGGGAAGGTGAGTAGATTGATACCTAGAAGCCTAACATAATATTATATTAATGAAAGAACAACAGTCTCTAATATCAGTGTGTTTGTCATTCATACAGATTCCCAACTGCCACAGAGGGAGTATGAAGTGAGACTCCGCCCCCGACGCAATGTGCGGCCTAAACCTTGTAAGTGGTGTTTATTTAAACTAAAGTAAATGAGCAAACAATTCCATTTAAAAAAAAAAAACTTTAACAGTTCCATCAAAATGTATCCAAAAAAGCCCTTAAAGCGGACCTTAACTATGAATAAGAGGCTATCTTAGATAGTTCCCACATCCTGTACATACAGATTGTCCACCTTACAAATCATGTTACCAACCTTTTCCATAGCACATCTCGGCTCTGTGTGAGCAAAGCACAGCTATAACCCACCCCCTGTACCTTATCCCACTCTCCTCTCCTCAGTAAGTGTGATGCTTCAGAGTCAACATGGCGTTGCACGTATCCTAAATTCCTGAACTGAGTTGCAGCCCAGTGGGGGAAAGAATAATAATTTATTGACTACAAAATTAATATATATTAGTTTAAGATGCTGTGGCAATGTTTCTGAAGAGTTTGGCCTTTTCATTAAAACACGCAGAAGGTCCCATTTAATAAGTGCCCAAACAATCAAAAAACAAAAAAAACAAAAAAATGCTAAAGTAATGTTGTTTTTCATTCACAGATCAAAGAACACAGGCTACAGACCCCGAGGCCTAATTTTTTTATTTTTGTAACAAAATGTAAATATGTTTTTTCTCGTTTTTAAACCCCCCCCCCCAAAAAAAAAACTAATAAATAATTAATAATATTTCGAGAGTTGTGTTTCCTGCAAAAGTACCATCACACAACATCAGCACACATTTACATGACACACAAAAGGTTTAGATATGGGACAATAAAAAGAAAAAAAACACAAACAATAAAGGTATGCATTAAGGACAAGGGAGAAGGAACTACTAAATGATTTAGGTATGCATTATGGACAAGGAAACCCCCACCAAAAAAAAAAAAAAAAAAAAAAAGATGTGTGTCAAATTTGCATTTGTGGCCATATGCATATTCCAATGGAGTTTGCGGGATGTGCGCTTGCGTGTAGCCAGATTGGCAACTGAAGAGCCATGGAGATGTAAGTATACTTGCTAAAACCACCAAAATGGAAGGTCAAATACGACGGAAACCAAGCAGGTACGTTCAAAAAGGCAGGAAAAATCAGGGAAAAACGGGCCGCCCGTGTGAACGTGAACGGGAGCCCCGATCAAATTGAAGGCACTCGAGAGAGCAAAAAAAGCTTTCCGAGTAAAGTGAAATTGACGGATCAGTTAGGGAGCCATTCCGACGGAGGCTCTGCATCACATTTGAGCCACGATTCAAACGGGAGCCCCGGACAATCGGAAGGTTTTAAGGGCAGTTCAGAGGAGGCTCTGCATCAGGCCCACAGACTGCAAAATTGCAGATGAAGACTACCAAACAGCTATAGAACATTGTCCAAAATACAAAGCATGAATTCCCCTTTAGCCAAATTATGTATTTAAGGGTCAAAGAATTAGAATAAAATAAGAATCAGCCTTACACATACATATGTTTTACTGTAGTTAAAATGCTCTTATTCTGAATTGTTTTTGTTTTAAACTCTGACAATTAGTTCACTAAATAGATGCCTTACCATTATAAAAAGATAAATTTCTGTCATTCAAGGCATTTTTTTATTAAAAATGGAGCAGCCAGTTTGCCTGAATATTGATATTAGGAGTAGACAGGCCATAGGGAGAATTCCCACTAGGCTACACTGCTTTGGGGCTGGCTAGGCTGGGCTGGGCCTAGCCCACTTTATCTGTGCCAGAATCCACTTATTCCTCTTCTAACACCTCCCCCAACTCCCTGCCTCTCAAATCTCCCCTCAGCCCATGTTCTGACCCTGCAATGTTAAAGCACCAGCTAATCATCTAATGTGCAGGGCTGAATTTGACCACCAATAGTCACATATTGGTGGTCAAATTCAGCCCTGCACATTAGATGATTAGCTCACCCCCCCCCAATCCCGCGACCTTTGGTTTAGCTTCTCAAATAATTCACAGTAACTACAACCCCTGCACGCTTTTCTTACCTTACAGTTTTATGGAAATAGAGGCATAGGCATAATAGCTTACAGCTTTTTTTCAAACAGATTCATAATATATGAAGTTGCTGTTGGCACTGGAGCATAAAATAACTGGCACAAAATATGAAAGTTAATTGTTTTTTCTGTTACAAGACAATGAGTTTCCGTTTCGTTGTTGATCTAATTCAAGAACTGGGCTTGTAAAACAGCAGGCATATGGGTACATTGAGTAATGCTAGTGCCCAAATAACCTACACTACAAGAAGTAGATGAAACATATTAGTAACATTCACAGAGATGCCAACCTTGGAGAGCAGCTTATAGGTTTATGGGCATGACAGGGGTTTGGTTTAGGGGTGTGGCCTACACGTGGGGTTTTGTTGAACAAATATTTTTAACAAAGCACCCAAAATGGTCAAAATACGCTTAACATTTAAAGCAGAAGTCTGGGCTATGACCACCCTACTTCAGCATGTCCCCTAATGTGAGATTTTCCTGAGATTTTACTGTATCCTCTCCCCTACAGCTAAAGATACTGATTCACATGTAAATGCTGTCAGGGGAAACAGGAATGTGACACACGTCTCTGATGATAGAGAGTAGAGACTGTGCTGTGACATGTGTAAAGTCATGTGCAGTGGCCTCCAGTGTCTGGCCTTCATAGACTGGTAAAGTATTGCTGCTTTGGGAACCCTAATCAGGGGAGAGAAGGATGGATGAATTTCATTGCCAGCAAGATTATACATTGATGGGCAGTAGAATTCAACAAGCAAGCTTGCTGGCTATCAAAGCTGATTATGAAACAAAAGGGCTGCTCACAGAGACACTGAATAGTAAGTGGGACACAAAGTAGTTCCCCCCGTCCAGGAATTAGAACAGTCCTTGAGCCTGTGTAAAAGCTACCCTTTATTCTGCCAGAGCAGGAGCTGCTGGTGTGTGTCTGTTTCTCCAAGGGCACCGGGACTGGAAGGCAGCTAGTCCTGACAGGGTGACCGGGTGAGGGGGGTCGAAACAGGGTGACTCTTTGGAAAACTGTGTAACATGGCTGCATTCATCAGGTTTGGGTGATATTGTGATAAGAAAGTCTCACATGTTCCCCGAATTTGGTTTTCAGGGGTTGTCATGTTTTAGATGGTATGTTCTGTTGCAGAGTGAGAGTGCTGGGTGCAGTGGTGTAAAATCCAGATAGACATGTAACAGGAAATGACTTTACTGGAACATGAGTGCAGTAAGAGAAGTCGCCTTAAATGAAGTCATAGAGATAACCTCAATGTACAGGAAACACTACATGCAGCACAGAATGTACAACACATACTACATATAGTTAATGTAACAGCACCATCCACTGTCATAAATGGAAACGGCATTAACCTAGCAACATAGTTGCAGATTGTCACAATCAACTTACCTTGGGATGGATCGGTCCCACGTTGTCTCCTGGAGGCTGGCCGGGGCTCGTTCTGCCCGGCGGCCGCACGGAGCGCCAGCTCAGGAAGCGTCCGCTCGTGTGGCGCCAAGCACGTCCGGCTCCTCTCTTCATCCGCCGCATCCTGGGCTTCTCTGAATGTGCTTGCACGCGAGCGTGAGCATGTCTCTCTTGATTGGGTTAGATTGGGCAATCAGCCCAAGGTTCCAGTGTCCACCAATCACAACATTCCCTCCAGCCATCCCGTTAGCTTCCATCAATTAAAGGTTGTTTCCCCACACTTATTCCTTGCCCGTGATAGCGTGCGGCTGGGTGTGATATTGTCTGAGATCGTCATTTCTGTTGCCGACCCTGTCTTGCTCGACCATCCCGTGATTGCCGCCTGGACCGACCCTTGCTTGTATCCTGACCACGAATCTGTCTCATCCCTTGTGCTGCGTACCCGTGACCTCCCGGGTTGACCCCTGGCTCGACCTCGACTCTCCTCTTGTCTTTCCCTCTGGTGCTGCACTAGTAAAGACTGATTACCCATGTATGAACCCTGCTTGCCCGACATTGTCCAGCCTTGCCTCGGGCTCATCCGCCTTGAATCCGGTAAGTCCTGGGGGCAACCGTGTCCAGCATGGCGTGTAAAGCGTCCCGGCAAATGGGGACTTGGCTACAGGTGAAGCTAGCAGCAGAGATTGGGTGCCCCCCACAGGGCTTGACACAGATCACATACATAGACAAGCTATAAGCTGTTGCACAATATCTACTACATGTACATTGCATCATTTTCTTCTCATTAAAGCGGACCCATTTCCTACTAAGTGGGTATGAGGCCAACCCCTTCCCCCCCGCAATGCTTACCTTCATCCTTGATCCTCAGTCGAAACATTCTTTTTTCCGGCTGCTAGATGCGAGCCACTTGACCGCTTGGGGCCAATCACAGGAATGCAATTCGACCGAGGATCGAGGCTTAAGGTAAGCATTGCATGGGGTTGTGTTGTCCTTGCACGGGGGACGGGGCGGCTCCAGCAATCTGGATGTCTCCCCAAGCCTGTCACAATGTGGCCCGGACCAACCCCACACCTTTTCGGTAGTAAATGGGTGTGTAATACTAGAAACAACCACAGACTAGTCCCAGGCAGAAATAAATTACTTCTGCTTCTATGGGATCACATATTCACAATGCAACCTAGTCTTCCAGTCTATACTGGTGAATATCAGGAACTGTCTATTAAAATGCAAAAGAGACAGCGCTTTGCCTGGCTGGGAAAGGGTTCCTACACTAAAAAATTTAATTTCCACAGTCAGCAGTCCTGTCAGTATCTGCAAACACTCAAAGAATATAGCAGTGTTTCTAATTTTTTGTCCCATGGTTCAACCAATATAGACTACCCCAAGGGTTAGTTTTAAAGGTCCTGTCCAGGCACACACTAACTTCCTCCATAGTATAACCTTCACGAAAATATTAAAATTAGCCATTTCAAAATCTCTGTTTATATTCTAAGCAAAGCCACTTTTTTCTATTTCATTATTAAGTCATTGCTGTGCTGGGAAGGCCATGTCATGGTACAGCTTTATTAGCCTTGTACATGCTCTGTAGAGGAAAGATCTGTGGGACCACCAGGCTTGCTCACGTTGAGAACGCCAAGGGACAAAGTGGCCGTTAGACCACTGTTTTGTGTGCAGTCCCCACCGTGCATCAACCTTGCAACCCCCCTCAAGTCTTACCTTCATCCTATCCCTTCCCTGATGTACATACTCCCACAGCTGACTTACATACCCCCACTAGAGGGGTGAGCTATACTCACATTTGGGTCTTTGCCGGACAGGGATTCAAAACCTGGCACACACTGTGGCTTAGCCAAAAAAAGAAACTCTGCCATGCCTGGATGACTTCCAACTCATTGTGTTGCTGGGGGAGCCCTTATCACCCTCCCTATTCACCCACTTGTCCCTCAGTCAACATGGGGTCCCGCGTGGGTTACCACGCTGGACCCGCGGCCGGCTGCCACTTGACCACCCTCTCTTCCTGCTGCCCAGTGTGAAGGGGGAATACTTCCCACCACCCTGGTCATCCTTCACTCACAGCCCCACTGCGTCTATGCCTGCTGCCAGTAAATGCGGGTGTGGGGTTTGGTGGAGGAGCGTTCCTCGCACCTCGCCTCCTGTGCTCTTGTCCATGCTCTGGCCGTGGGGGGAGCTGGGCCAGGGCACCCGCTGTGGCTCCCCCGCTCGTCGTCAGCTTCTTTGGGGGGGAGGGTAGTTGGAACCCCTGCTTACTGCCAATAGCAACTGGTGACGCCACCAGCTTTCAGGCAGGAGCCTTGCGTGCCCACTGGCACACAGGAGGCTCTACTATACTTAGCCACCTCGCACCTGCTGTTACCCCTACAGGGGGGGGTTGTGGGGTTGCGTGGCCCGTCTCTCTCCCCTCATGGGGGTTGTTTGGTCTCGACCACGCTTCCCTCCCCCACATGCCACAGGTGCTCAACCAACCTCTCTGCCCCCTCCTGGGGGGGGCATCCTCCCTCTCCCCCCCCTCATCTTTGCTTCCAGGCTGCTCTACTTCCTGAGCTCTCAGCAACCACCGCGGGGTCTTTCCTGCCCAAGCTACCACAGGCTGGCTCATAGGGCCGGAAGTGATGACGGTCGCCTCTTGAAGGGCTGGTGGGTTCATTAGAGCAGCTTGTGCTGCTAGGATGGGTCCAGCTTTCAGCACAATGGCGGTACCAGGACAGGCGGCAGTACTAGGACATTACTACAACAGCGTTCCAATGGTGTAGGGGGTTTGGTGGGCTAATCCAACTGCAGTGGTTCATCACTCAGTAGGTAGGGGGTGGCGGATGGCTGTATAAAAAGGTTATGTGTCAGGGGTTTCCCTTAAGGTGAGTTGCTGGGAAGAAGCTGGGATCAGCAAGTAGATAAGTAGGAGCCGAGAAAAGGGAAGCTTGGAGCAGGATGTCTGGTCCCCCATTGTCAGGATTCCCATCAGTGGGATGGTGGTGTTTTCATTGAGGGTAGCCCCAAGGAAGGAGACAGGCAAAATTCAGCTTCTTGCGCTATTTGGGTTAATTCGAGGGGGGTTCATTGGATGAAGACATTGTCAAGGAGCTCTTGGGGGGGGACAATACCTTTTGGATTCGCTTTTCTGGGCTGAGAAGACATGGTTGGGGCATAGATGGATAAATGACATAGAATCGGTGTCGGATGGTACCAAGGGTTTGCTGATTATTTTTTAGTGGTGGGTTGTTTGGCAAGATCAGCTATTATGAAGGTCACATGAGGTTGGAGGAATTGGAAGCCGGACTAAGGTGGGACAGAGCAGCCGAGCATGTCTTTGCCATGCATAATAACGAGTATAATGTGGGCCTGTGTTGGCTGACACTCCAAGGGGTGAAATGGGATGCTAAAGGAGTCAGTGGGAATGAAAATATCAACAACGTTTTATGGTAGGGAATTGATATGGGTGATAGGGTTTGCAGATTGGGCGTGCAGGGTGGTGGATCTGGGCGGCAGATTGGTTACCCGCCCTCCTCCCAGCCATGTGGAGGAGTAAACTGCAACAAAGGCAGGCGATGGGGGTGAGCAGAATATGTATATATATATATATATATATATATATATATATATATATATATATGGAGGGCTTTCAGCCAGCATTGATGGTTGCCTACCATAAATAATAATATATCTGCTTGGACGAGAACCAGCAATGGCTAACGACGAGCTAGAGAGCATGATGGAAGTGGGGGGCCATTCGGAGAAGGGGATAGAAGTCGTCTCTTATGCAATGTAATGTTCTGGGGATCTTGCTTGTTGTGGATTTGGTGAGAGGGGTCATTGGTAGCGAGTCGGTGGCAATCCAGTAGTTTATATGTAGGTCCCTTAGGGTTAATGCACTAGGTAGCATCTTGTATGACTAGTCTGGAAAGTTTAAAATGGGTGAGGGGCTTCGGGAATCAGACGGGTGTTTTATAGCACCATCAATATAGAGGGGTGGCCCTAAAGTTGGTACCGAGCCAAGGAGCAGATAGGATGGGGTTGGTATCAAGTAGGTTTGGTCTAGACACATCCATTGAGAACTGAGCACACATGGCGGGAAGGACGGAAGGATGGATGGCTAAGACCAAGTCTGGGAGACATATTCAAAGTGATAGATCATAGGAGTACTATAACCTTTATAAAACCACTACAACTAGAAACTGTTAAAAGTGTCAGATTTTACTGTTCAGTGTGCCTTTGGACCCCAAGCAAGGGGAGACCCTATTCCCAGCAAGGTTAGTTAGTAGAAACAAAACTGAGTGAGACACTAGAAGCAGAGAAAGCTACCTCCCCAACCCAGATCCGTATTTAGTGTTCATGCTGCCCTAGGCACTTTTTGGTCATGCGCCCCCTGCAAACCCCCCCCCCACCCTCCACATACACTGTTGAATTTGCCTGTTCCCCCATAAACTCCATTAGTAACCTGCCCGCTGCCTCCCCCATATACACTTCATACACTCCACCCCCCCGGGCCACACTCATACACTAGTGTACACACACTCACTCCATGAGAGTGTCAGGAAAAAAAAAAAGCACGAGGGCAACAGGCAGGGGGCACAGTAGATGGCATAAAGGCGGTAATAGGAGGAATTGCAAGCAGCAAGAAAAGGGTACCATGGGTTACAGGTAGGGGGCACAGTAGGCAAGAAGGTGGCGGTAGAAAGGAGGACTAGCGACAGCAAGAAGGGAGACCAGTGGGCAATAAGAAGGGGCAGAAAGAAGAAAACGATCAACAAGAAGAGGGAACAGGGGGCAGCAGGAAAAAAGCACAGTGGACAGCAGGAAGGACAAAAAATAGAATTAGCAGGCAGGAGGCAGGAAGGAGCAAAAACTGACAGCAAGAAGGGGCAGAAAGGAGGAATAGCAGGAAGCAAAAAGAGGACATTAGTGGGCAGCAGGTAAAGTTTAGAATAGAAGAATTACAGAAAATGGACACAGTGAGCACCAGGCATGAGCAGAGCTGAAGAGAAAAGGGGCTCAAGCACAAAGATGTTATGTCAAGCATGCATCTGTGTGTGTGCGTGTGATTTGTGATAACACAAATAAGCTTTCCATGTTGTAACAGTAAGACATTTTACACAATTTCCTTCACTATCCGAAAGTCTAAAGAGTAACTTAATTCTTACCATGAGTGGATAAGCTGTGCTCCCCTGCAGTATATCAGTGACATCCAAAATTACCTACTGCTCCTATCACAGAGACATGGACTTGGACTGAAATGAAAGCCACTGATTGGCTGTGGGATCACAGGAAGTGTGAGTTTACTCAGATCTGGGGGATTTTACACAGTTGGAAATCCCATATCAAGATGCTAAGTGGAGGAGGAACCAGACCTGGGGATAATGAATGCTCCTCTTTGACTATAGTCATTTTTTCCTCTGCAAGAACCTATATTATCATCATTGCAGCCCACAATGTAGTGTGGTGTCCTATACAAGGGACCTGCCATAGACAGAGAACTGCACAATGAAAGTATGTAACTTCTCTTGTTGGTGGACCAAAAGTGGCCCTAAAGTCGATTCTAAGACATTACCTACCCTCAGAGCATTCCAAATCAGGAACCTCGCTGGTGCTCCTACATCACATGCGCTCTCAGATACACTGTGGGATTGTCATTTTTAAATATTGGAGATTGAGGGAGGGGAGGTGGTTCACACATCCCAAAATAGCATGCCCAAGCGACATAGACTGAAACCTGGTATGGGCAAAATCCTAGGTTTTGTTACACTTTAATATGGGGAGGTCTCAAGCAGTGGGCAATTTGGATCTCTGTGGACCAGGAATCTCTCTAGCAAAGACCTAGCAATGAAGGGTTTACGTCTATAATCAGTCTAATAAGGGGCACATTGTGTGCTATACTGGATTAGGGAGGGTCATGAGGCAGGGACAACATTTTTTCCCTTGCTGCAGTGGGGAAATGCTAAGTGCAGGATGGGTGTTGCTTCTGTGGATACCAGCTACGGCTTTATATTAGCAGTTGCTACAGCCACGTCTGTTCTTCTGCTAAAATGCAAATTAAAGTGGAACAAAACCCAGGATTTTGACTATCCTGGAATTTGGTCCTTGCCCCCGGGGCACCCCAATCGGGGATGTTCCGCTGTGTGAAACCCACCCAGGTTGCACAAACTAACTCACCATTCCCCAGTCCTACAGCGCCATATGCTGCCTCTCATCCAATCAGCACCTGATCCGCCCCTACTCCTTTGTCTACGGCGAGCGAACCTGAGCACGCTGGCGGTCGCATCTCAGCGCTGTCTGGAGTGCTGACATCCTGCTGTTTTTATGGGCCCCCGCAGCGTCCATTAGTGACACCAGTGGCTAAGGCTGCTGTTGTTGTAGCCGCTCTTGATAACACAGCTTTCCCTCTGGGCATGCCTTTGATTAGATAGATGTCCCAGTGAGAGGAGGTATTGAGAGAGGGGCGGATAGGGGCATCAAAGGGACTGTGGCTGCATCAAGATGTCTTCCGTGCAGGCGCTTGACCCAGGAGACTGTGTGGTGTGTGATGGAGAGGTCGACGAGGAGGACAAGATGGCGCTGTCCTACGTATGGCACCCAGCAGAAGAAGGCTTGCTGCAGCTGGAAGCACTGAACGACGGTAAGTATTATTATCCATTTGTAAAATCGGACATTAAATTCAGCATGGTGGGGGCGTGTCCTAGGTATGGAGCCGTGAGGGAGCGTTTTCCTTGTGCTCCCGCATCGACAGCCCGATAATTAAGCTAGCAGGCAGCGAACCAACCCCACAAAGCCATGGCCAGGAAGAGAAACCCCCAGAGACGTGGAGGGGGTCAGCGGAGGGGTCCCCAAAACCCCCCGACTACAGATTTCCGGAGGGAGAGAGCTGAGGACCGGAGGTCCAAGATGGCGAGGAGCACGCTGGGGGTCGGAGAGACTGTAGTGCTCGCAGCGGTGGAGGAGCCCCCCGGAGGTCATGCAGCGGGAGACAGACCGGGGATGGAGGGAACACATGAGGCCGGGAGGAAAGGCGGACACACCGACAGCGCGCCCATGGAGGAGGCTGCAGAGAGCGCAGTGGCGTCTGGCGACGAGCGTGGCCGGGTGAGGAGTCACCTACCTGGCGGAGGGGAGGCGCCCGTGGAGAAGACGCCCGGCGACTGCCTGCGGGATGGAGAGGCTGAAACGGCTGCGGCGCTGACTATGCGCACCGGCGGGTGCACCAACATGGCGGGGGCGGCCAGCAGCACTGGCAGGGGGAGTGCAAAGATGGCGGCCGCTGAGGCGATGACGCGGAGGGGCGGGGCTACGGACGCCGACACCGATCGGGACTCCCCGGAACAGATGAGGGGGCAGAAGGAGCCCGGCCAGCGCACCGCCGCAAGCGAGGTGGGTGCACAGCTGACGGCGGGCAGAGAGCCCAGGCAGGCGGCCAGCATATCTGGGGAGCAGGCAGCGCATATCCACCTGACCCCGGCCGCGCCGCCCCCCCGCCCCCGCCCCTGCCCTCCTGCACAGACGGTTGAGTCCTTGTCCAGGCCAGGAGGCGAGGCCACGCCCCCCTGCGCCCAGGGCAATAGGAAGCCAAGTGCTGCTATGGCAGGGCCCCAGGGTGACAAATTGGGATCTACAAAGCAGCAGACCCTGGCCAAATTCGCCTTCTTGCCCCGGCAGGGATCAGAGGGTGACGGAGCACCACTGACAGAGGGGCAGCGGGGGACCGACGTGCGCACGCCTGCGGGTCTACCACAGAGGACCCCGAAGAGTCGGCATCCCCCCCCCTTGGAGCCCGAGATCCTGGTGCGGCGACAGGTGCCTATACCCCCAAGTCCCTGTACCCCGCCACTGCTGCCTTCACCGGAGGCCTCGTGGCCCGCGGGCCAGCTCAGCCCGACCCTGATGACCCCGCACCAGCCTTGCTTCTCCCCTGAGCCGGGACCGGAGCCGTGGGCTTCAACAGCGCATGACACTGCCGAGGGGGAGCTGCGGCTGCACCCTGCCCCCCTGTCGGCTGGGAAACCTGAAGACCCCGGGTCCTCTCGAGACGTCGATATCCACAAGGAAACAATCTCACTCTTGCGGAACTTACCGTCCAGAACTGACATCGAGAGCCTTATTGCAAAGTATGAAGAGGCGCACAGACGCGAGATGGCAGAGGTCAAGCAGCAAGTCTCGATAGTCGAGGAGAGGGTGACTGTGCTCGAGTCGGAGGGTCCTTCCACTGCAAACCGTCTTAGAGCTCTTGAGGAGAGGTGCGACCGACAGGAATCCTTGCTCCGGGCCCAGATGCTTCATATTGACGATGTCGAGAACCGCAGCCGTAGAAACAATCTCAGGCTGCGGGGCATCCCCGAGGCCACGTCGGGGGAAGATCTCAAACGCGTCACGACAGTCATATTCAATACAGTGTTGGATAGGGATCCGGCCACTCCGATCGAGTTGGACAGAGTCCACAGGGCGCTAGGCCCCCCTAATCCGGACCCGTCCAGACCGAGAGATGTCGTCTGCAGGGTGCACCGATACACATTGAAAGAAGATATCGCCCGCGCCGCATGGCGGAAAGGAACCATCAGTTTTGACGGAGCAAGCATCCAGATACTGCAAGACCTCTCACGCAGAACATTGCTCATGCGTCGAGCCCTGAAGCCATTATTGGAGACAGTGACGCGCGCAGGAGCGACATATAGGTGGGGGTACCCCTTCCACTTAATCATCAGGAGAGACCGCGACACCTTCCTGCTGAGGTCGCCAGGGGATCTGGCGGACTTGTTCCTCTTCCTTCGGTGCGACCCGGTAGAGGTCCCGGACTGGCTGGCGGCAAGAGTGACTCTTCCACCCTCCCGGCCTGGAGGGGCGCCTGGGAGAGACCCGGGAGGCCCTAGGGGCCCCGGAAGACGTCGAAGGGCGAGAAGGCAGTCCAGACCATACAACGCGGAGACGTGAGCCTGCTCGGGGGGTGGGATGTCCCGGCCGCTCTCGCTCCTCCGGTAGGGTGCCCAACCACCCGTAGACGACCCCAGCACTTGGTGGCGCGTGCCGCCGGGGGCCCGCGGGACGGGTGTTGCGCCCACCTCCCCCTTAGTCTGGGGGTCCCTGCCGGGGGGGAGGGGGGGGCTGGGCTCCTCCCTTCATATAGAGATATGCCCGTAAGGGCATGGATAAGATCTGTTAATGTTATTAATGTTAATATTATTGCCTTCTTACTTGCTGTTCCTGGTTCGCTGTTAATTACTTTTACCCACGCTGACCTGTTGGCTGATCCGATGCGGGAGGGGGCTACCAGATTTACGGCGAATACCGTCGGGCGCTCTACCCCGCATTAGGGCCAGCTCGCAGGTTCACCGGACCTGTAGAGTTTTGTTTTCTCCATAGAGGATATTTAGAGTTAATTTCTGTGTTTATTGTTACGTGTTTGTGCATTTGACCCCTCTTAGTCCCTCCAGAAAGAGGCGACTCCCCGCCTACCCAGTGTTCTCCCTCTCCGTCCCTTCACAGTTGTCCTCCGGAAGGGGAGAGTCCACTCTCTACCGACCCACTCCCTCCTCACCCCCCCCCCCCCCCGAAGGCCCCTCAGCATGGCGGGCACCAAAATCGTCTCATTGAACGCCAAGGGGCTAAACAGCCCCGAAAAGCGTTCCATGATTCTACGGAATTTGAGAGGCCTTAAAGCGCAAGTGGGCTTCCTACAAGAAACACACTTTAGAGCCTCAAACCCCCCATCATTAGGCGACAGGCATTACTCCAGGTCCTACAGCAGCTACTCCCCCGACTCTAGGTCCAGAGGGGTTAGCATCGTGTTAGCGAAATCCCTCATGTGGGAGCTTGAGGACTACAAAACGGACGCAGAGGGTAGATGGCTATTTGTCAAGGGAAAGTTGGCCTCTGAGATGATCACGCTGGTTAATGTCTATGCCCCGAACACCGGGCAGGTCTCTTTCATTGTGAACCTACTTGAGGCCTTGGTGGGCTTCCGGGAAGGGGAATTGATAATCGGCGGGGACTTCAATATGGCGTTAGAGCCTCTGCTGGATACGTCCAGCGGGGGGTCTCACATGGCATACACTAAACTGAAACAGGTTAGGAAGACCCTTCACTTGCACCAGCTGGTGGACCCCTGGAGAATACAGCACCCTGAGACGAGGGATTACACCTTCTTCTCACACCCCCATAATTCCTACTCCAGGATTGACTGGTTCCTGGTCTCGCACTCCCTGCTGCCTCGGGTGGAAGACTCAATGATAGGTAACATCACTTTGTCCGACCACGCCCCTATAACCCTCACCGTGAGGGGACGCTCCCTGGCCCCCAGGGGCTGGTCTTGGCGCCTCAATGACTCGCTGCTGGACGACCAGAGAGTGCTGGCGGACGTCCAGAAAGAGCTCAAAAGCTTCTTCGAAATAAATTCCACCCCGGGAATGTCACCTGGGACCCTCTGGGAGACGCACAAGTGCGTTGTCAGGGGGCTCTTCATAGGACACGGGGCTAGGATTAAAAAGGAAAAAACGGAATGCACAATGAACCTACTTAGGGAAATTAATAGGCTGGAAGCGCTGCATAAAAAGTCCCTGTCTGCCGCCTACTTGCCTACCCTGACTTCGCTACGAGAGAGATTGAAGACGCTATGTTGCGACAAAATCAAAGCGCAGCTAGTGCAATGCCGGCGCGCATTCTACGAGTCGGGGGACAAGTGCGGCAGACTATTAGCTGGCGCTCTGCGGGCCGAAAGGGCCAGGACCTTCGTACCCAAAATAGTCGACCAGAAGGGTAGGATCACACACCACACGGAAGGCATAGCAGAGGCGTTTCGATCTTTCTACAGGGACCTATACAACTTACCGGAAGTCCGGGAGCCTGGACAGGAACAGAGATGCAGGGACTACATCGGGCAGTCAGGGATGCCGACTCTCCCGGAACAGGTGACGGTGGATCTTGAGGCACCGATCTCCATGACAGAATTGCAGGCAGCGCTGCTGAGCTTGGCAAGGGGGAAGGCACCTGGCCCTGATGGACTCAACCTGCAGTACTACAAAAAATTTTTTCCTGTCCTGGGCCCCAGACTTTTGTCCGTTATGAATGCTATAATGAAGGGGGCCACGCTCCCCAGAGACACACTCCGGGCCCACATCGCGGTGATCCCTAAGGAAGGCAGGGACCCCACTCTCTGTGCCAGCTACCGACCCATCTCCCTGCTGAACACTGACATTAAGCTCTTCGCCAAGATTTTGGCAACAAGGATTGCCCCCCACCTGCACCTGGTGATTGGCCCTGACCAGGTGGGCTTTATGCCCATGAGAGAGGCTCGGGACAACACCATAAAAGTGTTAAACGTGATCCACCTAGCCCAGAAGCAAAAGACGCCTGTCCTTTTGCTCTCCACCGACGCCGAGAAAGCATTTGATAGGGTCAACTGGAAGTTCATGAGCTCGGTCCTACGGCACATTGGCTTTGGCCCGAATATGCTGAGCTGGATCGAAAGCCTGTACGGTTGCCCTTCGGCGTCGGTGAGAGTTAACGGACACTCGTCGGGATCGTTTGGGATCGCCAACGGGACAAGACAGGGCTGCCCGCTGTCTCCACTAATTTTCATACTGGCAATGGAGCCTCTCTTGTGCAGGGTGAGGGGAAATCCGGATGTTAGGGGAATAGAGACCACATCAGGGCAATATAAAGTCGCGGCCTACGCCGACGACTTAATCTTTTTCTTGTCCTGCCCAGAGGTGACCCTGCCGAACCTTATGAAAGACCTGAGAGAGTACGGGTACCTATCAGGGTACAAGATAAATTATCAGAAGTCTGAGGCCCTAAATGTCGGTATCCCGGCACCGCGGCTTGAGAAATTACAGGACTCCTTCACGTTCAGATGGGCGAAGGACTGTGTTGGTTACTTGGGAACCAAGATTAGTGGTGACCTCACCAAAATATTTGCCCTCAACTTCCCCCCGCTATTGAAGCACTTTGAAGAGGACACCAACAGGTGGGTAAGGGGGAGGCTTTCCTGGTTCGGAAAATGCAACGCAGTGAAGATGACCCTCCTGCCCCGTCTGCTCTACCTCATGCAGGCCCTGCCAGTGGTGATCCCCCGCTCCTACCTTCAGAAGGTTCGAGCCCTATTTATCAAATTCATATGGGCGGGAAAGAGGCCAAGGATAGGAGGTAACCTGCTGATGAGAGCGAAGGAGAGAGGGGGGGTAGGCGTCCCAGACCCGGCAATGTACCATCTGTCTGTCCACCTAAACAGGGTGGTCGACTGGTGCACCCACGGACGTCACAAGCAGTGGGTTGGCCTGGAACAAAGCTTCTTGTCGTTCCCGATTGGGGGCGCCCCCTGGCTACCACAAGAGGGAATGGCGCAGGCTGCGCTGCACCCTACTATTGGCCCGACGCTAAGGGCCTGCAGGACGGCGCTGCAACGAGAGGGGATCTCACCTTTCCCCTCCCCCATGTACCCTATTCTGGGGAACCCAGGATTTGGGCCGGGTTGCAGGGGGTCGATCGCCAGGGCATGGTCTAGAGCAAATGTGCACAGGGCAGGGCATTTCAGGACGCAGGATGGGTGGGCCTCGCTCACGGAGCTGGCGCAGAGACATGGGATCCCTGAGTGGTCCCAGTGGCAAGACATGCAGATCAGCCATTTCCTGGCTTCCCTACAGGACTTTCGAGGGGGCAGATGCGACACCACGGCCTTTGAGGAAATGTGTCAGAGTACGGAGGTTGAAAGACACACTCTATCTAGGATATACAGGCTGCTGATGGACCCCCCGGAGGATGAAATACCCCCTTATTTAGCAAAGTGGGAAAGAGATCTTAATGAAACGTGGTCGCCTGAGCAGCGCCGAAAAATTCTGCTACTCTCACACAAATCATCGATATGTACCAAGTACCAGGAATGCGGGTATAAACTGCTCTCCAGGTGGTACAGGGTCCCCTCGACCCTCAACAAGTGGTCGCAGAAAACGCCCGCAGAGTGTTGGAGGTGTGGTAATGAGAAGGGTGACTTGTTGCACATGTTCTGGGCCTGCACTGGGCTGAGGGAGTTCTGGAGCAGGGTGAGATTGGTGGCGGGAAAGGTCTCGGGCTCGGAGATCCCTGAAGACCCCGCTTTGTGTCTCCTCCATAGAACTGAGGTCCCAATTAAAAGGTACCGCAAATCGATCACGTGCCATCTGTTGAATGCAGCAAAGGCCTGCATTCCCCAGCTATGGAAAAGCAAAGACCCCCCGAGTATACTTACCTGGTTCCAACGAGTAAATGACATGATGAGGTTCGAGAACATGATGGCCTCCCGGGATGGCACATACGAGAGATTTGCCTCCACATGGTGTGGTTGGATGGCCTTCACGGAGTCCGCTGAGGGGAAGAGTCTCCTGGGCATAGTCTAGGAGACCCTCCAGTCCCCCCCCCCCCTGCTGTGTTCCCCCCCCCACTCCCCTCCCCCCCATTCCAATAAGAACAGAGACACATTGTAACTGAAGTTTATTTACTGATCTACAGTGCTTGAATTATTAAGATCACTCGCTTTGCACGTTACACTTGCGAGTATAGACTATCAAGCTGTTCTGTCGATGTGTATATTTATTCCTGTTCCACTCGTTATATGTTTGTTTATTTGAGAAAATTTCAATAAAGAAAGAATGTATAAAAAAATTCAGCATGGTGGGGCAGATTTGGTGAGGTTTTACGTACATCACTGCACTCTGATGTTTCTCTTTAAAGAGGAACAACATCCAAGAACTTTCTTGGGTAGTATTGCTCTCTGGTGGGACATTCCGATTTGGAATGTCCCACTGTGTGTATCCCCACGGATCACCAAAAAACTCACCTCTTCCTAGTTCCCACGTGGGACGCTCAGGCAATCAGCGATGATCGTTCCATTCAGATTTTTTTTTGCCACACTGATGTGTGTGGCAGTGCTGACAAGCAGCAAGGAGATCTGAATAGAGCAAAAGCCGCTGGCCCCATACGGAAAAGCTTGGTTCCGGTGCTCTCACAGCTAGAGGGATGTGGCCTTGGAACATTGGAGTGGTGAGTGGATTGGGTGAGCTGCGGGGTTACATACAGCGGGGCAAACCCCCCCACACACACTTTACTACACACACTTTTCCATGGGTAACCCCCCTGCGGCCCAGCACCTGTTTGCTCTTTTGCCTGCTCACTCACAGGCTCACACAGCCTCTGACTGAAGCGGCCCCGGCGTTAGCTGTTGCAGCTCCACCCACCTGCACTGGGAATGATGTCAGCAGAGGACGAAGCCGCGCTGCTTTCTCTTGAAGGACAGCGTGGGAGGTTTGGTGGACAGAAGGCAGGATATAGTGAAGCTCTTGCCGGCAGCTAGCACGCCCATTGAATCCCTAATATAAAAAAAAGTAAAAAACGAAACAGTCACATCAATGGGCCCCCCCACCACCATATTAGCACCCTAGACACAGGCCTACGGTTACCTTGCCTTAAAAACGTCCCTGTCCCTACCTCAAGAGTAGGCAAGGCTGCCACAAGTCTTCACACAACAGGAATCCGCAAGCTGTTGGTCTGAAGTTACAGCTCTGGGTGACCATCTACAACATACATACATAGTTTTTGTCAATTTGTTTCAGTCGTGTTACAAATATTCTGTGTGTGTTTTTTTTTTATGGCCATCTCTGTTCCAAATTATTTTTCCATCCATAACCCACTCCCTCCCCTAGTTAAATAATGAGCTGATCCCCATGGGTCATACTCTTTGGCTGCATAAATCCAGCTGCTACTAACTTCATTCCATCTGAGATCAGCGTCTCAACAGCAGTGGCATTGCTGCCTGCCATTGAAAAGATCAGCCAAAAACTATTGCTTTTTCTTTTGATTGAAATATCGGTTAGACAGCCTGCAGTTATATGCATAGGAAATCAGTCTTGAGTCCTGCCAGAGGAAATCATTCTTGGGGCCCATTAGAGGAAATCATTCTTGGGCTCACCAGAGAAAATCGTTGTTGGGGGCCACCAGGGGAAATCATTTGTGGATCTACCAGAGAAAATCATTCTTGAGGCCCACCAGAGGAGATCATGCTTGGGTCCACCAGAGAAAATCATTCTTGGGGCCCACCAGAGGAAATCATTCTTGGGGCCCACCAGGGAAAATCATTATTGGAGCCCACCAGGGAAAATCATTCTTAAAGCCCACTAGAGAAAATTACACTTGGGTCCACCAGAGGAAACCATTTTTGGGCTTACCAGAAAAAAAACATTTTTAGTTCACCAGAGAAAATCATTATTGAGGCCCACTAGAGGAAATCCCCATGGGTCCAATAGGGCACTGTTTCTCAACCTGCGGTACACGTACCCTAGGGAGTACATGGCAGTGTTCCAAGGCAAACCTTCTGGGGGCGTCTGACTGGTCTGGTATATAGTTTTACAAGCAAAAACGAATCCCTTCTTGCTTTAAAAGTGCCATGAGGCCTGTGGCCTACTTATTTTGGTACTATTTATAATTAATCATCTCTTTGGGGGTCCTTCTTTGGAACATATTGTTGCTAGGGGGTACTTGGCATAAAAAGGTTGAAAACCACTGCACTAGAAAAAATCATTCTTGAGGCCTGCTAGAGAAACTCATTTTTGGGTCCACCAACGGATAACATTTTGGGCCCAGCAGAGAAAATTATTCTTGTGTCCAGAGGAAATAATTTATTAGGCCCACCATTCAGCTATGAAAATTGTTGCAAAACCACCCAAACAAGTTGTTGCACAATATAAATGGTGATGTTTATTCATTATATAACAAAAACTTAAGTTAGTTACCTAGTAACATCCGAAAGGCCAGCATACCACTAAGAGATAATAAGGTGCAGAAGAATAGAAGAACAATGCATGCAAAGCCTGAAAGTGGTAAAGTTAAGCATTAGGAAGAATAGAAGAACAATGCATGCTAACCCGGAAAGCAGTAAAGGTAAGCATTAGGAAGAATAGCATGGGACATATACTAAGCCAAGCAAGGAGAAGGAGCAATGCTGGAGAGAATGACAGGTAGAGCTAAGCACAAGCGCAGACTAGACTTGGCTCAGCAATAATTAAGTAATGACATACCAGGGTCAGGGGATGAAGCATAGAAAACACTAAAGATGAGAGGTTTACATATGCGTACAAGCGTGTGTATGCGTACACATTACGAATAAACGTACAAAAACGGATTTTACATGCTAAATTAAGGAAAATAACTAGCTGGACCTCGCGGGACACTGAAACTTTACACAGCAAAGTACGCCCTAAAAAACGCTGGAGGACGGGTCGTTCGTTCCACGTAAACATAACTGTCATCCATTGTCTAAGCAGCAAAACCGTATATATAGCGCTTTCACTGGCTTAAGCAACAACAAGGACAGGACAAAATGCTTCCGATGGAGGCTCTGAATCATGCAAACGCACTTACAAACAACGTAATTTAGGTGCTGCGAACGCTCTTACGCACAAAAACAAAAACTATTAGAGAAGGCTCTGAATCAACCCTAATGAAAGTCAATGGTACTTTTTACTCCTAAGAAAAGTAAGGAACGTTTTACTCCTTTTTACACTGTAGTAAAAAGTGCCATTGACTTTTTATCTGGTGATTCAGCAACAGTGAAATTCTAGTGCTTTTTCCTCATGAAGTGAATTTTTTACTACCATGAGAATTTTTTTTAACTCTTATTGAATCAAGGCCATAGAATCTGCAAATGTAATTCCAAACATTAAAACCTGTTTTTTTCTTCTTTTGAATTTGTCTAGTTGGCGGTGCCGCAGGCTGGACACGTCACTGGCTGTTTTGTGAGTTAAATCAGACCCATAATTCTGTTATTTTTCTAGAAACAATGTTAAATGAAACATTGGACACAAGGGGGGGAAATGAGGTCAGATAAAGAAAAAATAAACAATAAAACACCAATAAGTGGTTTTCAGATCTATAAAATAAAGCTATTAGCGGTCACATACCAACAGGGACTTTTAGTATTCTAAGTTTAGAAATCTTTAGATGGCACATTCATATATTTAGTTGAGGACCTATAGTTAAAGAACTTAGGGGCAGGGCACAGGTAAGTGTTTCACCTGGGAGACTTTTAAATGGAAGGACATCCTGATTTGACATGGTCTGGGGGTTATGGTTGCAGAGGCATATGAATTTATTTCTCTATGCTATACATCTAAATAGATTTTTGGCCTACTTCATATGTTTCCTAGTAGCATCCTGGTTTGGAATGCTGTGTAGGGAAATCTCTACGGAAACCAATGGCCTGCTCAGCATACAGTACTCAGTACATATATATTTCTGGGAACCAACTGCATTCAGCAAAGCTCTCTGTTCTGAAGGCCTGCTCCCTCTACTCTGCATGCCACCACCGTCTCAGCGAGCCAAATAGGGATGCCACTGCAGAGTACTCTGCTAAAGTCTATTCAGACTTATGGTCCGTTTTAAGGTTGTCATTTAAGGTTGTCAACAATCAGCCAAAACGTTTTTAAACTTAGCTGGAGCACACCCCCACCCCCCCACCACCACGAGGTGATTACTTTTTCTTTGCTGAAAACAGAAAGGTAGGCTCCAAAGAAAGGAGCCACAGGGAAAAACAGTAGTCCACATCTAGTTGTGGTTTTCGTGTGCTAGAGGGTTGGGTTATGAGATGACCCCTGTACTGGGCCACTTTAAGGACAGGCGTTCCTCCTAGGTCTGGGAGTGTGGCCGGACAAGGAGATACCTTTCTGTAAGGTGTACACAATCTAAAAATGTTCAAAGCAAGGCTTCTTCATCCTGGACAGCTAGACATCCAGCCAATAGAGGGCCCCAGACATATAGGGTCTACATTCCCACTTATCCTTCACCTGGTCTACCCTTCAGGAGTCTGTCACTGCACAGTTATCTCCCCAGGGCCACAGAGAGTGCTTTCCTGTCTCTCTGTCCCCTACAGGGGATACTCCTCCAGCCTGCCTTCCAAGGCCTTTCCCCCAACAGTCTTGGGTGTAAAAACCCAGCACACCACGTGTACTTTACTATTGAAGAAGATATAAATCCTTTGGGGATCATGGGTGATGTTTTCCTTACCAAATAATTGCAAAAGCTGGCTCCTTGGCTACTTTAGTGATTACGAGAGAGAACTGATGATCCCTTGTGGCACGGAAATGCATCTCCCTAGGACACAGGGCCTGTTCTGGTACATCTAAATGCAAGGCCAGATAAGTTTTTCTATTTTTTTAATGAAATCGGCATTAGCGAGGGGCAAATATGAGAGGGTTTGGGTAAAAACAAACCCCCTATTAATGTTATTCTAAACTACAATAAAACAAGTTTTGACCAGTGGTCTAGTTTACATATGATAAAAGGGCACTTGCTGGAATAATTAAATATTACATGAATTTTTACTGTACCTTTTCACTCTCTCTCCCTCCATTTATATATATAGCACTCATGAGGAACTGTCATTGCATTAGAAGCATCTTATATGCCATGAAGCATGATATGACTTCTATTCTCTTCTATTATATGTCTATGAAAGTGATGAGCAAGAGTTGGATGTTTCTATAGCACTTACAATTTCTCTTCCTCTTCTACATGCAACCCACAGGTCTTATTCAGCTCTCGTTATATTCACACCCTTAATCTTCCCCTCGGTAATAAGCCCTCAGTCATCATACCTGTCAAAATCCTGAAGACGTTGTAGATGATTATCTGTTTGACATTGCAGATACTTAGAGGAAGGAAGGATTGTGGAAACAGGCTCCATGCATGGTCCATTAAGCATAGCAGGAAAATGAACATTAGCCTGAGCTCTCTATATGGCACAGCTTGATTACTCTTTGTTGATAGTAGGAATTTATTTGATCAAACAGTGACAGATGTATAGTAGCATGTAACATGTGTAGGCCACAATACGAACAAAGTTAACCTTGGGTGTTGCCATTTGCAGCCCTCCTAAATTCAACTGGTTTTAAATCAGTGCCTAGGTCCTTGTACTGGATGTGACTAGATGTCAACAATGGCAAACATGTATTTCTCTCGTAATTGGCTTTCTTTCAGTACAATCAATGTAACCTCAAACATATTTCAATGTTTTATGTGTTTGTAAAGCTATTCTCCAAGGTTCCCCAATCAGTGGTACAAGTATCACTGGTGGTAATTAAGCTGCCTTCTGGGGTATTCAAATAAATCAGTGTCAAGAAGTGGGGGGGGCATGGAGCACTGCATCTTATAATGGCATTGCTGAAAAAAGAGCTTATGCCATTGGGCCATGCGGCATATACACAGTATATTCCTTTTTAAAGCAGTCCTCCACCCCTGGAAGAATGGTGTTGGTAGAGGGGTACTTGGAATAAATGGAAAATGGGTACTATGTAAAAGGTTGGGAAACCCAAATCCATCACATCATAAATGTCTGTCATGCAACATGTATCATATATTTACATTCACCATAAAAAAACTACAAAAAATAGCTCTCACATTTTTTCTTAACGACTTGGCCAGTGCAAACCAGGAACACAAAATTAGGGATTTCATTTGTAATGAGCCGTCCCCATATCTATGTCTTTTAGTAACAGTGAATATTTCTCATTACAAATATATGCCTTTATACTACTGGCTAAGCAATCTCCCATGACTAAATAATGCTCATAAATATCATGTGGAAATGGCTAAAATTTGGCTGAATTCCGGGCCTGTGATCTATGGGATTAGTAAGGCAGAACCCCTTCTGGATGGTGATGTAGGGACCTTGATGCAGCTTCTGCAAACCCAGGAACACACAGGCATATTGCTTTATTTTAGGGATCTCCATACATCCCGGGTTTGGGAGATGGAATGGGCTTGTGGATCATTTAGCCTCTGTAAAATTTGTCGGGTAAAGTAGGACTGCATAAACACAGATCTATTCATTATTTATGCTTGGTTTCTATAGCAAAAGTAAAGGGTCTAGCATGGCACCATCACAAAAGTATAGAAATAAAAATTAAAATTTTATTCTAAACCAATAAAACACTACATATGGTACATATACATACTACAAGGGTAAGGTTTTCTCTTCCCTCTAGTCAGAGTACAACCCCCAATTTCCGCTGCTACTTCTGCCTTTAGACAAGCCCCCGGTCACCTGGATGCTGGAAAAGGTTGCCCTTAGGACTTAATAAGCACAAAGGATGTAATCTAACAGACTGAAGGTAGATGAACCCCCAAGGCACTCGAGCTGTGGGCAACTGAGCCAGCAAAGAGCTGGTGACTAAAGCTGGCGGCTGAACTGCATGTCTGATCCAACAGTCGGGACCTCAGAGAGCTGCATAGTCTCAATGGATAAGACAGGCCGATAGTAGTGGTAGTGCAAAAGTTTAAGCCGGGAGATCAGGATCTATACATGGCACCAAGGTACTAGATGGGAGTGGTGGTCAATAGGTAAGCTGAGGTATTAACAGGAGTAAAAAGGGCTGATAAAATGCATGCTGGGAGGTGCCCGGCCACTAGCCAATCAGGGCAGGCCAGATTCAGCCCAGTACTATTAAACCCTGGCTATCAAAGAGGCAGCGCTGGGCTGCAGTGGTCAGCAGAGCACAGTTAAAGTGAATGCTCTAGGAGGATGTATGACTAAAGGGATTCTGGGGATGCACAGGTTATGCAGCACAGCCAGAGAGCACAGGACAGGTGACAGGTGATCAGGATACTCTAAGTCAGGGAAATATGAAATCCTTACAGTTAGCTTCTAATGGATTGATAGCCTTTGCCTTGAGAAGGTTGTAAGAATGGCCGGTTGGGTACTAATTAACCTTTATCTTATGCAAACATACATTTGTTTAAAGAAGTATTAGTGATAAGCCTGGATTGGTATTAATTTATATTGGTTTTAAACACACACACATGTGAATATATAAGCAAGCAAGAAGTAGGTACTGTAGTTGATGCTATATGTAGCTCACTATTTCATATTTTAGTAATGGTTTCATAGTAATTGAATGTAATTCTATTTTGTTTTTGTTCTATATAGCCTAAAACAATCATAAAACAATGTCATAAAAAGTGTGTTAAAGAGGAACATCAGACCTTTTCTGATGTTCCTCTCTATACATCCCTCCCCCCTCCCTTACTGCCTTTTGGATGTCGGCATTATCTAAAACAGTAGTCCTCAAACTTCCTCCTCAAGAGCCGAGACAGGCCAGGTTTTGCAGCTCTCCACGCTACTCCACAGGTGAATTAACTGGTGCTCAGACAGACCTATAGCCCTAATTATTACATCTGTGCATCAGCATAGAGAGCTGCAAAACCTGGCCTGTCTCGGCCCTTGAGGAAGAAGTTTGAGGACTACTGATCTAAAACGTCAACATCAGGCAGCATTCCTGACCCTTTGCACCCCCCTGTCCCCCTTAGCCTTCCCAGAGTGAAGGTTGCAAGCCTTAGCCATACTCACCCTTTGCCGTCCCTCTTCAAATGTCCCGCTCCGCTCTTCAGATTTTGCGGGAGTGTCATTGCAGCCTACGCAGTGACACTGCGCTTGCGCAAGATCTGAGGGGCGGCTCAGAGCATGATGGGTAGGCAAGATGACACTGCCTGACACAGATGGCGTTGCACCGAGGGATGCCGGAGCGCGATGCGACCAGAAAGGTATGTTTATAATTGTAAATTGTTAAACCGGAGAGGCAGGGGGGCTGAGCAAGCCAGGTTTAGGGAGTTTTTATTAACTCCCCAATATCTGCAATGTTCCTCTTTAATTGCAGCTTGGGGGCATCTTGATTTCTGATGCCATACCCCTTAATAAGATTGAGTTTGCAGGACGGGAGTATGAGTGGCGGCCATCAACAATCGTAATGCCTCTTCATGCTGCAATTATATTTTTTTTCATAAAATAAAAAGCTGGGTTATTATATATTTTCCTATCCTTTGTAAGGTCATAATACGAGATACTATAGTTTTTTTTCCCGGGGGATATTTAGCCATGGCCCATGTGTAGTGCAGTATAAAGGAATCTCTCCCTTATTAATGTGAAAAAGAAAACAATCTCTCAGTGACTGTAGAGATTTGGTAAAATGACAAGCAATTCTCATGGTTTCTTATGCTTATTATAGTTTGCATGAGCAGTGTTCTAAACAAGATACTGTACTCGGTATGCTAAGGAGAAATGTTTACACACACACATATATATATATAAACCTATAAAATGCTATAGTGAAATAAGTGAGAATATTATTACAAGTTATCTTACCCTGGTAATTAACCATCAAGTTTCTTCCCATCTATCAATGTTTAGCATCGGTTCTGCCATTCCGATTTCCATGGGTTACTGCACAGTGACATAAATCGCAAAGATCGTTGTGGCACTGACACAGGCTGTTTGGTCACAAACTGGAGCAGAATATTACTGAAATACCAAAGTGGCACTTTCTAGTAGTATTTTCTTAAAGGAGCACTATCGCAAACAAATGGTTCAATGCTAGAAATCCATATAAATATGCTGGATGGTGGGGGAGGGGTCACTTATACAGCCAGCATCAAGCAATATCCAACCAGATATGTTTATTTCTTTCAATGGAAGGAAGGGAAAATGAGGTGGGGACAAGCTCTGTCCCCCCTTGATACACTTCAAAGGCTGTCACCCCTGGATTTTACTCCTAACAGGAGAAGAAAACCACAAGTTTAGCTAGAGCTTTATTCTGTTTGGGTGTATAAGTGATTCCTTTTCTCATTAGCCAATGTGTTTATATGGATTTTTAATATTAAACAATTTCGCAATGTACCTCCTTTAACTCATTCTCTATTTCTCTGATTGCCACCATGGTTGTTTTCTAATCATTTTGCATTCTAGGTGGATTGTGTTTTATGTATTGCTCTCTGAATTATCAATAAACTTTAATTAAATTTGTCGGTCTATTGTCTGATATTTTATTATTATTACATAATTATATTATATTATTTACTAAAACACTGGCATTAAGTAAATGCTTTGATCCACATCAAAGTCCCTTTCTAGACACACTTTAACTTCCTGCCATCTTATCCCCTAGGGAATACTGTAAATAAGGCATTTCAATCATCTATAAATCTCTGATTCTTTATTTACTGGTTTCAGACATTTTTTTTTACTGTACTGCGTATTGGATCACCATAATGAAAATAGATTTTTCCTAAAAGTACAGCTTGTTCTTTTCTATAATTGCACTAGAATTAGTTTCACAGATATGTACTTTAAAAAGTTTGCAGTCACACAGGTTCAAGTGAAGTCAAGTACAAGAATTGAGGTTGACTAATGAGTATGCTAAGTTAAGATAGTACCAGTCAGACATATAAATCTGAATATAAATAGAGAATGAAAGGCAGTGAAGACCAGCAAAGGTGGGAGGTTGTAGTGCAAATTAACAGTGGTTAATTTAGTTAGTTAGTTATTTCATTTAATACACTACATGGTAAAACATAGGAAATAAACAAAACATACAGCAACATATATACATCTAGAATATGATCAACACAGTATATTACTCAACAATATCTGTAGGATTTCACCAGTGTGGATGTATCTATTGATGATGTCGATATTTGGATAGCTGAACCTATGACCCTACTATCATGTTCCCAATATCAATCTCGCTATACCAATTCTGGCCTATTGTCTTCGGCCTGGATTGACCTTAACTACAACTCCTTGCTGCCACCACTTGACCTTTGGTTTGACCTTGACTTGCTTACCCTTACTCCATAGACTACAATCCTCTGCTGCTGGCTTTGTCCTTTAACATGACCTTGACTTTGATCCTTCAATGATATCCTTAACGTTGGCCATCTTGCCTATTTGTGCTGCTTTGTGGTACACACTGGGTGACTAGGACACCAAGTGTTGTGGAAATCCCTGCAGCCTACCATCACAAAGGGTAGTTTGATACAGCTCTATGTGCTCCAACCTATTTTTCTGTGCCTATGCCCCTGTTTATCAGTTGAGCACCTAGTTTATTTCCCTACATACTTGCGACCCACAAAAAATGTGTTTAGGACCTTTCTAGTTATTTAGAAGGATCATGACTCTTTTGAAATGTGAAAAATAAAAAGTGGATTCTAAAATATGTTTAAGAATTTGCGATAAATACAGTTTGACAGAATAGAATTGCAATTGCCTAGCCTGCTTTGGCTCTAGTTGTGTAAATTGAGTTAAGTATTAAGTTATCTATGTTGTATACATAAAGGGCTTTAAATTCCATTTCAGATATCTACAAAGTGCCCTGCAAGTCCTGTTTAGGGAACAGTTTTATCCATAAAGCTGGAGTCAGTAGGCTTTTACAGATTTCTCTGTGATGGGAAAAATTGATGGCATTTGCATTTTTAACCAAGTTACTCTTTTACGAGTTTAATACGGATTTCCTTATCCCCAAACTTCAAAATGATTTCCAGACTCTCAATAAATCAAAAACTGACTGATGCAATAAAAAACGTATAAACTGTAGCTCTCCCGTGCAAACTAAATATAGCAGAGCAACTGCTTCATCACATCTAGTTCCAGTGTCCCTTGCCTCGTGTACTAAGAAAAGATTTATTCTCCATGAGGGATCACCGCTTGTCTTCAGTTCAGAAAGGTTTTCCATACAGAATATTTGGGATTTGTACTTCATGTGTGCATCAATGGAAGCTTAGCCTCTGTGTAATTGTAACTGTATGGTGACCAACATAGAAGCGCAGGTTTAAGAATGACTGGGCTAGAGCTGCATGTCATCTCCCGCTGTTCTCCCAGCTCCCCTCAATAAAACACTGCACAACGTATAAATCTTTGGAATGATTTTATCGGCCACAGCTGAACAAATAAATACAAGACAACACAAAATCTCCAAACCCCTTAATCGAGTGGTAACCAACCAAACTAAGCCTGCGAGATAGACGAGGAGGAAATCCTGGATGCACCTGAATAAAGCCATTTTTCTTAAGCTCAGCCGCAATCTCCGTTAGGCTCAGAGCTTAACCGGGCTAACCGCCAAGGTGCAAAATGACAACAGCCTGGCTACCCCAAACTGTAGCCAGCCATCCTCGCCCCTACGCTGGCCATCCTGGCTCGTTTTCCCGGTCGAAAAACAGCCACATTTCTACGCCTCAGTACTCATCTAACCTGTCCACGCAGACCCGAAAGTGAGGAGACCGCCCCCGGCTGTGACAAAATTGAATCCTAATACAGTAAATATCAATACATACAAAAGTCACATAAAACTCACCCAGGCATTTAACATAATACCATACAATCATTGTCACATTTTATATTTTCTTATATCTTCTTTCTTTTTTTTTTATATAACGATTATAATTTTTTTTTTTAACAGAATGATTAAAAGAACCATATTGCCAAAGCCTAAAACCTTCAAGCTTATTTTATTTTTTACTATTTATTTATCTTAATATACAACTATTACACCCCACACAGAACCATACATAAACCCTGCTGTCAAAACAAAATCACTAAATTAATCTAATACAGGGGAGGGTGGGTGGGACAGCTCCATCCAGCGCCGGGAGGACGATGCGGTCAAAGAGGGAGAGGGAGGGACTTCCTGGCCTCTTATAGTGCCCTCCCCCCTCCTCCCTCCCCACAATCCTCCCCGGCTGACTGGTCCAGCTCCCGATAGGAGCTCAGCCAGTCATGTGGGCACCTCCTTAAGGGGCCAGCACTTTCTTGACTGGGCTAGAGCTCCATGTCATCTCCCGCTGTTCTCCCAGCTCCCCACTGCACAACGTATAAATCTTTGGAATGATTTAATCGTCCACAGCTGAACAAATAAATACAAGACAACACAAAAATCTCCGAGCCCCTTAATCGAGTCTGAGTGGTAACCAACCAAACTAAGCCTGCCAGATTGATGAGGAGGAAATCCTAGATGCACCTGAATAAACGGAAGCCATTTTTCTTAAGCTCAGCCGCAATCTCCGTTAGGCTCAGAGCTCAACCGGGCTAACCGCCAAGGTGCAAAATGACAACAGCCTGGCTACCCCAAACTGTAGCCATCCTCGCCCCTACGCTGGCCATCCTGGCTCGTTTTCCCGGTCGAAAAACAGCCGCATTTCTACGCCTCAGTACTCATCTAACCTGTCCACTCAGACCCGAAAGTGAGGAGACTGCCATAGCTGGCCAGCGTGGACTCCTTAACACTGGCCAGCCCGCCAACCACGACCGACCATTCAATCCGCTCTCCCAACACCTTGACCAACCCTCACCCCCCCCCGCGCGGAGCCAAACCCAAACCTACTGTTCAGCTGAAGCCTCCAGAATATACACTCCCTTAAAACATACTCTCGGCCATGCCTACCAAAACCTTAAATGACACCCCTCCAGTTGGACTAACCCATCTGCTGCCCCCCACCTAATTAAACAGGTTAAGAGCCTCCCCCCCCCCCATCACCATGGCCATGTAATGCCCTACTATGCCTATCCGGTAATCTGCCAATTTTATCATATGAAGGAGCTCTCTCATCTCCTACCCAGTGGGCAACGTAATCCATGGATACGGGTATTCAATAAACTGCCGCTTTTATCCACTTAAGGGCCCCCCTGCCACTATCCCCACTTAATCCATCTATATGCAAATCCCATAATTTGCCGCTTCTATTATCTTAAAAGGGGGCAAAGACCCCCATCGGGGCCTCATACTGCAGTGAAATAACTACTCGATGTTTCGCTGATTCCATTATCTTAAGGGCTCTCGGCCCCTTCCTAGGCCACGTCATTCCCCCATATACATATCCGATAACCCACCGAACACCCCCAAGTCCCTCCCATGCAGGCCTCCCGGGCCCTTCCCAATGGGCCCCATAAGCCACCGATATAAATATCTGATAATTCGCCAAACATGCCAATACTATCATATTAAGCGCTCTCGACCCCTACCTAGTGGGCCCCGAAATCCTCCACCTGATTGACCACAACCCCGTCGATTCAATCATATTAGGGGCTCTCGGCCTTTCCCAGTGGCCACGACCTCCACCAATCTGAGTATTTAATAATCCACCAAACCCGCCGAGTCTTAACGTATTCCGCGATCTTGGCCCCTCCACAGTAATTTACCCATATGAATGACCGAACCAACCCCCGCCGCTTCTATCATATTAAGAGCTCTCACCCCCTCTCAGTGGGCCACGTCCTCCACCAATCTGAATATCCGATAATCCGCCGAACACGCTGAGCTTAATATAATTCGCGCTCTTGGCCCACCCACAGTGGGCCCCATAATCCACCAGTATGAATGTCCGAAAAACCCCGCCAATTCTATCCTATTAAGGGCTCTCTCCCTTACTCAGTGGGCCACGTCCTCCACCAATCTAAGTAAACTGATAATCCGCCGAACACGCCGATCTTAATATAATTCGCGCTCTTGGACCCTCCACAGAGGGCCCCACATAATCCATCAGTATGAATGTTCGAAAACCCCGCCGATTCTATCCTATTAAGGGCTCTCGCCCTTACTCAGTGGGCCACGTCCTCCACCAGTCTTAGTTTCCAATAGTCCGCCGAACACGACAAGCTTATCATAAATCACACTCCTGGCTTCTCCACAGTGGGCCCCATATAATCCACCAGTATGAATGACCGAAAAAAAAAAATCCCAGCCGATTCTCTCCTATTAAGGGCTCTCGCCCTTACTCAGTGGGCCACGTCCTCCACCGATCTGAGTATCCGATAAACCGCCGAACACACCAAGCTTAACCTATAATGCACTCTTGGCCCCTCCATAGTGGGCCCCCCATGATCCACCAGTATCAATGTCCGAAACCCCCCCCCCTGCCGATTCCATCCTATGAAGAGCTCTCGCCCTTACTCAGTGTGCCACGTCCTCCACCAATCTGAGTAACCGATAATCCGCTGACCACGCCGAGTCTTATTGTATTTTGCGCTCTTGGCCCCTCCATAGTTGGCCCTCCATAATCCACCAGTAAGAATGTCCGAAAACCTCCCCGCCAATTTTATCCTGTTAAGGGCTCTCGTCCTTACTCAGTGGGCCACGTCCTCCACCAATCTGAGTATCCGATAACCAGCTGAACCCACCGAGTTTTAACATGCCGCGCTCCTGGCCCCTCCACAGTGGGCCCCCATAATCCACCAATATGAGTGTCCGAATAAAACTCCCCCCGCCGATTCTATCATATTAAGGGAGGGGGGGTTCCAACAATCTGAACAACCGATAATCCGCATGTCACACTCTTGGCCCCTCCACAGTGGGCCCCTAAATCCACCAATACATATTAAGGGCTCCCGTGTCCTCCACCAATCCGAGTACCCAACAATTCCCGACCTCCCCGAGTCCTATCATATCATACACTCTCGGCCCTTCCGAATGGACCTCCATAATCCACCGACATGAGTGCCTGAAAAAACCCCGCTGATTCTAACACATCAAAGGGGGCCCATCCCCCATCGTTCCAACCTCTGACGATCAAACCAAGCAATCCACCTCCGTCCTTACGTGGGCACACCACTCACTTCCCTGAGGCCACGCATTGCGACCCTTCTGGTCCTCCCCACCATCGGGTGAAAATCCTTGATCCATTCCCCCACCGAACCGCTCTCTACATCCAACCTTAATATACAATGAGCCCAACTCACTTTCCCATATATTCCATGTACCCACCTACTTCGGCCATTGCCTTTTAAACCCCCCCCCCCAAGCCCCAGGCAGCTTCTTACTCCCACTTTCAGGGGCCACCAACCGTACCTAGACAAATGAACCAGCCCGCCCTTAAGCATTCCCCTGATAGACTCCCCCTGATAGACTCTGGCCCCCCCATCCTTGAATAACCCCAAATGCAAGCTGCTTCCCTGCCATGGTGCTCATCCCCTAATCCGATTACGTCTGTTCCTCGGGCCAAAGCCCCCAATTCCAACCTTGGAGCAGCACACTGTTCACTTCCCCTTAGATCATTTACCTTCTCCCATATACTGAACCGGCCCGAATGGTGGCCAGCCTCCAAACCTCCACCCCAACCAAACCAACTAAAACCGATAAGCTGTTTTTCTTTTTTTTTTCTTTTTTTTATTAGCACTTGTTTAATTCAACCCCCCATCCTATAACCTCTATAACTATTCCCAATCCGCATTCCCCAGTCATCCATATGCAGAGTAACCCATACTTGCTCCTCCAAAACCCCTCCATCCAGCAGCGGGCTTGCCTTTGCCTCATCCATGCCTGCCGTGCATATCTTGAAATCCCAAGCTTCAAACAATCCCCCATCCCCCCTTACTTTTGTTCCTTCAGCAGCGCACCATCCGCTTGCCTTCAAGTACCCAGATGCCTCCTGACCCAGAACCTGTCATTTTACTTCACACCACCACGCCCCAATTGTTACCAATCCCAGATCTAATGGGGATTAACCATACCCACACACTTATTTCCATCCCCTCAATGCTCTGTACCCCCCCCTCAAGGCCTCCACACCTGAAGGTCCTCACGAAGTGCCAGTACCCTGACAATAAGGAAATGTAACTCACCACACCCCTGCCCTTTAACGAGCACCCTCCTGGCTTCCCATGACCACCCCCTCTTACAATCCTCCCTCAAATCACCCTTTAAACAAATTGCCAGGCTGACTACCCTATGTCCCCTTACCCTATCTCCTGAGCGCCCAACCCCTGCCATTTACTTGGCTCGCCATACCCTCTACCACCCTGATCAAACCCTTCCTCCTGCCTCTTCAAAATTCCCCCGAATGCATAGTTCTTAAACCAGATCAAACGACAAACATACACGACGACCAGCTGGGCATACCTTGAAGGTGCGCAGGCGTCTCGGCCCGCCACCCGGACGAGCGTAAACTCGTGTCGCTGGACCGATGTCCTGGTACCGCCGATGCCTGGTACCGCCACCTTGCCGCTAACTGGTCCCGCCCGGGCCGCTGCCGCGAACTCCATGGGGGGGGAGGTGGCGGGCCTCGTCTGGTGCCGATCAGGCGATTGAGTGGCCCGGCTATGTGCCACCCGACCTAGGAGTGTGGGAGAAAAAAGGGGGGGGGGAGTGTGCTGTAAACCCCCCACTCCCCCATGACGGTAAGGCACCCAGGGGCAGCCACACCAGGGCTAGATGGGTAACCACCCAGCCCGGGTCCCCACCCGCATGAACAGGTGGGGCACGGACCTCCCTCCCTCGATGGGTCCCCTGTGCTAGATGGGAGGAATCACCCCAGCCACCCTGGCAGTAGGCGGGGAAGCAGCAGTGTGAGCTCGGCCCCCCCGGAACAGGAGACAAAATGTGAGGCGGGTGGTGGTGGGAACTGACCCCCCCCCACAAATGCCGCACCCCGGGGGCCAACTACCAGCCCCCCCGCACAGCCCGGCGCCAGGGGGTGGTGAGTGCTCCCCAACAGCGTCAGGTGAGGAGCTGGGGCCCCTGGGCAAAGCGGGTGTGTAAAAATGACACCTGGTGGGGGGGGTGCACCGACACCGGGGAGGGCCACCGGCACCCAGCCACCGCGGTGCGGCGGGCACAGCTCGCAAGTCCTGTGCAACCCGACAACAGGAGAGAGGGGAGAGGAAGAGGGGGGTATCCCCACACTGCAGCGCAGCTGGCCAGCCGGCCACACGAGACAACACGGCGGGCCGCCGCGTGCATGGCCTGAAGGGAAGAGGTAAGGCGGGGAGAGGGAGGGGGGTTCGCGGTGGGGAAGCCCGTCGGGCGGCCGCGATCGACGGAGGGGGGGTCTCTTCTTCCCCCCGACAGCAGGCAGGCAGAGGGGGGGTGCATCGCCAGTGACACCCAGCGCGGGGAAGGTGGGGGCGCCCAGCGGCTGCGGCGCACGAGGTCTGCTGGACGCTGACAGGGGAGGGGGAGGGAAATCCCCACACAACACAATGTGGCGGCCTGCCACGCACACAGCCCAGCCGGGAAGAGGTAAGGCGGGGGAAGGGACCACCCTCACAGCCATCACTGACAGCCAGCAGGTAAGCCGGCTAGTCCTCCAGCACGTCGGGCGCCCGTGATCGACAGGGGGGGGGTTGCTCCCCCCCCCCCAGCAGCAGACAGGGAGAGCCCCTGGCACCCCACGTGCCGCGAGAGGGGGCCGGGGGTGAGGGCACAAGCCACTGAGGAAGGGCTCCATCCAGTGAAACGGGGAGGTAGGAGTCATGCTGCGGGCCATGGGGCAGCCGGAGGCGAGAGTTGGGAGAGGAGCACTTACCCAGGCCCCCCGGATGCCATGGCCCGCAGGACGAGAGGATTCTTTGGCGCTGGACGAGCATCAGGCAGACAGCTCCATCCAGCGCCGGGAGGACGATGGGGTCAAAGAGGGAGAGGGAGGGACTTCCTGGCCTCTTATAGTGCCCTCCTCCCTCCCCACAATTCTCCCCGGCTGACTGGTCCAGCTCCCGATAGGAGCTCAGCCAGTCATGTGGGTGCCTCCTTAAGGGGCCGGCGCTTTCTGGAACTTGGCATCAGAAACTGAAAGTTTTTATTGCTACTGTTTCCAACATGCTGGTATAAAGAGGAGGTAAAGTCTTGAAAAATCATTGGGTGATCTTGATTAGGGATTCCCTTCTGTGTCTCTTCCTGCCGCATGACTGGATTATTTTTACACTTCTGTGTTATTTTGAAACGCCACCCATTCAGTGACAGCCGGCAACCAATGAGATTTACCAATTAACACTAATTTAATTAATTAGTAGCGGACAGTCAAGTGGCACGGCAGACTGACAACCGGCTCTGATGGAATGCAGTGGTAAATACAGGGGTGCACACTGGTGGGAGCACTGCGTGGGTGGGAGAATTTAAGTCTTTTGTGACTTTTAAAGTGGACAAACTATCATAATATTGAGTTGGACCTTTTTAAAAGATTTGCTTAATGGAAGATACAAAGCTAATGGAAGGCAGGCTGGATATATAGACAAAATGATGAGGTGGTTGACTTCCTGGGGGGCAGTGTGATATATACCCTCTAGGAGCCAGGGGCATGAGAAAAGCCAGTGGGACATACCTACTGATGGCATAGCATCTGAAATATGGACCCAGCAGCATATAGAAGACAGGTTACAGCAAAATTATCACAGTCTAACATGTATTAGTTTTGAGGATAATTTAAAGCCTCCTCATAAAGACTTTTTTTGGCGTGAAAGCAAACTCACAGCAGTTGAATTCCCAAATGCGCTTTTGATTCACAGACACCTGAGAGATTAGTTCACTTGCACGAACGCGATTAGGGCGCTGGGCATTAGCTTTTTTCCAGACGAGCCTTTAGGTTTTTGGCAATCTTAAGCCAAGATTTTTCCTTTTCTCAACATCTGTTCTTGTTAAGACTTTCATTCTCACTGTGGGTAACTGACTGTTTTTTTTTTTCTTTTTTACTTTCTTTTTATAATGTTTGGGCATTTTTCGTTAGATACAATTTTTATCTAATGAAAAATAGCCTGACTTTTTAATTTTTATTTGTATTTTTTAAGTTATCACTGTTAAAATGAATGCCACTTTCATCAGAATCAATTTTAGCATTGAATCTGGCATTTTTTGAACTTTTTGGTATTTTTTGTTAGATCGTTTTTGGTCTAACAAAATAGTCTCACTTTTGATTTTGGTTGTTTATTTTTTTACTTTTCATTGTTTAAATTAATATCCGTTTAACCGACATTCATTATACAGGGCATTTTTTGGGGGGGTTGTTTTTATTTTTTATCAGCCCAGGTACCAAGCATAAGGACTTGTAACCCAGGGCTCAGAGGGCACACCATGTGCCGCCCCTTTTCCTGAAGGTTGCAAGCCCTTTGGTATGGGCTCGGGGCTCTTCTAGGGGTACCACACCAATGGGCACGGACTTTTCTGCACCCCCGATGCCCCAAATGGGGGTGCGGGTAATATGTTGGGTTACCGGCATGATACCTGCCAAGTCCGGCAGACTGACCCAAGTGAATTGGTATAGAAGTCCCCAAGTGTATAATAAAAATTTTTTTTTTTATTTTTCGGAATAATTTCTGACTTCTCTCTTCCTTCCCAATCTGGGTGACATCCTCTTTGCTAGGCTATAGCCTCTTCGAGGCTATTCTAGGCCCCCATCTTCGTTTCTTGTGGTGGCACAGGGCATCAAAACCTGATGGCTGCGTCGTCACTTGGATGTAGAGGGAACATAGGTTCCCACTCCTATCATCTTGGCTCCCGGTCGGAGACTCCATAATGAGTGGATGGGCAGTGGCTTTTATATTAAGAGGCAGGGCCTCTATGGAATATCCCCTATGTCACTCATGACATCACAGAAGAGGAGGGGCCTAGAGGGGGTTCTCTAGCCCCTTCTTTTTTGTGATGTCATTATTGACATTGGGGAGATTTCATGGAGGCCAGGCTTCAAGTATAAAAGCCATTTCACGGCGGCTCAACATGTCCCAGACTGGGAGCCAAGCTGAAAGGTGAAGAACCTATGTTTTTCCTTCATCCAAGTGGTGATGCAGCCAGTGGAGGGGGCACAGAAGAAGGCAGAACGCGGCATGGGACGACGATGGAAGAAGAAGAGACTGCGTCTGGCATGGGAAAGAAGATAAAGAGGGAACCAGTGTATAGTCAAATAAAGAAAAATAAAGCTTTTTGTGTTTTTTTATTTTTACACTTGGGGTGAACTGGAAAGGGGTCCAGGGGACACAGATACCAGTTCATCTGGGACAGGAGCCGGCATGGCACCTGCCAGACTCAGCGGGTGGCATGGCTGTAACCTGAAATATTACCCACACCCCAATTTGGGGCATCGGGCGCTTCTGCAGGGGTGCCAACACCAATATTTAATTGGTGTTGGCACCTCTGGAGGACCCCATGCCAAAGGGCATAAGGGCTTGTAACTTGGGGTCGCACACAGCGTAGCCTGTAAGCCCTGGGTTACAAACCCTTATGCTTGGTGCCCAGGCTGGTTGGCTTTTGGGGGGACCCCACATTTTTTTTTCATAAATAAATAATAAATAATCTAAAATGCCCCACTGTTACTTTTACTGCTTAAATTATTACCGGTTAACAGACATTCATATTAACAATGAAAAGTGGCTCAAAAACTATCTTTAAAAAAATAAAAAACTATTAATGTCAAAATGTATTTTACTTGTCGAAAATTATGATTTTTAACATGATTTTTAACAACTTTGCCTGTGTTAAAGCGGACCTTCACTCTAAATAAGAGTCTATCTTATATGTTTCCCACACCCTGTACATACAGATTGCTCACATTAAAAATCATCCTACCTGCATCTACTGCATTTTATAAGCCTTTAAACATCCAAGATGGCGGCTTATGGAAGCTGCCATTTTTGCAGGCAGCCTGCAAACAGGAAGTGCCTGCAAACAGGAAGTGACTGTGCTGCTCTGCATTCTGGGACTGCTGACCTTTCCCTGACCCCAGCTCTGCTCTGTCTGAGCAAAGCACAGCTATAACCTGCCCCCCTGTACCTTATCCCACTCTCCTCTCCTCAGTAAGTGTGATGCTTCTGAGTCAAGATGGCGGCGCCCGTATCCTAAATTCCCGAACAGAGTTGCAGCCCAGTGGGGGAAAGTATAATAAATTAGTGACTAAACATGTAAAATATATTAATTTTAGATGCTGAGGAATTGTTTTTTAAGAGTTTGGGCTTTTCATTAAATCATGGTGAAGGTCCGGTTTAAGCTGGCAAAAGAGAACAGCAAGGCCAAAAAAATTGTTCTGGGCAAAAAAGTTTTTCCCTTAAAAAGAGGCCATGAATCACATGAGTTTGGTGAATTTGAAAATTCAATCCCAAATGAAAAATCCAGCGAAATGAAATAAAAAAAACAAATAATTCAATCATAAAAAAATGGTCCAAAACTGGAATTTTCACGGGAAAAACTGGCCTCTGTTCTTTCTATGCTAAACCAAGTATTCGCCATATTAATATGGGTCAAGCCGAGTGTGTGTAAGTTTACGGGTATCGTCTGCACTTGCGCGTTATTCTGAGCCCTAATTTAACCACTCCCGGGTGTATAAAAAACAGGGATATCCAGAGCAAATTACTTCTTCTTCTTGCAAGCCGGAACCGGCATACTCGCCTAAGATGGAGCCCCCTTGCCAGAGACCCTTCCAGTTCCAGAGCTTAGGCCTGTACGATCAACAGGTGTTTGAATTGTCCTGACTGAAACGTTTGCCATGCATATTAATGCTTGGCAAACACCTCTATTTACATGCAGGGCTTTGGCAAAAGGAGCAAGAGAGGGCACATCCCCTGCATCTGAATGGCCTGGGGACGGGAGCGTACTCACAGCCCAAAGATGTGGAGATGTGGCTGCCAGATGTTGACATTGCTAGGGGCGCCAGGCAGCAGGTGAGTTTCGCAATGCCCCAGGCGGGGGGTGGATGCGTTTCACATAACGGGGCATGGAACAAAACCTGGGATAGTCAAAATCCCGGATTTTGTATAGCTTTAAATTGGATACATCTACACAACTATGATGAGTATTTAATCCAGTATTGTTCTGTACCTTGGGTTTAAAGGAAAAATATATATCTTAGTCATGTTTTAAACTGTAGAGGCTGTTACAACAGCAGAAGAGTTCTGCAATTAAACAGTCACGTAAGGGGTATTTGTGTATCCATATCCTTTGTGGCTACCACCATTAAAAGTGGAATCCAGTGTCAGAATTACCCTCCATCCTGCTGAGGCTGGGTGAGGGGTTACCTTGCCCTCTATCCATGAACTCTCCCCTGTCACGTCAGGTCCTGGGCGCCTCCACCTTGGACAGGAAGCACAGAGCACGTGATGCCGTTTTGTGCACTGTCCATGCAGCGTGGGATCCGGCAGGGTGAGGGGTTACCTTGCCCTCTATCCATGGCCTCTCCCCTGGCACTTCAGGTCCTGGGCGCCTCCATCTTGGACAGGAAGCACAGAGCACGTGATGCCAATCTGTGCACTGTCTGTGCAGCGTGGGATCCGGCAGGGTGAGGGGTTACCTTGCCCTCTATCCATGGCCTCTCCCCTGGCACTTCAGGTCCTGGGCGCCTCCATCTTGGACAGGAAGCACAGAGCACGTGATGCCAATCCGTGCACTGTCCGTGCAACGTGGGATCCGGCAGGGTGAGGGGTTACCTTGCCCTCTATCCATGGCCTCTCCCCTGGCACTTCAGGTCCTAGGCGCCTCCATCTTGGACAGAAAGCACAGAGCACGTGATGCCAATCTGTGCACTGTCTGTGCAGCGTGGGATCCGGCAGGGTGAGGGGTTACCTTGCCCTCTATCCATGGCCTCTCCCCTGGCACTTCAGGTCCTGGGCGCCTCCATCTTGGACAGGAAGCACAGAGCACGTGATGCCAATCCGTGCACTGTCCGTGCAACGTGGGATCCGGCAGAGTGAGGGGTTACCTTGCCCTCTATCCATGGCCTCTCCCCTGGCACTTCAGGTCCTGGGCGCCTCCATCTTGGACAGGAAGCACAGAGCACGTGATGCCAATCCGTGCACTGTCCGTGCAACGTGGGATCCGGCAGGGTGAGGGGTTACCTTGCCCTCTATCCATGGCCTCTCCCCTGGCACTTCAGGTCCTAGGCGCCTCCATCTTGGACAGAAAGCACAGAGCACGTGATGCCAATCTGTGCACTGTCTGTGCAGCGTGGGATCCGGCAGGGTGAGGGGGTTACCTTGCCCTCTATCCATGGCCTCTCCCCTGGCACTTCAGGTCCTGGGCGCCTCCATCTTGGACAGGAAGCACAGAGCACGTGATGCCGTTCCGTGCACTGGGATCCGGGCAGTATAAGATGTCGGGAGAGGAAAGTAGTGGGGGGGGGGGTTATCCTGGAATTCCACTTTAAAGCTTATCTAAGCTATACGACTAAAACAAAGTTTGAAGGGTAATATTTACTACTTAATATAATACTTTATGGGTGTAACATTTTTCTTTTAATGAATGAGTCACATTAAAAGGAGATTTAAAAAAGCTTTAAAATGTGAATATGTTAGCCAAGACACTGAGGTCATATCAATGAAACTGAAAGCTGTTGATTTACATTATGTTGCCGACAGGCAATGCTAGTTTTCCATGTAACTAGGTCACACTTGGGTGCGTAAGAGAAGGAGAATGTGCATCTTTGTCATATTCCTCTGGTCCTGATTTTTTTTAAACTATTTATTAGCCTTTAAAAGCAAGATATTTAGTGGCATGATAGCCCTTGGCTGGCAGAAACATACCCTCTCAGAATAACGCCTCTGTCTTTCTAGAAGGTGACAATTGTCATTGAATGGTGCTTTTATTAATATAGTTTTGTCCCAGGCATTAAACAGTGCAGCTACTGTTCCTAGCAATAGATTTGTCTCAGGCACAACATCATTTTCCTACAAAGAAACAAAGGGTCTGTCTGTATGGTGATTTGATATTTAAAGTAATAACATTTAACTGTAACTAAATTACCTTTTCCAGTATATAAATGATGTAGGTTATGGGAGGCTGACAATTCTGGTTGGTTCACATGCCTAATGCTTTGGCTTAAAGCCTATTAGGCCACTGCATTCTCTCAGCTCCCAGGCATCCCTAATTGGCATGCCTACATACTTATATCGGACCAACAGCCTGGCACAGTTGGAAAAGAAAGGCAGCAGCCATTTTGGAGCTTCCTCTCCCAGCATCTCAGCCATGCTGCTGCCTGGATTCAAGTGACATAACTGAGAAACTGCTCAGAAACAGGAAGCTCAGCAGCACTTTCTGTTTGCAGGGGGCCTGCAAATGCATGAGCCGCTATTTTCCCTGTGTTCGGTCCGGGCTGTCCCAGTTATCCATATACGAGTGGGTAGTCCACCACAAGGTGGCGCCAGTAGAAACCCCAGATTTGTCTTGCAGTAGCTGCTGCTAGGATCGTCTGAAGAACTCTCTCTGGAATCATGGCAGTGAGCGGGGCATTTTTAAGCCTGTCTGCCGCTGCCTCCCTATTGCCTCTGTTCCTGTGACCCAGTATGCCTCCCAGCCTCGGGTAACGGGAACGGATGAAGGTAGGGAGAACGCTGGGGTTGGGCGTTCACAGAGCTAGGCTCTGGGCCGCAGACCCTCCATAAAGGGTAGCCCGCCATAGGCGGTGAGCCTATGGGAGGGAAGGAACCACCAAAATTGCCACAGGCTGCAAAAATGAACATGACCGTAATCTAACAGTCAGGACATCGGGGGCAAAAAAGACATATAAGTAAGGAGAATAAGTATTATATCACCATGTATAAGAAGTCCCGTCCGGGTATCCCCAAAACACACCTGGTGTCTTTTTTGCTCCCGATGTCCTGACTGTTAGATTACGGCCATATTCATTTTTGCAGCCTGTGTAGTATTCATGTATTATGCTCTCTTTTAGCACTTAGCACTTTAATAATGCATTAGTAGTTTTCTAGTGCAGCTTTTGTGTATTGTTTATTATCAAAATTAGGTTTAAGGTATATTTGCACAATTAATATAGCACATGTATTTAAACACTTAATGTTTATGAATATTTACTATTGTATGCACTTTATATTTTACTTCAGCACCTTAACATTTCCTGCAATGGCTGCTCATTGATTAGATCTTATATAGGGGGGCTTTTCATTAACAAGATCCTCTATTTGATTACATATTTAGTCCCTGAGTTCCAGGTTACCCCTATATATAGTTTTAATTGGTCTTACATGTATATGTATTTTATGTATGAATTAATTTTTGTGTAAATAAATAAATATTTAGTTTATTTTTATATAATATTCTGGTGTGCGGCTGTAAATTTAGGCAGAGCCATTTTATGGGCTGACCTGGTTCCTCCTCTGACGAGGATATGTGGCTCCCTGACGACACGGAAAAGTTGCTGTCTTCTTTGTTTGAGACTTTGCATATTGTCCCTCCTACAGCGGCTAAGAGGAAGCAGGGTGATTTATTTCGGCCTGAGAGACAGAGGCTTGTCTTTCAGAGCAGGCCCACTTTTCCAATATGGTGTTTACGGAATGGAAAGACCTAACAAATTGCCATCGGTGCCTAAGGGGCTGGACAAGCGGTATCCCTTCCCTGAGGAGCTGATCTGCCTCTGGTCCCGTCCCCCTGATGTGGATGCCCTTGTGTCAGGGTTATCCAACACTACGGTTATGCCATCACCCGATACTACTTCCTTGCGCAACCTGCTGACAGGCGCGTGGATCAGCTGGCTTGTCATGCATTCACCCTTGTGGGTGCTGGGCTTCGCCCTGTCTGTGCCGCTGCCATTGTCTCTTTGACCATCAGGAAGAAGGTGAGATGCCTTGTTGATTTTGCCAAGTCTTGCAAGCGGGCGGAGGAGTATAAAGACCTCAAAGCCTGTGTTATTTTATTGCTTTTGTAGTCTCGGTCATGGACGATAGTGTCCGGCTTGGTGCTAGGGCTTCGCCCTGCTTGTTGCTCTTTGATGCTCACTAGTATCCCCTTCCTGGGGCTCAGGTTATCTGGCTTCATTTTCTGGTGGCTTTCACGGCTGACCCAATCCCTCCTGGGGAGCTAAATCCATACCCCCTGCCAAGCCCTCTCAGGCATGAGGGGACGCCCTCACCCACCTGGGTGGGGGGACGGCTTCTGCTTTTTGCTCACATCTGGAGACAGCACGTCTCGGATCGGTGGATTCAGGAGGTGGTTTCCTCCTGGTATAACATAGAGCTGGCAGTTTGGCCGCCTTCAATATTTCTTCGGTCGCGGATTTCCCAGAACATATTGATGGCGCAGGGCCTAAGAATGGCATTTTTAACGCCTTCTGCTATCAGGTGTGATTTGTCCCGTGCCTCGCCAGGAACGGGGTCGAGGGTTCTACTCCAATCTGTTCATGGTGCCCAAAAAGGACGGAACGCTGAGACCTATCCTGGATCTCAAGGGTCTCAACAACTTTGTCAGAGTCAGACATTTCGGCATGGAGACCTTATGGTTCGCGGTGAGCTCGCCTCGGCCGGGCTACTTCATGACCACGGTGGACATCAAGGATGCTTATCTGCACATCCCGATTTTTCAGGGACATCAGAAGTTCCTGAGGTTTGCGTTGAAGGATCAGCATTACCAGTTTGTGGCACTGCTGTTCGGAATATCCTCAGCCCCCTGTGTGTTCACCAAGGTGCTAGCGGGCATCATGGCTATCCTGAGGAACCAGGGCAATCGTGTTCTTCCTTATCTTGATGATTTGCTGATTGCAGTTCAGTCCCTTCAGCAGGCCGAGAGCGACACCCGGACGGTGTTATCCACTCTCGAGGATTTCGGATGGGTAATCATTTACCCCAAGTCTTCTATCACTCCCTCAATGGTGAGGTCCTTTCTGGGCATGACGTTTGACACCTCTCAGGTCTAGGTATTCCTGCCCCAGCAGAAAGTTGCGGGCCTCCAGACGCAGGTGCAGGCCTTACTCTCTTGTCAGCGGCCATCGATCCGTCTGGGGATGAAACTGGTGGGCCTAATGGTGTCATGCTTCGAGGCAGTGCCCTTCGCTCAGTTCCTCATGAGACCTCTTCAATTGAATCTGTTGACCAGTTGGGACCGGACGCTGGAGTCCCTGGAACAGGAATTTTCACTGTCTCCCCTGGCCAGACAGTCCCTCTTGTCCCTCTTGTGGTTGGACCCCAGAAATCTGACGGTGGGCAAGTCCTTTCTGACTCCCCGTTGGGAGGTAGTTACCAAGGACACCAGTCTGACCGGCTGGGGAGGTTTTTGGCAAACACTGAAGTTCCAGGGCCAGTGGGGGCCGCAGGAGATCCACTTGCCCATCAATCTCCTGGAGCTGAGAGCGATCCGGCTGGTGCTTCTTCACTTGACTCCCCATCTCCGGGGTCGTGCGATCCAGATCCGCTTGGACAATCAGACGGCGGTTGCCTACGTCAATCACCAGGGCAGGACTCGGAGCAAGCCAGCCCTCCAGAAGGTGACCCAGATCCTGACTTGGGCAGAGGAGAATGTTCCCTGCATCTAGGCAGTTTACATCCCCGGGGTAGAGAACCAGGAGGCAGACTCCCTGAGCAGGGGGACCTCTCGTCTGGGGGAATGGTCTCTCAGCAACAAAAGCTTTCACGCTCTGTGTCTCCGCTGGGGTCTACCGAATGTGGACCTGTTTGCATCCAGACACAATCACAAGCTCCCAGGGCTTCTCACACAGGGGTCGCTACGACACCCCAATTTACGGACGCTGGCTTTGACGGCCTGGCTATTGAAACCTCAATCCTACGGAGAAGGGGTTGTCTGCTAAGGTTGTTCAGACCATGATTCAGACGCGGAAGAAGTTTTCTTCCATGATTTACTACAGAGTTTGGCATGCTTACATTGCTTGGTGTGAATCCAAGAGTTTCCCTTGTCGCACATTCTCTTTTTTAGGATTTTGAAATTTTTACAACACGGCTTAGCCTTGGGTCTACAGCTGGGCACCCTCAAGTGCCAGGTCTTGGCCTTGGCCGTCTTTTTCCAAAGATCCTTTGCCAATCATAGACTGCTTTGGTCTTTTTTCCAAGGAGTTACCCATGTACATCCACAGCGTAAGCCTGTATTACCGGTGTGGAATTTGAATTTGGTGCTTTCTGCTCTCCAGGGTCCCCCCTTTGAGCTTTTGTGCGATGCTGCCTTGTCTATCCTGACTCTAAAGGTCGTCTTTTTGGTGGCCATCACCTGAAGTAAAGGGAGCCCCCGTGACGTCACCGACCCCAGCCACCGCCGCCCAGCAGGGGAGGCGGCGGAGACCGAGGCTTCAGACCGGGAGGTGGAGGCGGCCCAGCACGGCCGCCGGAAGACCGGAGCCGGGCGCCGTCGTGGAGAGACTCCGCGGGACAGGACCCCGGAAGAAGGTAAGGACCTTACATTACCCCCCCCCCCAGGCCTCTGGACCCTCCAACCTGGGTTTCTGAGGGTTCTCCCTGTGGAACTTTCTAACCAACCTCCCCGCATGGACTTCCCTGGCAGGGACCCAAGATCTCTTTTCCGGGCCATAACCCTTCCAATCTACTAAATACTGGAGAGAGTTTCGGAAGAGACGTGAATCTAGAATCCGTGCAACTTCGAATTCTTTTTGCCCATCAACTAGAATGGGTGCCGGGAAAACATCAGGCTCAATACCTTTAGCAGATTTCAACAGGGACACATGGAACGAGTTACAAACTTTCATAGAGGGCGGAAGATCTAGACGGTAAGTAACCTGATTCATTTTCTGCCAGACCGGAAAAGGACCAATAAACCTTGGGCCTAGCTTGGCAAAAGGTTGACGTAAAGCCAAATTCTTGGTGGAAAGCCAAACTAGCTCCCCAACCGCATAATCAGGGTTACTGGACCGACTACGATCGGCAAAAGTTTTCTGCTGGGCGACAGCCCTGGTCAAATTTTGCTGAATCTTAGCCCACAGATCCGGCCATTGGAACACCCATACATCGAGTGAGGGCACGCTAGAGGGTAGGTCCGACAAAGCAGAAAATTTCAGGTCTCTACCAAAAACACAACGGAACGGTGATACCCCAGTGGAAGAGTGAGTGGCATTATTCAGGGCGAACTCTGCAAATGGAAGAAACAATAACCAATCCGTGTGCACATCGGAAACAAAGCAACGCAGGTATTGTTCCAAGGATTGGTTGGTTCTCTCAGTTTGCCCATTTGACTGGGGGTGAAATGCTGAGGACAAGGAGACCGTGAATCCCAACCTGGCACAAAAAGCCCTCCAAAACCGAGAGACAAACTGTACCCCCCTGTCGGACACCACATCCTCCGGGATCCCATGGAGTTTAAATACATGAGTTAAAAAAAGTTGAGTAAGATCTTGAGCTGTGGGTAACTTTTTTAACGGGACAAAATGAGCCATCTTGCTGAACCGGTCGACCACCACCCAGATGACGGTAAACCCTTGGGATGGTGGAAGATCGGTGATGAAATCCATGGCAAGATGAGTCCAGGGACGGGAAGGAATGGGCAAAGGCATCAGGGAACCTTCAGGAGAGTGTCTCGGGGTCTTATTCCGGGCACAGACTTTACAGGCCCGCACATAATCTTGAGCGTCTTTCCTAAAAGACGGCCACCAAACATGACGGGACAACAAGGAAATTGTCTTCCTAACTCCTGGATGACCTACAGTCTTGGAAGCATGAAATTGCTCCAGGATGGCAGCACGGTGGGACATGGGCACAAACTGGGCATGAACAGGTTTACCAGGCGGAGCCTCGGACTGAAACTGATTCAGGTCGGAAAGCTCCGGCTGGATAGCAGCTACCACCAGGTGTTGAGGCAGAATGGGTAAATTTCTCCCCTCGGGTAAGCTAGTCGAGGAAAAACTTCGAGACAAAGCGTCGGCTTTCACATTCTTTGGCCCTGGTTTATAGGTGAAAATTAAACAGGGAAAAGAACAGGGACCATCGAGCTTGTCTAGGGGTTAATCTTTTAGCAGACTGAATATACTCCAAATGTTTATGGTCGGTAAAGACCGTAACAGGAAACTGAGCCCCTTCTAACTAGTGCCTCCACTCCTGAAAGGCCAATTTAACAGCCAAGAGCTCACGGTTACCGATATCGTAGTTACGTTGGGCGGAAGTAAATTTCTTAGAAAAAAAAAGCACAGGAATGAAGTCGTTCTGGGGAACCGCTATATTGTGAAAGGACTGCCCCTCTGTCCGGATCATCGTACAAGATTTCCATCGCGGAGAAGAAAGCTTCCACAGACTGCCTTGCTGGATCCTGAGGTGACAAACTGAATGGCCAGGATTGAGGGTCTCCTTGCAGGAGGGAGATGACCAGGCCCACATGCTGGTCTTGGGACCCCGAGGAATACGGATGGTGCTGGAAATAGAGTTTACAAGCATCCCGGAAATTGGAGAACTTACTTCTATCCCTGAAAAATTTGTCAGGAAGTGGAATCTTGGGTTCCACTGGGTGAGCAGCCGGTGCCCCCTGAGGGCCGGTGTTGATAGGAGCTGGACGGTTCTCCTGGGCCGCCACACGATGGGCCAGGTGCTCCACGACCACCGTTAAGGCCTGCACCTGCTTCAAAATTTGTTCCATGGGTTTACTGGCCCGTTATACTGTCAGGGATCGCCGGACACCCTTCTTTCATAAGCCAAGCAATCCCCAATCTCCACCGCCTCTTGTACCTATAGACAAGCCCCCGCTTGCTGGAGACACGGGTTATGCCTCTCCAGACACGGTTGCCCCCAGGACTTACTGGCGCAAAGATTGCTGGCTTATGATGAAGATAGGCGAACGGCAGGGTATCCCAAAACGGAAGTTCAAGCGGGCTGAGTCCGAAACGTTGAGTCCAGCAAGTTAGGCAAGAATGGTCGAGACGAGCAGGGGTCAAAGCCGGGTGGTCACAGGGCACGGTATCCAAGGGGTTAGACGGAGAATGGTCAAGACAGGCAGGGGTCAAAAGCCAGGTGGTCACCAAAGCGCAGTATCAAAGGGGTAAGGCAGAGACGAGGTCAGACAGGCAGATGGTCGGTGCGGGCAGCGGGCAGGAATGGTCAAAGACGTAGCCGGATCAAAACACATTAAACGAAAGTCCAACAGCACACCCAAGCTAATAATGGCTATAACGGGCACTGGTGGATTGGGCAGGAACATATTTAAAGGAGAGCTGACCAATGGGAAGGGGAATGTGGTGAATGGTGCAACAGTGAGGGTGATTGGTGTAACTAGGAACTAGCTCCCTATAGGATCAGCCCAGGGACTGGACCGCCCTGGCCAGTCAAGCTGACCAGTCCCTGGGTTAATCCTCAACCAGCCTCAGGACCTAACTGGTCCATTTAAACTTGCCCCCGGCGAATGCGCTGGGAGCAGCGCCGCCGGGGGGCGCGCGCGAGCACGTGACTGGCCGGGCGCGCTCCCCGAGAGGAGAGGGGACCCCGCGCCGGCTGAAGAGGCGGGGGAGCCGCCCGCCGAATTAAAGGGAGCCCCCGTGACGTCGCCGACCCCAGCTACCGCCGCCGAGGCAGGGGAGGAGGTGGAGACCGAGGCTTCAGAGCGGGAGGTGGAGGCGGCCACCGGAAGACCGGAGCCGGGCGCCGTTCGTGGAGAGACGCCGCGGGACAGGACCCCGGAAGAAGGTAAGGACCTTACAGTCTCCCTTTCATCTTAATGAGGAGGTTATTTTACCTTCTCTGTGTCCGGATCCGTCTAACTCTAAGGAAAGGGCCCTTCGTTTCTTGGATGTGGTCAGAGCCATTAATTACTACCTGGTTGCGACTGATCCTTCAGGGAGTCGGATTCTCTTTTTGTCCTCTCTGAAGGTGTTAGGAAGGGTTTGTCTCCGGCTAAGTCCAATCTTAGTTGGTGGATTAGACAGGCGGTGGTGCAAGCCTACTCTGCCAAGGGGAAGGATCCCCCTTTTCATGTTACCGGTCACTCTACTAGAGCTATTGGTGCTTCCTGAGCTTTTCAGCACCAGGCCTCTGTTGGACAAGTTTGTAAGGCCGCTACCTGGTCTTTGGTTCATACCTTTAATAAGTTTTACAAGGTTGGTGTTTTGGCATACGCTTTTGGTCGAAAGGTGCTTCAGGCAGTAGTGAAATGAACTACATGCTTTTCCGCTCTGGGGATCCCGCCCTATTTTGGACACTGCTTTTGAATGATCCACTCGTATATGGATAACTGGGACAGCTCGGACCGAACACAGGGAAAAATACAATTCTGTGCTTACTCACCTGTAGAATTGATTTTGCCAGTGTTCGGTCTGGGCTGTCCTACCCCGCCCTTGGTTCATTTCCTCTTTTGCCTTTTATGGTGATTATTGTCGTTTTCTATTGGACCTTTGTCCTTATCTTTTTTGGAGAGAGTTCATGCTGTAGCATGTTAGCTAACATGTTTTTTCTTGGCCTCCCGGCCTGTCTCATTTACTGCTTTTTAACTTTCTGGGGTTACTATGGAGACTGATCCCTTTTATGGGAGGCCGGGAGGAATTACAGCTTTGTATCTTGCAATGACTGGCGCCACCTTATATATGGATAACTGGGACAGCCCGGAGCGAACACCGGCTAAATCAATTCTACAGGTGAGTACTCACAGAATTTTATTTTTGTTTCTAAAATTTACTACAGCAGGAGTTAGAAAAATGTAAATGAATTTTTATCTGCTGCAATCTATATTGCCCTGAGGAGGGATGAATATGAACACTATTTGTTGTGTTGGCCCGCTTTAATACCGCCACAGTAAAGGGGTACAGTACTTCCTTAGGAAAACAGAGTTTAAGGGGGCCTAAAGTCATGTTTTATTTTAGGACTGCTCTAAGGCCTACTGTGGCCAGCTAAATATATAAAGCAGGGGATACCAACTTTTCCTGCCTTCACAGGCCTGAGAGACGCTTATCTGATTGACATGAATATATCACAGAAGCTATACAAAAGGAAACAACTGGTAATGCTCCCAAATAACAACACAGTACAGTGCTTGACAATTTAATGTGCATTCATCATTTCCGTTTCCCCTATCCCATAAAATATTTGGCCCACGTAAGTGAATCTCCCCAATTATGAAGGGGTTACTGGTAGAATCAAAACCCAGACACTGCTTGGAGACAGGTAAACTTAGTGCAGCCCTGGAAGCTGCCAAGACGAGTAAGCCAGCACATTTCTCCACCTGCTTGACTTGACATTACGCAGCACAACCCCCCCTTCTCCACTGCTCGGTGGTGGCCGGTGTCACGATCGCACTCTATCAGCCCAGCAAAGACGCTAGAGAGGGTGTGATGGTGCAAGGGTTAAAGCCACCAGACCCCTGGGTATGCACTACTAGTCCCAGCAAGTCACCAAATTTTGATAAACGTGTTTCACCAGAGCTTCCTTCAGAAAGATGAGCTCATATATTTAGAGATCAAAGACCAGAGCTAATTAATTAAACATTTAATCTGATAAAAAGGTATCATAGTGCTAGATGTACTATACAGAAACCAATGACATACAGGTACAAGAATATATAAAAGAGTACAGTTAACAAGTTCAGAAAACAAAAAGAAAGCCCTTACAGTATAATGGCATAGCAGTCCTTGTGAGTGAGTCTCCAGCTGTTGCTTAGGGTCTTTTGTCCAGCTTTTGCCACAGGCTTGTGACAGAGGTTCGTGACTCAGGTTTTCCGACTGCAGAATATGTTTAGCATCTAGGTTTTATTAGTTAAATTTAGGAGGGAAAAGCTTCATCCCCCCTCCCCTCTGACCCCACCTGGTGAGGGCATTTCTCTGCCAGGTCTCTTATCTGAGTTCTGGTTTTATGGTGGGTCCAGAGACAGCACATCCTGCTGCTACAAAGGCTTTTGACTTCAAAGAAGGAAGTACCACAAACAGAACCCTCCCATAAAGCTGGAATACACAAAACAACAGGCACAGTCTGAGTGACCCCTCACCCAGGTCTTGGACTATACATTGTACACAAATACAATCATAATACACATGCTTATTCTATAATCAGGCCTTGGGCCTGACAGCCGGTTTAAAAAAAGGGGGGTTTCTTCTACTGTCAAGGTCACAGCCACCTGGTATTGCTGATCAGCTGATCTCAGGAATGCCGGCTGAAGTTACCCAACCAACTAGCTCTTAAAGGGGCCACAGCACTCAAACCAGTTAGCTTGCTGACCAGCCTACAATCTGTCTCTAAACTAGGTTAAAAACAGGGGGCTCGGTCACACACATCTGCAGAAGTATGCTTAAGCTGCACCACCAGCGCCAAGGTGCCCCTGTGAGGTGCAGTCCTAACTCTAGTACTAATTCTAGTCTCTAAGAGCCCCATTTGGGACATACAATGCAATAGATAAATTGAGGTTTAGGGCAACCTCAGGTAAGCCTGCTCCCAATTTATCTATTGCATTGTATGTCCCAAATGGGGCTCTTAGAGACTAGAATTAGTACTAGAGTTAGGACTGCACCTCACAGGGGCACCTTGGCGCTGGTGGTGCAGCTTAAGCATACTTCTGCAGATGTGTGTGACCGAGCCCCCTGTTTTTAACCTAGTTTAGAGACAGATTGTAGGCTGGTCAGCAAGCTAACTGGTTTGAGTGCTGTGGCCCCTTTAAGACTTTTGTATTCTAATTGCCCTGCTAATGTGCACCTCCCTGGTTAGTTATAAAATGGTCTGAGCGGCTGCCACCCCCCTTTTGTTACCCAACCAACTAGCCACATCACTGGTTTAACCCTTTCAGTGCCAAGCCCGTAGTTTCTACGTGCTTGCTCCCACTCCACTTAAGTGCCAAGCCCGTAGAAACTACGGGCTTGACTTTCCCCCCTGCTACAGTAAAAGTAAAAAAAAAAAAACACTCACCTGACCCCTTGTTCTATCCGGCCGGGTCTCCTCTTCATCCGGGGGGGCTTCGATCCCCCACCCAGGCCCCCCCGGGTGCAGGGGAGAGCCCGGAATAGCCACCCCCCCTTCAGCAGCCGCCGAAATACATGTAAAAAAAAAAATATATATAAAAATGACATTTACTTACCTTAGTGATCGATTGCTCCCGCCGGGTCTCCTCTTCACCAGGGGGGCCTCCGATCGCCCCCCCCCTGGCTCTCCAGCTTCAGGAGAGGGCCTGAAAGGCCCTCTCCCTGTCCTGCTCGGCGGGCGCCGCCATTTTGCCGATAAGCCCCGCCCCTTTGGGGGCGGGGCGTATGACGTCACACCTCCGGGTGTCGTCCTGGCTCCGGGCTGCGATTCTCACACTTGTCATCGCTGGCCACAGGAGGAGGAAGGCAGGTGATGATCTGATCACCTGCCTCCCTCCTCCACTGGCCAGCGATGACAATAACTGTCATCAGAGCTGCGAGGGACACAGAAGCTGAGGATCAGAGGTGAGTAAAGTAAAAAAAAGTTTTTATTTTTTAATAAAGTTATTTTTTAATCTGTGTGGTGTTTTTTTTTTATTACTGTTAACCCCTTGTGAACTGGTAAGGGGTCCATGACCCCTATACCAGTTCACAAGGCTGGGGGGATGGCAAGCCACCTGCGCTAGCGGGTGGCTTGCCATTAACCCTTGGCACCCCCATTACCTGCCTCTCCAAAGGCCAGGGGGGGGCAGAAGAGCCCGGGCCCACATAGGGTATGTGGGCTCGTAGGCTGCAGGGTGGGGGGGCCACATAAGAAGCTGGCCCCCCCACTCTGTGCCTACAAGCCCCCATAGCTGGTCCCGGGCTGGTAATGCTGGGTAAGGGGGACCCCACGTCATTTTTTTTTTGATTTTTAAGGGTTTTTAACCCTTAAAAATCAAAAAAAAAATGGGGTCCGCCCCCCCTGGGAGGGGGGACCCTATGTCTTTTTTTTTTTTTAATTAACCCCTTATGTTCTGTCACCCAGCAGCTATAAAAGGCTTCCAGCAGATGAGCAGAAGCCAGTGATTGGGAGGGGAAGATGGATGGGAGGTAAGTATTAAAAAAAAAAATAATAATAATAAAATATTTTTTTCTGCGTCTGTGTGGTGTTTTTTTTTTTTACATTTAACCCCTTGTGAACTGGTAAGGGGTCCACAAGACCCCTGTATCAGTTCACAAGGCTGGGGGATGGCAAGTCACCTGCACTAGCGAGTGGCTTGCCATTAACCCTTGGCACCCCCATTACCTGCCTCCCCAAAGGCCAGGGGGGGGCAGAAGAGCCCGGGCCCACGGGCTATGCGGGCTCGTAGGCTGCAGGGTGGGGGGGCCACAAAAGCTGGCCCCTGTGCCCTGTTCCTACAAGCCCTGCATAGCTGGTCCCGGGCTGGTTACTTTGGGTAAGGGGGCCCCCATGTCGTTTTTTTTTGGATTTTTAAGGGTTTTTAACCCTTAAAAATCCCAAAATAAAATGGGGTCCCCCCCATGGGAGGGGGGACCCTATGTCATTTTTTTCCCCGATTTAACCCTTTGTAGTGTGGATGGTAGTTGTATTTTATTTGTAAATGTTATAAAGTACTTGTTTCAGTTAGGGGGGTCTCCTGGGCAGGAACGGGGGGCTACCGATAAATATGTGGTACCGTTCTAATCTGTAGAAATGGGGCTTTCACATGCAATACGGTTTTCTTTAATAAAATACATTTTTTATTTAAAATAAAGGAGGCAATTTTCTAAAAAAAAATTTTATTTATTTACTTTTTTTTAATATCAATAATATTGTAAAAAAACAGAATAAAATTTACATTTACATGTTAAAGCCTAAACTCTGCTGCAAAAAATATATATATAATTTTCCAGAAAATTCCAGCAAAAATGTCGCAAAACATGGCGCAAAATGGGGAAAAATGACCTGTCAACAGAGGGTGACAAAATCTCAAGTAGGCTGGCAATTAAAAGGATTAAAAGTAGCTATGCATGTTGGATATTGTTCTGTTTGGGGGACCTTGCGCTTTCAGACTTAGCTTGTTTTTTCTGGTTTGCATATTTATATTTTAGGAAAAGGTGTTTTTTATTCAGCTTTTTTATAAATTTTTTAGGGAAACCCTGCGCAACCAAAGAATCCTTTGAGGGATCAATTCCAGAAAGATGAGCCCACTACAACAAGCTGGGTACGCTTAGAAAGCTTAACATGTGTACTTTTAGGGAATATATGGTTTATGGGGGATATTCCAAATGTAAAGGGTTGTTTTGGTTGAAAAATCGCAAGGTGTGCACCTTGTCTGCAGAGCTGAAATTTTCAAGAAAAATTACCGTTATGCGCATGCTTTACTTTGGGGTGTTTGGCAACTCTTCCCTTGACAGTAGCTATGCATGTTGGGTATCGTTCTGTTCAGCGGAGGTTGCTTTTTCAGATTATACTTGTTTTTTCTTGTTTGTATATAGTTTTTTTAGGAAAATGTTGCTTTGATTCTGCTTTTTTATCCTTTTTTTAGGGAAACTCTTTGCAACCAAAGAATACATTGAGGGATTACTTCCAGAAAACTGTGGCCACATCAACAAGCCTGGTACACCTAGAAAGCCTGAGGTGTGTACTTCCAGAGAATATATAGTTTGTTGGGGGTATTTCAAATGTAAAGGGTTATTTTTCTGGAAAAACTGCAAGGTGCGCATAGCGCATATCACAGTTGTATTTTTTTCTGAAAATCCCCTAAAGCGCTGTTTCAGTTTGGGGGAGTCTCCTGGGCAGGAAAGGGTGTCTACCTATAAATATGTGGAACCGCTGTAACCGGGAGAAATTGGGGTTTCACACGCAATAAGATTTTATTGACAAACTTACATTTTTTATTACAAAAAAACACTACAAATTGCAAAAAATAGATTTTTTTTTATTTTTTTGCACATATTTCACCCAAAAGTATTGAGAATACACAAAAAAAAGGCCAAACAAGACATCGCATGTTGAAGCCCAGACTCTTCTGAAAAAAACAATATATCATTTTCCTGGGAAATCCCTGGAAATCCCTTCAAAAATCACATTTGAACATGGGGAGCGCAAAATAGTTCAAAATGGTCTGGCACCAAGGGTGACAAAAACTCCAGGTAGTCTGGCAGCGAAAGGGTTAAACTTGGATGCACTCCCGCAGTCATCTGAATGGGTGAGGGCCAGAGTGCGAAGCCGAGTACCAGGAAATGAAGATTAGCTACAGTAGCTAGAAAGATACAGTAATAAATCACTCACCATGGGCAGAGCATCCAGTGCAGCCATGGTTTCTGACATTGGCAGGTCTTCTGCCCTCCTCACTTCAGGTTGCAGGCCCACTTACCCCACCAGCTGCAGCGTGCCCGGGTCAGAAACACTAAGCTAGTATTATTTTTCTAGCTAGTATTGTGTCTCTCCCTCCAATCAGCTTGACTGGAAGCTGGAGCTTGCCTGAAACCCAAATGAAGGAGACAGAAGAACTGTGCCATGCCAAGTACCATGGCTGTGCTGAATCCTCTGCTGATGTGTAAGGTGAGTACTTCTAGAACAGCAGTCTACAGTTCAAATACCTAGGTTTTTTTCATATGTTTTAGAGGAAAACCCCTTTTTGTCAGGTTTTGGTGTTCTGCCTTACTGTTTTGCAATCATTTGTGTTAGGATTGTGTTAGTACTTGTTTCCAAGTTTCTTATCTTCCTGTGTGTCTGTGATCGTAAAGTGGGAGAGTTTTCCTTGACCTTGAGAAAAAACAAACTGCCTACAAGTCCCAGACTGTGACAGGTGAGCTCATCAGCAGCTTTGGCTAAATCACGCAGCAGTAATAACCTCCCAAGGTGAGAACACTGCTAGTAATGCTTTAGCCACTGGAACACAAGATGGTGAACCCCTAATCTGCAGTTAGTTATTAGAGCAGATGGGATTAATCTCTGCCTAAGCCTCTGCCTCTGACTTACAACCATAAGATTGGTCATTCAAATGTACATGTTTATTATAACATCTTATATATTTTATATTGCAGACATCATGCTTTGATCTTTAAGATTACACATAACTTGTGCTGTGCCTCTGAATATATATATATATATATATATATATATATATATATATATATTTGTCAGTAAATCTTTGTAACATATCTCTTACTGTGGAACTATAACAAATGTAGGTCAGGTCACTATATATACACAAGAATCCCAATGGCACCAAGGGCATTAACATTGCTTTACTGACATATTTTATTACTTCCTCCGCAAAGAACTTCCTCTACAGCAGCTTTACATTAGAATTGCTATAGAAGGAGAGACTCTCTGTACGGATTCGAGATAACTCTTCTGTGTATTTACCCATCATATATTCATTGCAGTGCCCAAAGCTAGATAACATTTGTAGCATAACATTATTTGATAAAATCACACATTTGTTGACCTCTTTAAAACTATCTATTGTATATTTGCTTATACAATCCATGTACAGTAGCTTGCCAGTATTTTCAAGCATTATTTATTGAATGAGTCCATCAGGATAAAATACACAGGTCCTAGCAGATCTGTGGAGATAGATTTCTATACTATTAAAAAGGTGTTTTATCTGGTAGAATTGGCAACTACTGTCTGTAACCATATTTTGTTTTGTCTTTCAATAGAACATAACATTAAAGTGGACCAAAACCCACACCTCAACCCCCTCCCCCAGGGCATCCAGATTTGGGATGCCCACCACGTAAAACCTCCCAGGTCGGCTGGAAACTTGCCTTCTTTCCTGGCCCAAAAGCACATGCACAAGCAGCGACAGCATGCTCGGATCCGCTCATCTTAGATGAAGGAGCAGATTCAAGCATGCTGATTGGGTGAGAGGCTATAGGTCCGGGTGACCTGGGGGTTTCACACAGCAGGGCAATCCTGATCGGAGTGCCTCAGGGGCAAGAACCAAAACCCAGGATAGTCAAAATCCTGGGTTTTGGTCCACTGTAAGGGGGTTAAAATAGTTAACCTTGACTTAGGCCCTTATTCATCAAGGGATAGCGTCAGGTAGTGCCTTGTAAACGATAGGTAGCGACAGGTGAACGCCGGACACGGCACGCAATTACAAATTTATCAAGCGGATTCTGTTGAGCGACTGGGATAACGCCATATAGCTTCCGATTCATCATTATCCCAGCCTCAGTGTACAGCGCCGGCGTTCAGCCTTGCAGAGCGCCACGTCTTACCTCTTGCTACCTGTTGCTCTCCCATTCATTTCAATGGACGTTCTTTTACTTCTCTTTAAACAGGGTGTTTTTATTATTATTATTTTTTTATTCTCAAATAATGTTGGGATCTCTCCTGGCCTTGAAAAAGCCATTTTTTCATTTTTTTTTCAATTTTTATATATTTATGCAGAATTGGCATTACAGGTCTGGCATTAATGTGCTCATGTCAAAATGTTATTACAATGTGATTCCATATGCTTTCGCTTTGTTACTGGTGGATACATGTTAAAAAAACAGCCTTTAATCACACAGCCTCCAGCGCTCTGGGCTACAGCGAAGCATTTTTGAGTGCCGGTGGTGTGTGAGGCAGTTTTTTTTATGAATATGGTGTGAGTCGGTCGCACTGACCAGTCGCTACCATTCGCTCCCATACAGCACTGTACTGCTCATGTAGCGGCTCCCCACAACGTATTCAAAAATGCTGCACAGCGACTGAGGCGTTCTGAACTAGCGACCCACGGCCGAGCACAGCGACTACTAGCGGGCGCTCTGAAATGCCTTCTACAGGCGCTCATCTGTTGCTATCTGCCGCTAGTAATGAATCAGCCTGCACAACATATGTTATATACAGGGCTGTAGAGTCGGTAAGCCAGACTCCTCAATTTTATCATGCCCTGACGCCGACTCCAGCTCTGACTCCTTCATAAATAGCCAGTTATTAGTAATACATTGCCTGTATTAAAATAGTAACATAGGACTTTTTCTCACCATTATAAAAGCAATTGGGCTACTTATACAGAATATATTTATTACATGACAAATTCTGAACCAATAAATGAAAGCAGAGGTGCTCAACTACTTGAAGAGCATGGGCCACATAAGTGATTTGTAAACTGGTCGCGGCCTCAATGAATAGGTTCAGAATTTCACATTTTTCATTTTCAATAACATAATAAAGATTTTCTAAAACAATCGGGATCCCCACTGTCTGCACAAACAGCACCCCATTAAAGTGGACCAACACCCAGGATTTTCACTATCCTGGGTGTTGGTCCACTTCAGCGGGGCATCCGAGATCAGGATGCCCCGCTGTGTGAAACCTCCCCAAAAGCCCCAAAAAACGTACCTTTTCGGCGACGGACAAGCGACATTCACAAACGGCCAGCGCGGGCGCGCACACTGCTAGGGGGGGCACGCGGGAGGCGGCGGCGGCTGATCCGTCGCCGATAAGGTAAGGTTTTTTGGGGCTTTTGGGGGGGTTTCACCCCGTGGGACATCCCGATCTCGGATGCCCCGCGGTGAGGGAGGTGATCGGATGTTATAGATTCCCGGGCCGATCACCCCTGGGTGATGGTCCACTTTAACACACAAAACTTGCTCCAACTCTTGCTCCACGTCTCCTCAGCCCTGGTTATATATACATTTTCAGCCCCCAAAAATTGCACTATAGAGTCTAGCACAGTATGAAAAAATCCTATGGTGCTAATATATATTTGTGCACAGATTAAGAGGTAGATTAAGTAAGTGTTACAAAAAATTCTCTTGATAGTAATACATTTACTTTAGGTAAAAAAAATCAGGAAGACAATGCTTGGAAGACAAGGAAAGGCAATAGCACTTGAATGTGAAAAGGAGTAAAAAGTTCACTACTTTTCTTAGGAGTAAAAAGTGTCATTGTCTTCGTAGCCATCAACAGTGGAATTCTCATGATTTTTCATGTAACATGGATTTTTTCTACCAAAAGATTTTTTTTTTAACTCTTACTGAATCAACCTCTTAATCAGCATGCCCATCATGTTGGTCACATCCAGGCACTGATGGATAACCCAGGGTTCAGCCAGGGCATGCTGCTGGATGTGCATCATCTCTTCAACTACATCCTGAAAAAGCTCAGTGTTAAGACATTATCTTCACCAGGAATAAGGTCACCCTTGCATGGTCAATGGTAAAAAGTAGTCCCATGGGAAAGGTCGGGTGACTTTGCTGAATGATGAATGCATATGTGCTGTTATACATTTTTTTCTGATGGCTTTTTTTGTAGCAGAGCAGCTGTCTACACTTCAGGCATAGTTCTCTGGGGCAGACCCTCTCAGGTGCCTGGATACAGGGACCTGGGACTATCAGGCCCCCCTGTGACGGCCCTTCTACTGCATATTAAAGAAGGAGTCTGATCATTTCAGACCAGAGTTCTTCTTTAAAAGAACAGTGGGCCCCCAGAGAACAGCTGAATGGGAGGTAAGGTGCATACATTTTTTTATTGCCTACAGATGCTCTCTATATACATTATATTTGTTACATAATGTAACATTAAAGTGGACTAAAAGTGTAAATGGACTTTTGGTCCACTGTCTAGGGATGCAGTGCGCTGATCTAATAAAGCCTGAGGCTGGGCGATGAACTCACTGATACATTTACAGGATTTTTGCCTGTTTATTTTCTTTGACTCTTGAGGAATGTCTGTTGCACTGTAATAAAAAATGGCCAGCACCCTCATGAGCATACACTTCAGGAGAGCAGTTCTTGCACACATGGGCCCTGATTCACAGGCAGGCTGATTCATTACTAGCGCCAGCTATCGGCAGATGAGCATCTGTACAGAGGCACTTAGAGCGACCGCTAGTAGAAGCTGTGATCGGCTATCGGGGGCTGTAACAGAGCGCCTCAGTCGCTGTAGTAACCTGGCCGGCATTGATGAATGAGATGTATGTTGGGCGTTCTAACACCAGTACAGCACTGCAGGGAGCGAAAGGTAGTGCCAGCTCATTGCGACCGACTCACACCATATTCAACAAAAAAACATATACACAGTAGGCTCTCTGGATCTGGTCGTTATAGCATAGAGCGCCAGACGCTGTGTGATGTTTTTTGAAAACATATCCGCCAGTAACAAAGCGAAAACACATGTAATTTCATTGTTGTAACATTGTGACATTAATACTTCAATGCCAGACCTGTAATGACAATTCTGCATAAAAATCAAAAAAATCAAAAATGTTTTCTAAAATGGCTCTTTCTAGGCCAGGAGAAGTCACACAATTATTTGAGTGAAAAAATAAAAAAATAAAAACAAAAAATCCTGTTTAAACAGAAGAAAAGGACCGTCCATTGAAATGTATGGGAGAGAGACAGGTAGCAACAGGTAATACCTGGCGCTCTGGAAGCTAGAATACCAGCGCTATACGCTGAGCCGCATGTAATGATGAATCATACGCTACATAACGCTGTTAAAGTCGCTCACCAAAATTGCCTTCATAAATGTGGTATTGCGTACAGCTCCGGGCGTTCACCAGATGCTACGAGGCACTACCTGCCGCTATCCTTTGATGAATAAACACCTAAGAGTTAAAAACAATTCTCATTGTAGTAAAACATTCAATTCATAAGAAAAAAGCCTGAGAATTTCACTTTTAGTGAATCACCAGATCGTAAAAACAATAAAGTTAATGGCAATTTTTTACTCCTGAGAAAAGTATTGAACTTTTTACTCCTTTTTACTTTGTAGTAAAAAGTGCCATTGACTTTCATTGTCTTCCTATCTGGTGATTCACTAAAAGTGAAATTCTCAGGCTTTTTTCTCATGAATTGAATTTTTTACTACCATGAGAATTTTTTTCAACTCTTAGGCCTAAATTCAATAAGATTAAAAATCTCATGGTGGTAAAAAATTCACTTCATGAGAAAAAAGCAAGTAAATGCCATTGTTACTGATTCACCAGCTAGGGAAACAATGAAAGGCAAAGGCACTTTTTACGCCTTTGTACTTTATAGTAAAAAGTTTCATTGACTTTCATTGTCTTGCTATCTGCTGATTCACTAAAAGTGAAATTCTTTTTTCTCAAGAATTGAATTTTTTGCTACTATCAGAATGTTTCCAAACCTTAGTGAATCGAGGTCATTGGCCTTGATTCACTAAAGGTAGAGAAAAATAATCAACGCTTAGAAAACTGGAACGAATGCAAAAACGTTTAAAATTTAGAAGCGATTCAGAATGGCTGTTGAATTAAATTCGTGTACTCGAACACACTCAAATTGCAGTCGAAAAAATGCAAGCGAAAATGACTTTACAAGTGCTAAACTCTGTGAAAAATGGCTGGAATTTTCCAATAATCCCACAAATTCCATGTGTGAGCTTTTGCTGCTTAGCGGAACTGCCCCCTGTGCTTTTGTTGAACTTAATTTACATATTTATGTAGATCTGAGTGTAAATGCATGCTTGTATTTTGGGTTTTACCATATACAATTGTCTGTGTAATGTATGTATTTATCTGTTAGTAATAGATCAAGACAGTTGGATTTTCAGTTTTTTGTCTTAGCTCTTATTTGGCTCTGTATGTACAATTATAGGGGGATGTGAGGGGCCCTCGGAGCGTGATTTACAGTGAGCATTAGCTTTGTCTGAGGACATCCACATATTAATAGTTTTGCTACGTGGGACTCCCCAAATTGGGCTGACTTACCTTTCCAAGTAAAAAAGCTGAATGCACGTCCTCTTGTCCATTCATTGCCATATGCATTAGAACGTCCACCTGTTAATGTACAAAGGATGCCAATAAGCACAAGGAGAGGCCACATCCACCCATGCAGCCTCCTGTCTATGTGATCGGCTGTGGACGGCATCGTGCATTAGCCTCGAGAGGCCATGGGATGTGTTTTGCATTGGTCATGTGTTTTGGCCGCCCTTCTTTTAAAGTGGACCAAAACCCATGTTAAACGGCCCTGAAAGCTATGATTGGCTGCACGCTCGTACATGCGAAGTAGGACCTGGAAAAGTTGAGTTTTACTGGGCAACCTGGGGAGTTGCGCACAGTGGAGCACCCCAAATCAGGATGCCTCGGGAGCAATGATGAACATCCTGGTCCACTTTAATTAAATGTTTTTATTTTTTTTATTTTGGAACAGTCATATTTAAGTCATGGCATTATGTTTTGTTACATCATTTACACTTGTCTCTGCTGATCCAGTGTCAAGTCGTACAGCGGCATGCAATGCATTAATTGCACATTGCACGTGTTACTTTCCTCATGTTGTGGTTGGCTCTTGTGTCTTGCTCATGGTGCCCCAAGATAGTTCTAAGCAGTTGTGGGGCAGTTATGGCCTAGGTGTAGGGAAACAGGCTTGTGACCGGAAGGTGGCAGATTCCCAACCATGGGACATGACTGAAGTGTCCTTGAGCAAGGCACCTAACCCTTAATTGCTCCCCGCGCACAGAATTTAGGGCAGCCCCCGCTCCGGGCACGTGCACTTCACTGCCCCTTAGTTTGTAATTCACTTGTGTATAGTCATTTACATGGTGTTTATTCACTGGTGTGTACATGGAGTTGTGATGTTCACAGTGCACGGATGGGTAAAATGCGGAAAAGGAATTCCATGCGTGGAATTCAAATGGCCGCTATTGCACTATTATTATCACCACACTGTAATCAGTCATACAGAAAGCACATTGAGCCTCATCCTCATTCTCACTATGACATGTCCAATGTCCTGTGTAGGCCACTATCATTTATTTCATATAAATGTTTTTACTGTAATTTGTGGGGGCCTATATTAAATATCATTTTACACATTTTTATGTGCTTAGGCCTCCCTATGGTGTACTATGGGCTTTTTTTCCAGGCATAGTGGATAGAGGGATTCCATGGTGGAAGTCAGAGCACAGACATTTCTTCTCCTGAAAGCTGCTGAAAAAAAAATTGTGTGAAACACTTTTTTTTTTATCTTTTTCTTCCTTTTTTTCTCACACTTGAATTGAATGAATGAAAAATCACATCTTTTCCCCAAAAAACACACGAAAATACAAATTCAACCTTTAATAAATCAAGGCCATTATCATAAAGGTATTTGTTAAATGCACCCAAGGTTGGACTTACTGTAGTTTTGTGCATTGGTCCGCTCATTTCTATAAAGTCTAAATGTCTGTGGCATGTTTCCTAATCTTAGGGCCTAATTTATCATGTGCGTCAGTTAGCAACTGTTTTGTGGCTATAGCGCCATCTTCGGAGCGCTGGCATTGCAATCTAATCTGGTGCTGTGCTGAGTACTACATTGACCCTAGCAGCCATTGCGCCGAACTCGAATTAATTAGCTTGTTGCACTGAGGTACCGGCTGGCCTATGTCAGCGCCTGTTGGACCCGCTGGCCGATTATCCCAGCATCAGTGAGCACCACTTTGACTGTGTTTTTTCCCACGCTACCCAGCATATTTAATATTTGATTTTTCTCCTTGAAATCTTTGGCGCTGTATTTTTCCAATGCTGGTCGGCGTTTCAATTTTATGGTTACAAGAAATCACTGCTTGGGACAAAATTTACAGTGCGCCTAGGCTGCTTTGGACCATCTAGGTCCTGCGTTTCAAATATTGACAAGTCCCAATGCAAGTTCTGAACAAATATGTGTTTAATATAATGTGGAGGCTGATTCAATACTAACGCCAGATATTGCCAGATGAGCGTTTGTATAGCAGTGCTCATAGCGACCACTAGTAGACTCTGTAAGCAGGTATCAGGCGCTGTAACAGAGCGCCTCAGTCGCTGTGGTAACCTGACTGGCATTGATAAATGTGATGTGTGCTGGGCACTGTAACAACAGTATAGCGCTGCAGCGAGCAAGAGGTAGCGCCAGCTCATTGCGTCCGGCAATCGGAGCTCCGCACCATATTTAACAAAACACTACACACAGCATCAATGTCTGTTTCTGAACACATTTCGACTAGTAATAAAGCGAAAACACATGGAATTACATTGTTTTGACACTGGGACAATAACACTTTAGTGCCAGACCTGTAATGACAATTCTGCATAAAAATATAAAAAGTCAAAAAGGTTTCTAAAAATGTTTGCAGCCAGGAGAGGTCACACAATGATTTATGAAAAAAAATTTAAATTGACAAACACGCTGTTTATACAGAACTAATGAAAGCCCATTGAAATGTATGGGAGAGCGCTACAGAATGGCAGGTACTACATGGCCCTGGCTGCATTGCATGTCCCAACTTTGGAGACTCAGAAATAAGAGTAGGGACCACACTAAACACAGAGTGCCTTGCCGGGGCAGTGTGGCTTCCACATGTATCTGCAGATATGTGCAACCAAATCTCTGTCTTTCCACATAGCTAGACATGTTTGGTGCTTAATACTTGGATGATGAGAGGTTAAACTGGGCGGTAAATTGGATCCCAGGCCCTGAATAATAATGATGATAATTTTGTATAAATAATAGTGATGGAGCTACTCCCACCCCCTTTACTCAGTTACTACATGGCCCTCCTGAACCTAGAGCGCTGGCACTATACACTGAGCCACCTGGATTAATATATGCAACGCTACATGGCGCTGTTTCACTTTCTTAAATGTGGTTTTGCGTACAGCGCCCAGCGTTCACCAGACGCTGCCTCCCACTACGAGGCACTACCTGGCACTATATGTTCTTAAATAACCCCCTAAAAGCATTAAACGCTGCCTATGCAGATTTGTAGCTTTCCGAAGCTGGCCTCTACGCCCTGTTCTACAAGCCCTGCATAGCTAGTCTCTGGGCTGGTTATGCTGGGTAAGGGGGACCCCACATCTTTTTGTAGTGTGGTAGTGCAATATGCTTTTCTTTAAAAATAAATGAATGTTTTATTTACAATAAATGTAAAAATAAATAAATTCTAGTTTTCCTTTCTTGTTTTAAAAAAACACTAGAAAAATTACAAACAATACATTTCATGTAAAATGGCAAAACTCAAACAATATGACAATATATAATTTTCCTGAAAATTCCTGCAAAAATCAGTTAAACATGGCGCAAAATGGTTAAAAATGACCTGTCAACAGAGGGTGACATCTCAAGTAGGCTGGCAGTTAAAAGGGTTAAAAGTAGCTATGCATGTTGGGCATTGTTCTGTTTGGAGGCCTTGCTCTTACAGATTAAGCTTGTTTTTTCGTGTTTGTATATTGACATTTTAGAAAAATTTATTTTTATTCAGCTTTTTTAATACATTTTTAAGAGAAACCCTGCGCAACCAAATAATTCTTAGAGGGATTACTTCCAGAAAGATGCTCCCACTACAACAAGCTGAGTACACCCAGAAAGCGTAACATGTGTACCTTCAGGGAATAGATGGTTTGTGGGGGTATTTCAAATTTAAAGGGTTATTTTGGTTGAAAAGGTGCGCGCTTTGTCTGTTGAGCTGAAATTATCAAGTAAAATTATCCTTACGTGCATGCTTTACTTTGGGGTGTTTGGAAACTCTTCCTCTGACAGAACCTATGCATGTTGGGTATTGTTCTGTTGCGTTTTCAGATTTAACTTTTGTTAGGATAATGTTTAATTCTGCTTTTTTATTCTTTTTTTTAGGGAAAATGTAAAGGGTTGTTTTTCTTGTTGTTTTTCTGGTGTGCATAGCAGTTGTAGTTTATCTGAAAATCTCCTAAAGCGCTGTTTCAGTTTGGGGGAGTCTAATGGGCAGGAAAGGGTGTCTACCAATACTTATTTGGTACTGTTGTAACTGGAAGAAATGGGGTTTACACACAATATGATTTTATTGAAAAACTTACACTTTTTTATTGCAAAAACTACAAACTGTAAAAAATATATATTTTTATTTTTTTGCACATATTTCATGCAAAAATATTGAGAATACACAAAAAAAACGACACACAAGACATGTTGTGTTGAAGCCCAGACTCTGCTGAAAAAAAACAACATTTTCCTGAAAAAAGTCCCTTTAAAAATCACAGTTGAACACGTATAGCGCAAAATATAGAAAAATGGTCTGGCAATAGAGGGTGACAAAATCTCTAGGTAGGCAGGCAGTTAAAGAAGGTTTGGAATAGCTTGCATTTTGAAACACATCTCCATCTTTTACAGCAAGCTGCAATTTTTGCTAACTTCTTTCTAAAAAAAACTCCATGTCAGATCTAAGTTCTTAGTGATGCATTGGAAGATAGATTTAATCAGATTTGCCCTCTGCATTCCAGAAGTGGGAAGAAAATCTTAGATCAGGGAGTACTGAAATGACGGCTGCCAGTACAGAAACGAAGGTAGGAAACCCCAAGAGGACCAGAGGAAATAAACAAGCATAAGAATAATATATGTATGAGGAATTTCTGGAGCATAGCCGCGTATATATGCATCTACTTAGTCAGGAGACATTTGATGAAAGTTCTGTTTTAACTGTTTGTGTGTTGTGTATATGATAATTCTTCTTCCTCATTTATCCATTGCTTATTTAATTTATTGTTTTTTCTAAAATGTTTTTATGTATTTATTAGATTGCCTTAATCTGTGATGCAATGCTCTGCAAGAGAATTTCCTTGTATTTTATGGTAATAAAGTGATTTTTGATTCTTTCAACCCTTTAATTGCTAGCAATATTTTGCGCTATACATGTTCAACTGTGATTTGTGAAGGGATTTCCAGGGATTTGGGTGAAATATGTGCAAAAACACCCAACTTTAACTCTCCCAGGCCTGTTCTTTTCCAGGGGGGCATTCTGATTGGGATACCCGACAGTGTGTATCCTCGATGACTGCAGTAATAACTCACCTTTCTGACAATTCCCATGGCACATGTGTGGGACACCAGCCCAGGGGCTGAATTTTACCGCGTGATTGCTGTGGAGGTGAGTAAAACTATGGTTTGTCGGTAGTTATGTGTGTGAGTGACTCCAGCAATTAGGTAAGACTCCCCCAAAACATGCCACCTATATATGTTAGCTATTGCATTTCGTCTTGGGATTTGTCTTTGTGTTTTCAGAACCATATTAAATGCTGCATATTATTTGGAACCAGTGGTGCTAGAATTCATTCTTTTCTGCTTATGTTGATGGTCATTCATTTTTCCTGTGAACATTGCTCCTTGCTCATGAGCCTTGGATGAGCTGATTTTTTTGTTGTATGGTACCCCCCATGTCAGTTTTCAGTCTAGTACCAGTTTTAGTTTTTTTAAAAAAATGGGTGTTGGAATGTTTTATTACAAACACATTTGTAAAAAATGATCTGTACCTTTAAATGTAAAAAATGATCTGTACCTTTAAATGTAAATAAATGTGCACCTCGCCAATTGAATCTACCAATTAAATGCAGGTTTTGAAAAACAGAGAAGAAAATATTTTTTTTGCACTTTATCTTGTGTTGAGCTGCAAAGCCTCTGCAAGCTCTAAATGAATTACCCCTATCGGGCATTGTATGTTATAGTCCACATTTAAAAAGAGAAGCTGCAAGAAAAATGAAACATCCACTTTGGATTTTGAGTGAGGTGGAAAGAGTGTCATTGCGGTAGAAATATAAATGTGGAGAACATATATTACTGCTTCAATGACACTCTTTCCATGAATATGATTATGACAATAATGATTCAGGATTCTATAAAAGATACAGGTAGTTTTCAACTATTCTGGCCAGCATACATATCAAGTAAAGCTAGGCTTTTGGAACTTGCACCTATATCTTGAAAATAAAATTAATGTAATATATCACAGGTTCCCAGCAACGGTACGGGATCCTATCAGGTGGTATTTGTCAGGCCCAAGGCCTGATTATAGAATAAGCATATGTATTATGATTGTATAATGTATAGTCCAAGACCTGGGTGAGGGGTCACCAGACTGTGTTTTGTGTACTCCAGCTTTATGGGGAGTTCTGTTTGTGGTACTTCCTTCTTTCAAGTCAAAAGCCTTTGAAGTAGCAGGATGTGCTGTGGCTGGACCCACCATAAACCAGAACTCAGATTAGAGACCTGGCAGAGAGATGCCCTCACCAGGTGGGGTCAGGGGGAGGGGGATGAAGCTTTTCCCTCCTATATTTAGCTAATAAAAGATAATGCTAAGGACATTCTAAGTCAGAAACCTAAGGCAAAAATCTCTGACACAAGCCTGTGGCAAAAACACTGGACATAAGACCTTAAGCACCAGCTGGAGACACTCACAAGGACTGCTACGCCATTATACTGTAAGGACTTTTATTTGCTGAACTGTCTTGCTGTACTCTTATGTATTTTTGTACCTGTATGTCATTTGTTTCTGTATATTACATCTAGCACTGTGATACCTTTTTATCAGATGAAATATTTAATTAATCAGCTCTGGCCTTTGATCTCTAAATATATGAGCTCACCTTTCTGAATGAAGCTCTGGTGAAACACGTTTATCAAAGGGTTAATTTGGTGACTTGCTGGGACTAGTAGTGCATACCCAGGGGTCTGGTGGCTTTAACCCTTGCACCATCACACTCTCTCTAGCATCTTGGCTGGGCTGATAGAGTGCGATCGTGACAGTATTCAACTAGGCTGCAGCCTGATTTATACCTCAATCTGACCTCCCTGCATCTCTCCTTTACCAAAGTCTGATTTGATGTGGCAGTGGCAGCTATGACTGTGGATGTATCATGTTGCCTTGATCCCTCTTTTTTATTTTTGTAAAATGTTATAGATGCTTTGAGAACCGGGAAGCCTTGTTTCTCAGTAAGATGGAACGTGTTTCCAGAAGGGGAGCTTTTTAAGGCTGGTACAGGATTTACAGACTTCCTTCAGTGGCTGCTATCACCCTGGAGGTATCCTATTGCCTTGACCCCACTTTTATTTTGAAAAATGCTTTAGATACTGATATCAGTCCACTTAAAGTGGATCAAAACCCAGGATAGTCAAAAGTTTTGACTTTCCTGGGTTTTGGTCCTTTCCCTGGGGGCAACCTGATCGGAGGTGCCCGGCTGTGTGAAACCCCCAAAACGCCACTGTCAACACACCTCTTCCTGGTCCCACGGCGTGTCTAAGGGAAACGCTCTGACAGCCGCATCCTCTGCCTCCCTCTAACAGGGAGCATGCCCGCGCCGGCCATTCACAAAAAAGGCACGCACACAGCTAGAGGGAAGCAGAGGATGCAGCGGTCAGAGCCGCTGCTCTTAGACGCGCTGTGGGACTGGGAAGAGGTGAGTTGGCTGCGGCGATCTGGGAGGGTTTCACACAGCAGGGCACCTCCGATCAGGGTGCCCCCGGGGAAAGGACCCAAACCCAGGATAGTCAAAATCCTGGGTTTTGGTCCACTTTAGTGACTCCACTTGAGATCCTCAGAAAATGGAAAGTGAAACTTGATGAAAAACATTACAATTACACATATATATTTACACAGGTTAGCGTCCATCTATTCAATTAATTTTGTTTCTTCAACTAAGGCTGATTTACACCAGATCATTACTAAAAAACCCAACTGGTATCAATCCAGACTTTACTTCAAAAACTGCCAGCAATCCCAAACTCACAGGCGAGCCACAACCTACAAAAGGTACATCCTACAAAAAAACAGTCAGTCACCCTTCTCCCACCCAAAATCCTGCCAGTCCCTAACCCTTATAAAAACAACAACATTGTTGTGCCCCACTGGGGACCCTCACCCACACACACACAACATTCACACCATGCTCAAAAAAGGCCATGGAAAACAGTACAATGATTGATCCGAGGTCTGAATATCTACCTACAAAGTTACATATCAAAAGTTCAAAAACAGGCAGAACATTGGCAACACTAGATTGTGTCGGAATAAATTATCACCATACACCACTGTTATATTCAACATCCTAACAGATGCACCTGCTCTCATAAGGGTTAGGGACCGGTGGGATTCTGGGGAGGAGAAAGGTGAGTGTCTGTGATATTAAGAGTTGGGGCTGGGGCTTCTGCAAATTTTAATCTTAAGGTAAAGCCCCCATTTGGCAGTTTTTGGGAGTTCTGCCTTATTGTTTTCCTCTTCTGGAATGTAAAATTAACATTTGTGTTAGTATTGTGCCCTTACACCTGTGATTTACTTATCAGCATGTTGTTTCCATGATTCTCATATTCCCAGGGCTCTGTTTTGCGACAGTGAGAGTGGTTTTCCTGGCCTTGGGTAAAAACTACAAAAAAACTCAAGATTGTGTTCCCTCCTATCTGAAGAGGTTGAATTCCATGTCGCCTCTGCCTTAGCCAATCAGATGATTAGCAAGACAGAGTGAGGAAGTCTCTGATCTGTACATAAAATGCACCAGATGCAGTAAGTTGCAAAGATAAACATATTGTTGCTAGGGCAAACAGTTTTTTTTATAACATAGAGTTGACAAATGAAAAAGAAAGAAAATAAAAAATAGGCTTAGCACATTGAAGACATCATTTTGGCACACACTAATGGAAACTTTATTTTTGTTATACCAGTATTTGGCCACTACAGTATATACCATTCTTCTGTCTCTTGTGATTTACACCACACCCTGAAAAATAATAACTAAAGCTCATCACGTAAGTAACAAAATTACAAATAATGAGCCAAGCATTGTGTTATCACTGGCACATGACAGCATAAATAAGCATGCTTAGCTGCAACAGACTTTTTGGCAGTCGGGAACTCAAGTTCTTCCTCAGCAGGGAATAGGCATTCAATTGCTATTTACAAAACATACTTTACACCTCTTGGCTTAAAACCTCCAAAAGATTGCTCTGAATAGTTTTGCAACAGCACTATTTTTAGAGCTACCAAAAATATTCCTTGGCACTATGACTAAAATATTTCACCATGATTAGAATTGAATGTACATAGTTTCTCACACTGTTTCAACATTGGCAGAACAACTACAGCAATCCTGGCAACCTTGGGAAGGTTTTTAGAGCAGTATTTCCCAAACGCTGGTGGTATGCGATATCCTGTTAGGTGCTGTACAGAGATGCTGCAGACTGACCGGTACCCCAGCCTTATCTTCTGTCATTTATAATCTACGCAAACTTGATTCATCCCATCAATCTTAAAAAATTCCAAATAAGGTTAAGGACCTATGCTTTAGACCAGGGTTTCTCAACCAGTGGTACAGGTGGTACACAACAAGGTTGCAGAATGATGTGTACACCAACATGCTCTGCTGCCACCTAAATTTTACTCAAAGCTGGTTTTCTTACAAAGGGTGATGAAAACTATTCAGGAAATTGTTATGCACTTTAAATTGTTGGCTTGTGCATTTGCATCACGGTTTCTGGTGACTGACAACCCATAGCTTACTTGCTATTTGCCTTTATGGCCTTCATTCAAAACTCATCCAAAAACCTCTGCAAAGGTTGCGAGAATCCTCTACAGGCTGACCTGTTGGATTCTCTTACCTTTGACATTTATGGTAAATGTCCAATGTTTAAATGCACAGTTAGTGTAAAAAAAACACATACTTTTCCAATTGGTGTTTGTACATCTTTGACAGATCTATCAAATTTTGGGCAGAAAAAATAACTGCTTCTGCAACTAGGTAAAATAACTTTTACGGAATATAGATAATGGGGTTCAAAAACTTGGACCACCTTGATAGGATGCCCTGCTAAGTGTGCTCTATAGCAATAACTGATTTTGGGAGCAGAGAAGACATGGTTGTTGTTTTAGGCTACAGGTCATGGTCAGGTGGCTGGAAGACGTGGTAAAGATTAATACCAAGAGATTGTGAGCAAGCAGATGACAATGTGATAAAGAGCCATAATAAGTGTTTGCGGGCATGCAGCTGGCAGACATTGGTAAAGATTAAGATTTCAGATTCGGATCATAGTAAACTTCAACCCGAATTTAGCAAATTAGTTTTGTTTTAATCAAAACAGAATATTGTCAAATTTTGGGTCCAATTCAACCCACTCTGCTTTTTGCTAAATCTGTCTATAGATAATGGAAGAGGCCACCATTAGCCAAGTGGAAAAGATAGGATAAACCTCCGATAACTGCAATAAACTAATGTTAGAGGCCCCTTTTAACAGAATACTGTATTGTCACAGTGATAGAAGAATTCCTCTTCAGCTGCTTTAAATCATCCTTATGTGAAGGTAAAGGGAACCTTTAACAGAATAATCTAATTTTAGAGTGGAAGACTATTCCCTTTCTTATAAGGTATAACATATTTATATGCATATAATGTATCAGTAACTATTTCATTTTAGAATTAAGTCTTAGAATTTTATCAAAAAAGAAAAAGAAGACTTTTATGGTTAAATAAGGTGTCAGTTACTAAAGTTAATTTAAGTTCACTAGTTAAAAATAAGTTGTTAGGAATTGTGATTTTTTGTTTTATTATGGAACGCTCTAGCTTTATATACATATGTTGTACTAAAATAAAAGGGACATTCTTGGACTCTAAAATTACATGTTTGTGTTAAAGAAAACCTTTAGCTTTGCCGGGAGCTGCAGGGAAATTCTATTTCTAAAACAAATTAATTTGCTAAGGGGAACTCTAATGTTTTTGTTTCAGTTAGAACCATGGTGATCATACTAACTACATGGTAAAGCAAGGAGCCCTATGGGTGAGCAACTTGCATCTCAGTAAGCCTTTTAATTTTAATACACAAGAAAGTGCAAGGAAAAATGGTACACAGGGGTGGCTTGGCCAAAGAGAAACCCAGGACAATGCCTGGTGAGCACCGCTGCTTTGGGGCCAGTTGAGCTGCTGATTTCAACACCCAGTTTAAATCCCTGCCCTCCTTAGCCGCCTTCCTCAATGCTATAGCCCCGGCATCATGGTTGGGGGCCTCAGCAGGGATGTCTTGGGCCGGCCAGGGGCTGATAAAAATCCAGAGCTGATTTTTGTCCCCAGTCCACCACTGCCTGTACCTGGCGATGGAGCATTTTGACAGATGAGGTACTGTACATCATTTCTCTAATAGCATATGGATATTTTAGTTTAGTTTAGTGTGGAGGGTAACTTATTGCTAGTTCCACTGAGCGCCAATGGTGTTGCTAAGGAGAGGCGCTGACAGCGCCCGCGGCATAACACTGCAGAAAGGCCAACCGCACTATTGACGTTTTCGTTTCTTTCTAAGTGGTGTTGCGTTTTTCTGTCCGACTTTGATAAAAGCCATGAAAGCTGGGCGCTCATGAAGCGGACTCCCTGTGTTAAATCCTGTCTCTGCTAATCAATGCTGCTGGTTGCTTATAGCCATTTCACAGCAGAGTTCTCTACTACTATAACATGCAATACAAATCAAACATTGTTCAGATAAACATATATTTTATCAAATATCAACAACTAAATCACAATAATAAAAATAAATGTGCTATATTGTAAGTCTGGCTTTTCACATCAATAATTATTTGGTTTTTTTTTTCAAAGGAAGCTGATTTTTTTGCCACAACATTTTTAGTATCCTAAAATTCACAACACATAGCACAATGCTAATAACGGGGCCACTAATAACTGTTCGGAAGGTAGGTAAATATTTGTGAAACACATAAACCAGTTTCCAGCGGGGCAACACATGGTGATAGTTATGTATCTCTAAACATCGGAAACATTTTAACCAAATGTTGTTAAAACACACACACACTATCTGAGGGACTTAACACAGGTCCAGGTGTCAATGTTTCAGTAAACCTTTTTGGGGAAGCATTTAGCACTATTACATGTATACCTGAAAAACTGAGACAAGCATTCATCGAGCCACAAAATTGTGACAAACAACAACATCATTGGTAAGGGCACAAATTAATTCATTTGTTGTTTTCATTAAAATGATTGAGAGATCTTCACCACAGAGGCAAACCGGATGTGCACAAAGCGAAAACGAGAGCAGAACAGTCATAGCGGAGCAAAGTGCCGCTATATTGCTATATTTAGCCTCCAGCCCTGAATGCTGCAAGCCCGCATAGCCTTTTCGGGCTACGGGCTCTTCTACCCCCCCCCTCGGGTTTTGGGGTGGCGGGTAATGGGTGGGCAGCAGGTGACTTGCCAGTCCCCCAAGCCTTGTGAACTGGTATAGGGGTCTCATGCATCCCTTTCCATTTCACAAAATGGTTAACTGTAACAAAAACACAGACACATGAGAGCAAAATGTCATTTAATATTTTTTTTTTCTTTATTCACCTCGGATCCTCTGCCCCGTGCCACTTGACCAATGACAGCTCTTGGTGATCCTGGAGGGGGGTGGGGAGGCAGGGGATCATAGTCGCCTGCCCCTCCCTCCACCGGTCACCATGGCATTTAAGGACTCTGCGCCCTGGGAGCGGGGTGAAATCAACGGGATGACGTCATCCTCCGCACCCAAAAAAAGACAGACTAATGGCATTCTGCAGCAATGGTGGAACCAGAGGCCTCTTCTGGGCCTCCCTCAACATGGAAGAGGATGTTGCAACAAGTGTCAGCAGCGTCAGAAACATGGGGGGGCTGTTCCAGTCCATCTTCTGTCGGACAAGAGCCTGGGGGTGAGGATCAGAGGATCAGATCAGGTGAAGAAAAGACTCGGCTGGAACGATTACTGGCTAGAGTGTTTTTTATGGCCGGGTAAAGTCAGATCCGCAAGTCTCGCGTAGCTGGTGCTTAATGGTTGGAGAGGCAGCTACATGAGATGCACATAGCTCTCATGTAGCTCGCACGTGGCCATAGAAGGCTTAAGAGAACCAAAACCGGACTTGGGCCGGCCCACAAAATTGGAATGAAACATTGCCGCCCTTGTGCCACTCATGTAGCAAGCAGTGGGAATATCTCGTGTCTGGCCCTAGACAGGGAGGAAAGACTGGCATTAAGGTTATATATACAGGTAGAGCAGAAATTGAGAACTGATGTTGAAAAGGTAGCTGCCCTGCAGTATTTTTCTATTTTCACAGCAATAGTTTTCCCACTGGTACCTGTTGTCTATTTGTTGTGTATTTCTTTTGATATTGTTCTCTTCTTCAAAGACAGTGAGAGCAAAACACTGTGTATTATTCCAATGCTCATGGTGAATGAAGAGAGCTCACAGCAGCCTTACACATTGCACAAGGAAAGCATTTCTATCTTTCAGTGGGTTTTAACAGTTTTCAACTTTGAACTCACTGATAACAAGTGTTCAGCTTTCCAACTGGGTTCTTCAAAATTTCCACATTATAAAACTTTTTCCACAATGTAATACACAGTGAACAATTAGTTTAGGATTAATTAAGTCCTAGGCAAGAGCCTAAGGACTCTAGGGATATCCAGGGCTCACATGGATTAGTCTTGCTTAAAATTATTCCAATTATAATAAGGATGTTGAAAACCCCAAATAAGATGTGAGAGGTTACTGTGTTCTCAATGTACATATACTGTGTGCTGTATGAAGCAGGATAATGATCTTTAAGATACTTGCTTACCTGGTTTTGCTGCTATTCCTTAAATTGGATTTCCAGTAAAATATAACGAGTAGATTTTCCCCTCAAACTCCTGCTAGTGATAAAAGCTGTTTCATGTTGCCATACTTGAAAATCCTGCTTCAGGCTGAGCAAGTATGCACACACAAGCTGTAGAAAGGCTTTTTTTGGTTTAGCCACTCTATTAATCTTTGCTTCCTTTTGATCTTTATCAGGGTTGGTCTGTCGATAAGTCTTAAAAGGGACTTATTTATTGAATGAAAGTAAAAATAAAGCAAATAACAGAAAATCGGAGTAACAGGCAGAATCAAAATGGTATCAGACCTTTCTCAGAGCTCCAAACCCAGCTATAGTATTAAGATATATGTTATGGCTTCCTTGGGGTCCATACTTGTAGAGAGTGAAATCCATTTTATCTCCAGGTACCGCCCCAGGTACCACTCCCTTATTCCATATACATCACTCATCTTCATTATTCTCTAACCAATCAGGACACAGATGATTGAAGCCTAAGCAGGTATGGCACTCAACCCTACTAGAGGGCAATCTTGTGAAGCAATTGGGGGTACGGGGTTTGCTATAGGTCAGTGTACAGTTGGTTTTGGGAGGGGCTTAGCATTCCTTTTTTGATGTGTAATTAGATTCAGCCACTCAATGAAGCTTCTGCATTTTTCTAGGCTGAAAAACAAACAGCCAAGTCATCTTCATATGTCATAGGGGTTTGCCATAACAATGCTGTAAATCCATCTCAAAGGGAACATGGTAGGGTTATATTGCTCAAGGCACTACAAAGAGATAGATGTCTGGCATTGAATTCATTCTAGTCAAAAGCAGAAACTTAAAGGGTCACTCCAGCTTTCCAACACAAGTGAACATGCCTGGAGAGTGTTTGATTTATTGTCCTATAGTGTGGTTGCTGCTCTGCTTGGCATTGTTCTGTTGGCAGTGTGCCAAGATAAGTGCCATCTGAATGCAATTGTGTTTTTAGTCACTTCATGTTATTTTATATGCTATTTTTACTGAACGCCTGATTTTAGGTAAAGTACATTTATCTGTACATATATCTGTATCTGAATTTGCCATGCTGAATATTGCTAATTAAACATTAATTTTATAACTTTTAGCTGAATTACTCACTAAAATAGCAGTTGTCACCTTGTTATTTCTTAGGACTTCCTAATGCCATGTCTCACATTTTTGAAAAACATACAATGAACAATAATTACAATAATTACATTTTGAGCAGATTTACCTAGAGGAACACCCTCCTTGCAGGTGCATATGAGAAAACTTCATTTCGTTGCACAAGTCTGGTTTTCCTGTGCTCACCTGAAGGGAGGTTAGGGGTGTCCCTCCATGTAAGCTCTCAATGAAATAATGTATGGTCCTGATTCAATAAACTTTCCTGAAAATAGGGACAGTATTTACACTTTATTTCAGAACAAGAAGGCATGAGATCAAAAAAGGAAGACATTACAGGAGTTAATATATGCCTGAAAGTACTCATGATGATTATTACCACCACAGTAAAAACCTAAGCATTATTAATCCTTTCAGTGTCGTGTGAAATTTACATTGCGACATCGGCAATTATAAAGTGCCAGCTACGTAAATATCACATGGCTGGCAATTACCCTCTAGAGTTAAAAAATTAGAAAATCTCCGTCCACTTTCCAGCGTCAGGAGATGTCCTCTTTTCGGCCACCTGCGGGATAGAGTACATACATTCTCTGCCCCAAGCTGGGTATCCAGCAGTTTGCTCCCACTGTAGTGAGGGGTTTTTATGCCAGTAGAGTGAGCTGACATCAGCTCACTTCACTGGTATAAAAAGCCCCTCCATGCAGCAGGAATGAGCAGCGGAACCAGAACAACCTAGACTGGGATTGGGATGTGGGAAAGCAGCAGTATGAGACAGCACCCGGCGAAGGTAGGGATAAGTGGCAGAGCAAAAAGAAATTTAACAAAGGACTTTTTCAAGCATGTTCACACTTTGTGAACTGGTAAGGGGTCCTTGAGACCCCTATGCTAGTTCAAAGGGCAAAGGGGCTGGCAAGCCACCTGCTAGCAAGCAGGTGACTTGCTGAAAACCCCCACCCGATTACCTGCATCCCCAATAGCCAGAGGGGTGCAGAAGAGCCTGGCACCTATGTAGGCTATGTGGGATGGTAGCCTTTAGGGGGCGGCTGGGCTACCAGTCCACATAGCTGATGCCTAGCTGTGTTGCTGGAGTAGTAGTAGTTGTATTTTATTGAAAAATCTCATAAAGCGCCCTTTTTAGATTGGGGTGTCTCCTGGGCAGGAACGTTACATATGTGGTACCACTGTAATTGTGAGGAATGGGGCTTTCACAAAAATATGGTTTTCTTGTAAAGCATATATTCTATTTAAAAAATGTACAAAATTGAAATCAGAGGACGCGTCATCAGAGGGCGCCTGAGAGCATTGCTACACTACTATCATAGGTAATCCTACTAACTTACCTTTCAGGTATCACTGCTGGGATACAGGAAATCTAAGCTAACATCTCCTCACTGAACTAGTGGGCCACACCAATGTCTGAAACTAGAGATGAGCGAATCGATTCGGACAAACCCGAATTCGTTCCGAATTTCAGAAAAAATTTGATTCTGAACGAATCCGAATTTCCCCGCGATTCGATCGATCGAAGTTTTCCTTTAAACTCCATTTATTTCAATCACAGCCATTGTCAAATGGTGGATGCACATGTCTGGACATATCCCCTGGGGCAAGTTATCATGCGAAGGTCACATGCAGCCTATCAGCAGCCAGGAAGCTCGGTGACGTCACAGTGCTATATAAACGGCGGCCATCTTGCTTGTGCACATTTCAGCCTAGCATTGCAGACAGAATGGAGGTTGCTGCAGACAGGGAGAGACTTACAGACAGGCAGGGAGAGTCAGGGAGACCCACAGAGACCCACACAGTGCCAGGGAGAGCCAGGGAAAGATAGGGAAACGATACAGGCAGCAGAGAAAGTGACAGGGAAACTTTTTTTTATTTTCACTTCACTTCATTTGCTGTAAATATTCCTGGCCACTGTGCATCCCATCTTGGCAGTGGCATATTTAACCCTATCTGTTACACACAAGCATATCTTATAACTCGATTTGTTTTGAATTGGTTTTGTGCGTCCTGTAAAAACACCAGGCCGCAGGGTATCCCAAACCAGCACATTTCACCCTGTTATACTAAATCAGCTTCTAAAGGCTCTGTTTTATTAATATATTGCATTTTGAATTGGTTTTGTGCATCCTGTAAAAACACTGTCACGCTCTGGGTACTACAGCGATCCACTTAGATAACTCCAGCCCTCTCAGTAAGACCTCAACCCCCAATCTCCGCAGCCAGCTTCACCTATAGGAGCCCCCGCTTGCCGGGACGCAGAGCACGCCTGCCCGGGATCGGTTGCCCCCAGGACTTCAATGGCTCAAAGATTGGAGTCTTACTGTTCAGAGGCCTGGAGAACCCGCGGCTGGAAGTGGTGCCGAGCAGCCCAATGGCTGAGCGTATACGGAAGTCCAACAGGCTTTGGGTCGGCAACGGAAGTTCTGAGATGGCAATGGAACAATAGGGTTGGACAGTTCGTGGTCGAGGATCAAGCAGAGGTCGGCAACAGGAGATCAGATCGGGGATGGTCAAACACAGGCGAAGGTCGGCAACAGGAGATCAGATCGGGGATGGTCAAAAAACACAGGCGAAGGTCGGCAACAGGAGATCAGATCGGGGATGGTCAAACACAGGCGAAGGTCGGCAACAGGAGATCAGATCGGGGATAGTCAAAACTCAGGCGAAGGTCGGCAACAGGCGATCAGAATATTCACAAGAGACAAAACGCTACTAGGTACAAGGCACTATCACAGGCAATTCCCAACTGAGGGGGAATTGCTTTTATAGGGACAGACAGGGGAGGGGAAGTGTAGGTGATTGGTGCAACTACAATCTTGGAAAACATTGGACGGAACCAAAAAGGGCGTGTAGCCCAAAACCTCTCTATTGGGCTCATTGGCCCATAGCCTGAACCAAGGGGGCGTGCCTGTGCCCCTTGGTTCAAACCTTTTCCCACTACAGCCTCCGGCGGGCGCGCTGTGTGCAGCGCCGCCGGAGGGCATAAAAGTTACGTGCTCGCGCATGCGCGCGCGAGACAGTAACGCGGGCGCGGGCACGAGGGAGGAGAGCGGCCGTGCGCGGCGCCGCCTGAGCCGCCGCCGCCGCCGCTGCTCGGCGTGGCCGCCGGGCAGGAGCTGCTGCGGCCGGGCGCCCGAAGCCAGCGTTGGAACGGGGCTCAGGTAAGCGCCGATTCCTGACACTACCCCCCCCCCTTCATGAGGGGCCTCCGGACCCTCACCGGGTTTCCCTGGATTGTCATGATGAAACTTCTTTACAAGAGTACTGGCGTGCACATCCTTAGCTGCTACCCAGCACCTTTCCTCGGGACCGTAACCAACCCAGTCCACCAAATACTGTAAAGAATTACGCACTTTACGTGAATCTAAGATCTTATTCACTTCATACTCGGGCTCATTATCAACAAGAATGGGCGAGGGACCAGCAAGAGGAGTACTTTTCGCCGGTTTTAACAATGAAACATGAAAAGAATTAGGTATTTTCATAGTCGGCGGGAGTTGAATCTTAAAAGACACATTATTCAACTTCTTGATTATCGGAAAAGGGCCAATGAATTTAGGACCCAATTTGCTAGAAGGTTGACGGAGCGCAATATTTTTAGTGGAGACCCAAACTAGATCGCCTACTTGAAGAGTAGGTTCCCGTGATCTACGACGATCAGCAAATTTCTTATATCTTAAACCAGTGGTTTTAAGAATTTCCTGAACATGTGTCCAGATATTCTTCCGTTCCTGAAGCCACTCCTCCAACGCCGGCAAGTTGGAAGGTGCCCCTGAAAGGGAAGAAGCTCTAGGATTTTTCCCCAAATTACAATAAAAAGGCGACATCTTGGTACTCTCACTAGGCGCATTATTGTAAGCAAATTCGGCGAAATCAATAAATTCTGCCCATTGTTCTTGGGCATCCGAGACATAACACCTTAAGTACTGTTCCAAAGTTTGATTAGTTCTTTCCGTCTGCCCATTGGACTGGGGATGGTAGGCAGACGAAAGAGAGATCTGTATACCCAGCCGCGAACAGAAATGTTTCCAAAAACGGGAAGTAAATTGGACGCCCCGATCAGAGACTATATTGGATGGAATACCATGAATACGAAAAATGTGTGAAGTAAATAATCGAGAAAGCTCTGGTGCAGAAGGAAGCTTAGCCAAAGGAATGAAGTGTGCCATCTTACTGAAACGATCTACGACCACCCAAATAACAGTATTCCCGTGTGATAAAGGTAAATCTACAATAAAATCCATAGAAATATGAGTCCAAGGTTCAGCAGGGATTTCAAGAGGAACCAAACCGCCACTGGGAGCTTTATGTACCCCTTTACTCCGAGCACAAACAGCACAAGCGTCGATAAAGGCAGTAATATCGCGTCTCATGGTTGGCCACCATACATGGCGGCGGGCAAGCATAAAGGTTTTTCGGTTACCCACATGACCAGCAGTTTTAGCATCGTGAAATTCGCGAATTACATCTGGACGCAAATGTGTCGGTACAAACTGGCATCCTAAGGAAACATCACTAGGAGACTGGTTTTGAAACGGCGCCAAGGTATTAGAGAGATCAGGGAGTAATGCCCCGACCACACAACCCATAGGTAGAATCGGGTCACCAGTATCACCCCGATCCCTACATTCGCCGAACATGCGAGATAGAGCATCCGCTTTAGTATTTTTTACACCCGGCTTGAAGGTAATAATAAAATTAAAACGCGAGAAGAATAATGCCCAACGTGCTTGACGAGAGTTCAATCTCTTGGCAGACCCAATGTATTCAAGATTTTTGTGATCGGTATACACAGTTATGGGATGTAAAGAACCCTCCAGCCAGTGTCGCCATTCATCAAAAGCCAGTTTAATAGCTAATAGTTCCCTATTACCGACATCATAATTTTGCTCCGCGGTACTGAATTTACGTGAAAAATAAGCGCATGGATGAAGACGCTCAGGGTTACCGGAATATTGCGACAAAACTGCACCCACTCCCAGCTCTGAAGCGTCCACCTCAACAATGAAGGCCTTATGAATATCTGGGTGAATTAACACTGGTGCCGAAGTAAAGGCCCGCTTCAAGGTCAGGAAGGCCTCACAGACAGAGGGAGACCAGTTAGCAGTGAAGGCCCCCTTGCGGGTAAGATTGGTAAGAGGTGCAACAATATGAGAGAAGCCTTTGATGAACCGCCGATAAAAATTAGCAAAACCTAAAAAACGCTGTAATTCTTTTAAGGTCTTGGGTTGAACCCACTCCTGAACCGCTGAAACTTTCCCCGCGTCCATCTCCAAACCCTGGTTGGTAATAATATACCCTAAAAAAGGAACTGTGGTGACTTCAAACACGCATTTAGAAATTTTAGCATATAGATTATTTTCTCTCAACTTCTGAAGGACCATCTTTACATGTTGCCTATGTTCGGACAAGGTATTGGAGAAAATTAGAATATCATCTAGATAGATCACCATGAATCTGCCCAAGTACTCACGAAAGACATCGTTAACAAAGTCTTGGAAGACAGCAGGAGCATTACAAAGGCCAAAGGGCATAACTAAATATTCGTAATGACCATCTTTAACATTGAATGCAGTTTTCCACTCATCCCCTTGCCGAATACGAATCAGGTTGTAGGCCCCCTTTAAGTCTAACTTGGAGAACACCCGAGCACCTACTACTTGATTAAATAAATCCCCAATCAAGGGAAGGGGATACCGTTTTTTTACCGTGATCTTATTCAGGGCTCTGTAGTCTATGCAAGGCCTTAAACCACCATCTTTTTTCTCCACAAAAAAGAAGCCAGCCCCCGCAGGTGACGTTGAAGGACGGATGAACCCCTTGCTTAAATTCTCGGAGATGTACTCCTTCATGGCCAGTTCTTCCGGCCGGGTGAGATTATAAATCTTCCCTCTAGGAGGGATGGTCCCGGGGAGCAGGTCAATGGGGCAGTCATAGGGCCTATGAGGGGGAAGGGAATCTGCGGAACGTTCGGAAAAAACATCAGCCCAATCTGCGTAAGGCTGAGGCAATCCCTGTGGCAGCATCTGAAAACTTTTGAGGGCAGTGGAAAAACAATGTGTCTTACAGTAATTACTCCACCTCACTAAATCCCCAGTCTGCCAGTCTAAAATGGGGTTGTGGAGTTTTAACCAGGGATATCCCAATACTACCGGGGTTTCTGGACAGTCAAAAACCAAGAACTCGATATATTCCGAGTGAGAAGAGCCAACAATTAAATTGAGAGGTGGGGTCTTAGTACTAACCGGACCTCCCTGGATGGCCTTCCCATTTATGGCTAGAACCTGTAGAGATTTTCCAAGGGGTACCAGCGGAATCCCCAGGACGGAGATCATGCTCCGATCCAGGAAATTGCCCGCAGCTCCACTATCAATAAAGGCGGATACTGCCTGTTTGGAAGGGCCCCATGAAAGCTCGATGGGAATTAACATCTTGTTCAAATGAGAGTAGTTAATGGACTCACCTAGATCAGTACTCTCCTCCTGATCTAGGCGAGGAAGTTTCCCGTCGGGTATCCTTTGTTAGGACAGGACCTAGCAAAATGCCCTGGATTCCCACAATATAGGCATAGGCCCATGGAGCGTCTCCGCTGCTTCTCGTCCTGGGTAAGACGAGCTCTACCGACCTGCATGGGTTCCTCCTGTGAGGAAGAAGGTGTGTTTACCCCACGGGAAGACGGTGGGTTGGGGGTCTGAGACGGCTTAAAGGACGGAGAAGTCCTAACCCTTTCCCTAGCTCTCTCCCTAAGTCGCCGATCTATTTTGATGGTGACCTGCATTAACTGGTCAAGATCTGCTGGTGTAGGGAAATTAACCAATGCGTCCTTGATACCCTCCGATAGACCCATACGAAACTGGCTACACAGGGCTGGGTCATTCCATCTGGACTCTACTGCCCACCGCCTGAATTCAGCACTGTAATCCTCGGCAGTATTCCGACCTTGCTTTAAGGCCCGAAGCCTGTTTTCGGCTGTGGACTGCTGATCCGGGTCGGCATATAACACACTCATGGCCAGGAAAAATGATGCGACGGAGTGCAGGGCAGCGTCATCGGAAGGCAGACTAAAAGCCCATGATTGGGGGTCTCCTTGCAGAAGGGAGATAATTAACCCCACCCGTTGGGTCTCCGTGCCCGATGATAAGGGCCGTAACTTAAAGTAGAGCTCACAAGAATTTTTAAAATTGGAGAATCTGGTTCGGTCTCCCAAAAATTTATCCGGTAGCGGGACCTTTGGTTCTGGAACGTGAGGTGATACAGCGGATGCAGGTATCTGTCTGGTTTCCTGATTGGCCACTCTTTGGGCTAGTTGGTTGATAGCAGTGGCCATAGCCTGCACTTGCTGCACCAGGTCTTCCATGTGTGGCCTGTGATAATGTCACGCTCTGGGTACTACAGCGATCCACTTAGATAACTCCAGCCCTCTCAGTAAGACCTCAACCCCCAATCTCCGCAGCCAGCTTCACCTATAGGAGCCCCCGCTTGCCGGGACGCAGAGCACGCCTGCCCGGGATCGGTTGCCCCCAGGACTTCAATGGCTCAAAGATTGGAGTCTTACTGTTCAGAGGCCTGGAGAACCCGCGGCTGGAAGTGGTGCCGAGCAGCCCAATGGCTGAGCGTATACGGAAGTCCAACAGGCTTTGGGTCGGCAACGGAAGTTCTGAGATGGCAATGGAACAATAGGGTTGGACAGTTCGTGGTCGAGGATCAAGCAGAGGTCGGCAACAGGAGATCAGATCGGGGATGGTCAAACACAGGCGAAGGTCGGCAACAGGAGATCAGATCGGGGATGGTCAAAAAACACAGGCGAAGGTCGGCAACAGGAGATCAGATCGGGGATGGTCAAACACAGGCGAAGGTCGGCAACAGGAGATCAGATCGGGGATAGTCAAAACTCAGGCGAAGGTCGGCAACAGGCGATCAGAATATTCACAAGAGACAAAACGCTACTAGGTACAAGGCACTATCACAGGCAATTCCCAACTGAGGGGGAATTGCTTTTATAGGGACAGACAGGGGAGGGGAAGTGTAGGTGATTGGTGCAACTACAATCTTGGAAAACATTGGACGGAACCAAAAAGGGCGTGTAGCCCAAAACCTCTCTATTGGGCTCATTGGCCCATAGCCTGAACCAAGGGGGCGTGCCTGTGCCCCTTGGTTCAAACCTTTTCCCACTACAGCCTCCGGCGGGCGCGCTGTGTGCAGCGCCGCCGGAGGGCATAAAAGTTACGTGCTCGCGCATGCGCGCGCGAGACAGTAACGCGGGCGCGGGCACGAGGGAGGAGAGCGGCCGTGCGCGGCGCCGCCTGAGCCGCCGCCGCCGCCGCTGCTCGGCGTGGCCGCCGGGCAGGAGCTGCTGCGGCCGGGCGCCCGAAGCCAGCGTTGGAACGGGGCTCAGGTAAGCGCCGATTCCTGACACTACCCCCCCCCCTTCATGAGGGGCCTCCGGACCCTCACCGGGTTTCCCTGGATTGTCATGATGAAACTTCTTTACAAGAGTACTGGCGTGCACATCCTTAGCTGCTACCCAGCACCTTTCCTCGGGACCGTAACCAACCCAGTCCACCAAATACTGTAAAGAATTACGCACTTTACGTGAATCTAAGATCTTATTCACTTCATACTCGGGCTCATTATCAACAAGAATGGGCGAGGGACCAGCAAGAGGAGTACTTTTCGCCGGTTTTAACAATGAAACATGAAAAGAATTAGGTATTTTCATAGTCGGCGGGAGTTGAATCTTAAAAGACACATTATTCAACTTCTTGATTATCGGAAAAGGGCCAATGAATTTAGGACCCAATTTGCTAGAAGGTTGACGGAGCGCAATATTTTTAGTGGAGACCCAAACTAGATCGCCTACTTGAAGAGTAGGTTCCCGTGATCTACGACGATCAGCAAATTTCTTATATCTTAAACCAGTGGTTTTAAGAATTTCCTGAACATGTGTCCAGATATTCTTCCGTTCCTGAAGCCACTCCTCCAACGCCGGCAAGTTGGAAGGTGCCCCTGAAAGGGAAGAAGCTCTAGGATTTTTCCCCAAATTACAATAAAAAGGCGACATCTTGGTACTCTCACTAGGCGCATTATTGTAAGCAAATTCGGCGAAATCAATAAATTCTGCCCATTGTTCTTGGGCATCCGAGACATAACACCTTAAGTACTGTTCCAAAGTTTGATTAGTTCTTTCCGTCTGCCCATTGGACTGGGGATGGTAGGCAGACGAAAGAGAGATCTGTATACCCAGCCGCGAACAGAAATGTTTCCAAAAACGGGAAGTAAATTGGACGCCCCGATCAGAGACTATATTGGATGGAATACCATGAATACGAAAAATGTGTGAAGTAAATAATCGAGAAAGCTCTGGTGCAGAAGGAAGCTTAGCCAAAGGAATGAAGTGTGCCATCTTACTGAAACGATCTACGACCACCCAAATAACAGTATTCCCGTGTGATAAAGGTAAATCTACAATAAAATCCATAGAAATATGAGTCCAAGGTTCAGCAGGGATTTCAAGAGGAACCAAACCGCCACTGGGAGCTTTATGTACCCCTTTACTCCGAGCACAAACAGCACAAGCGTCGATAAAGGCAGTAATATCGCGTCTCATGGTTGGCCACCATACATGGCGGCGGGCAAGCATAAAGGTTTTTCGGTTACCCACATGACCAGCAGTTTTAGCATCGTGAAATTCGCGAATTACATCTGGACGCAAATGTGTCGGTACAAACTGGCATCCTAAGGAAACATCACTAGGAGACTGGTTTTGAAACGGCGCCAAGGTATTAGAGAGATCAGGGAGTAATGCCCCGACCACACAACCCATAGGTAGAATCGGGTCACCAGTATCACCCCGATCCCTACATTCGCCGAACATGCGAGATAGAGCATCCGCTTTAGTATTTTTTACACCCGGCTTGAAGGTAATAATAAAATTAAAACGCGAGAAGAATAATGCCCAACGTGCTTGACGAGAGTTCAATCTCTTGGCAGACCCAATGTATTCAAGATTTTTGTGATCGGTATACACAGTTATGGGATGTAAAGAACCCTCCAGCCAGTGTCGCCATTCATCAAAAGCCAGTTTAATAGCTAATAGTTCCCTATTACCGACATCATAATTTTGCTCCGCGGTACTGAATTTACGTGAAAAATAAGCGCATGGATGAAGACGCTCAGGGTTACCGGAATATTGCGACAAAACTGCACCCACTCCCAGCTCTGAAGCGTCCACCTCAACAATGAAGGCCTTACGAATATCTGGGTGAATTAACACTGGTGCCGAAGTAAAGGCCCGTTTCAAGGTCAGGAAGGCCTCACAGACAGAGGGAGACCAGTTAGCAGTGAAGGCCCCCTTGCGGGTAAGATTGGTAAGAGGTGCAACAATATGAGAGAAGCCTTTGATGAACCGCCGATAAAAATTAGCAAAACCTAAAAAACGCTGTAATTCTTTTAAGGTCTTGGGTTGAACCCACTCCTGAACCGCTGAAACTTTCCCCGCGTCCATCTCCAAACCCTGGTTGGTAATAATATACCCTAAAAAAGGAACTGTGGTGACTTCAAACACGCATTTAGAAATTTTAGCATATAGATTATTTTCTCTCAACTTCTGAAGGACCATCTTTACATGTTGCCTATGTTCGGACAAGGTATTGGAGAAAATTAGAATATCATCTAGATAGATCACCATGAATCTGCCCAAGTACTCACGAAAGACATCGTTAACAAAGTCTTGGAAGACAGCAGGAGCATTACAAAGGCCAAAGGGCATAACTAAATATTCGTAATGACCATCTTTAACATTGAATGCAGTTTTCCACTCATCCCCTTGCCGAATACGAATCAGGTTGTAGGCCCCCTTTAAGTCTAACTTGGAGAACACCCGAGCACCTACTACTTGATTAAATAAATCCCCAATCAAGGGAAGGGGATACCGTTTTTTTACCGTGATCTTATTCAGGGCTCTGTAGTCTATGCAAGGCCTTAAACCACCATCTTTTTTCTCCACAAAAAAGAAGCCAGCCCCCGCAGGTGACGTTGAAGGACGGATGAACCCCTTGCTTAAATTCTCGGAGATGTACTCCTTCATGGCCAGTTCTTCCGGCCGGGTGAGATTATAAATCTTCCCTCTAGGAGGGATGGTCCCGGGGAGCAGGTCAATGGGGCAGTCATAGGGCCTATGAGGGGGAAGGGAATCTGCGGAACGTTCGGAAAAAACATCAGCCCAATCTGCGTAAGGCTGAGGCAATCCCTGTGGCAGCATCTGAAAACTTTTGAGGGCAGTGGAAAAACAATGTGTCTTACAGTAATTACTCCACCTCACTAAATCCCCAGTCTGCCAGTCTAAAATGGGGTTGTGGAGTTTTAACCAGGGATATCCCAATACTACCGGGGTTTCTGGACAGTCAAAAACCAAGAACTCGATATATTCCGAGTGAGAAGAGCCAACAATTAAATTGAGAGGTGGGGTCTTAGTACTAACCGGACCTCCCTGGATGGCCTTCCCATTTATGGCTAGAACCTGTAGAGATTTTCCAAGGGGTACCAGCGGAATCCCCAGGACGGAGATCATGCTCCGATCCAGGAAATTGCCCGCAGCTCCACTATCAATAAAGGCGGATACTGCCTGTTTGGAAGGGCCCCATGAAAGCTCGATGGGAATTAACATCTTGTTCAAATGAGAGTAGTTAATGGACTCACCTAGATCAGTACTCTCCTCCTGATCTAGGCGAGGAAGTTTCCCGTCGGGTATCCTTTGTTAGGACAGGACCTAGCAAAATGCCCTGGATTCCCACAATATAGGCATAGGCCCATGGAGCGTCTCCGCTGCTTCTCGTCCTGGGTAAGACGAGCTCTACCGACCTGCATGGGTTCCTCCTGTGAGGAAGAAGGTGTGTTTACCCCACGGGAAGACGGTGGGTTGGGGGTCTGAGACGGCTTAAAGGACGGAGAAGTCCTAACCCTTTCCCTAGCTCTCTCCCTAAGTCGCCGATCTATTTTGATGGTGACCTGCATTAACTGGTCAAGATCTGCTGGTGTAGGGAAATTAACCAATGCGTCCTTGATACCCTCCGATAGACCCATACGAAACTGGCTACACAGGGCTGGGTCATTCCATCTGGACTCTACTGCCCACCGCCTGAATTCAGCACTGTAATCCTCGGCAGTATTCCGACCTTGCTTTAAGGCCCGAAGCCTGTTTTCGGCTGTGGACTGCTGATCCGGGTCGGCATATAACACACTCATGGCCAGGAAAAATGATGCGACGGAGTGCAGGGCAGCGTCATCGGAAGGCAGACTAAAAGCCCATGATTGGGGGTCTCCTTGCAGAAGGGAGATAATTAACCCCACCCGTTGGGTCTCCGTGCCCGATGATAAGGGCCGTAACTTAAAGTAGAGCTCACAAGAATTTTTAAAATTGGAGAATCTGGTTCGGTCTCCAAAAAATTTATCCGGTAGCGGGACCTTTGGTTCTGGAACGTGAGGTGATACAGCGGATGCAGGTATCTGTCTGGTTTCCTGATTGGCCACTCTTTGGGCTAGTTGGTTGATAGCAGTGGCCATAGCCTGCACTTGCTGCACCAGGTCTTCCATGTGTGGCCTGTGATAATGTCACGCTCTGGGTACTACAGCGATCCACTTAGATAACTCCAGCCCTCTCAGTAAGACCTCAACCCCCAATCTCCGCAGCCAGCTTCACCTATAGGAGCCCCCGCTTGCCGGGACGCAGAGCACGCCTGCCCGGGATCGGTTGCCCCCAGGACTTCAATGGCTCAAAGATTGGAGTCTTACTGTTCAGAGGCCTGGAGAACCCGCGGCTGGAAGTGGTGCCGAGCAGCCCAATGGCTGAGCGTATACGGAAGTCCAACAGGCTTTGGGTCGGCAACGGAAGTTCTGAGATGGCAATGGAACAATAGGGTTGGACAGTTCGTGGTCGAGGATCAAGCAGAGGTCGGCAACAGGAGATCAGATCGGGGATGGTCAAACACAGGCGAAGGTCGGCAACAGGAGATCAGATCGGGGATGGTCAAAAAACACAGGCGAAGGTCGGCAACAGGAGATCAGATCGGGGATGGTCAAACACAGGCGAAGGTCGGCAACAGGAGATCAGATCGGGGATAGTCAAAACTCAGGCGAAGGTCGGCAACAGGCGATCAGAATATTCACAAGAGACAAAACGCTACTAGGTACAAGGCACTATCACAGGCAATTCCCAACTGAGGGGGAATTGCTTTTATAGGGACAGACAGGGGAGGGGAAGTGTAGGTGATTGGTGCAACTACAATCTTGGAAAACATTGGACGGAACCAAAAAGGGCGTGTAGCCCAAAACCTCTCTATTGGGCTCATTGGCCCATAGCCTGAACCAAGGGGGCGTGCCTGTGCCCCTTGGTTCAAACCTTTTCCCACTACAGCCTCCGGCGGGCGCGCTGTGTGCAGCGCCGCCGGAGGGCATAAAAGTTACGTGCTCGCGCATGCGCGCGCGAGACAGTAACGCGGGCGCGGGCACGAGGGAGGAGAGCGGCCGTGCGCGGCGCCGCCGCCGCCGCTGCTCGGCGTGGCCGCCGGGCAGGAGCTGCTGCGGCCGGGCGCCCGAAGCCAGCGTTGGAACGGGGCTCAGGTAAGCGCCGATTCCTGACAAACACCAGGCCGCAAGGTATCCCAAACCAGCACATTTCACCCTATCTGTTATACTAAATCAGCTTCTAAAGGCTCTGTTTTATTAATATATTGCATTTTGAATTGGTTTTGTGCGTCCTGTAAAAACACCAGGCCGCAAGGTATCCCAAACCAGCACATTTCACCCTATCTGTTATACTAAAGCAGCTTCTACAGGCTCTGTTTTATTAATATATTGCATTTTGAATTGGTTTTGTGCATCCTGTAAAAACACCAGGTCACAGGGTATCCCAAACCAGCACATTTCACTCTATCTGTTATACTAAAGCAGCTTCTACCGGCTCTGTTTTACTAATATATTGCATTTTGAATTGGTTTTGTGCGTCCTGTAAAAACACCAGGCCGCAGGGTATCCCAAACCAGCACATTTCACCCTATCTGTTATACTAAAGCAGCTTCTACAGGCTCTGTTTTATTAATATATTGCATTTTGAATTGGTTTTGTGCGTTCTGTAAAAACACCAGGTCACAGGGTATCCCAAACTGACACATTTCACCCTATCTGTTATACTAAAGCAGCTTCTACAAGCTCTGTTTTATTAATATATTGCATTTTGAATTGGTTTTGTGCATCCTGTAAAAACACAAGGCCGCAGGGTATCCCAAACCGGCACATTTCACCCTATCTGTTATACCAAAGCAGCTTCTACAGGCTCTGTTTTATTAATATATTGCATTTTGAATTGGTTTTGTGCGTCCTGTAAAAACATCAGGCCGCAGGGTATCCCAGACCAGCACATTTCACCCTATCTGTTATACTAAATCAGCTTCTAAGAGCTCTGTTTTATTAATATATTGCATTTTGAATTGATTTTGTGCGGCATGTAAAAACAGCAGGCTGCAGGGTATCCCAAACCAGCACATTTCACCCTGTTATACTAGAGCAGCTTCTACAGGCTCTGTTTTATTAATATATTGCATTTTGAATTGCTTTTGTGCGTCCTGTAAAAAACACCAGGCCGCAGGGTATCCCAAATCGGCACATTTCACCCTATCTGTTATACTAAAGCAGCTTCTACAGGCTCTGTTTTATTAATATATTGCATTTTGAATTGGTTTTGTGCGTCCTGTAAAAACACCAGGCCGCAGGGTATCCCAAACCGACACATTTCACCCTGTTATACTAAATCAGCTTCTACAGGCTCTGTTTTATTAATATATTGCATTTTGAATTGGTTTTGTGCGTCCTGTAAAAACACCAGGCCGCAGGGTATCCCAGACCAGCACATTTCACCCTATATGTTATACTAAATCAGCTTCTACAGGCTCTGTTTTATTAAGATATTGCATTTTGAATTGGTTTTGTGCGTCCTGTAAAAACACCAGGCCGCAGGGTATCCCAAACCGGCACATTTCACCCTATCCCTTATACTAAAGCAGCTTCTACAAGCTCTGTTTTATTAATATATTGCATTTTGGATTGTTTTTTGCGTCCTTTAAAAACACCAGGCCACAGGGTATCCCAAACCAGCAGATTTCACCCTATCTGTTATACTAAAGCAGCTTCTACAGGCTCTGTTTTATTAATATATTGCATTTTGAATTGGTTTTGTGCGTCCTGTAAAAACACCAGGCCGCATGGGCATCCCAAACCAGCACATTTCACCCTATCTATTATACTAAATCAGCTTCTAAAGGCTCTGTTTTATTAATATATTGCATTTTGAATTGGTTTTGTTTGTCCTGTAAAAACACCAGGCCGCAGGGTATCCCAAACCGGCACATTTCACCCTATCTGTTATACTAAAGCAGCTTCTACAGGCTCTGTTTTATTAATATATTGCATTTTGAATTGTTTTTCTGCGTCTTGCAAAAACACCAGCCCGCAGGGTATCCCATATTGACAATTTTCATAGTATCTGGTGCAGAGAAGCAGTATCTCACTTTATTTAGCTTCTGCTTTTAAAGTAAACACATTTTTTTAAGTGCCTATTGCGCATTTCAAATACATAAAAATGTCAGGCAGACAAGTACCAGGATGTTCAAAGAGGAGTGGCAGAGGCCAAGATTCTGCAGGCAGAGGTCGCAGCAGACTAGGGGCGAGTGGCAGCAGGAGTCGCAGTGAGAGACCTGATCTGCAAGTATCTGCTAGTGGTCGTGTCTCCACCAGTAACGCATCTGCCGTGGTAGATTGGTTAATGCGGTCATCCACATCATCACAAGTTACATCTGACACCCCCAGTCTAGGGTCGGTTGGTTCCTCTGACACAACCCTGAGTTGGCATGGCCCGAGAGCAGTCCCTGTCCTCCCATTGCCTCTGTCCTACGCCGTTCTCTCCCCCAGCGACGTATCCTATGCTTTGGGTTCAGCTCCACTCTTTAGTGAGGAGGATGATCAGATAGAGGACAGTCAGCAGCTACTGCCCAGCCAAGAAATGGAGGTGGCTTCCTTCGCTAGGCAGACAAATAGTGATGTGGAGAGTGGCGTGGGTGTTGTTGCGAGCGTTCCAGCTCCTGCGCCAGACACTGTTGAGGAAACCGAGAACATCAGTGACGTGCAGCCACAACTCGGTGATGATGATGATGATGAAGCCGATTGCACTTGGGAGCCGGGTGCAGAAGGGGCTTCATCCTCATCATCAGGAGAAGAGGGGCGCAGGTTGCCCCGGAGTCAGCAGCTGAGGCAGCAAGGTGTTAGCTGCATGGTTGGCAGTCAACACGGGGGCAGAATTGTAAAGCCTGGAGCCAAACGGGGCCGGGGTAGAGCACCTGCTGTGCGGCAGGATACCTTATTGGGAGGTAGTGGAGCATGGGTTCCTGGAGTTGGCGACAGTAGCAGTGAATCAGTGCGGGCTGTTGGGGGGAAAAGCAGCTACTCGGCAGTGTGGCAGTTTTTCCTCAAGCATCCGCAGGAGGGTAACATGGCCACATGCAAGATATGTAGGCAGAAGGTGAAGCGTGGCCAGGGCCCAAATGTTGGCACCACGGCCCTGCGTCAACATATGATGCGTCACCATAAAGCGGCCTAGGAGAACCGAGGCTCCAAAGAGGTGGTCCAGGCTGCTTCCTCACCAAGTGGCACGCCGCTCCCAATTTCTGCCAGCCAAGGCTCCAGCACCTCAGCCGAAGGCAGCTGTGCGTCATACCCATCCTCTGTCGCTCCTGCTCCTCCTCCTCCTCCAAGTCATGCATCCCGCCAGCAATCCATCAGCGAAGCCATGTCCAAGAGACAGCAGTATGCGCCCACTCATCCTACGGCGCAGAAGCTGAATGTGCTCCTGTCCAAGTTGCTGGTGCTTCAGTTGCTCCCTTTTCAGGTGGTAGACTCTGCACCTTTCAGAGAGAGTCCAAAGCCGTCATTTCTTTGCCAAGGAGGCAGTACCAGCGCTGCACACTTTTGTTTAACAGAAGGTGGGCCAGTCCTTGAGCCTGTCCGTGTGTAGCAAAGTGCATGGCAGCGCCGACGTCTGGAGCTGTAACTACGGTCAGGGACAGTACATGTCGTTTACGGCCTACTGGGTGAATGTGGTCCCTTTGCAGCAGCAGCAACTTGGACAGGTCACGCCGCTTCGGCCTCCGCGCTCCCTGGCCGTTGTGCCTGTGACACTGTGTGACTCGGCCTCCTCATCCTCCGCCATCTCCTCACCCTCCACTGTAGGCTCAAGTCTCAGTGCCCCTCCAGCCTACCTTGTGTGCAGGGCACGGCGGTGTCATGCTGTGCTTCACATGGTTTGTCTTGGCGAACGGAGTCACACAGGGGAGGAACTGCTTAAATCTATTCATCAAGAAATCCAAGCATGGCTTACTCCAAGAAAACTGAAAATGGGAACCATGGTTACCGACAATGGGAAGAACATTTTGTCTGCGCTGCGACAAGGAAGGCTGACCCATGCGCCCTGCATGGCTCACGTCTTCAATCTGGTTGTGAAGCTGTTTCTGAAGTCTTCCCCCCATCTGCAAGACATCCTAACAACTTCAAGGAAACTTTGCATGCACTTCAGCCACCGCCAAGCACACCCTTCTTGAGCTACAGCGTCAGAACGGTAGCCTCCAACATAGTCTGATTTGCAATGTTTCCACCCGTTGGAATTCCACCCTGCATATGTTGGACAGACTATACGAACAGAGAAAAGCCATCACAGATTTTTTGATGATCCAAGCGGATAGGGGGACTCCCCTGTGTAACTTCAATGTCAACCAGTGGCAGCTCATACGTGACACCTGCCATTTGCTCAGGCCCTTTGAGGAAGCCACTTTATTTGTGAGTCGCCAGGATTACGGGATGAACAACATGATTCCACTGCTTCATGTACTACAGCACATGTTGGAAACCATGGCTGGTCAGGGCACTGGAGACATGGCGTCTACATCTTACGGCCACATGAACCCCGTTGGAGCTGAACTGGAGGAGGAGGAAGAGGAGGAGGAGTTGCACAGTGCAGAGTTTAGGCTTGGCGAAATGGCTGGTTTATCTAGTCAGCGGACAGGAGAGGAGGAGCAGGAGCAGCCAGAGGAGCTAGAGCAGACCTGGGCAATGTACGGCCCGCGGGCCGTATACGGCCCTTTGCTAGGCTCTTACCGGCCCGGGCTGAGCTGGCCAGTAAGAGATGCAGAGGAAGGGAAAACATGCCAGACTCGACGAGCCGAGTGACCAATCGGCTGCTGCTTAACTTAGGTGATCGCCTGTGTACAGTGCGAGAGGCTTAGGTTAAGCAGCAGCTGATCGGCCGCTCGGCTCGTCGGGTCTGGCACATTCTCCCTTCCTCTGAGGAAGCCAGACCCGATGAGCAGGTGATAGAGACCTGGGGACTTTGGAAGGACAGAGTAGGGGCTCCAGAGCATCAGTAAGTCTGCTCAGAAAGATTATGTAGTTTGCTTGTGTTTTTCCTTCCTGCCTGCTGTCTCTTTTTCACCATGTACCTGTCCACCATGCTCTCACCATGCCCCCTTCCTGCTGTCCACCATGCTCTCACCATGCCCCCTTCCTGCTGTCCACCATGCTCTCACCATGCCCCCTTCCTGCTGTCCACCATGCTCCCCCAGCTGCCCACCATGCCCCCTTCCTGCTGCCCACATGCTCTCACCATGCCCCCTTCCTGCTGTCCACCATGCTCTCACCATGCCCCCTTCCTGCTGTCCACCATGCTCTCACCATGCCCCCTTCCTGCTATCCACCATGCTCTCACCATGCCCCCTTCTTGCTGTCCACATGCTCTCACCATGCCCCCTTCCTGCTGTCCACCATGCTCTCACCATGCCCCCTTCCTGCTGTCCAACATGCTCTCACCATGCCCCCTTCCTGCTGTCCACCATGCTCTCACCATGTCCCCTTCCTGCTGCCCACCATGCTCTCACCATGCCCCCTTCCTGCTGTCCACCATGCTCTCACCATGCCCCCTTCCTGCTGTCCACCATGCTCTCACCATGCCCCCTTCCTGCTGTCCACCATGCTCTCACCATGTCCCCTTCCTGCTGCCCACCATGCTCTCACCATGCCCCCTTACTGCTGTCCACCATTCTTACACTTTGCCCCAGCTGATCTGAACTTTCCTTCCAGACAGCCAGAAGCCAAGGGCTTCTCTGATTGGCTGGGAAATTATCACATCAGAACGTTTGAAGTGGACCAAAACCCTGCTTTATCAGCCCGGAAATCTTATAGATCCCCTCCCAAAATCGGGAATCCCCCGCTGTGTGAAACCCCCAGGTCGCCCATAAACTCACCTTCTTTCCCAGTTCAACGGCGTATGCACGAGCTGCGGCCACATGCCCGCTATCCCTCTAGCAGGGCGCGTGCCTGTGTCGGCCATTTGAGAATGGCCAGCACGGCGCGCTCCCTGTTAGAGGGAAGCTCGAGATGCAGCCGCCAGCGCACTCAGAGCCGCTGAGCTTAGACGTTGCTTAGACGCCCATAGCTCAGCGGCCCTCCACAATATTTTTAGTTTCTCATGTGGCCCCATGGAAAAAATAATTGCCCACCCCTGAGCTAGAGGGTTGTGAGGAAGGTGAGACAGAGGACCCAGACACACCGTGGCAGTATGCAGTGGAGATGGAGACAGGTATTTCCTCCGAGTCACTTGCGCAAATAGCAGGAAGCATGCTCACGTGCTTGCGTAGTGACCCCAGAATTGTTTCCATTTGTCAGCGGGATGACTTCTGGCTCTCCACCTTATTGGACCCTCGCTTCCGGCACAAAATGGGGGCAGTTATTAAACCCGCCGAGAGGGAGGACAAACTGACCTACTACAAAGACATTCTACGTAGTCAGTTGGGCGATGCCTATCTGCGCCATGGTCCATATTCTCGCAGGTCTGACTCGGGGGGACCTCTGAGCTCACCTTCCACTGCCATGGCTGCTGGGGGGGTTGGCAGGAGCAGCAGCAGCAGCTCCATCAGCAGCAGCCTCAGTCTTCAGTCGCTAATGAGTAGCTTTCTACACCCGCATAGTGAGTCTACTCATGAGCAGCAGGAAGACCTGGAGCAGGACCTGAACCAGCAGGTCATGTCATACCTTGACATGACCATGCCAACACACCTTGAGGATCCGCTGGACTTCTGGGCAGCCAAACTTGACTTGTGGCCACAGCTACCTGAGTTTGCCCTGGAAAAGCTGTCCTGCCCGGCAAGTAGCGTGCCATCTGAGCGGGTGTTTAGTGCGGCGGGGGCCATAGTTACGGCGAGGAGAACTCGTCTGTCAACTAAAAATGTGGAGAGACTCACCTTTGTGAAAATGAATCAGGGATGGATCAGCCAGGATTTCCACCCACCAATGGCTGATGCATGCGACTAGATTCAGCATGGTGCCACGTTTTACACTTTCCAAATGGTGCAAAACATATTTGTGTCTTTAAGCCAATTTTTGGGCTCCTGCTGATGCCAACTTCAGGGTGTGCCTCTCAGCGAAATTTTGGCCTCCTGCTGCTGCCAACTGCAGTGTGTCTTTAGGCCAATTTTTGGGCTCCTGCTGCCAACTCCAGTGTCTCTTTCAAGCTATGTCTGGGCTCCTGCTGCTGCTGCTTGCAACTCCAGGGTGTCATTCAGCCAATTTTTGGGCTCCTGCTGCCAACTCCAGTATGTCTTTCAAGCTATGCTTGGGTTGCTGCTGCTGCTGCTTGCAACTCCAGGGTGTCATTCAGCCACTTTTTGGGCTCCTGCTGCCAACTCCAGTGTCTCTTTCAAGCTATGTTTGGGCTCCTGCTGCTGCTGCTTGCAACTCCAGGGTGTCATTCAGCCAATTTTTGGGCTCCTGCTGCCAACTCCAGTGTGTCTTTCAAGCTAGGTTTGGGCTCCTGCTGCTGCTTGCAACTCCAGGGTGTCATTCAACCAATTTTTGGGCTCCTGCTGCCAACTCCAGTGTCTTTTTCAAGCTATGTTTGGGCTCCTGCTGCTTGCAACTTCAGGGTGTCATTCAGCCAATTTTTGGGCTCCTGCTGCCAACTCCAGTGTCTCTTTCAAGCTATGTCTGGGCTGCTGCTGCTGCTGCTTGCAACTCCAGGGTGTCATTCAGACAATTTTTGGGCTCCTGCTGCCAACTCCAGTGTCTCTTTCAAGCTATGTTTGGGCTCCTGCTGCTGCTGCTTGCAACTCCAGGGTGTCATTCAGACAATTTTTGGGCTCCTGCTGCCAACTCCAGTGTCTCTTTCAAGCTATGTTTGGGCTGCTGCTGCCGCTGCTGCTTGCAACTCCAGGGTGTCATTCAGACAGTTTTTGGGCTCCTGCAGCCAACTCCAGTGTCTCTTTCAAGCTATGCTTGGGCACCTGCTGCTGCTGCTGCTTGCAACTCCAGGGTGTCATTCAGACATTTTTTGGGCTCCTGCTGCCAACTCCAGTGTGTCTTTCAAGCTATGTCTGGGCTGCTGCTGCTGCTTGCAACTCCAGGGTGTCATTCATCCAATTTTTGGGCTCCTGCTGCCAACTCCAGTGTCTCGTTCAAGCTATGTTTGGGCTCCTGCTTGCAACTTCAGGGTGTAATTCAGCCAATTTTTGGGCTCCTGCTGCCAATTCCAGTGTGTTTTTCAAGTTATGTTTGGGCTGCTGCTGCTTGCAACTCCAGGGTGTCATTCAGCCAATCTTTGGGCTCCTGCTGCCAACTCCAGTGTCTCTTTCAAGCTATGTTTGGGCTCCTGCTGCTGCTTGCAACTCCAGGGTGTCATTCAGCCAATTTTTGGTCTCCTGCTGCTCCTGCTGCCAACGCCAGGATGTCTTTCAGTCAATATTTGGGCTCCTGCTGCTGCCAGCTCCAGGGTGTGTTTCAGGCAATATAGGGGCCCCTCATAGTGAGGCCACCTCAACTCTCTGCAATTGTGCCGCTGTGCGATTCTAATAGCGATGCCTCTGATCTGCATGTCATAATTATTTACAGTATTATTTCACTAACCCAGCAAGCATCCTATGCGTGTTACAGCAAGGTAGAATGGTTTACAACCCTATTGAGGAATTTGTCAGAAAATTCGGTGAATCAGCCGAATTGAATTTTTCAAAAGTTCGCTCATCTCTATCTGACACCAACTTTTATGGTAGGCGATAGTAAGTCCAACTTTTTGCTCAGATTCCTTCAACTATTATTCTTGTCTTAAAACACCTCTGTTATCAAGGACCCTAGTTTTGTTATAACTTGGTTTAATTAGCTGTCTAAGGTCAGATTAGCAATTATTGCTGGATTACAAGTACAAGTAGGGTACACGCTATGTTTAGACACTTTCATCAGTAAATTATAAGAGGGCTTCAAGGGACAATGCATCAATAGCCATATCCCCTAGTGTCTTGTCTTCTACTAAATTAATTGACTGAATTGATGAGAAATGTAAGTACAAGCATATTATTTATCTGTTTAAGATCAGCACGAGCACCTGTAAATAAAAGGTAGTACAAGTGAATATATTTTGTATTTATGTACAAATGACTAAGAATAGAGATAATTCACTGTACTGAAGGTAACCACTATATAGATTTGGTGTTTCCAGTGCTACTGAAGATTAATTACGGCTGCTTTCTTTATTTGTAATTACCTGGCTTCTAATTAACAGCAGGTGAGAAGCTGCCTCAGGGGGGAATATCACCTGACACAAAATATTGCATATAAATAAGGAGCCTTAAACCCATCACTTAAGATTTAATGCATTGACTATTCATACTGATCCAACATGAGCTGCAAGCAGGGAACCACCTTACAGTCAATCTGTAGCCGTACTTTACACCATACCAGTGCTCATGGAGTTCCCAACATTGTTCAGTCCCAGGACAGGTGGAGAAGCTGCTGTTGGGCAGCATTTGTGTTTCTGGTGCTAGGATGTATGATGTGGCAGTGCAGTCAGTTGATAGCTACTTATCTGCAATACCCAACACAAGAAAAGGTAATGCTGGTCAACAGTGCCAGGCTTCCCTTCCCAGCTATCACATTTTGCAATCTTAATCGCGCTCGAATGTCCCAACTTAATTCATCAAAGTATCAGTTTCTAAAGGAACATTTTGTAACAGTACCAGAAGAGAAAGGAGAGGATGGCCTGCACACCAATGCCAAGGAAAGAAATTTTGCCTTTGCACTATCTCAGCTAAGTACCCAGGATCAGATTACATTGGGACACCAGCTACAGGACATGCTCATCTCTTGCGTCTTTCATGATGAGGTATGCAATGAAAGGTAAGTAAAACCAAACTTGTGTGCTGAACATTATCTTACAATTTATTATTTTATTATTAAAAGACCAGACATTATTGAAGAAAATGTTGCAGAGTATTTTTTTTGTTAATATGTATACAAGACAAGCTATCTATTTAGTACACCTGCCAAAGCAGACTAAAAGCTAAGCCAAGGAAATGAGCGGGGAAGTGCAGTAGTACTCACACCAAGGCCCTATAAATTTGCTGGTAATGGCGATACCAGATTGGCAGTTATTGAGGAGTCATATAAGATTAATGTGCATGGGCAAATTTAAGAGATCTTTTAAAAACATATTGGCTAGATGTAAATCCAGCCCTACCCTTAGCATGTTTTCTTATTTAGATATAAGATGCGTATTCTCCACAGAAATATATACTGCAAAAAGTAAACCTGAAATCTGGACCGTTCAATACCCCTTTTTAATCAGTTTTGCAAAAAAGTATTTGCTTCAGAAATTGAATAAATATGCAAGAATGGTAATAGCCTTTTTAACACAACACGCTTTAGGTATGAAGCCTCCTCAGCCTTTCCAGGTGTTTCCACCCCATCTTTCTAAATTGCAATAAATTGAATGCCGAGGATTACAAAGATTCATAGTAATGTCTCTATGCTACTAAACTGATGAAAAGACATGGAAATGACTCGGTCTTTTTGTTATATGAAGCCCTGTAGCTTAAGACTATGAGTGGGGGGGGGGGGGGGCATTCTGGCCTAAAGCAAAAAAAAAAACATTATGAGAAAACATAATTTTCTTCAAGATTTCCCCTTTAACAGATCAAGTATTTTATAATATGTTTTTTTTATATGTCTCTTGTGTGTCAGCTTCTTTACTCCATTCCTGAACCACAAGCTGGGAAATTGTTACACCTTTAATGTGCCAAGGCAGTTATCATCAAGGATCAAGAAAACAGATGTCTTAAATGCCACCAAGGCCGGATTTAGCTATGGTGATTACTATTCTGTTTTATATCAAACCTCTAAGTGATTATTGATCATTTATCTTAGTCGCAGTGTACACTTTGATTGCAATCACACTGAACATACGGTATAGTCAGTAAATAAGACAACTGCAAGAGGGTTTGGATGAGAAATCATATGACTGCAAGTGTATTATTTGGTAAAATCACCAAAGATCATTTTATTCTTTCAATATCATTACACATTTTAAGAGGTCTGACAAGTTTCCATCAGTGTAGCCTCATGAGGTTATTGATTTATAGTAATAGCAATGCTGGTCAATGAAGACAGTACATTATTACGTATTGTTTGTTAAGGTCAGGTCTATATGTTAGTCCAAAGCTGTGACACATCTGTATAGTAATATAAACTTCTTTATACCACTGAAAGGCTTGACCATGGAACTGTTCATTGAGCAAAATGAGTATATTCGTGGCCTGAGCACAGCAGCAGGATTGAGAGTCGTTCTACACGGACAAGGGAAAATGCCATTCCCTGAGGATGAAGGTGTCAATGTTCCTCCTGGGCAGGAGTCAGACATCGGAATAGTGAAGGTATGACCTTAAGATTTTTTATAAAAATCAATAAGTTATGTCGCCTATACAACAGAATTCCTCAGTTGAGATAAAGAGGAATAAATGATTACACATTGAACATATTATGAGGTCATCTAGCTTTCTACATGATATCTGGACAGAATAGAACAGCAACTTATTAATGTATTCTTTAAGACAGCTGTATCTATTTATGCAGTATAACAAAATGAACACACAAATATGGTTGGGTCTATTATTTCAAGCAGATCAGAAGCAGATCTCCTGGATTACCTAAGCCTTTGCCTTGGGTGCTGGGAGGAAAGTTTGGTAATTAAAATGTTTTTAGACTTTTTAGGATCTGCAGATATTTAGCAAAAGGTTCAATAATTGGAATATCCACAGATAATTATTGTACTTAAAAGTAGGGTAGAAAGAGGATACTTACCTTTAATACTTAGCAGCATTGTTCATTGATAACCACTTAAGGATATCAGCCTCCGCAAGAGGAAGTGACCCAAGTTAATGTCTGACATGCCCCCTCTGCACACAGTGAATTTGGAGGGGGGGGGGGGGGTAGCTGGAGTAAAACTACAAACTGACGAAGCAACCCAAACTTCCATACGCACTTTACCATGTTCACCAAAAATCCACGATACCAGAACATGTACTAAGCTGCAGTTGCTCTGTAATCACAGATACAAATGGGATTCAACTCCTTTTGCTTAATCTTGTATCAGTTTATAATATAGAATAAGCAACACAATGCCCCTGTGGCAAAAGAGATATAGTGCTGCATGATGGGCCAGATGTAAAGGGGTGGTAAACGAGCAGAAATCAGAAGGTGCTACAAACATAACGTAGACGTAGACTAAAACTGTATCTTCAGTAAATGATGACATAAGAATCGTGGTGATTTGTGTTGGTGGTTTCTTGTGACAGGTCCATGTTAAGCGTTTGCAAGCGCCATACAGCAGCCAGTGCAGCAGCGGAGAGAACATAAAGGATTATTACACAGATGTTTATGGGACAGACTACAGCAGAGAGGTGAGTCTCTAGTAAAGAAAAGACTTGTCCAAGCCATGTCAGCATCTTCTTAAAATATAAAAATAAATTAATTACAGTTGTATTGCTCCTTTAGCATTCTATGGTGTGTATATTAAAGTGATAGAACAGACAAAGCCAACTGTTGGCCTATTATGTTGGGCTACGTTCGCCACAGTTAACCATTTTTCTGTTTTTAAACTGAAGCAGAAATGGCCGAGATAACAAGGTTAACAGTTTTACCTTATCATTTGTTTTCTGAACATGTGGGTGTGGTCCTTGCAGCAAGCTTTTGTCCAGGGTGGGCAGGTGTTGGTGCTGAAAGCGAGAGGGCTTGCTAGGAGCAGGCTGGGCGAGGAGCTAGGGAGGGATGAGTTAGCGGGGCTTCAGTGGTAGCTCTGAGAGTGCCATTCAAGCTATCAATAGAGAAGGGGGCGTGGTCTGGAATAGCTCCTTGAACTTGAAATGGTGGCCCACTTCGGCGAGGTGGTGCTGGAGAGGCAGATAGGGAAGTGTATTTCCTCAATCATGGCGCCGAGGTGGGAGGAGGCTTGGCAAGGTAAGCTGCTATTTATTTTATTTAAACTTTTGCATGAATCCCTTTAATTAGCAGCATAGCAAGCTGAATGAATGGGGTGTGGCCGCTTCCCTCCAGCTGTGCATGCCCACAACAGGCCTGACATGGAAGCATACAGCACCCGGAGGGATGCCCCCACTGTCCACCCATGTGCCAAGGGTTTTTCACATATCTGGCCATCCATATTGTGTCTCAAAGAGGGAGACCGTTGTCCCTAGAGCTCTAGCGCTGTTGGTTGGTAGGTAAAAAGGTGCCATTCACGTTCGTATTCCTTCCCCCGGAGCATCCAGATTTGGGATGCCCCGCTGTGTGAAACCCCCAGGTCGCACGGTAAACTCACTCGGCTGCAATCGGCTAGACTCGACTTTAGCCGATCCTAGCCAAGTATGCGTCCGCACAGTCAATTGCACCGGAGGCTGTGCATGCCCCATAGAACCCAGGAAAGGTGAGTTAGAGTGGGCGACCTGGGGCATCCCGCATTGGGGTGCCCCAGGAGCAAGGACCAAAACCCACGATAGACAAAATCATGGGTTTTGGGCTTTTTTAGGGGTTGGGTTTTAGGGTCAGGGGCTCTGAGATTTAATTTGCTAAATCTTTATAACGTTTATCGGTATTCAGTACATTTTCCAGCTAAATCCTGTTAAGATTCTAAAAAAATCAATAAAAAAGCCTTGGTAATAAAAAAAGAAATTCTTTATGTGATGTACAGTTTAATAAATGATTAAATCAAGAAAGAAGTTTTTCAAGAACAATAGCATGGACTTGCTACCCAGCCAGACACATAGTTCCCCAGTGGTTGAAGATTGGATGTAGCTGTGAAAAAGCAGAATGAGGTTTACTGCCAGACAGTACGTGTCTTTTATTCTTTTTTGTTCATACAGTGACCAGGAAAATTAGATTAGATTATGCTATGACATAATGATATTGAGCAAACACAAAACATATGAAACAGCTTATCTATGTAACATGCTAATATTTTAACCCTTCTGTTGCCAGAAGGGCAACCGTTAACCGCCAGCCACGTAAATTTTACGTGCCTGACTTTCCCCACTAATAGCATAAAAAGTAAAAAAAAGGCACTTACCTGACCCCTCGTTTGATTCGGCCAGGTCTCCTCTCTAAGATGGTGGGCTTCGATCGTCCGTCTGACCTCCTCCGGCTGCAGGGGAGGGCCTGGAATAGGGTGCCCCCCCCCCCGTTTCAGCTGCCACTGGCTTTCCTGTAAAAAAATAAAAAAATTTACTTACCTACGTGTGCGCTGGCTCCCGCCGACCATCCTCTTCACCTGGAGGGCCTCCGATCCCCCCCCCCAGGACTTACCGATCTTCAGGAGAGAGCCCGAGAGTCTCTCCCCTTTCCTCCTCGATGGCGGCCGCCATCTTGCCGCTAAGCCCTTGCCCTTGGGGGGCGGGGCTAATGACGTCATCCCGGCCCCGATCACCGGCTTCTGCGCTCTCAGCTGTCAGATGTCGGTGATCGGTGCCCGCGGAAGGAGGTGGCAGGAGATCCTCTGATCTCCTGCCTCCCCCTTCTCTGGATGCCGATCACCAACATCTGTCAGCACAGCGGCGAGGGACAAGAGCTTACAATCGGAGGTAAGTACAGTAAAAAATTATTAATTTTTTTTTAATAAAATTATTTTGTGTGGTCTTTTTTTTTTACAGTTATCCCTTTGTGAGCAGGTAAGGGGTCTATGAGACCCCTTATACCAGTTCACAAGGCTCTGGGTCTGGCAAGTCACTTGCGGCTAGCGGGTGACTTGCCATTAACCCCCAGCCCCCCCATTAGCTGCCTCCCCAAAGGCCAGGGGGGGGCAGAAGGGCCCGGCCACTAAGTAGCTATGTGGGCTAGTAGCCTGCAGGGCCAGGGACACCAACGCTGGCCCCTGTGCCCTGTTCTACAAGCCCCCATAGCTGGCCCGGGTCGGTAACACTGGGTAGGGGGGACCCTACGTTATTTTTTTGGGGATTTTTAAGGGTTTTTAACTTTTTTTTTATTAACCCCTTATGTCCGGTCGCCCAACTGGTAATAAATGCTTCCAGCATTTTTTGGTGTGGTGTGTTTTTTTTTTACATTTAAAGTGGACCAACACCCAGGATTTTGACTATCCTGGGTATTGGTCCTTTCCCCCGGGGCATCCCGATCGGGGATGCCCCGCTGTGTGAAACACGCCCGATCACCCACAATAACTCACCTCACCAGGGTCCTACGGCACATGCGCGGCCGCTCGTCCAATCAGCGCTCAGAGCGGCTGAGTTATGGACGTCTAACAGACGTCTAAGCTCAGCCGCTCTGAGCGCGCTGGCGGCCGCATCCCCCACTTCCCTCTAACAGGGAGCATGTGGATATTCCAAATGTAAAGGGTTGTTTTGGTAGAAAAAGCGCAAGGTGCCACTTTGTCTGCAGAGCTGAAATTTTCAAGCAAAATTACCGTTGTGCACAAGCTTTACTTTGGGGTGTTTGGCAACTCTTCCCTTGACAGTAGCAATGCATGTTGGGTATCGTTTTGTTCGGGGGATGTTGCTTTTTTAGATTAACTTGTTTTTTCTTGTTTGTATATAGTTTTCTTTAGAAAAATGTGGCTTTGATTCTGCTTTTTTATCCTTTTTTAGGGGAGCTCTGTGTAACCAAAGAATACATTGAGGGAGAACTTCCAGAAAACTGTGGCCACATCAACAAGCCTGGTATGCCTAAAAAGCTTGAGGTGTGTATTTCAAGAGAATATATAGTTTGTTGGGGGTATTTCAAATGTAAAGGGTTGTTTTTCTGGAAAAACTGCAAGTTGCGCATGGAGCATAGCATAGCTGTATTTGATCTGAAAATCTCTTAAAGCTCTGTTTCAGTTTGGGGGAGTTTCCTGGGCAGGAAAGGGTGTATACCAATACATATGTGGTACCGGTGTGTACCAGGAGAAATTGGGATTTCACACGCAATAAGATTTTATTGACAAACTTACATTTTTATATTTGTTTTGCACATATCTTATCCCAAAATATTAAGAATACACTTAAAAAATGACAAACAAGACATTTCAGGTTAAATCCCAGAATCTGCTGAAAAAAACAATATATAATTTTCCTGGGAAATCCCTGGAAATCCCTTCAAAATCAGAGTTGAACATGCATGGTGCAAAATAGTGAAAAATGGTCTGGCAACAAAGCGTAACAAAAACTCCAGGTAGGCTGGCGGTTAAAGGGTTAAGCCTGGCAAGTAGTGCATTCTATTACAATCCTAAATGCGACGTTTGCATTCATCCTTAGGCCTGCAAGAAAAGCTGTGCTCAGTCCAAGATGATCAAGAATTGTGGATGTAGAATGTGGGAATTCCCAGCACCCCCTGTAGGAGATGTACCTCTGTGTAACATCAGTGATCCATTTGTCAGTAAGTATCTATTCCCAGGATTTATAAACGGAATAGGTTTCATAAGTCAACTCCCCTCCAGCAACCTATGTGTCCTTCTCTTTTTAGATAATTGTGTGGAGTTGTATGAATATAAACTCTCCCACGATCAGCTGAAATGTCACTGTCCTCTGCAGTGTGAGTGAGTATCCACAAGGCGAATTTATCTATACTTGCTACAGTGCTTTTATCTGTTACATGCTGGAAGGACGTGGCAGCAGAATGTTATATGTTATGTATTCCTAGTGTAAGTTAAGCAGTTGCCTGTCACTTTAAATAATTTGCAGCAAAATGTGGCTTTAACTATAGGTCAGAGCTAGGGGGAGATTTTTTGTCTTTAGGTATCTTGATGGGGGGGGGGTGCAGGATCTGCACATAAGTTCAGAACCATTTTTATGTCCTCTTTTTGTAAAGGCTTTAAAAATAGGTGCTTTGCTAGTAATCGACTAGAATTAGTGTAAGAATTGATTTACCAAACATGACTGTCCTTGGATGTGCAGGAGGCCATTGGTTACGGAGGCATTTTAATGCCTATGGGTAGTGGCCTGGTGGAACAGCATGGTATGGTATGAAATATCAACCAAGTGTAAATGGAATTGTCCTAATGCTTTTAGTCAAATTGTTAAAATCATTGTCTAGGCATGCAAATAAAAATGGTAATACTCTTTACTCTATACCCTTTTATCCCCCACAGATCATCGCTCCTAGTCTGGCTCTCTCAAACATACCTAATGGCCCAATCCAAGTCCGCTCCCCCCCAGCCTGGCCAGACAGTCTGTTGTTTTTGTAGTATTGACAAACTGCCCCCCACCATTCTTCACAGGGACTATGGCAACCCTCCTTCATTCAAGTCATTAGAGCGGGCGTGTCAACACCATTCACTGCAATGTTGGGGGTGCCATAGTCCCTGTGATGGATGGAGGGGGCGGTCCATCAATGATACTACGAAAGCAGTGAACGTTACGGAACTTGGACTGGGAGGTCAAGTAAGTGTTAGAGCACCAGACTAGGAGCGATCAGGGGATAAAGCGTGAGCATAGTCTTTTTTATTTTCATGCCCGGACAATGACTTTAAAAAGAAAAAATAAGGCAGCAAGGAGCTCAGCTCAAACATGTGTCTCTCTTCCTTTTCTGTCGAGTGCTGTAGATGCTGTAGCAGGTCTCCAAAGTTTGCTCCTTTTTCACTTGTCATGGAATGCATTGGCATGCTTAAGCAAACTTTGAAGCCTTGCCATAGCATCTACAGCATTCTTTAGGAAATGGAGGAGCGGAAAATAGGACAGGCTTCAGGTGAGCTCTATAGCACCCACCTTTCTCCACTGTCTTGATATTGATAATACTCAGCTTCAATCCCATGTTGTTCTGGACTAGGCTAGATGAGAAGCATCTATTTGAGGATGCTCCTCTTCTCTTTGCAATTCCTACAAAATGTTTTAATGCGTTGCACACATATGCCAAGGGTAAGAAAATAAGTCACTGCCCATGCTGTTAAAAAAAAAAATAATAGCACTTGGCTGCCAGAACAAAGGCGCATACCCACGAGGGTCCTGCAGGCTGTTGCCCTCCAGTTTGGTACTGTTGGCTCTGAGTCTGACAGTGTGCTTCTCACCTGGCCTTTCTACGGTCACATGGAAGCAGGCTTCCTCATTTATTGTCAGCAGGGGACATGTCATGTGGCTGTTTGGGAGTGTCCTACCCGTGGAAATGACTTTTGCACTGGAGCCAATGGTTCTGAAACCGGAAGGCTGCTGCCTGCAGTAGGCTGGGAGGTAAGACTCGTTTATTTTTTAGTGGCATGGACTTTTCCTTTAAAGCAGAACAAAACCCAGGAATTTGACTTTCCCATGTTTTGTATCGTGTCCCCGGGTTATCCTATATTGGGATGCCCCGCTGAAAACTCCAGTTAGCCCAGTAAAACTCACTGCTCCTCAGTTCAATGGCGCATGCGTGGGCTCTTGTCCAATCAGAGCCCTTTGTCATGCCATGTCCTTTACATACTTCGGCAAAGTGATTGCCTTCAGCAGGTAGCATGCGCTGCGCAATCCCCTCCCACCCCAGCGGCATGCGGTCTCCTGCCCCAGCCTTTCTGAACGGCTCCAGGGATGCAGGGGATGCGGCAGTGCATGCCCCCCATTGTAAATAATCAGAACCACTTGCCGAAAGGTAAATAGCTATGATTGAATGAGAGCCTGCACATATACCATTGGCCAGGTGAAAGGTGAGTTATTACCACCCCCCTGGGGGGTTTCACGCAGCCGGGTATCCTAATTCGCAACAACCAGGGGAAAAGTCAGTGACTAGACCTGAAATCTTTTCAGATTACAGGCCACTGTTGGTGGGTTTTATACCGCCTTAAGAACTTTTATTTTACTGGGTATATGTAAGTAAAGCTCATTTATCAATGGACTGCTACCCTTTATTCCTATTATAGGAACAATCACATGTAAAAAAAGTGATTTAATTAATGTATTTGTTGCCAGGGAAGAGATTTTTGAACTCACAATGTCTTCATCTCAATGGCCAAGCAGTACATATCTGGTAAGTTTAATATTATATACCAACCTTTTACTACTGTATACACGTTTAGTCTGTATTTGTCATTTCCTTTAGAAAGTCTAAAACAAATGATATGTTTTAAGAGTTCTTATGTTAGACATGTTCATTAATAAACACATCAAAATTCAAACTCAGGCCACCTGACGTACCTTTTTTACATAACAACAAATAGGTTCTGAGATATCCACAAGGAACCCTTCACAGAAGCCTAAAGTCAGAGGTGGGTACCAAAGATAATTTATTAATATCTGCCACCTTAATGACCACAATAGGGTTGATTCAGAGCCCCTTTCTCATCATTTTTATGGAGGTCTTGCTACCAAACGAAAAATCATGCAAAAATGAAAACATTTCACACTAAAGTTCTTGCAGAAAAAAGGCTTTGCAAGGGGAAAAAATTTACGAGAATGGAAATATTCACGCAAAAAAAAAGTGAGAAAGGGGCTCTGAATCAACCCTAATGTCCTTATTCTGCTCTCTGGCATCCACTTACTTCACTTCTGCTTGCCTGTGGCAGCTGTGAATGAGGTAGCGCACAGCATCACTGCTCAAACTGCTGTGTATGTCACCGCCCACAAACCAGGCAAGGCATCGGGTTTGACGGGAACACACAACAGATGCAGGAAGCCACACGTTTGACTGTCTGTTATATTCGAATGTATTGGGCACCCCAAACCAGCCAGCCACCCTGCATGCCATGATTTGAATATCGTTATTAAAAAGTCTATCATGACTTCTGGATCGCTTTAACCCTTTAAGTGCCAAGCACGTAACACCTACGTGCTGGCTTGGCTGGGCCTTAAGTGCCAAGCCCGTAGGTGTTACGTGCTTGACTTTCCCCGCTGCTAGTTAAAAAAATAAAAATAAAAAATACACACCTGACCCCTCGTTGGATCCGGCCGGGTCTCCTCTTTAATTTGGTGCCATTCCATCCCCCGTGGGGGCTCGGATGGCTCCAGGAGAGCCCCCGGAATAGCCCCCCCCCCGCTTCGGCAGCAGCAGCTGCTAACTGTAAAAAAAAAAAAAAAAAAAATGAGAGCCTGAAAGGGCTCTCCCCCTCCTCTCCAGACAGGAGCCGCCACCCTGCCGTTAAGCCCCTTATGACGTCACTCACCGGGTGTCGTCCAGGCTCCCTGCTGCTCTTCATTCAGATGCGATCATGCTGGGCAGAGGAGCAGAGGGGCAGGCATCACCTGCCCCTCTGCTACTGCAGCCAGCATGATCGCATCTGTCATCACATCGAGGGACAAAGGAGCCGACGATCGGAGGTAAGTAAAGTAAAAAAAACTTTTTATTTTTTAATAAAACTAATTTTTTCTTATGTGTCACTGTGTTTTTTTTTACTGTTAACCCCTTGTGAACTGGTAAGGGGTCCATGAGACCCCTTACACCAGTTCACAAGGCTGGGGGCTGGCAAGTCACCTGCAACTAGCGGGTGACTTGCCATTAACCCCCGCACCCCCAATTACCTGCCTCCCCAAAGCCCGGGGGGGGGGGGCAGAAGAGCCCGGGCCCACATAGGCTATGTGGGCTCGTAGGATGCAGGGTGGGGGGGCCACAAAAGCTGGACCCCCACTCTGTGCCTACAAGCCCCCATAGCTGGTCCCGGGCTGGTAATGCTGGGTAAGGGGGACCCCATTTCATTTTTTGGGGGGATTTTTTTTTTTTAATTAACCCCTTATGCTTTGTCACTCAGCAGCTATAAAAGGCTTCCAGCTGCAGCAGGAGAGCAGAAGCCAGATTGATCAGCGTGGGACACAGGGATGGATGGGAGGTAAGTATAAAAAAAAAATAATAAAATATTTTTTCTCTCTGTGTTTTTTTTTTACATTTAACCCTTGAGTCCCCTTATACCAGTTCACAAGGCTGGGGGCTGGCAAGTCACCTAGCAGGTGACTTGCCATTAACCCCCGGCACCCCCAATTACCTGCCTCCCCAAAGCCCGGGGGGGGGGGCAGAAGAGCCCGGTCCCACATCGGCTATGTGGGCTCGTAGGCTGCAGGGTGGGGGCCCCCCCACTCTGTGCCTACAAGCCCCCATAGCTGGTCCCGGGCTGGTAATGCTGGGTAAGGGGGACCCTATGTCATTTTTTTTTAATTAACCCCTTATGTTTATAGTGTGGATAGTAGTAGTATTTTATTTGTAAATGTTATAAAGTGCTATTTTCATTTAGGGGGGTCTCCTGGGCAAGAATGGGGGGGCTACCGATACATATGTGGTACCGTTGTAATCGGAAGAAATGGGGCTTTCACATGCAATATGGTTTTCTCTAATAAAGTAAATGTTTTATTTAAAATAAAGGAGACAATTTTCTAAAAAATAATTTTTTTTATTTTTTTTGTTCTTTTTACGCAAAAATATTTAAAAAAACTGTAGAAAAATTACAAGCAAGACATTTCATGTTAAAGCCTAAACCCTGCTGCAAAAAATATCTATAATTTTCCTGGAAATTCCTACAAAAAACACGGTTAAACATGGTGCAAAATGGTGAAAAATTACCTGTCAACAGAGGGTGAAAAAATTTCAAGTAGACGGGCAATTAAAAGGGTTAATAGTACATATGCATGTGGGGTATTGTTCTGCTCGGGGGACCTTGCTCTTTCAGATTTAGCTTGTTTTTTCTTGTTTGCATATTGATTTTTTAAGAAAATGTGTTTTTTATTCTGTTTTTTTATAATTTTTTTGAGGGAAACCTCGTGCAACCTAAGAATTCTTCAAGGGATTACTTCTAAAATGATGAGGCCACTACAACAAGCTGGGTACGCTTAGAAAGCTTAACATATGTTCTTTCAGGGAATATATGGTTTCTGGGGGGTATTCCAAATGTAAAGGGTTGTTTTGGTAGAAAAAGTACAAGGTGCGCACTTTGTCTGCAGAGCTGAAATTTTCAAGTAAAATTACCCTTACGCACATGCTTTACTTTGAGGTGTTTGACAACTCTTTCCTTGACAGTAGCTATGCATGTTGGGTATTGTTCTGTTCGGGACATGTTGCTTTTTCAGATTGGGCTTGTTTTTTTTTGTTTGCATATTTTTTTTCGGAAAATATGAGTTTGATTCTGCTTTTTATTCTTTTTTAGTGAAACTCTGTGCTACCAAAGAATTCATTGAGGAATTACTTCCAGAAAACTGCACCTATGGGAATATATAGTTTGTGGGGGGTATTTCAAATGTAAAGGGTAGTTTTTCTTGAAAAACTGCAAGGTGCGCCTAGCGCTTAGCATATTTGTATTTTATCTGAAAATCTCCTGAAGCGCTGTTTCAATTTGGGGGAGTCTCCTGGGCAGGAAAGGATGTCTACCTATACATATGTGGTAACGCTGTGACCAGGAGAAATTAGGATTTCACATGCAATAAGATTTTATTGACTAAATTACTTTTTTTATTACAAAAAACACTACAAATTGTAAAAAAATAAATTTGTTTTTATTTTTTTGCACATATTTCACCCCAAAATATTGAGAATACACCTAAAAAATGACATGTTAAAACCCAGATTCTGCTGAAAAAAGAATATATAATTCCCTGGGAAATCCCTGGAAATCCCTTAAAAAATCACAGTTGAACATGTGGAGCGCAAAATAGTGCAAAATGGTCTGGCAACAAAGGGTGACAAAAACTCCAGGTAGCCTGGCAGTGAAAGGGTTAAGAAACACACAAAATGGGATTATGGATGAGCATGTGTGTTCAAAGTTTCATAAAAGTGTCCAAGTTTGATTTAAAAAAATCTAATGCAAAAAAGGGGAAAAAATCTGCAATAATCTGCAAGAAAAAATATAGTAATTTATGGTCCATTATCGTCTTTAGCTAAGTTGTTGGGCATTCATTGACATTTACTGTATAGAGTGCAAGTGGATTCCCTAAGACCCCACAAACAGCATATTTCTACTGAACCACAAGTGCAGGAATATCAGACAAAAAAACTTTAAAGTTTAATTATTCAAACTCACTTACAGGTGATTCACTAACAGATGATGTTACATAAAAAGGAAACCTTTAGGGACAAAAACGTGAATGTTCAAACTCTATGGACTAATAATGCACAATATTCTTACTATTGTAGGACTACTTTTCAAAGCTTGTTCAGAGAAGACAAGACTTTCAAGATGTACAGACATTAAGGTAACCCTTTCCAGGCACATGCTTACTTCTTCCTAACTTATGCCCCATGGGAACTATGTAAAATGAGCCATTTCAAATCATCCGATTACACTGTGTTCCAAATGATTATGAAAATTATATTTTTCTCAGATTTTTCTAAAGCGGCAATGCAAATGACAGTCAGTATAATTTTAAGTCATTAAAGGGACATCCCAGGCAAATCTAAATTATCTAGCTTTCTGCTCTCTATAAGCTGGCTGTCAGGGGCTACATAAAAAAGTGCTGGGAAATAAAAGATGCCGCCCCTGACAGTCAGAATGGGGCAAGCAGAAAGCAGCCTAATTTAAACCTTTTAGTGCCATGTGACAGAGGCTCTGTCTTTTGGATGTCATCACTATTCAGTTGCCCACCGGGTCATTCACTGGCCTTTTCTTAATTAGGTCATTGTATTTTGATACTGTTACAGGCAATGTCATTGTATTTTGACTGCCATTGTGTATTGTTGATTACGTCACAGTCAATGGCATTGTCCTGATTGAGTGTATTACGGCCTGCTATTGTTCTACTGATTCACCGTCACCGGCAGAGTTGAGGGGTTGTTTGCCCTGCTGCTATTGGTCGGTGTGTGTGTCATGCAATAGAGACTTGTGTATATAAGGCCCAGTGTGGCACTAATAAAGACACTTCACCTTCACCCTCAATACTGAGTTCTGTCTCTTATTGGGGGAAACGCTATATTACAATTCACTAGCTCTTGTAAGGGCTGTTCCTGTTTCCTCACGGACGACTCTGGAATTCCAGCAGCACCTCTCACCATTGGGAAAGGACGTCTCGGGCGGTAAAGCCCTCCGGCGATAAGGGTTATCGCTACAATTGGTGGCAAGCGGTCGGATGGTCCTTTCTACCCAGAGAGAGTGCTACCCTGATGGAGAGTCAGTATGACAAGTTGAAAAGGCTGACCCTGAAGGATCTACTCGAGAGCCGGGGAAGGTCAGCTAACAACCGCCCACGTCAGGAACTGATAGCCGAGCTGATCAAAATAGATCGTGCAGCAGTGAGGACCGAAACCAATATAGAGATCGATGAAGACGCTGCTCTCGTTGAAGCGGTTCGGAACAGATTGTCGGTCTATGGCCGAATCCATCACAAGAACTGATCGACCAAGTCTTCGCCGCAGCGGAGGCAGAGGCCAGTAAGCGAAGGGAAGATCGGCGACTTTCAAACCCAGCAGCCTCTCAGCGCCCCTGTGTCTCTGAGCCTCAGTTACACTGGGGGGAAAAAGATTCCATTTGCAGCATTTAAGTCCATCCAGGAAAGTGACAATGAGATTGATGGATTTTTGGCCGATTTTGAACGGCAGTGCGCTTTACACCGGGTACCCACGGAGGAATGGGTCACCATATTATCAGGGAAACTATCTGGGAAAGCTTCCGATGCTTTCCGGGCCATCCCTGATGCGGACATACCACACTACCATCTGGTAAAGGAGGCTTTGTTAGCCCGGCACGCTGTCACCCCGGAAGCCTACAGTTGTTTTTACTAGAATATTTTCTCAATGCCTTGCAACCAGAGCTAAGAGAGTATGTGTGTACAAGACCAGCACCCTGTGAGTACATGTGTGTGTACAAGACCAGCACCCTGTGAGTACATGTGTGTGTACAAGACCAGCACCCTGTGAGTACATGTGTGTGTACAAGACCAGCACCCTGTGAGTACAACTGTATGTGTGTACAAGACCAGCACCCTGTGAGTACATGTGTGTGTACAAGACCAGCACCCTGTGAGTACAACTGTATGTGTGTACAAGACCAGCACCTGTGAGTACAACTGTATGTGTGTGTGGGTGTATCATCTTCACCCTCAATACTGAGTTCTGTCTCTTATTGGGGGGAAATGACAAGACCAGCACCCTGTGAGTACAACTGTGTGTGTACAAGACCAGCACCCTGTGAGTACAACTGTGTGTGTACCAGACCAGCACCCTGTGAGTACAACTGTGTGTGTACAAGACCAGCACCCTGTGAGTACAACTGTGTGTGTGTGTACAAGACCAGCACCCTGTGAGTACATGTGTGTGTACAAGACCAGCACCCTGTGAGTACATGTGTGTGTACAAGACCAGCACCCTGTGAGTACATGTGTGTGTACAAGACCAGCACCCTGTGAGTACAACTGTGTGTGTGTGTACAAGACCAGCACCCTGTGAGTACAACTGTATGTGTGTGTGGGTGTATCATCTTCACCCTCAATACTGAGTTCTGTCTCTTATTGGGGGGAAATGACAAGACCAGCACCCTGTGAGTACAACTGTGTGTGTACAAGACCAGCACCCTGTGAGTACAACTGCATGTGTGTGTGTGTGGGTATCATCTTCACCCTCAATACTGAGTTCTGTCTCTTATTGGGGGGAAACAACAAGACCAGCACCCTGTGAGTACAACCGTATGTGTGTACAAGACCAGCACCCTGTGAGTACAACTGTGTGTGTACAAGACCAGCACCCTGTGAGTACAACTGTATGTGTGTGTGTGTATACAGGCCCTGTAGACAAACCAGTAATGCAGATGGATTATCCTGGCAAACAGAACTCTGCCCATAACAAGAGTCCGGACAGCCCCACGTTAACCCGAACAGGGTCAATCCGGGTCTGCCGGGTGTTCCACAAAAAGGGGGCATTGTGACAGAGGCTCTGTCTTTTGGATGTCATCACTATTCAGTTGCCCACCGGGTCATTCACTGGCCTTTTCTTAATTAGGTCATTGTATTTTGATACTGTTACAGGCAATGTCATTGTATTTTGACTGCCATTGTGTATTGTTGATTACGTCACAGTCAATGGCATTGTCCTGATTGAGTGTATTACGGCCTGCTATTGTTCTACTGATTGCGTCACCGGCAGAGTTGAGGGGTTGTTTGCCCTGCTGCTATTGGTCGGTGTGTGTGTCATGCAATAGAGACTTGTGTATATAAGGCCCAGTGTGGCACTAATAAAGACACTTCACCTTCACCCTCAATACTGAGTTCTGTCTCTTATTGGGGGAAACGCTATATTACAATTCACTAGCTCTTGTAAGGGCTGTTCCTGTTTCCTCACGGATGACTCTGGAATTCCAGCAGCACCTCTTACGATTGGGAAAAGGACGTCTCGGGCGGTGAAGCCCTCCGGCGATAAGGGTTATCGCTACATGCCAGCTACCCGAGTCTCACGTAGATGACTTTAAACCCCCACAGATAAAAAAGTACGAAAGTAAAAAACTCACCTGACCCCTCGTTGGATCAGACCGGGTCTTCTCTTCACCCGGGGGCATCCGATCCCCCCCCTGCGGCTGTGATGCCTCCCACAGGGTCTCATCTTCACTGGGGGGGGCTCCGATTGCCCCCCCCCCCCCCCGTTGTGAGGAGAGTGCGAGAAATCGCCCTTTCGGTCACTTCCTGGTTTGCGGCTGTTAGCCCCCCCTTGGGGGCGGGGCCATGTGACGTCACAGAGATGTCACCTGACAGCCGGCATCTCTGCCCCTCACCCGACATGATCAGTCTTGCCGGGTGCTTGGAGGGAGAGGTCGGGAGGAAGAGAGGGCTGTGATCCCTCTCCCCCCCAGCCCCCCTCCACCAAGCACCCAGCAGCTGTCATCGTAGATCGCCGAGGGACAGCAGAGGATCGGAGGTGTGTAAAGAAAAAATAAATAAATGTCAATTTTTTTATTATGTGTCTGTGTCTTTATTTTTTACATTTAACCCTTTGTGAACTGGTAAGGGATCCATGAGATTCCTATACCAGTTCACAAGTCTGGGGGCTGGCAAGTCACTAGCCCCCGGCACCCCAATTACCTGCCTCTCCAAAGCCCGGGGGGGGGGCAGAAGAGCCCTGGCTATGTGGGCTTGTAGCCTGCAGGGCCAGGGGCCACAAAAGCTGGCCCTTGCGCCCTGTTCCTACAAGCCCCCATAGCTGGTCCCGGGCTGGTTATTTCAGGTAGGGAGCCCCCATGTTTTTTTTATTTTTAAGGGTTTTTAACCCTTAAAATTCAAAAAAATGGTGTCTCCCCCCCTGGGAGGGAGGACTCTATGTCATTTTTTTTTAATTAACCCCTTATGCTCTGTCGCCCAGCAACTATAAAAGGCTTCCAGCAGCAGCAGGAGAGCAGAAGCCAGAGTGATCAGCGTGGGACACATTGGCCCAGGGATGGATGGGAGGTAAGTATTAAAAAAAATAATAAATAAATAAAATATTTTTTCTCCTTGTGTCTGTGTGTTTTTTTGTACACTTAACCCTTTGTGAACTGGTAAGGGATCCATGACACCCCCATACCAGTTCACAAGGCTGGGGGCTAGCAAGTCACCTGCAGTTAGCGGGTGACTTGCCATTAACCCCCGGCACCCCAATTACCTGCCTCCCCAAAGCCCGGGGGGGGGGGCAGAAGAGCCCGGCCCATGGCTATGTGGGCTTGTAGCCTGCAAGGCGCAGAGGCCACCAAAGCTGGGCCCTGAGCCCTGTTCCTACAAGCCCCCATAGCTGGTCCTGGGCTGGTTATTTCGGGTAGGGGGACCCCATGTTTTTTTTTTTTTTTTTTTTTTTAAGGGTTTTTAACCCTTAAAATTAAAAAAAAAATGGGGTCTCCCCTATGTCATTTTTTTAATTAACCCCTTATGTTTATAGTGTGGATAGTAGTTGTATTTTTTATTGTAAATGTTATAAAGTGCTCTTTTCAGTTTGGGGGTCTTCTGGTCAATAATGGGGGGGGGGCTACCGATACATATGTGGTACCGTTGTAATCGGGAGAAATGGGGCTTTCACATGCAACATGGTTTTCATTAATAAAACAAATGTTTTATTTAAAATAAAAGAGACATTTATTTTTTTTTTTTACGCAAAAAAATATTTAAAAAAAAATAGAAAAATTATAAACAAGACATTTCATGTTAAAGCCTATACTCTGCTGAAAAAATATAAATATAATTTTCCTGGAAATTCCAGCAAAAATCGCGGTTAAACATGTCACAAAATGGGAAAAATGACCTGTCAACAGAGGGTGACAAAACTTCAATTAGGCTGGCAATTAAAAGGGTTAATAGTACCTATGCATGTTGGATATTGCTCTGCTCGGGGGACCTTGTGCTTTCATATTTAGCTTGTTTTTTCTTGTTTGCATATTAATATTTTAGGAAAACATGTTTTTTATTCAGCTTTTTAATGCTTTTTTTTAGGGAAACCCTGTGCAACCTTAGAATTCTTCGAGGTATTACTTCCAGAAAGATGATCCCACTACAACAAGCTTGGTACACTTAGAAAGCTTAACATAGGTACTTTCAGGGGATATATGGTTTATGGGGGATATTCCAAATGCAAAGGGTTGTTTTGGTTGAAAAATTGCAAGGTGCGCACTTTGCAGAGCAGAAATTTTCAAGTAAAATTACCGTTATGCGCATGCTTTACTTTGGGGTGTTTGCCAACTCTTCCCTTGACAGTAGCTATGCATGTTGGGTATTGTTCTGTTCGGGGGATGTTGCTTTTTCAGATTTTACTTGTTTTTTCTTGTTTGCATATAGTTTTTTTTAGGGAAATGTGGCTTGATTCTTCCTTTTTATTCTTATTTATGCAACCAAAGAATTAATTGAGGGAATACTTCCAGAAAACTATGCCCACCTAAACAAGCCTGGTACGCCTAGAAAGCTTGAGGTTTGTACTTCCAGAGAATATATAGTTTGTGGGGGGTATTTCAAATGTAAAGGGTTGTTTTTCTGGAAAAATTGCAAGGTGCGCATAGCGCATATCACAGTTGTATTTTATCTGAAAATCTCCTAAAGCTCTGTTTCAGTTTGGGGGAGTCTACTGGGCAGGAAAGGGTGTCTACCTATACATATGTGGTACCACTGTGACCGGGAGAAATTGGGGTTTCACACGCAATTACATTTTATTGACACATTTTTTATTACAAAATAAGGTTGGGCTGGGGGGGGTTCTCCCTTGAGTATCAGCCATGCGAGAAACACCCCGGCCTCCGTTATTGGGAGTATTTGGCAGGGCTATTGGTTCACTAATTTGAGTCCTTAGACTGTGTGTAGTACAATTTGTTTATTTCAAAGTGACTAAGATATTGTGAATACAACATTCAATAATCTGTACACTTCAATTTTTTCACATATGTTACATTCAGTACACTAATGTAACACATTTTTTCAACACATATTATGCAAGAAACACTTATATAGCATTTTTTTCACATATATTGCCATAATAGTTTCGTAAAGCGTAACTCACAACATTTTTTCCCAGATGTACCAGTAATGTGGTTTTGTGTCTGGTTTAGTCACGCTTTAGGGTTTCACTTATAACCGCCATGAAAAAGATGAAAAAGATAAAAGCTATGCAGACGTTTCGCTGGCTTGCAGCTTCCTCAGTGCGCTTTTACCTTAACGGATCAAAGTGTTTTTATGAGTAGGTTGTTTCTAATATATATACGTTGATTAAGTATGCCACATAAAGTGTGAGAACAAAATTTAAAATTAAAACATATACAAAAATATATAAAAAATATATATAAATTGGTGCACTCACTTTTCCAGATGCCTTCTGTAGTGTAAACCTCTTTAATTTGAGGAGAGGATGGGGGAGGTACGCTGTATATAGCTATTCCTGTTCGTAGGTATATATTAATCAGTTATGTTCTTACCGAGTAAGGTCTGGTGGTTTAATTTAGGTTAGTGATCTACCTGTGTTCGCAGGCTATTGCTTTAATAGGGCTTAGTAGGTATTCAGTTGTGTCTATAGTAAAATATGGCAGTTATTAGTCCCGTGTGGTATAAAGAGGTTATTATTTCGTGCTGGTAGAAATTTGTAAGGCGGAATACCTTCAGTTAAAGTGGGGGGTCCCGATGTCTGTTGCACCCAGTCTGTATTCAGGGTGATGTGCGTGCTCCTACCCTCATCGCTGCGCTGTGTGTGCTGGCTGGTGCTGTGCTGGTGTGCGGTGTGGCTGGTGTTTCCGGGGGTCGTCTTCAAGGCGGGCTCCGGGCGGGAGTCCCGCCCTCCAGACCGTCTTTCTGCCAATGTATTGGCAGTGCTGGAGGGACGCATGCACTCTGTCTGTGCGCCGTGTCACCTCCTGCTTGTCAGCCGCCTGTCATCGGATATCGAGCTACTGTCTCCACTCCTGGAGAGCGCCATATTGTGTTAGTCTGAATTAGCCGTATTTTGGTAGGCTGTAGTCTTAGCTGCTGGAGGGCGCCATTTTGTGTTAGTCCCTATGCGGTCGTATTATGGTTACTCACGATTGACTAGTAGAGCCCCATTACTGCTAGAAGTCAATCAGTGAGTGATCCAATGTTAGTGAGGAGGCATATAGTATGCTTTATATATAAGAGGGTATCTCCACAACAATACTAGGGGGGTCAACTAATTAAAGTATTGGAAGGCACCTGGAAATAAAATTGCAACCTTAATTTACAGTGACACTGTGCCATAGTAATACACGTGTTTTTATTAATAATCTTTCGAGTAGTAAAAAGGTTGTTCCTGGGATTATAGGGTAATTTGTGTAGATTTTAGTACTTTGGGACATGGGACATCCTATTGTATAGATAATTGTATGTATTGTGCCTGGGGTGGGGGGTGCATTTGTATTGGCTGGACAGCTGGCCCAGTGACAGCCTGTGTCACCCAGAAGAGGCCAGGGAGCCGCATGCAGGAGCTGGCAGCTGCAAGTATCCATATCCCCCTCGCCCTGCAGCAACAACTTTTGCTCCATACGATGCAGGCATTTTCCCCCATGCTATGAAGTGGAAATACTGTATGTGATTAACACCACCAGACAGTTAACCACCAGACTTGATAGTCCGTTTTAATACAATATGTATGAATTCAGAATAAGAAAATGCCACAAATGCAAGCAGTATGTAAAATAAATTTCCATGAGATGCATCCATGAGATGCATTATGATATTCAAATTTAAAGGGAGATCCAAATACTACCTGGTGCACAAGTACATTAATGAGCCAAGGATTTTTACATAATCAAAACTTATATATATGGTATATAAAACTATACCACATGCAGCACAAAACATTGTGGCATAAAAATACAATTCTGTGATTACTCACCTGTAGAATTGGTATTATATGTATACAGCAGATCCAGAATATTCCTTACTCTTGGGTAATACATCCACAAGATGGCGCTGGACTGCAGAAAACAGCTTGTGGCTCCTCCCGGCCCTATATAAGTCAGGGACCTCCCACTAATTCCCCAGTATTGACAAGCAGTTAACAAGAATCCGAGAGAACAATAATAACAGGAATTCAAAAATGAACATATGAACAATCACCATACAGAGGTAACTAAGAATAATGATAACAAGGGTGGGATGGAACAGGACGTGCTGTATACATATAATACCAATTCTACAGGTGAGTAATCACAGAATTGTATTATTCTAAGTATACAGAATGTGTTGTTCCAGAATATTCCTTACTCTTGGGACATCCAATAGCAGTGTCCGTAAGGTAGGGTGGGATCCCCGAAAAGTAACAGCGGGCAGTTTAAACCACTGCCGCCTGCAGAACTTTGCGACCAAAAGCAGCATCAGCTGAGGCCCTAACATCAACCTTGTAAAACTTAGAAAAAGTATGAACAGAAGACCAAGTAGCGGCAAACTTGTTCAACAGAAGCTTGGTGCTGAAAAGCCCAAGAGGCACCAATAGCACGAGTAGAATGAGCAGTAAGGCGGAAGGGAGGCTCCTTCCCCTTAGCAGAATAGGCCTGTACCACAGCCTGACGGATCCACTTGCTGGAGCCAGACCCTTCTTAGGCCCAGACGGTAGCACAAAAAGAGCATCAGTCTTCCTGAAGGATTCAGTAGCCACCAAATAGAACTTCAGAGTCGTGACCACATCCAGAGAGTGTAAAACCCGCTCCTTAGGGTTACTAGGATTAGGGCATAGAGAAGGCAAAGCAATGTCCTGATTGAGATTAAAAGCAGACACAACCTTAGGCAGAAAATCTGGCTTAAAACGAAACACCACCTTGTCCTGGTGTCTCTCAAAGTAAGGGGGTTTGATGGAAAGCACCACCAACTCAGAAACACGCCTAACAGAAGTGATAGCCACCAAAAAGACTACCTTAAGAGTCAAAATGGACAAAGGGGCCTCACGCAAAGGCTCAAAGGGAGACCCTTGAAGGCAGATAAGACCAAGTTCAAATCCCAGACTGGTAACATAGGCCTACGTGGGGGATGCACGTGAGTAACCCCCTGGAAGAAAGTCTTGACCAGACGATGGTGAGCAAAGGATCTTTAGAAGAAAATGGCCAAAGCAGAAACATGAGCTTTGAGGGTACTAAGTTGAAGACCCAAATCCAAACCATGTTGCAGGAATTCCAGAATCCTAGGAATAGAAAACACCCGACAGGGAAGCGACTTAGACTCACACCAGTCAATGTAAGCATGCCATACCCTATAGTAGATGGATGACGAGGACTTCTTCCTAGCCCGAATCATGGTATTAATAACAGAGGCAGGCAGCCCCTTTCCCATCAAGATGGAGGTTTCAGCAGCCAGGCCATTAAAGCCAGCATTTGTAAATTGGGATGGCGTTGCTGCCCCTGAGTGAGCAGGTCTGGATCCTTGGGCAGGGCAAACTGATCTACTGCCAACTGCATGACGTCTGCGAACCACACCCTTCTTGGCCAACAGGGGGCCACCAGAATGGTTGGCACCCCTTCCTGGGCAATCTTGCGCAGCACCCTGCCCAGCAGAGGAAAAGAGGGAACATATAGAGAAGCTGAAAGCTCTTCCAAGACATTGCTAGTGCATCCATGGCCAAGGCCAGAGGGTCCTGGGACAAAGAGACAAAGACTAGAAGCTTGTGATTGTGACGGGACGCAAACAGATCCACATCTGGCTGACCCCAGTGGTGGCACAGGGAGCGAAACACCCTGCTGCTGAGGGACCATTCTCCCATATAAGAAGTCCCCCTGCTGAGGGAGTCTGCCCCCAGATTCTCCACCCCCGGGATGTACACAGCTGAGATGCAGGGAACATTCTCCTCCGCCCAAGACAGTATCAGGGACACTTCCTTGAGGGCCCTCTTGCTCTGGGTCCCTCCCTGATGACTGATGTAGGCAATCGCCGTCTGGTTGTCCCAGTGGACCTGAACCACCCGACCCCGAAGGTGTGGAGTCAATTGGGCAAGAACCAACCTTATCGCCCTCACTTCCAGAATTTTGATAGGGGTATGGGCCTCCTGAGGGCCCCACTGACCCTGGAATTTCAGGGATTTCCAGAAGCCCCCCCAACCTGTCAGTCTGGCATCTGTGGTGACTGTCTCCCAGCACGGGGCCAGAAAGGATCTGCCCACCAACAGGTTTCTTGAGTCCAGCCACCACGAGAGAGACCGTCTGGCCAGGGGGGACAGAACCAACACCTGATCCAGGGACCGAGGGTCCCGATCCCATACTGACAAGAGGTGAAGTTGAAGAGGTCTCATTTGAAACTGAGCGTATGGAACCGCCTCAAAGCAAGACACCATCAGGCCCACCAGCTGCATCCCCTGCCGGATGGGGGGATGAGGGCAAGACATAAGGAGCCTGGCTTGGGCCTGAAGACTCTCCACCTTCTGCTGGGGGAGAAAAAATACAATTCTGTGATTACTCACCTGTAGAATTGTTATTATATGTATACAGCATGTCCTGTTCCAGAAGATATTCCTTACACTTGGGATATACTCCAGTAGATGGCGCTGGACTGCAGAGACAGAAAAGCGGCTCCTCCCGGCCCTAAATATACACAGGGACCTCCCACAAAATCCCCAGTATTGAAAAGCAGTTAGCAAGAGACCGGGAAAACTATAACCATTATATGAAAATTTGAACATAAGAACAATCACCATAAAGAGGTAACTAAAGATAATGATAACTAGGGTGGGGTGGAACAGGACGTGCTGTATACATATAATACCAATTCTACAGGTGAGTAATCACAGAATTGTATTATTCTAAGTATACAGCACATCCTGTTCCAGAAGATATTCCTTACACTTGGGACATCCAGTAGCAGTGTCCGTAAGGTAGGGAGGGATCCCCAAAAGCAACAGCAAACAGTTTAAACCACTGCTGCCTGCAGAACCTTGCGGCCAAAAGCACCATCAGCTGAGGCCCTAACATCAACCTTGTAAAACTTTGAAAAAGTATTAACAGAAGACCAAGTAGCGGCCTTGCAAACTTGTTCAACAGAAGCTTGGTGCTGAAAAGCCCAAGAGGCCCCAATAGCATGAGTAGAATGAGCAGTAAGGCGGAAGGGAGGCTCCTTCCCCTTAGCAGAGTAGGCCTGTATCACAGCCTGACGTATCCACTTGCTGATAGTGGACTTAGCTGGAGCCAAAATGAGCATCAGTCTTCCTGAAGGATTCAGTAGCCACCAAATAGAACTTCAGAGTTCTGACTACGTCCAAAGAATGCAAAACCCTTTCCTTAGGGTTACTAGGAATAGGACACAGAGAAGGCAAAACAATGTCCTGATTGAGATGAAAGGCAGAAACAACCTTAGGCAGAAAATCTGGCTTAAAATGAAACACCACCTTGTCCTGGTGTCTCTCAAAATAAGGAGGCTTGATGGAAAGCGCCACCAACTCAGAAACACGCCTAACAGAAGTGATAGCCACCAAAAAGACCACCTTAAGCGTAAGAATGGACAAAGGAGCCCCTTGCAAGGGCTCAAAGGGAGACCCATGCAGGGCAGATAAGACCAAGTTCAAGTCCCAGACTGGTAACATAGGCTTACGTGGGGGACGCACGTGAGTAATCCCCTGGAAAAAGGTTTTGACAAGGGGATGCTGAGCAAAGGATCGTGGGAAGAAAATAGCCAAAGCAGACAAATGGCCTTTCAGAGTACTGAGCTGAAGACCCAGATCCAAACCATGTTGGAGAAACTCCAGAATCCTAGGAATGGAAAACACACGACAGGGAAGCGAGTGGGACTCACACCAGTCAATGTAAGTACGCCAAACCCTGTAATAGATGGAAGAAGAGGACCTCTTCCTAGCCCTGATCATGGTATTCACCACCGAGTCAGGCAGCCCTTTTGCAATCAAGATGGAGGTTTCAACAGCCAGGCCGTCAAAGCCAGCGTTTGTAAATTGGGGTGGCGTAGGTGTCCCTGAGTGAGCAGATCTGGAACCAGTGGCAGGGCGTACTGATCTACTGCCAACTGCACGATGTCTGCGAACCACACTCCTCTTGGCCAACAGGGGGCCGCCAGGATGGTTGGCACCCCCTCCTGAACTATCTTGCGCAGCACCCTGCCCAGCAGTGGAAACGGGGGAAACACATACAGGAGCTGGAAGCTCATCCAAGACATTGCCAGGGCATCCGTGGCCAAGGCCAGAGGATCCTGGGACAGAGAGACAAAGACTGGAAGCTTGTGATTGTGACGGGACGCAAATAGATCCACGTCCGGCTGACCCCAGCGGTGGCACAGGGAGCGAAACACCCTGCTGCTGAGGGACCACTCTCCCAGACAAGAGGTCCCCCTGCTCAGAGAGTCTGCCTCCAGATTCTCCACCCCCGGGATGTACACAGCTGAGATGCAGGGAACATTTTCCTCTGTCCAGGACAGTATCAGGGACACTTCCTTGAGGGCCCTCTTGCTCTGGGTCCCTCCCTGATGATTGATGTAGGTAACCGCCGCACCCTCAGGTGTGGGGTTAAGTGGGCGAGAACCAACCTGATTGCCCTCAACTCCAGAATGTTGATAGGGGCATGGGCCTCCCGAGGGCCCCATTGACCCTGGAATTTCAGGGACTTCCAGAATCCCCCCAACCTGTCAGACTGGCATCCGTGGTGACAGTCTCCCAGCAGAGGGCCAGAAAGGACCTGCCCCCCAGCAGGTTCCCTGAGACCAGCCACCACACTAGAGACCGCCTGACCTGAGAGGACAAGACAAACACCTGATCTAGGGACACAGGGTCCCGATCCCATACTGACAAGATGTGAAGCTGAAGAGGCCTCATGTGGAACTGAGCATATGGGACTGCCTGATGGATGGATGGGGACAAGACAGCAGGAGCTGAACTTTCTCTTGAAGGACCTCCACCTTCTGCTGAGGAAGAAAGATCTTGACCTGAACTGAATTCAGAATCATGCCCAGAAAAGACTTCACCATGGAAGGAGACAGGGAAGATTTGGGGTGATTGATCACCCAGCTGAATGACTCCAGTGTGGACACCACCCTCTGAGTGTCCAGCTCTGCCTGATGGAAGGACTGAGAAGCAATAAGCATTCCATCCAGGTAGGGAAGAATGCGAATGCCCTGAGATCTCAGCAGGGCCATCACTCCTGCCAGCACCTTGGTGAATACCCTGGGGGCCGAGGTGAGGCCGAAGGGCAAGGCCACAAATTGGTAGTGCTGATCCTCCAGAGCAAACCTGAGGAACCTCTGATGACCTGGAAAGATAGGAACGTGAAGGTAAGCATCCTTGATGTCTACAGAGGTCATGAAGTCCCCTGGGCTTAGGAAAGTCACAGCTGGGCGCAGAGTCTCCATGCAAAAGTGTCTGAATCTGACAAACTTGTTGAGAAGCTTTAAATCCAGGATAGGTCTGATGGACCCATCGTTTTTGGGCACAATGAAAAGATTGGAATAGTAGCCTTTGCCCCTTTCCTTCAAGGTCTAGAAGGCCTTGGACAGCCAGGGAGAGACACTGGGCTGACAAGGGGTTTTGAGCTAAACAAGATTTGATGAATCTTGGGGGCGGCCAGGCTGCAAACTCTATCTTGTAACTGGAGGATACTACCTCCTGAATCCACCGGTCTGAGACATGACTCCTCCAGACGTGAGCCAAGAGCCGAAGCCGTCCCCCCACCCAGATGGTTGAGGGCGCCCCTTCATGCCTGAGGGGGCTTGGGGGAGGACTTAGTCTTGGGACCCCGGGGGGGGGCAGGGCGGCCACGTCCTCTGCACCTGCCCCAAAAATCTCCACGGGCTCCAGCAAAGGAAGCTCCCCGTCCAATTCTGGAGCCCCTGAAGGAAGGAGAAAAGGCACCTGAACCCCGAAAGGACCGGGGCTGTCTTCTACGCTGAGGTAGTTTGCCACCTTTAGCAAACAAGTCCAAACTTTCCCCAAAGAGGCGCAGCCCCTTGAAAGGAAACCCAGTGAGGGCCTTTTTGGCAGCATTGTCAGCTGCCCACTGGCACAGCCAGACCGAGCGGCGTATCGCCACCAACAATTCTAATGCTATCATCCAGGGCAGAGAGAACATATGCAACAAATTCCTCACAACGCAGAAGAGCTCTATACTCTTCACTACCAGCATCATCAGGGGCCCCATCTAAGAGACCCCTGAGCAGGCTTTTAACCCTTTAAATGCCAAGCACGCAGTTTCTACGTGGTTGCTTCTCCTACCGTTAAGTGCCAAGCATGTAGAAACTACGTGCCTGGCATTTCCCCCTAATAGTTAAAAAATAGAAAAAAAACACCTCTGGTATCCATGTGAAGCTTGGGGTCCCCTCTTCCTGGGGGGGGCATCAGATCCCTCCCCCGTCGTCCTCCGTCTTCAGGAGGGGGCCCGAATCCGCCCCCCTCCCCGTTTCCAGCGCTGACAGTTCGCCTGTAAAAAAAAAGAAAAACAAAAACTGTCATTTACTCACCTCCGCGCTCGATCCTTCTGTCCGGGTCTCCTCTTCACCGGGGTGCATCCCCCCCCCTGGGTTGCGCAGGCTTCAGGTGAGGACCCTCTTCCGGGTCCTCACCTCTTGTAATGGCGGCGATGGCCGCCGCCCCTAGCCCCGCCCATTGTGGGAGGAGCGGGATGACGTCATCCCGCTCCTCCTATACTACCTCCGAGCACCGGCATCTATCAGATCGGAGCAGGGCGGGTGTGAGGCGAGGAGGCTCCGATCGGGGGAAGGGGAACTCTATGTCATTTTATTTCTCGATTTAACCCTTTGTAGCGTGGATGGTAGTTGTATTTTATTTGTAAATGTTATAAAGTACTTGTTTCAGTTAGGGGGGTCTCCTGGGCAGGAACGGGGGGCTACCGATAAATACGTGGTACCGTTCTAATCGGTAGAAATGGGGCTTTCACATGCAATATGGTTTTTCTTAATAAAATACATTTTTTATTTAAAATAAAGGAGTCAATTTTCTAAAAAATATATTTATTTATTATTTAATATTTATAATATTGTAAAAAACAAAATACAATTTACAAACAAGACATTTTATGTTAAAGCCTAAACTCTGGTGCAAAAAAATATATATATAATTTTCCTGAAAATTCCAGCAAAAATGGCGCAAAATGGGGAAAAATGACCTGTCAACAGAGGGTGACAAAATCTGAAGTAGGCTGGCAATTAAAAGGGTTAAAAGTAGCTATGCATGTTGGGTATTGTTCTGTTTGGGGGACCTTGCACTTTCAGACTTAGCTTGTTTTTTCTGGTTTGCATATTTATATTTTATGAAAAGATGTTTTTTATTCAGCTTTTTTATACATTTTTTAGGGAAACCCTGCGCAACCAAAGAATTCTTTGAGGGATTAATTCCAGAAAGATGAGCCCACTACAACAGGCTGGGTATGCTTAGAAAGCTTAACATGTGTACTTTCAGGGAATATATGGTTTATGGGGGATATTCCAAATGTCAAGGGTTGATTTGGTTGAAAAATCGCAAGGTGCGCACTTTGTCTGCAGAGCTGAAATTTTCAAGTTAAATTACCATTACGCACATGCTTTACTTTGGGGTGTTTGGCAACTCTTCCCTTGACAGTAGCTATGCATGTTGGGTATCGTTCTGTTCGGGGGATGTTACTTTTTCAGATTAAGCTTGTTTTTTCTTGTTTGTATATAGTTTTTTTTAGGAAAATGTGGCTTTGATTCTGCTTTTTTAGCCTTTTTTTAGGGAAACTCTTTGCAACCAAAGAATACATTGAGGGGAAACTTCCAGAAAACTATGGCCACATCAACAAGCCTGGTACACCTAGAAAGCTTGAGGTGTGTACTTCCAGAGAATATATAGTTTGTTGGGGGTATTTCAAATGTAAAGGGTTGTTTTTCTGGAAAAACTGCAAGGTGCGCATATTGCATAGCATAGTTGTATTTTATCTGAAAATCCCCTAAAGCGCTGTTTCAGTTTGGGGGAGTCTCCTGGGCAGGAAAGGGTGTCTACCTATACATATGTGGTATCGCTGTAACTGGGAGATTTTTTTTTATTTTTTTGCACATAAAATATTGAGAATACACCTAAAAAATGGCAAACAAGACATTTGATGTTAAAGCCCAGACTCTGCTGAAAAACAATATATAATTTTCCTGGGAAATCCCTGAAAATCCCTTCAAAAATCACATTTGAACATGGGGAGTGCATAATAGCGCAAAATAGTCTGGCAACAAAGGGTGACAAAAACTCCAGGTAGGCTAGCACTTAAAGGGTTAATAGCAACAGCCGTGATAGCAGAGGCACAGACCGGACGGAGCGCGGTCCCAACACAGGCAAAGGCATGGCAAGCCAGCTGATCCATGCGCCTGTCCTCCCCATCCCTCAGTGTAGTAGAGTCAGGGGAATGCATGACAGATGTGTTAGACAACCCCAGAATTGGAGCATACACCTCTGGAGGACATGACCAACGTTTAACCATCTCAGCAGGATAGCAGGACCTCTTATCCCAACTCTTTGGTACCCCGGGAAGGTGGCTAGGCCGTTCCCACTCCTTGAGAATCAGATTATTAAAGTCAGTTTGTTCAGGAAACTCCAAAACGTGGCTTAACCCTTTAAATGCCAGCCACGTAAAATTTACGTGGTTGCCTCTCCGCCACTTAAGTGCCAGCCAGGTAAATTTTACGTGCCTGGCATTCCCCAATCACACAAAAAAAAGTTTTAAAAAAAGTCACTTACCTGACCCCTTGTTTGGTCCGGCCGGGTCTCCTCTTCAGCCAGCGGGGCTACGATCGCCGATCGGGGCTTCTCCGGCTGCAGGGGAGGGCCCGGAATAGGGTGCCCCCCCCCCTCGTTTCAGCAGCCGCCAGGATTGCCTGTTAAAAAAAAAAAAAATGACAGTTACTCACCTCCGCTCCCGCCGCCTCTCCTCTTCATGGGGGGGGGGGCTCCGATTACCCCCCCCCCCGGGTCTTCTGTCTTCTGGAGGGGGGCATAACAGCCCTCCCTCCGTCGCATCTTCCGATGGCGGCCGCCATCTTGGATTTAGCCCCGCCCCTTGTCGGGGCACCGGGCAGTTCTACTGTCAGATGCCGGTGACGGCTGGGCAGAGAAGGAGGGAGGTAGGCGATCATCCGATCGCCTGCCTCCCCCCTTCTCTGCCCAGCTGTCACCTGCATCAGATCGTCGCGGGACACTGCATCTGAACATCGGAGGTGAGTAAAGTTAAATTTTTTTTTTTTTTTTTGAATAAACTATTACAAAAACCTGTGTGTGTGTTTATTTTTTTATACTGTTAACCCTTTGTGAACTGGTAAGGGGTCCATGTGACCCCTTATACCAGTTCACAGGGTTCGGGGGTCTGGCAAGTCACCTGCGCAAGCGGGTGGCTTGCCATTAACCCCTGGCACCCCCATTACCTGCCTCCCCAAAGGCCAGGGGGGGGGGCAGAAGAGCACGGGCCCACATAGGCTATGTGGGCTCGTAGGCTGCAGGGTGGGGGGGCCACAAAAGCTGGCCCCCCCACTCTGTGCCTACAAGCCCCCATAGCTGGTCCCGGGCTGGTTACTTTGGGTAAGGGGGACCCCACGTCAATTTTTTTTTGATTTTTAAGGGTTTTTAACCCTTAAAAAAAAAAAAAAAATGGGGTCCCCCCCCCCCCCTGGGAGGGGGGACCCTATGTCATTTTTTTTTTATTAACCCTTTGTGTTCTGTCATCCAGCAGCTATAAAAGGCTTCTAGCAAGTGAGCAGAAGCCAGTGATCGCCGAGGGACAGAGTGCTCCAGGATGGATGGGAGGTGAGTACAGTGTAAAAAAAAAAAAAAAAATTAATAAAATATTTTTTTCTCTGCTTGTGTCTGTGTGATTATTTACTTTTAACCCCTTGTGAACTGGTAAGGGGTCCATGACCCCTATACCAGTTCACAAGGCTGGGGGGATGGCAAGCCACCTGCGCTAGCGGGTGGCTTGCCATTAACCCCTGGCACCCCCATTACCTGCCTCCCCAAAGGCCAGGGGGGGTCAGAATAGGCTATGTGGGCTTGTAGGCTGCAGGGTGGGGGGGCCACAAAAGCTGGCCCCCCCACTCTGTGCCTACAAGCCCCCATAGCTGGTCCCGGGCTGGTTACTTTGGGTAAGGGGGACCCCACGTCAATTTTTTTTTTATTTTTAAGGGTTTTTAATCCTTAAAAATCAAAAAAAAAATGGGGTCTCCCTCCCCTGGGAGGGGGGACCCTATGTCATTTTTTTTCTCGATTTAACCCTTTGTAGTGTGGATGGTATTTGTATTTTTTTTGTGAATGTTATAAAATACTTGTTTCAGTTAGAGGGGTCTCCTGGGCAGGAACAGGGGGCTACCGATAAATATGTGGTACCGTTCTAATCGGTAGAAATGGGGCTTTCACATGCAATATGATTTTCCTTAATAAAATACATTTTTTATTTAAAATAAAGGAGTCAATTTTCTAAAAAAAAATTTTATTTATTTATTTATTTTTTTTACTTAATAATATTGTAAAAAAAAAAAAATTTACAAACAAGACATTTCATGTTAAAGCCTAAACTCTGCTGCAAAAAAATATATATATAATTTTCCTGAAAGTTCCAGCAAAAATGGCGCAAAACATGACGCAAAATGGGGGAAAATGGCCTGTCAACAGAGGGTGACAAAATCTCAAGTAGGCTGGCAATTAAAAGGGTTAATAGTACCTATGCATGTTGGGTATTGTTCTGTTCGGGGGACCTTGCGCTTTCAGACTTAGCTTGTTTTTTCTGGTTTGCATATTTATATTTTAGGAAAAGGTGTTTTTTATTCAGCTTTTTTATAAATTTTTTAGGGAAACCCTGCGCAACCAAAGAATTCTTTGAGGTAATAATTCCAGAAAGATGAGCCCACTAGAACAAGCTGGGTACCCTTAGAAAGCTTAACGTGTGTACTTTCAGGGAATATATGGTTTATGGGGGATATTCCAAATGTCAAGGGTTGTTTTGGTTGAAAAATCGCAAGGTGCGCACTTTGTCTGCAGAGCTGAAATTTTCAAGTAAAATTACCGTTACGCACATGCTTTACTTTGGGGTGTTTGGCAACTCTTCCCTTGACAGTAGCTATGCGTGTTGGGTATTGTTCTGTTCGGGGGATGTTGCGTTTTCAGATTAAACATGTTTTTTCTTGTTTGTATATAGTTTTTTTAGGAAAATGTGGCTTTGATTCTGCTTTTTTATCCTTTTTTTAGGGAAACTCTTTGCAACCAAAGAATCCATTGAGGGATTACTTCCAGAAAACTATGGCCACATCAACAAGCCTGGTACGCCTAGAAAGCCTGAGGTGTGTACTTCCAGAGAATATATAGTTTGTTGGGGGTATTTCAAATGTAAAGGGTTGTTTTTCTGGAAAAACTGCAAGGTGCGCATATTGCGTAGCATAGTTGTATTTTATCTGAAAATCCCCTAAAGCGCTGTTTCAGTTTGGGGGAGTCTCCTGGGCAGGAAAGGGTGTCTACATATACATATGTGGTACCGCTGTAACCGGGAGAAATTGGGATTTCACACGCAATAAGATTTCATTGACAAACTTACATTTTTTATTACAAAAAAAACTACAATATGTAAAAATTTTTTTTTTCTTTTTTTTTTTTTGCACATATTTCACCCAAAAATATTAAGAATACACCTAACAAATGACAAACAAGACATTTCATGTTAAAGCCCAGACTCTGCTGAAAAAAACAATATATCATTTTCCTGGGACATGGGGAGCGCAAAATAGTGCAAAATGGTCTGGCAACAGAGTGTGACAAAAACTCCAGGTAGGCTGGCACTTAAAGGGTTAACAGTATAAAACAGCTCATGCCATGGCCGGAGGAGAAATACAGAGCACTTCAAAAATGTGAGCCAAAAGTCTGTCAGTATCATCTGAAGCCCATGGGTAAGATCCAGACTCAGCATAACCCCTAGGCTGATCCTCAGATGATTCTGAATCAGAGAATAATTCCCCTTCTTCCAGGGGGGTATACCCAGTAATATAAAAAAAAACTCCTCAGCTTCCACAGGAAAGAGTAACACCAGGTGCCAGATGCCGCCCCTTAGCAGGAGCCTTACGCGGACCAGATATAGCAATATGCCTTTCAATGCTGGCTACCCGGGTAGCCAAATCAGGTTGAGACTCCCCACTGGTATGCACCTCACTGGGAGTCAGATGTAAGCGTGGGGGGGTAGGCGAAGCCAGAGGGGGTGCAGCACTAGGCCCAGCCACAGGTAACCCAGACTGCAGGGCAAGTACCTGCTGGGCGCAAGGTACACACACCCTGACATCATCACTTATAGGGGATACCCCACACGCCACACACACAACCGGGCTTGTCCCGAAGGAACCCTGAGCACATTATCCTGAGAAGCCTCCATATGGTGATTATCACGGCACAACAGGCCAATAGGGATTGACGCTAATAAAAGCAGCCTGGGATGCCCCAATAACCCGCTAGGGAAGTGGGAGTAATGGTATGTAATAGCTCTCCAATAAGAGTTAACACTAAATAGAGGGGATAGGACCGGGAGAAACCACAAAGTTTGACCTGCCTGCAAGACATAAGCAAAAGATCCCATAAGCGATATGCAATACAGATAATATACATAAAATAAATCAGCCCGCAGGGGCACTTACGGATCGCGATAGTGAGACGTCAGGCACACGCAGCAAGAACTAAAATAGCACCTACATATACCTCGAGGGGCGGGCCGCGGAGACAGTGATGCAGAACGCATCATCCGCAAGGCCTGCCCCCCCGAAGAGCGCGAAAACGCGCCCACCTGACAAGACCAGCCAATGATGGCGCAGTAGCGCCTGAGGCGATGTCGCCGCAGAGCGTAGTACAAACGTGCGGCGGCGGCAAAAGAAACCAGTGCAATCAATTCAAAAGGGATCAAAACACAACACACATCAAAGACATGCCCCCCCCCCCCCCCGAGATCTACAAGGGAGAGGAAGGGGGAAGCGACGGCCAGCCTAAAGGGAGTCTGCTGGGACAGGGGGCGAGGGGCATAAAATGCGGGAGGGGCATCCCATAAGGCTCACCATGGGCCTATACCGCCTACCATTTGGTGGGGGACTGCGGTTGGAGCAGCGCTCCTTAGCACCTGACAGCGGTGCTGCCTACCTTCACCCGAACCAGAGCAGCCTGAGCTGGGAGGCAGTGAAAGGAAACGGGTGGGAATAGTCCTACAGGGCCGCAGGCTAATAGCCCCGCTCACCTGCGAGTAGAGAGAGCCATCTTCTAGTCATCGCAGCCAGGACTGCAGAGAAGACCTGGGAATTTTGTGGGAGGTCCCTGGTATATATGGGGCCGGGAGGAGCCACTTTTCTGTCTCTGAAGTTCAGCGGCATCTACTGGAGTATATCCCAAGTGTAAGGAATATCTTCTGGAACAGGACGTGCTGTATACTTAGAATATCTTGACCTGAGACGTATCCAGAGTCATGCCCAGAAAGGACCTCACCATTGACGGTGACAGGAAAGACTTGGGGTGGTTGATCACCCAGCCGAAGGACTCCAGTGTGGACACCACCAGCTGGGTATCCAGCTCGGCCTGCTGGAGGGACTGAGACGTGATGAGAATGTCGTCCAAGAAGGAAGGATGCAAATGCCCTTGGTGAATACTCTGGGAGCCGAGGTGATACCGAAAGGCAAGGCCACAAATTGGTAGTGATGATCCTCCAGAGCGAGCCTGAGGAATCTCTGATGACCTGGAAAGATTGGTACATGAAGGTAAGCGTCCTTGATGTCTACAGAGGTCATGAAGTCGCCCGGGCGTAGTGAATTGACAGCTGATTGCAGAGTCTCCATGCGAAAGTGTTTGAATCTGACAAATTTGTTGAGGCACTTTAAATCCAGAATAGGTCTGATGGACCCGTCTTTTTTGGGAACAGTGAAACGATTGGAATAGTAGTCTCTGCCCCTTTCCCTCAAAGGCACCTGGCAGATGACCCCCAACTCCAGAAGGTTTTGGACAGCAAGGCACAGACCCTGAGCTGACAGGGGGTTTTGAGCCATCCGGGATTTGATGAATCTTGGGGGCGGCCAGGCTGCAAACTCTATCTTGTAACCGGAGGACACTACCTCCTGAATCCACAGGTCTGAGACATGAAGCCTCCAGACGTGAGCAAAGAGCCGGAGCCATCACCCACCCGGATGGGTGAGGACGCCCCTTCATGCCTGAGGTCGGCTTGGGTGAGGATTTTGGCTTGGGACCCCAGGAGAGACCAGGATGGCCACGTCCTCTGCCCCTTCCCCAGTGATCTCTGCGGGCCCCAGTAAAGCAGACTCCTCGGCCAGTTCTGGAACCACGGAAGGATGGGAAAAAGGCACCCATCCCCCGAAAGGACCGGGATGGCCTCCTACATTGAGGTAACCTACCGCCCCTGGCAAACAAATCCAAGCATTCACCAAAAAGGCGCAGGCCCTTGAAAGGGAAACCAGTGAGAGCCTTCTTAGCAGCATTATCAGCTACCCACTGACGTAGCCAGACAGAGCGGCGTATAGCCACCAACAGGGCAGAAGTCCTACCACACATTCTAATGGCATCATCCATAGCAGAAAGAATATATGCAATAAATTCCTCACAAAGCAGGAGAGATCTATGCTCTTCTCTACCCGCATCCTCAGATGCCCCGTCCAAGAGACACTTAAGCACCCCTTTAATGGCAATAGCCGTGATAGCAGAGGCACAAACCGGGCGCAGCACCGTCCCCACAGGCAATGGCATGACAGGCAAGTCGATCCAAGTGCCGGTCCTCCCCATCCCGCAGGGTAGTAGTATCAGGAGAGTGCATGACAGATGTATTGGACAACCCGAGAACGGGTGCATCCACCTCAGAAAGACATGACCAACGCTTAACAACATCAGCAGGAAAGGGATATCTCTTGTCCCAAATCTTAGGCACCCCTGGCAGCTTGCTAGGCCGTTCCCATTCCTTGAGCACTAGATTATTAAAATGAGACTGCTCAGGGAACTCCCAGCGTGGCTTAACCGTATGAAAAAGCTCGCCCTGCTGCTGCGGAGCCACTGCAGGAGGGGAAATACAAAGCACTTCAAAAATGTGACTCAGCAATCTGTCAGTGTCATCAGGGGACCACGGGTCTTCTCCAAAGGGAGTCCCGGTACCACCGTAAATCTTAGGTTGTTCCACAGAGGATTAAGAATCAGAAAATAAGGGCCCTCATCTTCTACAGGGAAGAGGGAAACCGCGGGTGATAAATGCAGCTTCTTACCAGAAGCCTTACGCGGGGCAATACTGGCCACCCGTGCAGCTAAATCAGATTGAGACTCCCCGCTAGTATGCCCCTTGGTGGGGGTCAGATGCCCTGACATCATCATTAATGGGGGATACCTCACACACAAAACATAGCCGGGCTTGTCCTGAAGGAACCCCAGGCCCATTATCCCCAGAAACCTCCATATGGTGATTTGAATGGCACAACAGGCCAGTAAGGGTTAACACTAAAGAGCTACCCTGGATGCCCCAAGAACCCACTAGGGAAGTGGGAGATAGTGAGGGGAGATGGCCGGGAGAAACCACAGTGCCGAAGTTTTAACCCGCCTGAAAGACATAACAAAACATTCCAATAAGAATACAGCAGAAGGAATATCCTGAGAAAAAAACACCCCTCCGGGGTTACTCGCAGGGAGCCGGCAGCACATGCAGCTAAAGACAGGCAAAATGACGCCCGCAGACCTCGAGGGGTGGGCCGTGGAGACGTGATGTGAAAATCGTCATCCACAGAGCCTGCCCCCCCCCAAGAGTGCAAAACGCGCCCACGTGATCCGGCTGGCCTATAGCGGCCCAATAGCGGCCCGTTAGTAAATTACGCCACCGCCCGCAGAGCGTTGTACAAGCGTGCGGCGGCGGCGTACAAGGCGTTTACAGTACAAGTTAAACATAAAACACAGTTTTTTACCACTACCCCCCCCCCTCCCCCCGGAGATTTCCCAGAGGGAGATCGAGGCAGGAATAGAAAGGATTTCCTGAAGACAATGGGAGGAGTGAGGGTGGAGGGGGCACCTATGGGGATAAGGGTTTTTAAATGTCCAGGTAAAGCCTGGCTAAAACCCATGGGGCGGGGGGGGCATCCCAAAAGGCTCACCATCAGCCTAAACCGCCTACCCTGTCAGAGCAGAGACTGCGGTAGGAGCATAGCCCCTCAGCACCTAACTGGTGCTTACTGACCAACCTTCACCCGAACCTTGTCAGCCGAGGCTGGGAGGCAGCAATATGGAATGGAACGGGTGGGAATAGTCCTGCAGAGCCGCAGCAATATAAGCCCCACTCACCTGCGCCACATAGAGAGCTATCTTCTATCTTCGCAGTCCAGAATGCAGAAAAGAACTGGGGAATTTGTGGGAGGTCCCTGACTTATATAGGGCCGGGAGGAGCCACAAGCTGTTTTCTGCAGTCCAGCGCCATCTTGTGGGTGTATTACCCAAGAGTAGGGAATATTCTGGAACAGGACTTGCTGTATACTTAGAATAACACAGATATAAGAGAACTAGAATTATAGAACAGTCAGGTCAGTGTCAGCAAAAGTGCCCCGCATGACACTGCCCCCAAACTGAACTGGCAGGATCCCAAACCTCTGAGTGAAAAGGGCTGAGATAGAATATGGAATAATCCAAACCAAACACAAGTAGTTCTTCATACCTACTAAGTAAAAGAGTCACTCGACACCCATACCACATAGGATATTACATTTTTTTAAAATTCTTTTGAATGAATTCATGCTTCGGTAATCTGTCTCATATGATGTAATACTAGACTTATTTGTTAAACCAGTTAAAAAACTACCACTGATTCAAACTTAGATACCGGTCCAGATCAAAAGAGCTTGTTGGGAGAGACATCAGTGGCATAAAACGTTCTAAGAAACATCTCTAAGTATATGGATGCAATTCTCCAGATCTAGTCCCCTCAGGATGGCCTCAGGGAACAAAGATAGAAAACTATCCACCCAACTAACCAGATGAGTCTTTCTGGAATCCCTTAAAAAAAGAGATGGAATCTAGCAGTTGAATAAAAAAAGTAATTTCTCATCATCTGGAAAACTTTAAAACTCCTCCTCAATGGATGAAATAGGCCAGGTTTTGCAGTTCTTTACATTGATGCACAGGTGAAATATTTGGGCTATAGCTTTGCCTTACTTCAGCTTCACCTGTGTCCATCAGTGTGGAAAGCTGCAAAACCTGTCCTGTTTCGGCCATCAAGGAGGAGGTTTTTGTCCCTGCACATTGTGATCAGTCCTCGACAACAAGTCACAGATAACTTTTAAGAGCCATAAATGCAGCCAAATCACTGCCTGTGCAGGAATTTGATCTTTGTCTGATCCCAAGAAAGGACATTTTGGGTTCCCCTGTTCACCAGTGCCCATGAGCCCCACCTTCCCACAATGAAGTCACTTATTGGAAAGAAGGAAGAGTAATAAGTGATTATCAGGGGGGACTTGTGCTTTATGTGCCAAACTCTCCACATTACCAATTACAAGGGGTTGTCAACCACCCAGGAGGGAAGGTGCTTTCTGTGCGGGTGAGGTGCCAGTATATATAAAATGCTGATTTTTGGGACCAGGTTTGATCTATTTCTGCGTTAGAAAATCTTTAGGTTCAGTGGATCAAGTAGGTAACACCATGAGGTATCTAAAATTCGGTAAACAGAAAAAAGGGTCTTGCTGTAAAATTATGATTCAGAAATGCCAGCCACAGAGCAGGTAGTCATCACTTACATTATATCCCCAAGTCCACAGAGGAAAGGTTAGGACCAGTCTTGTGGTATATTGATGGCTCTCCCAAAAGAAGGTGTCTCAGGGTTCTTACTGCTCCTGGGAAACACTAGACCGACAACAAGTAGACTAATTAAACATTAATCAGCGCCCTGCCAACATTACGCACTTAAAACTTGCACATAAGATACACGTTAAGCCTCCTGCAATGACTGGTATATGTCTCTTATCCTTCTGCTATAATTCGAGGGATTATAGGTAACTAATATGAAGTGGAATTGAGTATCTATGACTGGTATTTCATAGATTTATAATAAATGCTTAACTGAATACAACAACTCTAATTTAGAACCTGACTTAAAGTGGACCAACACCCAGGATTTTGACTATCCTGGGTTTTGGTCCACTTCAGTGGGGCACCCCGATCGGGGCGCACCAGCGCTGGCCATTCACAAACGAGAGTGCGCCCTGCTAGAGGGACGTGCTGGAGGCGGCGGACGCGCATGCGCCGCTGGAACGTGGAAAAGGTAGGATTGTGGGCTTCCTGGTGGTTTCACCCCGCGGGACATCCCGATTTCGGATGCCCCGTGGAGAGGGATCTATAAGATTCCCGGGCCGATCCCCCCTGGGTGTTGGTCCACTTTAAGCTTCGGAGAAGCCACATAAATGTTGTTTTAGCTTCGATGACTGCATATTACATTTCAGATTTTATTGCTGTCAGTGACCCCTCACTTCTAAGTGTCTCAGTGGCTTAAAATATAAGCTTTATAAGTTTTATAATTAACTTTAGCTTAAAATGGAAGAGCAAGCCACTTTAGGATAGGACCCATAGTATGCCTAAAGGGTCAGTCTAGACAATGGCAATAATACAGCAGCAAGGAGCTCATCTGAAGCCTCTCCAATGTGCCTCTCCTCCATTTCCTGCAGCGCTCTGTAGATATGTAGCAGGGTTTCAAATTTGGCCCATCCCCATCCATTCCATTCTTTCATGACCACCTCTAAATGAGGTCACATTATCCCTCAGTGCTCTTAACATTAGCAAGCGCAGTTAAAGTAACCACTTGGTAAAGAGGGTAAATCCTAGATACCAGAAACAACAATAAAATGTGGGTTATTGCATTCATCCTGTGGCATAAATAAAAAAAAACCCATAAAAACACTTTGGCTTGAATAGTAATTACTCCATATTAAACTGCCAGACAACCACTAGGTCAGACAACAAAATTTGTGGAAACTATCCACATTGTGTGATCTCAGTTCAATGGTACAAAAGATTTGATAGATTTAGGTCGATTCAGAGCCTGGTGAGAAAACTCATTCCTTTTTAGGAAGAGAAAATTGTAATACACTTTTATTGTCTACCTTGGGGCTGATTCAGAGCCAGGTGAAAGTATACACCTGGTAGACGATGAAAGTCATTGGCAGTTTTCAATGGCAGAAGTGAGATTTCTAACCAGGCTCTGAACAGACCCCATTGTTTACAGGTGAAGTGCAAAATGTTTTTAATGGGTTGGAGTTTTTCTCTTATTTCACAAATGTGTGTAGCCCCAGAGGGTATTTATGGAGAGATATATTTATAGTCTATCCAGTAAAAGTTATGGTTGGTTATCAAATAAAAAAATGGAAAATAATTAAATATATGGTTGAGAGCATTTGTTTTAATCCTGTGGAATCTGTAGCCAGGATCCTGTTCTCTATTTATGGGGAGAGCCTGTCTCTTTTAGTATGCAAAGGCTATCAACATTCAAATTAATGCTCTATATGGGGGGGGGGGGGTTTCTAAAAATTTGTGAAAAGAAAATCTTCTTGAAAATGTCTCCTGTAAAGAGTATCCGAAGCAGAAATTGAAAAGATTGAAAAAATACATTCGTTTTATTGTGTAATGAGATGGAGAGACTCTCAAATCTTGAATGAATATAGTGAAGGGTCACCCCTCCAACATAAATTACCTCCTGAATCTGACCAAGCTAATGCCTTGTGATCTTTATACTACTACTGATTATATTTGTTTGTAATCAAGCATATTTACACTGCATCCTTTGACTGCTAATGACTTTGCTTTGCGCAATAATTTATTTTAAACTGGATTTGATTCTAATAACATGCTAATGGTGTTTTTTCTTCCAGGGACAATGTGGTAAAAGTTGTGGTTTATTATCAGCAACTGAACTATGAACTGATAGAAGAGGTGCCTTCTATGCAGGTAAGAATCTGCAATACTGTAGTCAGGCATTTGGTTATTTTTAAAGGGGATACTGTAGCTCGCTCACTTCAAACACTTAGGGGGGAGAGAGAGTGGTCTTGTGCCAGCATAAGAGCAGTTGGTGCCCTTTAGCCCTGGCAGTGCTTATCTTATCAAGTATCTGTTATCTACTTTTTTCTTCCACTGAAGCTGTTATGCAGTGATTTGAATTGCAGAAGTAAAGCGACAGTTCGGATAAATAGTAACCAATCCTCCTCCAACCCTTCCCAGGTGCTCAGCCCAATTAGCGGATATTAAAACATAAACAAAAGACTCACCTTCATGGGACTGGGTACTTGATCCCCCACTGGATTCAGCCAATCAGTGCAGCTGTAAATCAATTGTTTGGTTATGGTGACTAAAACATTATATGGCTGTAATTGATAATAGGAGCTCTAAGAGCTAAATGCAACATTACAGATTGGCTGTCTCGTTCCAAGATCCTAGCCATTAAATGGTTGCATCACTAAAGATACAAACAACAGGCATGCCACAACCTAAAATCTATGAATAATGATCCTGGAGAAGGTCCATGTAGACTGCTCCACTTAGACAAGGTGAGTACTCTGCCTCCAGCAAAGTGCAAAAACAACAATGTGAAACAATGTGACAGCCTTGTGCTAATACAGCTGCCAAGAAGGTAAACAAAGTAAAACAAATGGCATGAGGTGGCAAAAAGATTCCTGATGAATTAGGAAATAACCACAGTTGCACAGTTACATTAAAGAGCTGCTTGAAACAGTGAACATGGTGTATCTAACAATGTATGTACAAACTGGGTCCTTCACATACTTCAGGATGTTACCAGTGTCAGTCTTACATTGCAGCTGCTCAAGACTGCAGGATGGTGCCCCCCGGAACAAATCATACTGCCTGCTCTACAATGAACCCCACTTACTCCATCCCTAATGAGCCCTACTTACTTCTCCTAATCAGATAGGCACAGTTGTGCTGAGCGAGTAGCACCCCCTTTTCCCATGCCCCCACCAAGACCAAACTGAAAACGTCCATTTAAAAGAACTTAAATAAGAGAACAGTCTGGCATGACTTTGTGCCCCTGGGTGGACGACACCATGTGCAGCCCCTTCATGCAAAACACCCCAAAGGCCAGTCATGGATGTTATGCCTTATCACCTGTAAAAATTAAGCATATTTGAATACTGTAATAAATGAAAGATTTTGTGGACGGCATGAGTCTATGATCTGAAACAGGACACCTTTCTGGACATGGGTAAATGACAAATTTCCTTACAGACAGGATAAAGCAAAGGCACAGAACAGTGGCCAAGAAGACAATCAACCTAGTGAACTAGGCCAAAGTCATAAAGAAGATCCAAATGAGATGAGACCTCCAAACAGCAAGACCCTGACGCGTTTCACCATACGACGTCCCCAGAGGGTTTTATCATTCGTCATGCTGGGCTGAATAAAGTGGACTACTGTAACCTCCACAAAAGGAGCATGACACGCTCCCCAATTTCACATCAACCGACTACTCACCTTTTAATCAACCTACCAAGGCACCAGAGTCTTCATGTGTTAGCACTCTCAGCCAAACTAAAGATTTATAAATTCATCTCAGTGGAAGAAACTGAGCTTGATGCAACATGGACCATGGTACTAAGATAATTTCTACAAATCAGGGAGATTTAACTGTGATTTTGTATATGTGACAGTTTGTATACTAACTTGGAAATACTGACTGTGTGAAGTAAACCATTCAAGAACAAATACAATTGCAACCATTATTTAACACCGTGGAACCTTGTCTGATCTTCCCATGAGTATTGAATCACCGCTTTTCAGAACCTATTCCTATTTCTGTATCCATTTGGTGTATTATTCAGTGAATGATATACCCTCAGATACAGGTCCTGAGCACTTCCCATGCCTGCTTTAGATTTATGTGTCTGCTACTGCATTGTATTGTCTGTTCCTGGACCTCGATGGTGTCTTGGCAGGCCTGTTATGAAGTAAACAGAAGCTAAGAAAAAAAAAAAAAACATTATTTCAGGTGAGGAATGGAAAGGCTATATGGGGAGAAGCGCCCATTTCAAATCAGTTTAGACATTAATGCACATCTCAGAAGAGAACTGGAAAGGCTGTAGATGAAGAAAAAGAAGCCTTTCAATGTTTTATTTCAGCACAGCAATCAAATAAAACCAACAGAACTTCATTATAAAGAAATTGCTTTAAAAAAGAAAGATATTGCTATATGTCTTTCTTTTCCCAATAAACTAATAAAAAACACTTTCTGGGTAAAATCACCTACACGGATCAAAAGAATTGTAGTAGAAATAAGATATTATTCCACCACAGGCTAGCCTAGGGGTCAGGCAGCCAGAGTTGAGCAAAGTTTAAATAAAAATGGAACATTTCTAAACTTAACACTCCTTGGTTTTCCTCCCTTCCAGTAAAATAAAAAACAAATGGAGGTATTTCTTTTGGTGCAGGGTGAATAGGTAACTCTTCCTATTGCCAGCATGTGTATGCAGAATGTCAATGTTAGACTGTTTTACAATATAATTCATTTAAACAAGCAACATGTTATGGCTACATTCCATTTGTAATCCTTCTAATCTAATTGGGTATTTGATGTTGGGGAGCTTTGAGTGTGCATTCTTGTACATGTGTATTTTGCCTTAACTGACTTACTTTGCTTGTTTTTTCTTCTGTCATGTAGCTTGTGGACTTGTTTTCCAGTATAGGAGGTCTGGTGGGCCTTTGGATTGGGGTGTCTGTCTGCACAGTGGCGGAGTTCCTGGAGTTGATACTTAATTTACTGACATTCGTTATTGGTCGCATACCAAAGAGAGAAGAGTCACCAGAAAATCCATATACAATAACAAACGCTAGAGAAGATCCATGCTCTCCAACACTTTCAGCTGACCGATATCCTCTGTGGGATTCTCTTGATGATGCCTCCAGTCTTTTCAAGAACTACTCAGAGGATAATCAAAATCTGCAAAATCCCTATCATGAGAGTTATGAGACATTATATGACCCTGTATTTAATGTTTAGCCTGTATTAATAGATTGGTGTTTTTTCAAAAAAAAAAACAGGTTTATTGATTGAGCAATATCCTAATAAGGGTGTAAGCCCCCCTGTGCATGTGTGGGTAGCCTTTCACTTTAGGGTCGATTCAGCACCTGAGTAGTGAGTAGTGAGTAGTAGTGAGCTACTCTTTTTTCCCCCAGGGGGCAGTCATGGCCTAGTGGTAAGGGAGTGGCCTTGTGACTGGAGGTTTAAATCCTGACCATGGGACATGACTGAAGTCCTTTTGAGCACTAACCCCCCCAACTGCTCTCCGGGCACCATAATTAAGGCAGCCCACCGCCCCAGGCATGTGTACACTGCATGGATGAGTTATATGCAGAGGATAAAATCCTATTTGTGTTTAAGCATACAATGGTCATCAATGCCCCAAAAAGAAAGCCGCCATTCACTTTTAATGTTTAACTTGGGGTAATTCAGCACCAGGTAAAAAAATTATATTTACATCTAGGGCTGAATCATCCCGAAGGTAGACAATCAAAGTGAATGGCAGTAAAAAGTAGGGCATATTTTTCACCTGGCGCTAAAAACACCCTTTTGTATCTGTAAGGAAGCTCCAGTAGATATTATTTGGCAGCCCTTTTAGAGAGTCAGCACTTTTTCCACATTTTCACCATCTCTCTACCTTTGAAGATTACCTGTTATTCTCTATCTAAGGAACCAATTCCAGCCCAGCTAGCTGAACCTTGCTGGTTGCTCCTGGGTCAGCTACTGCCTACACCTTGCTGGTTGCTCTTGAGCTGGCTGTTGGTCCCACCTTGCTGGTTGCTCCCGACCAGCTGGTGCACACTTGAATCTGGCCACTACTGGGTGTCAGTATCAGTGGTGCTCAGGGTCTGTGTGCCCCCATTACCAATGAAATGGTCATAGCTCTGAAGCTGCCTGGGTAAAGCACTGTCAGCACTGGGGAACACAGTAGAACAATTGGATCTGTGATGGATCAGTCCTACAGGAGCGCCGCCAATAATTGAGCGCTGAAAAATTCTGCCCACAGTGTGTGTTCAAAGTAGACCTATGGTCTACCATATCATCCCAGAATCACTCGCCCGTTTGGTGTTAAGCTTCCAGCTTTAGGCTACTAAAGAGATCGTAAGTGACTCAAGGTGGGGCAGCTGCATCAATTGGGTGAATAACAGTTATTCATGATCTTTGCCACAGGTTGATGCACAAAAGAGAGGCTCCAGGTGCCCCACTTGCACCATAGACTGGACACCTAGTACCAAGAATGCGAGTAATTCACAAAATCAGGTTTAGTGGGAGAGAAATGGGGAGAGGGGCAGGTTTAAACTTGAGGTCTGCTTTAATAGACAGTCTTGATACAGATAACTTCACTCTCATGTGCCGATTAGGATAAATAGTTCACTAAGATATCATACAGGCATTTAGCTCAGCATTTTGGGCAATGAAAAATGTACATATGGAGCTTGCTGTGCTTGACAATTGCAAGTGTTTTTATTTGTCATAAATGTTCATTAATGCACATCTGAGTATGGAAGATACCTTCCTCAATTATTCCAGTCATACAGATCATTCTTTCCCACCCCCTCACTCCAGCTTCACTCCAGCCTCGCTCCAGAGGAAAACTTGTTAGAGGATGCAAAAAACTTGAGACTGTTGCATAGGTTCCCCATCCAGCTGGGTAAAGACCCTAAATATATAGCCAAAGCTATAATGAAATGGCTTAGATCAAAGCATAGTCATGTGTTGAAATGACCTTTTCAGAACTCAGACCTGAATCCCACTGAGAATCTTTGGCATGACTTAAAAATAGTTGCTGTTCACAAATGCTCTCCGTCCATCTGATCTAGCTAGAGTATTATGCAGAGAATAATGGGCAAAAATGTCAGCTGGTAGATACATAGTCGAACAAACTTGCAGCTGTAATTGCAGCTAAAGGTGGTCCTCCCAAGTATTCACTTGGGGTGGGCTGAATACGAATACACACCACACTTTTCAGTTTTTTATTTTTTACAAATCTGGAAAAGTATGTAGCAAGCCCATTACAATAAGTTTTGATTTAAAACAAAGGGATTGTCCAGATTCATCCTGGTGAGCTTCTGAAATTAGATGTACTGTAGTTGCTGAGATTCAACCCCTCTTTCCGCCTGTGAAAGAAAAATGCATCATGGTTACTCAACAAAGACAACAGCCCACAGCTGAGAAACAAAAAACGAGGAATATTTTACCAGAGAAGAAATCTCCTGACTTGGAAGCTTCAATGTCAGCAGTTTCCAGAGCATCATCTAGTGAAAGAGATTCAGTTGTTTTTTTTTCCTTGTCAGTCACAGGAAGCAAATCTTCGCACTCCATTAAAGCAGAGAATTAGTCAGCAAGATAAAGTCCTTATATCACAAATATCACTACTGCTGCTTGTCTATAATAGGCAAGGTGCAGTCCCACCAATCCCACCATTACACGCAGAGTGAAATTCTCACTCCCCCACCCGATGTGGCCAGTGTGGCATTCCCCGCTCACTTTCCCCATAGGCAGTGTGGCATTCCCCACATCCCATTCCCATAAGCAGTGTGGCATCCCCCCATCCCATTCCCATAGGCAGTGTGGCATTCCCCCATCCTATTCCCATAGGCAGTGTGGAATTCCCCCCTCCCATTCTCCATAGGCAGTGTGGCATTCACCACATCCCATTCCCATAAGCAGTGCAGCATCTTCCCCTCCTATTCCCATAGACAGTGTGGCATCTCCCCCTCCCAATCCCCATATAGGGATTGTGGCATGACCCCCCTCCTATTCCCTATAGGCAGTGTGGCATTCCCCCCTCCCATTCCCATAGGCAGTGTGGCATCTCCCCCTCCCATTCTCATAGGCAGTGTGGCATCTCCCCCTCCCAATCCCCATATAGGCAGTGTGGCATTGCCTCCCTACCATTCCCCATATAGGCAGTGTGGCATCCCCCCACCCATTCCCCACAAGCAAAAGTAACTCCTTTCCATCCTTCCTGTTGTAGCTGCCATCTTCGTTCTGCCACCACCTCCACACACAGACACCCAGCTCAGTACAGTGGTAGGCGTGACCGATGGCTATGCCCACCCGCTGTATGAAGCCGGGTATCTGTGTGTGCTGGCACCGCTAAGAAGGAGTGGCAGATCCAGCTGCGCCACTCGGCGGCGACAGCACACTCAGAGCGAACACCCGGCTCTGTACAGCGGTGGGTGTGTGTGCAGGCGCCGCAGAGAAGAAGCGTCGGGGGCAGCGCGAGCGGCAGATACAGCTGCCTCCACCGCTCGCGCTGTGCTCACTGCTTCTTCTTTGCGGTGCCTGCACACACAGAGAGCCGGCTTCATGCAGCAGTGGGCGTGGCAGATGCTCGAGCGTCGGCCACATCCACCTGCTGTACAGAGCCAATTATGTTTGTGTGCAGGCACCACAGAGAAGGCAGCAGTTACAGCGAAGACTGCGGGGAGAGCACAAGCGGGATGGATGAAAAGGTTAGTTTACTTTTTTTCCACATTCACCCTATAAGATGCACTGACATTTTCTCCATACTTTTGGGTGCGTCTTATTGGGCAAATCCCCCCCGGGAAAATAGGGCAAAAAATACGTTAAAAACTTATGTAAATCAGGATTCGAGAGTTAGAGATGTTCTGAAAATATAGCTGTTTACTATGTTTATATAGTTTTAAAATGTTTTTGTTGATTTGAGCTCTGTTCTCACCTCTTTGTGTTGCTGTGTTGCAGCGTATTTACAACACAGAGGAAAAACATTATTCTAGGTGGGATAGTTCACATATCTGTGCTGCATTGAGCAATGCATTAAAAAGCATTGCAGACACCTTTTTTGGTGCAATGTTGTAACAGTGCAGGTCAATGGGGGTCTGTGGTGGCGCGGGCCTAGCGCATGTATAACGCAGTGTGACTATGTTGCTTTTGCAAGACTTTACAATTTACCTATTAAGCAAAAAATATGTTTGCTAACACATTAGTATTGCTAACACATTAAATGTGCAGCATTTGTTCTGATACAATAGGCCTGATTCTGTGCCTCCTTCAAAGCGTGTAGTATTAGGCCCGTTCTTTGTATAATATATTCTTTTCCCGTGTGCGCGTAAGCTTACGCATGAATCTGAGCCTCCATTGGAAGCCTTCCGTTTACTGTTCGTAGCTGCGTACGCCGACGAGGATGACATTTTCTGCCTCTCTTTGCGTTCTCTACAGGACGAGGCTAAGGTATACGTTACCCCGTACTCCTCGTTTTTTACCATTTTTAAGCATTTTTTAACGTAGGTTTCCAAGATAATTTTCCATGTCCCGTTATATTCTGCATGCATCTTCCTCCCAAAATACGTCCAAGCTGCATTTCTTTCAGGATTTTGCTATGTACGCATGCGCGCACCTGTTACCCTCAATCCTGTCCCCGTCTCAACTATTCTCTCACTCACTTCTGCTTCCATACTTATGTAGCCGGCCGAAGGTATTCAGCCATTATCTTTGTTGGTCTTTTAATGTAATGGTTCATATCTGTCCTGCAGCTGCACTACATTACCACAAGATGGCACTGTTGGATAAGAAATGAATTGTGACATTACAGGTCTACCAAACGTAAAGCCTAACCACATAGGAGTACAGCTGAACTGCTATTGGCTAAGGTGAGTAGAAAGTTAGAGAAGGTTCTAGAGGCCACTAGAGGGAGTCTATATAAGGAGAGTTACCTCAGAATGAGTCAGTGATCTACAAGATGTAGTCCTCTATTGTAGTAACCGGGAGTGAGAGGAAGGTACCAGCAGGGTCAACTGGTAGCAGTCGCAGAGGGAAGGAGAGAGCAGAGGAGCCACGTTCATGCCTATGGAGTATTCACAGGAGAAGGTGAACCTTTCTACCCAAGATGCTGAGGAGGAAGCATAAGGCACCAGTATTCTGCCATGGGATCAGAATGAGTGACCACAACCTGTTGGAGTACATTTGGATGTAATGTTGTGCTATGGAAGCTGCTAAAGAAACTGTTGTGGAAAGACTGTATGACCTGCTGTGAAGCCTAAAGTGTACCTGAAGTCCTGCTAATAAAGTAAGTGCCCTTTTCATAAAGTCGGTCTCATTGGAGTTTTTGGAAGTAAGCCCACGTCAGGAGGTCCCCCAAGCCCGTTAACAAAGAACCCACTCCCCATACACCCTGAGGAGCTAAACCCCTCAGGGACCCGTATGCTACACTTACCTTAACTAACTCGTGGTTTCACTTTTTATCTTCTCCCATCCTTCATGCTTACCTAAACTCACTCGCGGTTCAACTTTAGATGTTCTTCCGTCCTTTATGCTTACCTAAACTCATGTGCGGCTCCCTGTTTTAATCTTCTCCCGTCCTTCATGCTTACCTAAACTTTAGAAGTCCTTTTATCCATACTTACCTAAACTCACTCGCGGTTCCGTTTTCATCTTCTCCCGTCCTTCATGATTACCTAAACTCACTCGCGGTTCCCTGTTTTCATCTTCTCCCGTCTTTCATGCTTACCTAAACTTACTCGCGGTTCAACTTTAGATGTTCTTCCGTCCTTCATGCTTACCTAAACTCACTCGCGGTTCAACTTTAGATGTTCTTCCGTCCTTCATGCTTACCTAATGTTCTTCACGTTCTTGTAATTTTTTGTTGCCTTCATGATATCTTCTGTTTGTATTTTTGGCCCCGTGTTCATGTCTAAATTTTGTCAAACTTAAACTGAAATAAACAGGAAACATGTTTAAGTTTAACAGCATTTATTATCTGTTTTTTTAAGAATTCTTTTTTTTTGCCTTGTTATTTGGGCAAATAATTAAACATATATATTACAAAAAATGTTATAAAACATTTTTAAACATATTAATACGAAATTAAAAAAAACTATTTACAATTTATATAAAAGTGGCAGGCCCCAGGATTCTAGTCTTCACTGGTCCCCATGGAAGCAGCAAGCTCCTGAATGTCTCCCACCAGCCGATACACCGTCGCGGTAAGCTTTTGAAGTTTCTCCTGGGGTTTCTGTGTAAAGAAAGCAATAATTATTTTGAGCCATATACATGTTTGCTAGCTGTGGAATGAAATATTATTAAGGTAACAGCAAAGGCATGAGGCCATAGGTCATTATGCTAAGGGTTTAGGCTAGGGATCAGGCCATAGGTCATTATGCTAAGGGATTAGGCTAGGGATCAGGCCATGGGTCATTATGATAAGGGATTAGGCTAGGGATCAGGCCATAGTTCATTATGCTAAGGGATTAGGGCCAACTTTGTCAAGACCTATGCACAAAGCTATGTTTAATGTACTTAAATAAGTAGTCACAAAACTTACCAGGCTGATGGGCGACCTCAGCTTGGGGGATCAGCATTCCCTCTGGGGCCTGCCACTGACCAGGATCTGAGGCTGTTGATGAAAGAAAAATATGTTTACTTGTAATGTCAAATTATGTCAAGCCAACATAGGTTTCATAATGTCAGTGTGACAACAACCACCTTCGCCATGCAGCTCAGGGGCATCATCTGGTTGCCTCTCAAAGGGATGCTCTCCACCCGCGACATCGACATCTAAAAGAATAGAAGCAGGGAATGAGTGTGTGTTGACAGTGGATGTACATGTGTGTGTGCTTCAGTCAGACAAACATACCGGAGTGTGGTGGCTCCGCCCAGATCAATCCCGCACTGGCCGGACTGCTCGCCTCCGGGTGGGTCGGATCCTGAAATCCCATTCGCTCACTAGAAAAGAATAGCATTCATAAGCAGAGGCCTAAATATGTATTTTTTATTAGCTTACAACTAATAGTCATGTACTTACTTGGAAAGTGCTGAGCGAAGAATCGCCTCACCCGGAGCCTCTTTCTTCTCTTTAGGTCCGACCAGTGTTGGATGATCTGGGTAAAGGTGTAGGTGGTGCCGCTGTCGGCTTCAATTTTGGCCATGATCTCCAGGGCCAAGGTCCGCTTCAGGAAGTCATTCGCTAGGTAGTCGTACCTGGCCTCCATCATCATCTGAAAGATACAAGTGAAACACATTGGATTAGTCCAAACTTCAGAATAATCACTATCACAGTTACAGCAGGTTGCTAATTTGCAGTCAACCTAACATTTCTAGTGTTCCGCTATCCTTCTAGCTGCCATTTTGCTATTGTGCACATGTGCTCACTAACATTTGTTTGGAACGTCGTTAAAAATAAAAATGTGCCCCCCACTGTTTGAGCATGTGCTGGCTAATTGCATATGCATGCATTTCGCATGAAAATCAACGTCCTGACCCCACACTTACCAGCATAATGGTGTCCTGCTGCTCGCGGGTGAAGAGCGTGGGTGCCATTTTGAAAGCCTGGGTCACCAGATATGTTGCGCCCCAGCGGTTTCCGGGATGCACACGTCCGTAAGCACTTTTACACGTAAGCGTCATACACAGTCATAAGTATTTAAAGGGTACTTTGACACACAGCTGAGTGTCTATACAGATATCACTATGCCAGCAAAGAAAGCTAGCCGCAAAACCCCCAAATCCTCTGAGCACCATGAGCGTAGTGCCGAACGGCATGAAAAAAACCTCTGCGATGCCTGCAACTAGGTCCCAAAACCAGTGCCCACTCGCATTCGGCCAGCAAATCAAGTCGCCACAATAAGGATCCAGTGGAACACACTCCAGCCACTTCCAAAGCTGCCCCATCTCGGAAGGCGAAGTAGACATCCTTAAGCAAGAATGCTCCCCGGCCCACAACTTCAAAAACCCAAAGGAGCACTACTAGTAAGGGCAAGGGTAAGAGTCGTCCTAGAAGCCCTAGCCCCCCATCCACACTCTCTCCTGCTCCGTCCCAATGCCAGGAATCGAACGTGGAGAGCCCTGAGTCACGGGGCACTTCATCGCCAGTCACTTCTTTGGCCAGCCAGCCGATGACACCCAGCCCCCAGCAAAGTCCAGCACAATCCATCATAAGTGAAATTTCTGGCTATTCTACGCCTGCAACTCACACACGAATGTCACCCAATATTTCACCCACCCATAAAGAGCCATACAGGGCAACCTTAGGGCGAAACCTGCGGCATGGCACGTTGAGTGAACATTTAGTGAGCCCCAAAGCATGGCGTTGGCAAGTGGGGTTTCGGACCACTTTCATGAGCTGTATGGCAGAAATTCTAACGCCACCAGCAAGGTACGCAAGAACCAAATATGGGAGATCACCAGACAGGTCAGCTGTGTGAGGAGTGAAAGGAAAGATGTAGAACAGATCCAGAGGAAATTTTCTGACCTCAAATATGCAGTGAGACAGAAGAGGAATAAGGAAAGGCTGCACGGGTACATAATAGGGTCGATTCAAAGAAACATGTAACAGCTTGGATTTGGGTGCCGATCATCCTATTTTTCCCGTACGCTCGTGCGTTCGTATGAACTTGCGAGTGATTCTATAAGCAAATACGTTTCTATCCTAAAATGTACGTCCGTTCGTATGGCAGTTCGGGAATCAGACCTATGTCAGTTTCCATCCTGAATTTTCCGTTTCATTTCTCAGGTTGCAACATTGGTTTTGCCCTTTTTCCTTTTTTGTCTGGACGTAAATCCTTCTGATCTTGCGGCTGCGCACTACAAACTTACCTCATTAAAGTGCATTCTAAATATTTGGTCTTTTATTTTTCTTTATTTCATTCATTTTGTAGTAACCAACCATTAATGAATGCATTTGCATAAGTAAATCTTACTTTGTTTAATTTTTAGTTAACTTGCATTTTTTACTTGTGGATTTAATTTTAATATTTTGGCTTCAAATGGTACAACTTAAAATTTTGGGTGTGGTTACCCACACCCTCTACATACAGATTGCTCTCAAATATAAAAAAACACCCAGCAACTTCTGCATGTTATGAGTCTAGAAACAGCCAAGATGGCGGCTCAGGTATTCTCGGGCAGCCTGCAAACAGAAAGGGCCTTGTGACTGTGTTGCTCTGCATTCTTTGATTTCTGACCTTTCCGTGCCCCCAGCTCTGCTGTGTCTGTGCAAAATACAGCAGTAACCCACATCCTGCACTTTATCCCGCTCTCCTCTCCTCAGTAAGTGTGATGCATCTGACCAAAGATGTGCTTAAATATTTAAACAAAGCAAAGGTAAACAACACCAATAAATGCAATCTAAAAATATTATTCTAGTACATCAATTTAAAAATAAATAACAAAGGACATAAGTTTCTTTAATTAACGCAAATATATTGCAAAATAAAGGTTTACATGCAAAGGACTAATTAAGGTCCACATTAAAATGCTTTTATAAGGCATATATGAATCAGGTATGCATTGCCATACAATTTATGGCCTCGGCCATGCTGATACATGCAGTTCATTGGAGCTCAAGACGCGCAGACTCCTCCACATAGCCAAAAAACCTGTTCACGAACAGCAATCCGACTGCTAAAAGGTGTCGGCAGTGGCTTTCTTTTAAAACGTATTTAGAGGTTTGAAAACTGTTCTCTGAATCACACCTAAACACATCCGATTATCCTAAGTTTTACGTTTTGATCCTAAGTTTTAGGATTTGATCCTAAGTTTTAGGATTTGATCCTAAGTTTTAGGATTTGATCCTAAGTTTTAGGATTTGATCCTAAGTTTTACGTTTTGATCCTAAAATTTAGGAACGAACTTCCGATGATCGTAAGAGCATATACGCATTCGTACGTAGGCTCGTGCGAGTCGGAAATGGCCAAAAAAACATGAAAAAATGACTAACACCCACCCAAACTTACGATTCTTGATCCGAAATCAATTAACTTTTGCTCTTTGAATCGAGGGGATTGTTTTTTTTTTTTGCTTTTTTAAGTGGGGGGGTTTGTTGTGGCCCACCTTGTCATTAATTGTGTACATTATTGGATTTTCAGGATGCAAACAGGAGGATTCCCAACTAAACTGCAGTACACAGAGGAGCTTGTCCTTGGACTTATCCACCCTTCGGCCCTACAGGGCTTATCTGGGGCCCAAGACACTGACGACTTTGAAATTGGCGAAGGTATGTATTGTAAGGATATTTGTCTAATATTTGTCTAGCATACTTTTAAAAAAAACACCATGAGACACACACAGGCGTATCTAGTGTGAACGGGGGGGGGGGGCGCTCACAGTCTACAGTAGTTCAGGGTTGCCTAAAATTAAGTATGTAAAGCACTGGTGGAGGTCATAGTTAAAGTTAGGTCCGGTTGCTTTAAAGGCAATATAATCCTATGTTTATGCAAGTTCGGATTAGGTGTTAACTTGACTTTAATTTCACATTACAGCTCCTCAGAATTCACAGGCAACTCTGCAACCCTCAACCTGTTTGCCCACTGCCACCACTTCACGGCAGCCAGTCCAAACATATTCTACACAGGACCAGCAGGATGTGGTAAGTGTACAGAGCCAGAAATGGTGATGCATGTGCATTATGCTGACTACTTTGCCAAACATATATTGCTCATAATATCTTATACAGGTTATAGATCTAGCAGACAAAGTCTTTACACTTCACTACCAGCTGACTGTGCTGACTGGCTGAAACCAGCTGGAAAGGATTTTATTCATGGACTATTTTATTATCAACTAACGGACTGTGTAGAGCTTATAGACAAGCTCTGAACTTTTGGATACACATCCTGGGACTTCATGCCAGCGCCATATACATAGAGGAGCTGCTGCTGAAGTTTTAAAGGGACCGCTGTATACAATTGACAGATTATTGATTGTGGCACGTTCCATGGTCTGTCTTGCATCTCCACTTTTAATTTGAATAAAAGAAGTCGTCTTTCTACATCACAGAGTGGGATCCTCATCTACTTAAACTATAAGTCATATTCAAAAGTGGCCCAGGTTAGGTGTTTACCGCCGGGCCTGGTGGGTAAGTCCCATTTCATTTTACCTATTTAGAGTCAATTCTATAGTAGGTATGTTACTTTATAAAGGTATTGAGTAATAAATATTAAACTGCAAACGCAAAAATCTCATTTGACTTTGCAGTAACAACAATATTTAAGGATACTTGGAAAACAAGGATAAGATTAAACATCCCATCTTATCACACCTGAGCATCCTACAGAAATTAGCGCGCCTGCAGATAGACTGACAGCCACAGGCAGCTTGTCTGTTGTCTGCTAGATCTATCACCTTTATTGTCTTTTCAACCCCACGGTTTAGCCAACCGGTCAGGCTGCAGCTGAGCATTTCTATAAGCGCTGTTCTTTCTTTACTATCTTATACAGGTTATTTTATATATCCCTACAGACACCACCCCTAATGGATGCCATCCACCATCGGGAGGAGGAGGAGATCATTAACCTGACCCCACTAATGCCTACCCAGCCCCCTCAGGTGTCACTGCCCCAGCAGCATCCGCCCACAAATCCGCTGCAGCAGAGACTAACACGCCCTCTGGCGCCAGACCACCATGGGCCGCAGCAAGAGATTTGCCTACTACATCTGGCCTGGTTGCTAGGCCTATTGCTCCAGCATCTGCACGCGCCCCAACCAGGGGAAGTGGAGGACTCCCTCAGGCACGTCGCCATGTCAGCCAGATGAAGCGTGTGCAGATACTGGAGACAGCATGGCGGAATGATACCCTAAGATTAAGAGAGGAGCTGGCTGCACATTTAGTGAACTTTAATAATAACTTCACAACCCTGATTGAAGGAATTAGCAATATCAACAGCCAGACCAACAGGCATAGGGAGCACAGATGTTGGCCGTACTCCAAGCGCAACAAAAGCCTTAGAATGTCAATCAAGTAGATTGACATTTTTTCTGCCATTTCATTCTACATCTTTCCTCAACATCCCCACCCTATTGACCTGTCTGGTGATCTCTAAACATATTTGCCCATTTGAGTCTATGCTGGTTGGAATAGAATAGCTCCCATGAAGTTCATGATAGTGGTCTGAAACCCCACTTGGCCATGCCATATTTTGGGCCTCATTAAAACGTCCGCTCAAGCTCGCACGCAGTAGGTTTATGTCCAATGAGATCTGCCAAACATCATCGTGGGTGGGTGAAATATTGGTTAACTTTCTGGGGTGACTAACAACCCATTCATAGCTCAGACTTGTGAGCATAAAGTATTTTTTTGCAGTTGCTTGGGGGAACGGTATCATAAGCTGGCTGGCCCTTGAACTTGCAGCCGTTGAGCTGCACAGTGACTTAGGGCTGCCTACATTGTAATGCAGAAATAGGGCACAAGCTGGAGAGGGTTTGGTTTGGGGACTAGGGATTCCAGCCATCATGGGCCCCTTGCCCTGAATAATAGTGCTCCCTAGTGGTCTGAATTTGCTGGTACGGGGAGCATTCTGCCTTGAGGAAGTGTCATTGAATCTCAAGGGTTTATGACATTAAGAGGGCCCAAGATTGTGGCCAAATGGATCCTTCCTTGGCATACTGGATGTCCGCGTAGGCTGCGATTGGACATCAACAACTAAGTTCTATATTGTGGAATGAATTGTGTTCCTGAGTTTGTTGTGTGCTGTGTTCTTATTACCCATGTCTTTAATTTTATTATGACTAATTATGTTTATTGGGACAACTAATCTTTGCAAATTAAAATGCATTGCACGCAAATCTGTTTCTATTTTTTGTGGCCTACATTAGGATGTATTGATAAGCAAATTAAAGTATACATGACATATCTTGGTTACGTTACAAATCTATAACATATATAATGACAAGCACATAGATTGTAGGGTCATGTTTTTGGTGTGTTTAAAAACTTAAAAAAAAAAAAAACCCAAACCTTGTGTAAAAAAAAAAAAAAAAAAATCCCAACCTTAGGGTAAAAAGCAAAACCAGCTGGCAAGACCACAACCAAAAAAAAAATCACTAAAAAAATTAGGAAATTAAATGTTCACGGATGGCTTGTCCAGATGCACTCTGGGTGCCAGCATACAATTCCTCTGGAATGTCCGTGGTGGCTTAAAGGGTCAAGCCATTATGATCTTAAGCACCTTGTTGGGGTCATACTGCAGGGCACCCCGGTATGATCCAGGCACCTAAACCTGGTTTTAAGCAGGCCGAAGGCACTCTCCACCACAGCCCTGGTCTTGCGATGGGCCCTGTTATAGCCCTACTGGGCCTCAGTTTGAGGGCGCAGGACAGGGGTCATCAACCATGGCAGTAGTGGGTATCCCGAATCACCTGGAAACACACCAAAAAAACATTTAAGGACCAGTTCTTAGCTATATTGGATATGATGTCATCAGAGGAAAAGAACAGCCATATGTTGATACAGGTTTAGAGGCAATTAAATATTAGTCTGACACTGAAAGTGTAATGCTATTCATTTACCCAGTAGCCAGCCCCCAGACAATTCTCCTGATTGAAAACGATCATAGAGGCTCAAATTTCTCAGGATATATGCGTCGTGGATGGATCCAGGAAACCCAGCCATCACACTCAAAAAGCGAAGGTCAGGCCCAACCACAGCTTGCACGTTGATCAAATGACCAAGCTTCCTGTTCCTGTAACAGCAGAAAGAGAGGTCATTAGTTCAATAAAACTAAAGCAAAATTAATCTAAAGACACAACACAAAATAAGGTATCCTTTTTTTAAAAGGAAAAATTGAACATTTTTAACCCCTATTTAAAACAATAACATTTTACAAAATACCAGTCGGTGTGTAATCTGGTATACATGATAAAGACACATTACGGTATGCATGAAATAAGGTCTGCCAGACAAACCTGATAGTTATTAGTTAAGGTATGCATGAAATAAGGTCTGCAAAACAAACCTGATAATTATTAGTTAAGGTATGCATGAAATAAGGTCTGCCAGACAAACCTGATAATTATTAGTTAAGGTATGCATGAAATAAGGTCTGCCAGACAAACCTGATAATTATTAGTTAAGGTATGCATGAAATAAGGTCGGCCAGACAAACCTGATAATCATTAGTTAAGGTATGCATGAAATAAGGTCGGCCAGACAAGCCTGATAATTATTAGTTAAGGTATGCATGAAATAAGGTCTACCAGACAAACCCGATAAGTATTTATTAAGGTATGCATGAAATAGATTGCTTTAAAGAGAACTTTGCAAATACAGATAAACAATTAGTTATAGAAATTCATAATGTGCACCCAATATACAAACCTAAAAAGATATTTCTTATCGGTGGGCGGAACTAACACAACATGTGTGCAATTGATCGCACCCGTGACATTGGGCATGTCGGCTATATTAAAAAAGCCAAACTTAACCGCGTTCCAGGCTAACATGTTGTCTGGGAAATAGATGTATTTTTTAGACAGGGTAGCCATGCCATCCAAAAACTTGGTTAGTGTGCGGCTCAGTGTAGGCTGGGACATCCCCACGGAGAGGGCACCCAGCCTCTGGAACGAGCCGTTCGCCAAAAATTGCAGGCAGCCAAGCATCTTGGTCATACCTGAAATTGCTTGCCCCTTCCTTGTGGTGCGGGCTAACCAAGAGCTCAATGTCATGCATGCAATCGATGTCCATGCGTGCGCGGTGTGATCGGGCTTCTGCCATGGTGATGCACAGCAAGCCATTCAGCTGCGCTCATACTCCTCCACGTCCTCCTCAAACATGTTAACAGCTTGCTTTCACCTACAAAATGCCCCAGTAAGTCCAGCTGAAGCAAACCCGTTTTATTGAGTGGTTTGTCATCGCCAATCAAGGCACAGAATCACCCACCAGCCCATACCAATCACGTAAGTTGGCCGAAATAACGGCAACTTGCCGATAAACATACGTTTTTCAAAAGCGCGTATACACGTTAGCGTAAACGCATATTCGCATGAAGAAAGTAACGTAGAAGCCCCAAAAAACATGTAAAAAATAGCCAAAAATGCGTAAGTGCATGTGAAAGCAGCTCAGAATCAGGGCTATTATCCCTCTGGCATATTTACAAAACACTTACTCTTAATGCAATAGAGCGGTGTGAACGAAGCCTTATAGTTTATGGTTAAGTACTATAGAAATTATAGTGTTGTATACAGTATATTTAAGGAAATACTTTATTAAATTAATAGACTGTCTTAAGGGTTAATATTTTTTTCAGATATGCCTGCGGGGTGGACATGCGCCTGGGAGATGGCTTAATCCACAGGTTAAACCCCTTTTTTGGGGGGGGGGGGGGGATCTTGTGACTCAACCTCTTTCCTGGAACACTTAGGTGTTCGTAATACCTGTAATACCTGTATTGAGTAATGTTTTGGTTTTAATAACACATTTTGTTGTTTAATTTTGTGTCAAAGGGTTTCTTGATAGATTTTTGGTTTGTGTGTCTCTGATTTTTTTTTTCATTTTCTTTCTATTTTTATTCTCTTTTCTTCTTACTAAGGGAATCAGAGTCTTGTTTACCTTTTAACTCCTTTAGTGAAATGTGAAGGTTTTTTTCTTTTCTTAAAGGAGCACTATCGCGAGTTTTTCATGGGAACTTAGAATTAAATGGAAATTTGTATATAGGTAGGTGGTGGGGTAAGCAGTACAAATGTAGTTAAAAAGTAGGTCTATGTTGTGCAGGTCTAAAGTGGCAGCTGCTGTAAGTATCGGCTGGGTGTCGGGGAGCGTCACCCGGACTGATCCAACTGCTCAGAGGGGGGGAGAACATGTTCCCTGCGCTGTGTGTGGAGAGGTGCAGGGCAGCAAGTGGAGAGGGCAGAGGAGTGGGCGGAGTTTTAGTCCACCGCAGTGTTGATTTATGTTGATAATAGCTGACATTGCCTTCCTATGTCCTCGCTATTCTGTGCTAGGCAGTGTCCAGCATCAGGTGGAGAGTGTGTTCTCTTTTGTTGAGATTAGCGAGGACATAGCGAGGCAGTGTCAGCTATGTGTCAAGTATCAGTGCTGGTTGCTGTCCAACATAAAGCTATTGCAACACTGTTTCAGCTTTAAAAGGTAATATAGCTGAAACAGTGCTCAGGTTTCAGCAAGTGATTTGGTTCAATGGTTATTGTGCTGGCCTATGAAGCACAGCATTGTGAGTTCATATCCCAGTCCCTACAATTTTATTTTTTTGTTTAGTTTAATTCAGAATTGTGTGTTTTGAGCGAAGCACAACCCAGGATTTTCACTATCTGGAGTTTTGTTTTGTGCCTCTAGGGGCATCCCGACTTGGGATGCCTCGCTATGTAAATTCCCCCAGTTCGTCGTGAAAACGTACCTTTCCCTGCCCCATGGCGCATGCATGGGCTCACATCCAATCAGTACTGTTTGCTTGGCTGGCTCTATTTGCATGCAGAGCTTGACAATTGAGAGCCTGAGCAGCAACATCCCTGGCTGCCCAGCCTATCTAAATGGCTATCTGTGGCAGCGCGCCTCAGCATAGAGATGCTGAGGATGCAGCTACGGCTATTTACATTGCCATTGGAGCCAGGAAAAATGGTGGGATTTGTGGTGACCTGGGTGATGTTTCACACAGTGGGGCATCCCGATTTAGGATGCGCCAGGGGAGAGGCCAGCACTGGAGTCTTTTAGACCTTAGCAGAATTTCAGTCGTTTTCAGTCAGTTTAGTTTATTTTGTAAAGATATTTGAGTATATTACACATTTGAGTCACCTGGTGATGTCATCACAGAAGCAGCACCTCACACACACAGCTGTTACCGCCGAGTACAGCGCCTGCCTGTGAGGAAAGCTGTTGCTCGGAGACCAGTGGGCTAAATGATGCAGCTCACTGAATAAAACCCAGCAGATCATTCAGCAAATGGACTGAGCCATTGTCATTATACAATTTAAAAGTAAGGCATATAATTTTTCCTTTTTCTATTGCCACATTATTTATACACGTTAGAAGCTATTCTGTGGCTATTTAATTATTTATCTTTCTTAATGCAAATTTTCACAATAGTGCTCCTTTAACTTGGTATGTCTTTTTAGATAGACCCATTTTGGGAAGGTGATCAGTGGCTGGTTTGGTTAATGGTTCAGAGTTGTTTCTCATAACATTCACCCATTAAAAGAGATAAAGTTTTCCGCTATTATGGTTCTCTTGGGGCTGACATAGTCATGCTACAGGAGACACATTTGAATGATTCTTCTTCACTGAAATGTTTAAATCATAGGCTTAGAACCTTTCACATGGCTAAAAGCAGTGTAAATAAGAGAAGGGTGGTTATTTGTTTAGCCAACAGAATTCCGTTTATACACATGGACACAATTGGAGATTCCAGTGGTAGATTCTTGTTGGTTAAGGAAAAGATTGGAGACTAGCTAGTCTCCTTTGTCTCTTATTAGGCTCATAACAGAGGTCAGATCTCATTTTTTAAACAACTTTTTTCAGGATTCCGGCCTTGCTCTTAATGTAGTAAGAGACAAAACATATAAAAGTTTGGCCGCACACCATCCCATATCTAAAGCCAGCATCAAATTTGCTATGCTCATACACTATCAGGATCTTATAGATACTTAGATACACATTTTTTTATCTGAACCCCCCCAGTACTCTTCCGTCTTCATGAGAGGGCCTGATAGAGCCACCCCCATGTCTCCGCTGCAGCTGACATCTGCAAAAAACAATAAACATTTACTTACCTGCGGCCACAATCCATCCCGCCTTTTGCGGGTGGGGTGGATGACATCATCCACAGGAAGATGTTCAGTCATGTCGGGTGATTGCCGGGATGAAGGGGTAGGGGACTGTGATCTTCTGCCTCCCCAGCCCCCCTCCATCGATCACCCAGCAGCTGTCATCAGGTTGCTGCGGGACAGGATCGTAGGGGGAGCAGCAGAAGATCGGAGGTGTTAAAAAAAAAAAATAAAGAAATGTCATTTTCTCTGGTGTCTGTGTGTTTTTTACTGTTAACTCTTTGTGAACTGGTAAGGGATCCATGAGGCCACTATACCAGTTCACAAGTCTTGGAGGTCTAGCAAGTCACCTGCGGCTAGGGGGTGACTTGCCATTAACCCCCAGCCCTCCATTACCTGCTTCCCGAAAGCCCAAGGGGAGCAGAAGGATTTTTAACCCTTTAAAATCCCTAACAAATGTCCCCCACCCACGGAGGGGGGACCTTAACCCTTTATGTCCTGTCACTCAGCCAATATAAAGGCTTCCAGCAACAGCAGGAGAGCAGATAACAGATTGGGGCACAGTGCTCAGGATGGATAATAATAAAAACACTTTCTTGCTGTGTGTTTTTTTTTTACATTTAACCCTTTGTGAACTGGTAAGGGATCCACAAGACCCCCTAGACCAGTTTACAAGGCTTGGGGTCTGGCAGTTAGCGGGTTACATGCCATAAACCCCCAGCCCCCCCATTACCTGCCTCGACAAAGCCTGGGGGGCAGAAGGCTACGCGGGCTTGTAGCCTTCAGGGCGGGGGTCACCAAAGCTGGCCTCTGCGCCTTGTTTTACAAGCCCCCATAGCTGGTCCCTGTGTTGGTGTGCTTGGTAGGGGGCCCCTCAAAACATTTTTGTTTTTAACCTTAAAAAATCCAAAGAAAGAAATTGGTCATTTAGTTATAAACTACTGTTGTAATCTGGAAAAAGATGGGCTTTCACAAGCAATATGGTTTTCTTATATAAAATAAATGTTTTATTTAAAATGAACGAGACAAATTTCTTTAAAATATTTTTTTCCTGTTTTAACAGAAAAATATATTTAAAAAACAACATGGAAAAAGTACAATTAAGACTTTTTATGTTAATGCCTAAACTGTGCCAAAATAAATTCCTGGAAATTCCTGCATAAATCACAGTGAAACATGGAGCCAAATGGTGAAAAATTACCTGTCAAAAGAGGGTGACAAAATCTCAAGTAGGCTGGCAGTTGAAAGTTGAAAGGTAGTTATGCATGTTAGGTATTGTTCTATTCTACGACACTGGCGCTAATCACAGGCCATGTCCACGTGGAAGCCAAAACCAGCACCATGGGAGAATGTTTATATCTAGGTGGCAGGCAGCAGCAGTGACAGCGGGCAGCAGTATGTATCTTCTGTGTTTGTGTGTCTCTCTTTCTCCCTATGTGTTTAGGTCGGTGGGAGACGGCTGCGGCATGGGAGCTCAGGAATGTACTTTTGTTTTTGTTTTTGGGGGCATGCTGCACACTGCCTGTCTTTGGGATGCCTTGCACTGCCTATATTTCGGATGCTCCACACCCTGGGGCATCCAGAATCATTCATTACTTTATGAATTGGGAGGTGACATGGACTCCTGGTCTGGTCTGAGGCTGTCTTGGTTACGGCAATAATAATGACTTTGTTACCTAGACTATTTCTTCAGAACACTTCCTATTCCTATCCCTAAGACAGATTTAAAGAAATTTCAATCTAAAGTTTGAGATTTATTTGGGCAGGCAAAAGTAGAAGAATACATTTAGAGAATTTTATATATAGCAAAACATAGGGGGCTTTGGTGTCGCAGATTTCTATTGTTTATATTTTGCTGCCCAATTAGCCCAACTTACACAGATTGTAAGATTGAGGGTAATGATAGAACAGAAAGCATGTGATTTGTTTACTATTGATTCTCTCATGTGGCTAGCTAAGACAAAAAAGCCAGCTATATTATGTCCTGTATTGTCTAATGCATTAGCTCTTTGGGATACTATTAGCAAAAAACACAACCTGATTTCCGAACATACACCGGTAGCCTTCCTAGGGGAAATTTCTGACTAGGAAAAAAAGATCCTATCTAAAATGGTGGATACAGAAAACTCTATAGAAATGCAGACTGTATGACTCCAAGTGAATTACAGATTATGGCAATTTTTTAGAGACAAATTAGACAAATAGAGCGATTTTTAAATCCTAAGATAATTAAAGAAGGGGATAGAGTTAACATTACTTTTTTTGAGAAATTATGCCTAACTTGTACTGGAGGGAAAGGTGGTATTCTACCTTATATAAATACTTCACAGACCAAGAAGGCAAAATTGATTATATGATGAAATGGGAAGCGGATTTACAGCTTTTAAAACTTTGAAAGTTGAAGATTGGGTTAAATGGGAGGCTTGTAGCTCTAAAGGTTCTCTCAACACTTTGCGTTTAGTATCCAACTTAAAATTATTTACTCATTGGTATATTGTCCCCAGTAGGTTGGCAAATATATACCCTAATATATCTCCTTTATGTTTCAGAAACTGTGAGTAATAGGTTTCATATAGGGTGGAAATGCCCTAAAGTGGTAAAGTTTTGGTATTATAAGCAAGGTTAAAAGGAAATAGGTGGAAAAATCACCACTGGTTACTAATTATTAAATTTGCCTGTTGTGGAATTCGGGGGGGGGGGGTGAATTTGGCTCTTAGTTCTTCAGTTCCTCATATTCCTCCTAGTATTATTTATTGTGCTGATATCTATATATATTTATATTTGTTTTATTTATATTTATATTGTTTATTTATATTTTATATTTTGTTTTACGATTAATAATATGCTAATCTATTGAATAAGTATTAGCATCGTATTTAGGTGATTAGCAGTCAGAAAAGCTTGTATTTCTATTGTTTTTTTTCTGTTACTTTTTCTTCAATTCATACAATGCATATTCTAATGTTATATTCAGAATTCTGTTTTGCTTTATTGAAACCTTAATAAAATTATTGACATATAAATAATTATTTTGGTACAGATTCATATTTAGTTATTTTTACTGTGCTGCATGCATGAATTGAGTTCAGCTCAGCTCTAAATGTTTATGTGCTAGGGCCAGTTTCCCTCCCAGCCATGCAAATGGTGAAAACCTTTACAATCAATGGTACATCTTCAGACTGCACAGTAGGCCTAACAGTGTTTGCCTTCTGGCTAAAAGCTATTGGGGAGAACATTCACAGGCAACTGACAGCAATGTTGTGTTAAGCATTGATGCAGCCTGCAGCAAAACAGCTACTGTATGGCCGGATAAAACAGGCTTCACCCTCATGTGTACATTCTAAAGCTTAATTGTTAACTTGAATTGTTGTGGAGTGACTATTACTACCACCCTGGCAGCTTAATAACACTATAACCTGCCATCATTGGGAAAATCTATAATTCTAATCTCTAATCAATTCCACTGATTGGTCCAATTTGATTGTATGGAAACGTTACATTGATGGCGTGTTTGTCATCTGGAATGGATCACAGTCTGAATTGGATTCCTTTTTCCATAAAGTGAATGAGAATAACTTCAATTTGGAGAGTAGTGTGGAATCTGTGAATTTTCTTGACCTAGTGATTAAGAAAGTTGGTTCCAACTTAGTTACTTGTACCTACTTCAAACCAACTGACAGGAATGGGTACGTTCCAAGGGATAGTTGTCATCACCCTAAATGGTTGGACGCTATTCCCAAAGGTCAATTTACCCGGTTGACCTCTCTGGATGATTTTGACATACAATCTTCGCAATTGGCGCAACGTTTTTGCGATAAAGGTTACAACATGGGTGAAACTGTTGCCCAAAAAAAACAGATTAGGGCTTTGGATCGGGTCTCCCTTTTACAACCAACTACTGCTGAGAAACAGCCCCCTCTGACTGATTTTGTCTATATCACTTCTTTTAGTGCTCAGCACAAGGCCCTAAAACATCTTTTTTCCAGGCACTGGCATATTTTAAAGAGTGACCTGGTCTTAGGCCCATTATTACCTGAGAACCCCAAATTCATCTTTAAGAAGGCACCCAACCTGAAAGATATACTGACAAAGAGCTTTGTGGATCCACCGTTGAGGATGGATGGAACCATAGTGGCTATGCCAGGTTTTTTTCGATGTGGTTCTTGTATGGGTTGCAAAGTGTGTTCTGGACAACCAAAATCTATAAAAACATTTACCACTGATGGAGGCTCTAATGAGTTTCCAATTAAAAAGTTTGTTTCTTGTAGTTCCACCTCCGTTATTTATCTGATTGGTTGTCCTTGTGGATTGTTTTATGTGGGAAGGACAACGAGGGAATTAAAGTTGCGCATTAGGGAGCACATTTACAACATTCGTAGGGGTTATGTGCAACACAGTCTCTCAGCGCACTTTAAAGAGAAGCATAACTGTGATCCAAGAGGAATGATTTTTATGGGGATAGATAGAGTGGAAAAACATTGGAGAGGCTCCCATGTAGTACGGGAAGTCTCCCAACGAGAAACAAAATGGATTTTTAAATTGGAGACTTTGGCACCCAAGGGTCTGAATATAGAGCTGGACTTAAACTGCTTTATAGATACTGCTTGACTTCCCCTGTTACTATTGCCTATGTCATTGTTTTTTATTTAATAATTTTTTATTTTTTACTATATATTTTTTCATTATTTTAGATTCTGTTTAATTTCCATTGTCGTTTTCATTCATGTCATTTTGTATGATTTTTTAATTTTGTGATAATATTTTTGTCTGTGTATCTTATTTGCTGCCATTATGTGTTTTGGATGGTGTTCCCTTGGGATCCCTATCCGAGGTTTGTTACAATATTCCAATAGATAGTTCTTCTTTTTTCTTTCTATTACTTTCCCTTTTCTGTAAGGTTTTTTTATATCCTTTATCACTACCATTTATCTCTGCTGTTTCTCTTTTGCAACCTTTGGGGCTTATTTAGACTATCGTTTCTGCTCCATTTCCTTTTTCTCCCTTCATTGCTATTTTGTTTATTACTATCATCATTTATCTCTGCTGCTTCTGGATTTAATCACTTTTCAGTTTCTGTAGGTTTTGTCCATTTTTGATTGTTCTTTTTGGTTTTCCATTTTGTTTTTCTGTTATCTTTATTCATTTGCCTTGCCTTTTAGATGACTATGGTTGATAGTAGTCTAATGACATGAATAGCGGCATTCGGAAGATGCCGCTGCTCTTTTGCTGCCGATAGCTGCCGAGTGGTGGCGGAATTACCCGAAGGAGGCTTCGGGTCAGCTGTGTATGCCATTTTCATTGGCTGCCGAATGACGGCGGGAACACCCGAAGGACGCTTCGGGTTTCCTGTGTATGCCATTGCTTTGCTATTGGCTTTCCCTGACGGTCGCGCTTTACGTCTGTAATAGCGCGTCTCGCTTTCCTGTTGCTGCACCATTCCCAGAACCAGGTTTGGTGAGTTAATTTCTTTTACTATAAATAAGGTTTTATTTTCCGTGCACCTTGCCTTTGATAAAGTTGACGCTGTCAACGAAACGCGTTAGGCGGACAAGTGCGGGGACATTTTTATTCATCTCTTGGAGGGACCCTTACTATTTCCCTGCGAACGGCCGCGCCGGGGACCTATGGGAACACCTTCCAAGCTGATTTTTATGTGATTATCCACGTTTGTTTGTAAGTGCATTTGCTTCTATTAAATTGGTTTATAGTCCATCGGAGTTGCACTAGATTTTCTTTGCTTTCTTCCCTCTCCTTACAAACTTCTGGTCTGCATCGAGTATACTGTCCCTACGGCGGGAGATTGGATCTGGTCTGAACAGATGCTAGACATTTCGGAGGAGACCTTATTTATACTCTGCTTTCATATTTCCACTATCTGGTAAGAGCATTTCCTAAAGGTGACGGGCACAGTGTGATTTGTGCATGCACACCGGGATTGCAGCTTCATTTACCTTTGGACTTGTGGGAATAATTGGTCCAGCACGTTGTAGCAGCTTCTGTTTGTTTGTACTTCAAGTTCATTGATAGGTTGCTATATTGACATATTCGTGTATAGCGCGGTGTTTTTCAAAATTTTTATAATTCTAATCTGATCCATTTTAGTGAGTTGTTGTTGTTTAAATTGTTATTTGTTTAATGGTTACTATTGTTTTTGAATAAAGTCCCTTTCTATATTTTCGGCTTGTATGTATTGCCTTTGACCCTCAAAATACTCTCTTTTCTCCTTTTTCAAAAGCCCTGCTAAGCAGCATTCCATTTTTGATGAAGGGCAATGTTTAATAAATGCCCTTTAGTTCTACATGGCTGAGCTCCTGCTATGGCCCATTTGTTAGCTGTTTTTATTCTATCAGGCTTTCCAGGACTCTCCAGAGAAATGAAAATATCTATTAATATTTATCTTCCTATCTGTTGTTTACATCTCTTGCTACGCTGCTGAGCTGGAATGCAGGTGGCGGACGCAGAAAGTAAAGCCAACACAGCAGCCTGATTTCGCTTAGTATGATGGATAAAAAGACCAAGGGCTGCTGTAAAGCAAATCAACAACAATACATTTTCTACCCCCTTCCTCTGCCCTACTATTAGGAATTCCACCTCTTGCTCTCCATGTGATGGAAAAGCCACAGAACACTTGTTAGTCATTGGCTCCTGCAGTGTGTGCTGCAACTTCTATCGGCCCCTTTGGAAACCCATAGGTGGAATAGGGTAGTACTCCTAATTGGCTAACCAGGATGGGTGGCAGGAGGGAGGTGTAAAGAGGAAACCTGTCCCACTCTGCATCTAATTTTCCTGCTCACATGCACCTCCAAGGATAGGTAAAGAATGGACTGAGCGGCTGCCACCCCTTCCTTCTTTGTATCTCCTGATTATGTGCAAGCACATGGGGTGGGGGGGTCTGAAGCAGTATGGGGGAGGCTTTCGACCCTTCATCATCAACAGCACCTTTAAAGAGGCTCAACAGTTTCTCTTTCTAACTGTCCTCTTCCATCCTGAGGCCGAACCGGGGGGGGGGGGGGGGTAAATAATACCTCCTTTGGCCCCCACAGCCAGTATGTTCCCGACCCCCTTCCAGATGGGAACACCAGCCCATTACCTTGAGGGGCAGCAGGCACACAAACAGCAGGGGATGCCATTTTGTGTAGCAACAAGCATCATACCAGGTGAAAGGTGCCCAGTGCTGCAACAATGAAAGGAACTCATTTTTGACTAGAGGTCCTCTTTAATAGGGACATAGAGTCAAATGTCCAACAGTGCCCTTGTGCTGCTGTATCCTGCATCTCCTGAGCACCACTACATATGGGCTGTATAAATGCAGGGAGGTGTGTTCTGTCTGATTATATGGGCCTTCCAAATAAGGATGACAGGGGATTAAAATTAAATTTTATTAATTCAGGACCACGCAAAAAAGTGGTCTGTTCCTGGGTGCTCTTAGTGCAAGCCAAAGTGGTCCCACAGCTGTCTCTGACCACAGCAGAGCATGCTTGTGACCCATAAAGCTGCACCATGACATGCCCTTCTCAGCTCAGTTAGTTGCTGCAGGCTTACCATCATCATCACAAATATATTAAAGAAGAGCTCCAAGCTCCCTTCCCTGGCCACCCCTCCCTCTCTCCTAAGCCTGATTTGGGCATTGAAAACAACTCTCTTGATTGCCTCCCCGATGCCGGTGGGGAGCAGGGCTTTGCATGGTAGCCATGACAGTTGAACCTGAGTGAAAAGCCAGTATAATCACTCTGCTGTATGGGATTTGGTGCCTGACCTGCCATGCTTCAGCTTCAGCTCTGTGCATATTACCCAGCTCCAGTGAGTTGCATTTCATGTAACTGCCCAAATGGACCTTAGCATGTGGCGAGGGATGGGTGGGTAGAGTATTTCTTGGACTTCTTTTTTAAAGGGTAATTCCACTTTTGATGCCATTTTTAAAAGTTTCCTTTATTGGGTGCCAGCAGCCTTAATTCAGAGATGCTTACACATGCACTTTCACATGTGTCTGTGTATTTTTTGTGAGTTTTTGCCTGTTTTTTTTCATTTTTACGTTACTGTTTTCACGTGTATATGCGTTTACGTTAACGCGTATACGCGCATTCGATGGACGGATCGATATCGTCATTTTTGCGTTATGTCTGATAACTTACGTTATTGGTATGGGCTTGCGCCTGATTCAGAGACCTGATTTCCGATGCACATCCGCCTTATATAACGGTTTAATTTCTGCTCCACTTACGGGCTCATTTTGGACTCAGAAGTTAGTGTTGGACATCTTTTGCGGCTATGTTGAGGAGTATGAGCGCCTTCAGCTCAACGGCCTGACCTGCATCAGCATGGCCGAGGCCAGATTGCACCGGAGATGCATGAACATCGATCACATGCATGACGTTGAGCTGTTCGAGCTGACCCGACTCAATCGCGTTTCCCTCCATAATTTGTATAGTGAGCTGCGGCCATGGTTAGCCTGCATCACAAAGAAGGGGCAAGCAATTTCAGGTAGGACCAAATTGGTTGGCTGCCTGCAATTTTTGGCGAATGCCTCGTTCCAGAGGCTGGGTGCCCTCTCCGTGGGGATGTCCCAGCCTACGCTAAGCCGCGCGCTATCCAAGTTTCTGGATGGCATGGCTACCCTGTGTCCCAAATATATTTCATTTCCTGATGACATGGTAGCCTGGAACGTGATTAAGTTGGGATTTTATAATATCGCCGACATGCCCAACGTCATGGGTGCGATTGATTGCACCCACGTTGCATTAGTGCCACCCGCAGCAGATGAGTACATATATAGGTAGGTGTTTTCTGTAATTTTTTTATATTGTTTTTCTAAACTTAATTTCATCTATCTAGTAATCAATCCTTCTCAAGTATCCCTTCTAAACTGTTTAGAATGCATACCTTAATCCCTCCTTCTCAAGTATCCCTTCTAAACTGCAGAATGCATACCTTTACCAATACTTATCATGTAGCCCTTAGAAAAGCATTGGAATGCTGACCTTATATAGTCCTTAGCATGTTCACCTTTACAACATTTACAAACACATCCATATTCTTTTTCTATTTAGTTAGACTTATGTCCTTTGTTTTTTTTGGGGGGATTGTTTAACTCTAATCTTTTGTTGTTTTTTTGGGGAGGGGTTTTGGTGGACACCTTGGCTTGGCTTGGTCAGGAACCGCAAGATGGGCCACTCGCTAAACATCCAAGCAGTGGTTGGTCATGCGTTTCCTGAGTGTCCTTGCAGGTTATCCCGGTTTGTCCCATGACGCCTATATTCTGCGGCGTTCCGGATTATATACTCGCTTTGAGTCTGGCGATTTATCTGGTGGATGGCTACTGGGTAAGTTTGTTCAAATAAAATCATTCCCCTTTCACTGTATGCCTATGAATATAGTTGATGACCCCTGTATCAACCTATGGCTGTTTTTTGCCCTTGATGACATGTTAAACAATAATGTTGATAAGAAGGTGTCAGTAATTTTTGTTTTTTGTTATGCTTTCAGGGGATTCTGTCTATCCACTAATGCCGTGGCTCCTGACGCCCGTCCTTCGCCCGCAGAATGCGGCCCAGGAGTCATATAATAGGGCCCATCGCAAGACCCGGGCAGTAGTGGAGAGGGCCTTCGGCCTGCTGAAGTCGCATTTTCGCTGCTTGGATCATACAGGGGGGGCTCTGCAGTATGATCCCAACAAGGTTATCAAAATTATTTTAGCCTGCTGCATGCTCCACAATTTTGCCCTCAGGCAGCAGGTCCCCCGTTATGTGGATTTGTCCCCCTCTCCACCCAGGCAGGAAAGTGATGATTTTTATGATGGCACCCCGAGTCCGTCTGGGCCCAGCTTATAGCTAATTTATTTGCTTAATATTTGTTTATTTTGTTTTTGGTTTTGTGTTATTTAGCTATTTGTTTGATTTGTGCTGTACCTTTTTTTTTTTGGTTACCAATTGTGTAATGCTTAAATTACTAAAAAAAATAGACATGATTTGAGCATAATGCAGTTTATTTGAGCCAGTTTTTCATTACAAACAATCATTTATTTAAAAAGCAAAGAAACATAAATGCATCAACTTAGCACAGAACAGATAAAAGTCCCATCCCATAAATTTACAGTAAAGGTCTAAAATTTTTGTTGAGGAGCACTCACAGCCTCCATGGACATCCATTAGCAAACGTAAGTGTACATTGGGCCCGACTCCTGGCCCATCAAAATTGGGCACATCCAGGAGGGCAAAGCTAACTTCCTCCAGGCCGAAGGTTCCCCGGCCACCAACATCAAGAGCCATAGGGAGCATGACTTTCAAGGGGAATACTAGGGCAGGAATACGTAGGGCCACATACACACCCTCTCCTGCTTGTACCACATTTCATCAGTGCAATGTTGCAAGGCCGGAGTCATCTGCAAACTCTATGGCTGCAAGTTCTTTGTCCAGCCTATGACAGCCAGCCCCCATGCTAGTCCAGTCCAATCATTTCCATGGCCAAATGGTGATGTTCATCAGCCAAGAAGTCAGCCAGCATTTCATTAGGCCCAAGCCTGCTGCGTGGGAGCTTGAGCAGGTGCTTTACTGGGGCACAAACTCTGGCATTGGCTAGTGGGGTATCTGAGCACTATCATGAGCTTTATGGCCGAAATTCCAAATCAATAAGCAAAGGCACCAACCACAAAATCTGGGTTGCGCTCACCAGACAGGTCAATAGTGTTGGGATGGAGAGGAAATATGTTGCGCGGGTACAGGTGAAATTCTTAATATTGTTGATGGCCATAATAATGTTGGGCTTGGTCTTGGAGGTGGCCCAATACCTGGGCATGTGTGGTATTCATAATCTGCCACTGCTCCAGCATCTGTCTGTTGCTAGTGCGAAATTCATCTAGCATGGCACTGAAGTTGTAATTTAAGGTGGCCATTTGTGCTGCCATCTGGCTGTTTGTTGCTCGTCCTAAATTCTGTCAGCATGGTGGTGAAGTTATTATTGAAGGTCTCAAATTGTGCAGCAATGTCAGATTCCACAGAAGCACTCTTACCGAAAACAGCGTTGTGGTGGGTGCTGTGGCCGGTGGTGGCGCCGCAAACAAACAAGAAAGACGATCAGCCAGCACTCCAAAAGATATTGTATTCAAATCCAACAGGTCGATATCACAGCAAAGACCAAAAAGATCCAACAAAATCCAACGTTTCGGGGCGTCTAGCGCCCCTTCATCAGGGAGCAACAACAAGCACATCCGAACTAGCGAATCATGCGCCGCCACTACCCTGCGTGGGAGCTTGCCACGATGCAGGTGTGGCGGTGTGGTGTCAGCATGACATGGGCGCTATGGGCAGACCTACCCTCCCATTGTAATTCATTTCCGTGTGCAACCTGAACTGAATGGGTTGCCGGGAGGCCTGAGGTGGAGAGGTTCCCCGCATGTGCCGGCGCGCTGACAGCAGCCAGCGTGGGTGTGTATACACCTGTTGCGGGACTGGCAGCTCCTCGACTACGAGCACATGGTGCTGCGGGGTACGACCTACCCTCCTTAGCCCCTGTTTAACGACTGCATCATGTCTCTGCCGCGCTATATTTACTTATTTTACTTGTTTCACATGATTGTATTATGTATATGGTTTGTAAATGCATTCGTTTGGCTGGTGTTGCTCTGATTGGCTGCATCAGCTCTGATGTCACGTGGGACATGCCCACTGACATCAGGTGGTAATCCCGGGCCCTCTGAGGACATTTAATCCTCAGTGGAGGGGAATCTCTGCTTGCTTGTTGTTGCTCCCTGATGAAGGGGCGCTAGACGCCCCGAAACGTTGGATTTTGTTAGATCTTTTTGGTCTTTGCTGTGATATCGACCTGTTGGATTTGAATACAATATCTTTTGGAGTGCTGGCTGATCGTCTTTCTTAATTGTGCAGTAATCTGCTCTGTGCCTAACCTGCCTAAAGTAACGGCTGTCATGGCGCCATGCTGACTTCAGGATCAGCACACGCCTCCCCTAGGAAACTGGTTGACGTAGCTCACTGCATCTTCAAATTCCCCGGGTTTGAGCGCCTGCAGATGCTGGAGGTCTAGGCCAAGCAAAAGTACCAGATGGACTAGGCAAAACCTCTGCAGCAGAGCTAGCTCTGGGGACTGTAGGGTCAGTCTCAGCCTGCTGGCCACAATGGGCAGCAGGCATCCAGCTTCACTCTGCTGCAGAGGATTTGTTGCAGTAGGATGCTGGGGCAGTGGCAGATTAGGTTCCAGAGGGTAATTGCAGAAGGCAGATCCAGCTGTCATCCTCCTCCTCCATATGCTGGATAACATCCATTAGTGAGGGAGTCTGTTGGAACATGGGAAAAAATGTGTCAGCTATTTGGAGAAATATATATATATTTTTTTTAAAGTGTCTGTTTTTTCCCAAAATCATGGCGAAGGTCGTGTTTAGAATGAAAACCTTTCTAAGGACCATTAACTGCTGCACCCTGGGAGAGTGCCCATCATTAACCCCTTTTCTCTGCCATTCTCACCCTACAACATTAACCTCCCCTCAAACACACTAGCTAGGGGCCTGTGTTATCTGCAGGTGAGCCACATTTAAAATGTTGAAAATAAGTCTCATTAAAACAATCATTAATAACCTGCAGAAATGTCCTGGTTGTCCGTGTCCCAGGTGCCAGAGAGCCCCTGTAATGCTGCGGGGTGGCTCAAAGCCAGGACCATTTCCTCTGCTCTTGTGAATTGCAATTTGGTGGGGAAGCCTCCGCCTGTTTGCATCCTGAAAATAAGACATTAAACATCATTTGTCATGTTGGTCACAACAACAACCAGCAAAACTCTAACAACAATATTTAGCTGTGATGCCTGCATTTGTTCCACTTCTTCCTTACTGCATATTTGAGGTCTGAGAATTTGCGCTGAATCTGCTCAACATCTTTCCTCTCGTCCCCCGCTGCATTCACCTGTCTGGTGAGCTCTTCCCAGATTTGTGTTTTGCGCACTTTGCTAGTAGCTTTGGAAATCCACCCATATAGCTCATCAAAATGCAGTTATCCCACTTGCCAAGGCGAGTGTTTGTGCCTCACAAAAGCGCCCGCTCAAGTGCCCTCGCCGCAAGGTTCGGCCTAATGTTTGCTGTTCTGGCTCTTCTCTGGTTGTTGGGAATTCAGGGGACATTCTTGCCTGAGTGTGTGGCGAAGAATAGGCCGTCATGTCGCTCAAAAAGGAATGGACTGGGCTGGCATTTGGGCTGAGGGTCATTGGCTGGCTGGCCATAGAACTTGCAGCCGTGGATGTGGCATAGGACTTGGTTGTTTCCATGTGTTCCGGTGGCAAATGTGGGCGAGCAGGAGAGGGTGTGCTTGGGGGGCTCGGGCTTCTCGTCCTCTGCTTCCTTTTCCCCTTGGAAGTCGTGCTCCCTTGCTCTTTCGATGTGGTTGGCCGGGGAGCCTTCTTCCTGGAGGAAGTTTCTTGCCTTTTCCTGGTGCTGGCAGATTTGGATGGGCCAGGAGTTGCTACGTGTTTCCGGCACTTAGTAAATTGATATAATTGTGAATGTGATTTGTATGCTGTTTGATCTAACAACAATTTTTATTGATGTGTTTTTTAGATGATGATGGAGCGCATGTACAACTACCTGCCCAACGATTATGAGAAACGGAAGTTGGCCCTGGAGATCGTGGCCAGAATAGACGCAGAAACTGACACCACCTTCACTTTCACACAGATCATCCAGCACGGGTGCAGCGATTTTTTGCGCGACATTTCCCAAGTACATTCCAAATGCATGCTAGATATAACAAACAAACACAGAAGGTAGGTCTCTATTTATAAATGCTATTCTTTTCTAGTGTCTGAATTTGAATATCGCGTGAGACCCACCCAGAGGCGAGCAGTCCAGCCAGTGCGGGATGAATCTGGCTAAAGTGAAGGTGGTGCATCTCCAGGGCCAAGCTCCTATCCCTCACCGCATGGGCAGCCAGTCTTACCAAATGTCTGAGCCCATACACTCTGGTATGTGACTCTGATTTTAGCACACACAGGTACATGCTATTTAAACACAAACTCATTTCCTGCTTCTCTTTTAATAGATGAATATGTAGCGGGTGAAGGATCGGGAGCACAGAGGGCAGCAGATCAAGCCCATGAGGAACATGGAGAAGGTGGGTGAAGTCACACACACATTCTAAGTGTAATTTTGTTACTGTTCAATCAGACATTAGAAGTGAGCCTATTTTAAATGTCTCTACAGCCTCACATCCCGAGCAGTGGCAGGCCCCAGAGCGGAGGGTGGTCCCCGAAGCTCAGGTCGCCCACCAGCCAAGTAAGTTTTAAGTTTTAGATTTTGAGTATGTTGAACATAACATCATCACCAAGAAACCAGAATCCCTAGCCAATGTAATTAGCAGAATGACATATGCCCTCATCCCTTGATTAATTAAGTAGCAGAATGACATATGGGCTAATGACTTTTATGAAACTTTAATAGTAATTCGATCCACAGCTGTGAAACATGTATTTGCCCACCAATAATTTTGTTTTTTTTTGTTTACAGACACAACACAGGCCAGACTATCTCAACTTACTGCGACTGTGTTTCGGCTGGTGGGCGACATCCAGGAGCTGGCTGCTTCGATGGTGACAACTGATGAATAATTATCTGGGGCCTGCCATTGCTTTGTACATAGTTTTATGCAAAATTTGAATGTTTTAAATTTGTAAAATTTAACACCAAAAAAAAAAATGTTACCAAAAAATTTAAAATTCTAGCTTAAAAAAAAATTTTGGAAATGAAGCTACACATTCAAAATAAAAACGTTTTGAAAATGCCCCCCCAAAAAAACAACAATAAATAAGCCAAAAGAAAAAACATGTTTCTGTCTTGGTGCAAAGTGAAGAAAAAGGGAAACCGCGAAGGAATTGCAGTAAGCATTAATAGTGCAAAGTGAAGAAAAAGGGACCACGAAGGAATTGAGGTAAGCATTGTAGCAGAAGTGAGTGAGAGAATAGTTGAGACGGGGACATGAATGAGTTAATTTAGAAGTGTGCATGCGTGAGTTAGGACAAATTACTGTCTGGACGTATATTTATAGAAAGCGGAATGCAGAATCTAACGGGACGCGTAAATATTTCGTTAGAGGCTACGTTGGAAAAAGCCAAAAAACGGGAGGCTACGTTGTTCCATAAGTAACGTAAACGAAAAATGAAAGCAGAAAAATGACATTCTCGTTGGCGTACGCAGCAACAAACAGTTAACAGAAGGCTCCCGATGCCGGCTTTGAATCATGCGTACACACATACGCCAACAAAACTAAAATTGAACAGAACGAGTCAAAAACTAAAATTATTTTGTGCCTCTCTGAATCAACCCTAATATGATGTGCTCAATGTGCTGAGCTTATCTGTTATTTTTTCTCCTTTCTATTTGTTTGCAATTTTGTGTTATAAAATAGCATCAATGTGTTTATCTTAGCAATGTACCCCAAAGTGGTGTATGTACATTACAGAACCTTCCACACGGGATCACTTCTGGGAAACCTGCTAAAGCACCACACAGCACAAAGCAAGTAAAATATAAACACTTTATTACAACCAGAAGCAATGCAAAACACAGTACTCAAGATGAAATGCCAAACTCAGCATTGAAGAACTGGAAATGTATGCAGGGCTCAGCATCAGAGGACAGGAAACTGCTACAGGGCTTGGCATCAGAGGACTGAAAACTGCTGCAGGGCTCGGAATCAGAGGAGGACTGGAAACTGCTGCAGGACGACTCGGCATCTGAGGAGGTGAAAACTGCTGCAGGGCCTGGCATCGGAGGACTGGAAATGGCTGCAGGATGACATCTGGGGATGCCTGGAAACTACTACAGGGCTCGGCACCAGAGGATTGGAAACAGCTGCAGGACTCAGCATTGGAGTACTGGAAACTGCTGCAGGGTTTGGCACTGGAGGACTGGAAACTGCTGCAGGGCTTGGCATTGGAGGACTGGAAACTGCTGCAGGGCTTGGCATTGGAGGACTGGAAACTGCTACAGGATGACTAGGCATCAGAGAAGAACTGGAATCTGCTGAACTGGATGGACAAAAGTCTTTATTCAGCCTTACATACTATGTTACTATGCTGCAGGGCTCAGCACCCTAGAACGGGACATGGCTGCACGGCTCAACATCAGAGACTGCTGCAGATTGGGATCTGGACTGGAAACAGGACTAGAGGCTAAACTGAAACACAATCTGAAGGTAGAACAGTAGCAGGGCCTGGTGATGGATTTTCAGGAGAACAGAGCGGCAGGTCTGGAATGCAAGAAGGCAATCAGATACTGGAGCAAGGAGCCTTGACTGTGGAGTTCATTTATATCATCTGATTGACTGAGGCAGGGAAGACATGTTTAACGCCATCTACATTCAATCAAGATGGGGGGGTAAATCACAGTCTTGTGTTCCAGTAGCTAGGGTTACTGAAAGCGTTCGCAGCTAGGGAGGTAACTACTGCTGCTAATGAGCTCACCTTAAAGTGTCAGGATTCTGGGATTTGTAGTAATAAATTATTCTAAAGGGATTCTAAGGGACACAGAAGACACTCCCGCTTTTTAAACAGAGTGTCACAGATATATATACGAAACTTGGAAACAGCACGCTGATAAGTAAATCATAGGTATAGGGGCACAATCCTAACACAATGGTTTATTTTACATTCCAGAAGAGAAAAGCAATAAGGCAGAACACCAAAAACCTGACAAAAAAGGAGTTTTCCTTTAAGGACTGTTCATTGAGATGCCTCATGTGAGAGAGCTTTCTACAGTTTATTAAAGGCACTGTCCAGACACCCGCCAGAAAACTTGATCCTTTGTATTCCTATGAGTTGCAATGGTCTTGTTTCAAAGCTACCAGCTCTGAAGCTCCCATCCAACCCTCCAGTGTGCATATGAGCACATGAATGTTCATGTGATGCGCCTCCTGTTGCCAGCCAATGAGGGAGCCTGCTCTGTTGTGACTGGAAGCAGGCTGCCCCCCCCCTAAGCGGAGCACTAAAACTCCTTGGAATCGAGCCTGCGAGTAGGGAGGTAAGTTTAGGTATTTTCTATATGCCTGGTCATGGACCTCATGATCGTATGTTGAGGTGGTAGGTTCTCTTAATTTTACTGAAGCCCTGATGATGCATTTTATTGAAAAACCTTCCCACAGAGCTTTAAAGTGATCATATACCTGATAGGAAGTTTATGTCGTCACCTTCTATCCTAGCAGCCTAGTGCCCCAGAATAGCCTGTTCTTTATTTACTAAAACCTTTATAACCCAATATTCATAAAAACACTAACAGGAAGCAGTAAGACGTTCCAGTTTTAAGGTAAACTGCCACATCATGGCAGCTAGGATGTAGTGCTTTCAGATTTATTGCAGTTATTATAACTGATAAGGCTGACCTTCAATATTGAGCTGTGAACTGAATGCATCATCGCCAGAAAGCACCAGGGAGCAATATGGCCGACATTCAAACATCATAGAAACATAGAAAGGTGACAGCAGAAGGAGACCATACGGTCCATCTAGTCTGCCCTTATGTATATACTGTATGTACTCTTTATCTTAGGATAGATGTATGCTTATCACAGGCATTTTTTAATTCAGTGACTTTCGATTTTTCAACTACCTCTGCTGGAAGTTTGTTCCAAGCATCTACTACTCTTTCTGTAAAATAATATTTTCTAACATTGCTCCTGATCTTCCCTCCAACTAGCTTTAGGTTGGGCCCCCTTGTTCTATCATTAAGGTTCTTCTTAAAAACACTTCCCTCCTGAATCTTATTGGATACTTTCACATATTTAAAGGTCTCAATCATGTCCCCTCTCTCCCTTCTTTCCTCCAGACTGTACAAATTAAGTTCTTTCCTGATAAGTTTTAAGTTTAAGCCCTTCTACCATTTTTGTTGCCCGCCTTTGGACACGTTCTATTTGAATAATGTATTTTTGTAGTTATGGTCTCCAGAACTGCACACCTTATTCTAGCTGTGGCCTCACTAGGGCTCTATACAGCGGCATCACAACCTCCCTCTTCCTACGGGTGATGCCTCGAGCTATGCAGCCGAGCATCCTGCTTGCTTTTCCTACTGCCTGGCTACACTGTCCACCCATCTTGCAGCTATCAGTAATCAGTACCCCTAAATCTCTCTCCTCCGAGGTCCTGGCTAACACAGTGCTGCCCATACGGTACTCAGAGCAGGGATTCCTTCTACCCAAGTGCATGATTTTACATTTAGATACATTAAACTCTAGTTTCCACAAGTTTGACCATTTATCCAGTAAACCTAAATCATAGTCCATGTTGCAGACACCTGCAGGAATATCCACCCTATTACTAACCTTATCATCCGCAAACAGGCAAACTTATCCTACCAAGCCTCCACCTATGTCACTTACAAACATATTAAAAAGAATGGGGCCCAGGACAGGGCCTTGTGGTACACCACTTGTAACTCGCCCTTGTTCAGAAGGTCTGCATCTGGTTCGGATTTTTATCAATACTAGACAAAGACAAAAAACACTGACACTGGGCTGAGTATAGAAGGTAATGACATAAACTTCCTTTCTGGATATAGGATCACTTTAAGCTGCTGCCACTGCCCATCCATGAGCATGTAGAGGCCTCCATGTGGGAGTCAGTTAAGCTGTTGCTAGGAAAATTCTTGTAAAACCAGTAGCTGAATTTAGCAGCAGTCAATTTGTAATGTCAATTCTGCTGTGTTTCTCTTCCAGGTGGGTAAACATGTCAGACGCAAAGACTACCAACAATCTCTCACCACACTGCAGAGCTAACTATGCAAATGTAGCTTAGAGAATAACTACAAGGCAAACAATGCCCTGCGTATGCTCATCATGTATCACACACGCAATAGGGCATATACTAGCTTTTTATGAAGATCTTGGCTTTGGTGCGGTAGAATCTGTTGCCTAAATCTACACATGCATTTGAAGGTTATTTCGGGGGGGGGGCTTAACAGTTTTAAACATAATACAATATTATTTTTACAGTATAGTTACTTTCTATGCTGCCCTGCAGATGTCATTATTAGTGATGGGCTTGAAGCTAGATTTGACCTGGATCTTGAAGATTTGATCTAGCTCGCCCCATCCTGGATAATGGCAAGATCTGAGTCAAATAATCAGGTGCCAGCAGGTTGGTTGCATGCCGGCCACTACTACATGTGCACGGTTATAGACTATTGCAGCTGCTCCACCAGCATCTGTAGAAATCCCATATAGGTCACTGTCCTGTGGCTTCTTCTTGTCCAAGTAGTTCATGAGGTTTAGTCCACTTTGTATTTGTCTTGCATGCATTTCGATAACCCAAAAGAAATTTGACTGCTCTTAGGCATGTGATTGCATTCAGCCAAATAAGTGCTTCTCTCCACAAAATGAGGAACATATTCAGATAATTAAATACAAATATAATATAATAAATAATAAAATACAATAAAAAATAAATACATTCAGACAAGACAAGATAAAAAAAAATAATTGCTCAAACATGTTTACATGTATCTACCAATAGGCACAGAATTTGATGTAATACATTAAAAAAATGTAGCATCTAAAATATAACACAAGCAATTGTTTTTCTCCCATTTCTATCTGGATATTGACCCCTTTTCATGCTAAAACATACCCATATAAATGCACATTCTTGCCCATACAGAGAAACAGTCCCTCACATAAAGAGGCAGCCCAGGGTCATCCCTGCAAAAAGAATCATCTACATTTTCGCCTGACACCCTTTCAATATCTATTCCTGTACGCTGACATTCTACAGGGAGACATTATTACAATTTTATTATAATACAGTAATTTTCAGGAATCAGGAGAACACATCATTCAATTTATTTGTAATTTTTGGTACTGGATGGCAGCAAAAAGCTTGTTACCTTTCAGTGCTGATAGGCTTCAGTGTTTGCACATTTTGGCAGCACCTATCAAGTAATAATTTAAGATAATGCAGCTGATATTAAAGTCATTATCTAGACACAAAAGGGCTCCACATGGCGATGTTCTCATTTTTATTCCTTTTTGAAAACGAAGCAATATTAAAGCAGGTCAAAACCTACGTGACCGGGCCCTGGAAACTAAAAGATTCCAGGCCTGCTGGTAGCCTGCACTGGAAGCCCCAATGTGAGAATCCCCTTCCCCCCAGAGCGCTGGTAATCTTACCTGATCCTAGCGTGTCTCACAACACGATCTATGCAGGCAACTGCATCCCCAGCTTCCCTACGGCCATGTGCACTTCCATGCCCAGTGTAGCGATAACCTTTATCGCCGGAGGGCTTCCCCGCCAGAGACGTCCTTTTCCCAAGGGTGAGAGGTGCTGCAGGAATTCCAGAGTCATCCGTGAGGAACCAGGAACAGCCCTTACAAGGGCTAGTGAATTGTAATATAGCGTTTCCCCCAATAAGAGACAGAACTCACTATTGAGGGTGAAGATGAACTGAACTTTATTAGTGCCACACTGGGCCTTATATGCAAGCCTCCATGCAAGGGGACCTCCCCCATGGACCTGATGGAGGACTGCATGACAAATACACAGACCAATGGGAGCAGGGCACACAATCCCTCAACTCTGCCGGTGACGCAATCAGCAACACAATAGACGTCTGTAACACAATCAATCAGAACAATGGCAGTCTGTAACACAATCAATCAGAACAATGCCATTGTCTGTGACGTAATCAATCAACACAATGGCAGTCTGTAACATGCTTAAGAAAAGGAAAGTAATGAACCTGTGTAAAGTCCAAAGGGGCAGAGAGTCTGTCACACCCAGCCTCTGCGAATGGCTGTGTGGTCAAAATGCGGTCAGCCAATCAGTGTGGCTTCTACGGAAAAAAACACGGTTTCCTTTAAAAACCAGGCCACCACCGAGCCAACAGCAGCACCCCACTGCTCAGGACAAGCAGTGGAACGAGTAATTATAGTAAGTAATTATAACAAAGTTACAAAGTTTCACCATGTGTTGTGCTGTCCTCTGCTCTGAAAGTGTTACGGTTAGTATTGGAGCCTGCTGGGGCTTCATTCTAGCCTACCACAAACAGAGGAGTGTCAGCCTGACATGAGCCTCAAGCTTAGATTTGTGATGGAGTCAACATGGGATTGACGCTGCATCACATAAGCTGCAAGGCTAATAATTTAAATTGACTGCTCAATCCCTTTATAAATTGTACTAATAGTACATTTTCAAATGAAACACATTCACACTGTTTACCTTTAGTGGCAGACGGGGGCCAAAAATTAGCCAGGGATGTTACCTGCCCTTGGCCAGCTCATGACCAGCCTGGGGCATCCCTACTGATAACCCCCCCGCCCCATTATCCTCCCGGTGAGTCAATGAGGGAGCTCTATTTCTGAGGCTATAGTGTGGCAAAGGTAAAGGGTTAAGTCCCTGGGCAGATGTAGGTCTCAATGTATCCACTGCTGTGTATGTTCCATAAAAGGCAGGGGGGCTCTCATTAGTTAGAGTACAAGACTTGCGAGTTCCAGATACATTTGCAAACGTATACAACCAAGACCTCTATGGTTTTAAAAAACGATAAGAAAGGTTGTACGATTTGTTGCTGGCCATTGGGACATGAGGGGCGGGTTATTTAGTTATTTGTCTGTGATGGTTTGCCCTGGCACACAACATGTGTACAGATATTCCACCTCCCCCAACTACTTCAGCAGTCTTTAAAGCAGAACAAAAGCCACTACAACTGGCCCTGGAGTCCAAAAGACACCCGGGGCCAGCCTCTAGTCTGATTTTGGATGCCCCACTGTGTGAAACCCCCGGGGTTGCCTCGCGGTGGCAAAACTTTTCTTTTTTAAACTGGGCCACTGCCAATCCAGCTTGCCCTGAGGTATTCGGAGGGAAAGGTGGGTGGGGAGGGGTTTTCCACCTTTTGTTCCACTTTAATAGTGAGTCTGCATGGATATAATTATCATAGTAATAGTGTCACCAAAAGCGACGGATGTCACAAATTAACATTGCAAGAGGATCCTTCAGAGCATTCCACTCTGAAATGTCCTGCCAAGCTCAATTACCAGGCTGTCCACCGGCGTCCAATTAGGTTTGCATATCACCCAGTAAACTCAGCTGGTCACATGGGACCCAGTGGCTGGATCATGGGAGCCAGGAAGTGGTAAGTATGGGATGGCCATTATTGTGCATCCCTAATCAGGATCTTCCAGAGCTGATCTTTAAAAGGGACCTAAACTAATATTTGAGGTTTACTTTAAAGGTCAAAATGTTTTGAATAGAGTAGGGACTATGACCTTTCTGTCATAGTAGGGACTATGACTTTTCTGTTATAGTAGGGACTATAGGGTTGATTCAGAGCCCCTTTCTCGCCATTTTGTTTCGTGAAAATTTCTGTTCTCGTTCATTTTTCCTCCTCGTCTGATTCAGCAGAGCCTCTTTTCTGCATGAATTTTTGTGTGAAATGTTTTCATTTTTCTGTGATTTTTCGTTTGGTAGCAAGACCTCCATGAAAACGTTGTGAAAGGGGCTCTGAATCAAGCCTTATGACCTTTCTGTTATAGTAGGGACTAGGGCTTTTCTGTTATAACATCATTAGGTTTGCTCGGCACAGAAAGAGCTTTTTAACAAGATCCTGAACAACAAAAAGAACATCTCTCCCTCTAATCCTTATCCACTTCATGCTGTAACTGTAAGGTCTTAAAAGAGAAGTGTAAACATCCAAGCAAAAAGTCATTGTGTTAATACTGACCCTGCTATTCTCACCTCTTTATAGAAACTGCGCAGAGAGTGCTCCTCCAATACCAGAACGACTGAAAATGTAAACAGTGTAAGCAAACATTTCTGTAGCCTGTAAACATTCACTGCTGTTCTCCATTTCCATTATCTAGTTGTGAAGTTCACTTGGATGCCACGCAATTGGACAATGTTATTTTGTGGTAGATCTGATGGCTAGTGCAGCGTTCCGTCTAAACCAGTGACCGGGTGAGATAAAGCAGACATTCAGAGTTATCAGGCAGCCACCAATGTTTCAGCAGGTCTGTTTTAACTTGGAGGAGTTTTTACATAGAACCAGTGTTTAGATAATAATCTTAAAAAAAAACAAATACATGCAAATTTGGGGTGGGCAAGTTACCCTAAAAGGTACCATCAAACAAAAAATGAATCAATAATTTTTTTTGTAATAAGTAAAGTACATAAAACAGCACAGCATAAACACTAGGGGTGTGAATTGGCAAGAATCTGGCAATACGACACGTATGACGATACGATATAACCCGATATATCCCTATTCTGTCTCAAAGACGATATATAGCTATTTTTAAAAAAATACATTTTATTTTTAATTGAACAAAAAATGACATGGGGGGCATTTTTTGGGAAATTTTAAGGGTTAAAAATCCCCCCCAAAAAATGGTGTGAGGTACCAATTACCCAGCATAACCAGCCCAGGACCAGCTATAGGGGCTTGTAGAACAGGGCTACAAGGCCACACAGCCTAATGGTTCGGTGCTCTTCTGCCCCCTTCCTGGCCTTTGGGGTTGCTCGGGGTAAATGGCAAGTCACCCGCTGACCGCAGGTGACTTGCTAGACCCAGAGCCTTGTGAACTGGTATAGGGGTCACATAGATCCTTACCAGTTCACAAAGGGTTAACATTAAAAAAAAAAGGGCGGCACTTGTCGGGAAGGCAGGGGGAGAGGGCCTGTTGGGCTCTCTCCTGAAAACTGAAGAGCCCCAGGGGGCCAATTGAACGAGGGGTTAGGTGAGTGTTTTACTGTCTTTTACTGTTTCTTTCTACAGAATTCATACTAGAAAGAATCGATTCTAGTATCGTCGAATGAAATATCGCGATACTTGACAGAATCGATTTCTTCTGACACCCCTAATGAACACTATAGACTAGTTTAAAACAAAATCCATGGGGGTAAGCATAGCTGCAAAAATGTCATGCTAAAGCAAGTGGCAGTGCAAATCAATCAAATACTATTTGTCTTCCCTAAGTAAAGGTAAAATGAACACTAAAAGCACTAGATGATATGATCCCCTATCCGAATAAGCAATAGCTACAGTAACACACTAAATAATGTGCTATAAGTGCATACTCAATAAATACAGTATATCCATAAAAACATACCGGTAACCTTTTAGGGAAAGAATGACAGATGACCCTACATGCTGCGTGACCACTTCCTCGGATTTTTATTGACTTACCTGTTCCTCTTCCATTGTGGCTGATAGAACAAGGGGCAAAACCTGATGCTCCATACAGGGAAGATCAAGAGCAATTTTAGAAAATATATTTACTGAAAGAGTAGTAGATCTTTGGAACATGCTTCCAGCAGAGGTGGTTGGAAAATATTTACTGCCTAAAATAAACATACATCTATTCTGAGATAAAGAGAACATACACACATAAGGGCAGACTAGATGGACCATATGGTCACCTCCTTTTGCTCTTAACCTTCTATGTTTCTATGATAGCATAAACAAATCCAATGCAGCTCATGTTTCCTGGAAGGAAGAAGAATGCACCAATCTGCTTTTATGGGGGAGAAATGCTCAACTTTAAAGGCCTGTCCCCTGAGCTAGCCTGTGCTGACGCAGCTTATTCTTCTGATATGTTTGTAGATGCTTTTACCTATCATGCATTGCTTTGGGCAGAGGTGAGACATTTTCATCTGTAAAAGTGGGCAGAAGAAAAACACAAGCTTGGCAGAATCTTTTGGAATTAAAATGTAACTTCTCCTCTCACTATTTACAATGTTTATATAGATTTTTTATTTTGTGTTTCGTGAGGAACTTTGGCCACTCTGGAATAGAAAAGACTTTACCATCCCTGGGGCATGCACTCTATTCAGATTTCCTTAGGAGCTCTGACATCAGAACAGCTTAGTAAAGCTGAATGTAGAGCTAGCAACTGATGTGAAGGCCCGAGTATGTGTATGGGATCACAAGTGAGTTTACCTGGCGATCTGGAGGGATTTCCCACAGCAGGACCCAAATGTGAAAATCACAGTGTTTCTCTTTATAGCAAGGATAGGATGCCCCGGAGGGAGGAAATCGATCGATAGATTCCCGGCCCAATCGAGCTGGGTTTTGGTCCACTTTAATGCCAATTTTGTTAACCATGGTGTTACTCAGGTTTAATTATCCCCGTCCTGCAGTTTTGATACCCTGATGTGCGAAACCCACATACTCACCTTGGTCCATCACTGGCTTCCTTGCTGTGCACTCTCTGTGTATCTGTGGGCACAGGCGTGTATAGTGAGGGTAGCAGGGGATGCCACAAGGTCACCTGCTCCCCTGGTGTCCACAAGTCAGTGGTGTGCACAGCAAGGAAGTCAAAGCTGTACTGAGGTGACTATAAGGTTGATTCAAGCCAACTCGCAAGGGTGATTTCCCCAGGAGCTAGTCCAGGCCAAGCTCCCTCTGTATTGATGGCTTGAATTGCACCTATTCCTCCTACCAAGCGCTCTCACTCCCATCACTGCCCACTCACTATGCTGATTATTATGCCGCATCACAGCTCCAAGGGCCACGCCCACATTTCAGTAAATAAATCAGAAAGTAAAACTGAAAACCTTGATATCTCAGTCATTTCTTCTTTACTTTAAAAAACAGTTTAGGAGAGTGCCAAACATAGCCCCAACACCAGGGGTGTAGCTAGAGGGAGCAGGTGGGGCACTTGCCCCGGGTGTAGCTAGGTCAGTGGGGCACCAGAGGGGTGCCTGAGAACAGGTGGGGGCGTCATTTCAAATCTTTGCCCCAGGTGCCAGAAAGCCTAGCTACTCCTCTGCCCGACACAATGGTTTAATAATCGGCTATGACTAAAATATCACTTCAATAGCCAATCTCTAAGATTAATTGTGGTTCCTGAATCATGCCAGGTCTTTTAGAAAGCCTGACGGCTGACATACCCGTACCTCCCAACATTTCAGGGTGGGAAAGAGGGACATTTGTTAAATTAGGCCACGCACCTTCATTAAAGTGGACCAACACCCAGGATTTTGACTATCCTGGGTATTGGTCCACTTCCCCGGGGCACCCCGATCGGGGGTGCCCCGCTGTGTGAAACCCCCCAGAAAGCCCCCAAAACTCACCTCTCCCCGCTCCCACGTGGCCGCGCCGTCCAATCGGCGCCGACGGACAAGCTGATTGACAGCGACGTACAAGCAGCTTGCCCGTCGGCGCCTCCCGCGCGTCACTCTTGACGTGTGCGCGCCCGCGCCGGCCATTCAGACGGCCGGCGTGGGCGCGCACACGTCTAGAGGAGCGCGAGTGAGGCGGCGGAAGCAGCGGCTGGAGAGGTAAGGTTTTTCGGGGGGTTTACACCCCGCGGGACATCCCGATCTCGGATGCCCCGCGGTGTGTGAGGTGATCGGCCCGGGAATCTTATAGATTCCCGGGCCGATCACCTCAGGGTGTTGGTCCACTTTAAGGGAGATAGGGTATAACAGTTACAATATAAATGATTTGAATAGATAAATTCAGTATTTATTGTTGATGCAGAGATGCATGTTACACCTCAAAAAGGGACAAATAGAAACAAAGAGGGACAGGGGGCCATTGACTAAAAAGAGGGACAGTCCCTCTAAATCAGGGACACTTGGGAGGTATGCATACATTCCATGGGAACAGGGGCAAATGATTTTCTAAGTGAATTGTGTGCAAGTGGCCGAGGTGTCCCTGCTGCTGGTTGTGTGCTGGAGCCATGTGAGGGGTGGCTGTGTACCGTAATATAAATGTAGTGTGTGGGAAAGTGGCGGGACGCCGCTATACACGCTCCCTATAAGCGGCTGCTTTGCATTATTAGCACACAGGAAGCGGCTCGAGATTCTCATCATAAATATGCACTAGAACTATGCCTATGTCCGCGCATAATTGCTCCCCACAGAGGCCATTGCTCTCTATAGGGACTTGGCCGGGCGGGTAGGACGTGTACGGGAAAGTGTCAGCAGCAGGAAGGCTGAGGAGGAGCGGGGGGGAGACGCCACTTGTTAGCACAGCGCATACTTACTCACTGTATAAGCGAGGACGGAGTGGCGGGTGTGTGCGGCAGAGAGACTCACACCTGAATATAGTGTGAGGGGGGATGTGCCCCGCCTGGCAACATAGAGGGGGCCCGGCTGTATCGGCGCAGTGCTGTCATACTGCTGAGGAGAGAGAAGATGCCACACGCACTCCTATCTCCCGCTCCCTCCTGTGATGGACTCCCCCTGTACTGGACTGCCTGAGTTACCTCACAGAGTTCCCGCTTCTCTATCTACCATGTGACCAGTATGGAGTTTAGCAGCACTCCTTTATTTCCCCTCAGCTTCAGCCACTCCACCTCCAACACCTCTGGGAACAGCACCGAGCTGAGGAGCTGGCCCTATGCAGCATGGGAGTGCGCCCTCATCATCCTGGCTGTGGGCTCCATTATCGTGTCCACTGTGGTCGGCAACATCTTGGTGGTGCTGGCCATCTTCACCAGCCGGGCGCTGCGGGCTCCACAGAACTTATTCCTGGTGTCCCTGGCTTCCGCTGACATCCTGGTCGGGGCTTTGATCATTCCCTTTACCTTAGCCAGAGAGGTGATGGGCTACTGGCATTTCGGCAACGTATGGTGCGGCATGTACCTGGCATTAGACATTTTATTTTGCACTTCGTCCATCGTCCACTTGTGCGCCATCAGCATGGACCGCTACTGGTCGGTGACCAAGGCGGTCAGTTACAACCTGCAGCGCACGCCCAAGAGGATCAAGAGCATGATCGCTGTCATCTGGGTGGTGTCCGCCGCCATTTGTTTCCCTCCACTTTTAAAAATAAACTCTCTTGAGGCAAACAAGTGTGACCTGAACGATGACACATGGTACGTCCTGTTCTCCTGTACCCTATCCTTCTTCCTGCCATGCATCATCATGATATGCTTGTACTGCCGGATCTACCGCGTGGCCAAACACCGCGCTTCCACCGTGTCCAGCCTCAGAAACGGCCTCTCGGACCATCCAGGTGCTGGCTACCACCAGGCATCCCTGGACCTGCCACATGCTGACAACAACCATGCCCCTGAAGATGTAGAGGAGAGTTCTTCTTCAATCCATGGACCCCCAGAGCCAGCACGCCATAAAGTACACGATAAGTCCACTAATATTAAAGATAAGAGCCTCTCGTGGACTGCCAACAGGGACAAGAAACGCCGCGAGCGCTCAGTGTCCATCTCGCAGTCACGTCTGGCACAGCTGCGAGAGAAGAGGTTGACGTTCGTGTTGGCTGTGGTCATCGGTGGCTTTGTCATCTGCTGGTTCCCCTTCTTTTTCACCTACAGCCTGGAGTCAGTGTGTAGAGGCAGATGTGGCATATCTCACGGACTTTTTAACTTTTTCTTCTGGATTGGATACTGCAACAGCAGCCTTAACCCCGTCATCTATACCGTCTTTAACCGCGATTTCCGCAAGGCATTCCGGAAACTTCTCACATGTACTTCTAAAAGGAGCATATGAGGGCTAGGGGACCTGCCCAGGATGTGCCAGCCGGCGTGCTGCCTAATGAATGTTTGTATTAGGGTCTAATCACACCTCTCTGCTTGTGCTGCGTTGGGCAACGCAGTCACAATTCAAAGGAAAATGTGTCCATAATTTTTAATGGGACAATTTACATATATATATGTGTGAAATGGCTCATTAAAAATATCGGGCAGCATTTTTCCTTGTGCTGTGACTGTGTTACCCAACGCAGCACAAGCAGGGAGCTCTGAATTGAGCCTTAGGATTCTCTGCACATACAGTGTTTTTATATCCTGTTTAACAAGTTTATGGCTAATGAATTCCTTTCTACGTCTTTAGTTATTCTTTACCTGGTCAGTCGGACCTCTCTTGTCTTCAGGAGGGAACCGTGTAGTAAGAGACATTCCATGTCATTGCTTCTAAAATAAATCACTACATTTGCTAAAGATGTCTTTTAGCTGAGCGTGTGTGATTTATTAGGTATATGTACTGGCTTGGCAGGGGTTTAGATATGCCTTGGCAGGGGTTTATATATGAGAACTACAGGGTTGCCCTTGCTGATATTCTCCAAGCCTTTTTTTTTAACATGAGGCTCTGCAGATAATCTGCAAACATTTCCTGTGATACATTTATGGAAGACAGGAGAACCTAAACATCTATGGCATAATAATTAGAAATGACACATAATAATCAGGGATGGACTGGAGCCAAAAATCAGCCCAATATTTTACTGGCCCCTGGCCAACATGTGACATCCCCATTGAGCCATGACTCCAGTGTGCTTCCCAGGTGGTCAGAGAGTATGCCCTATGGCTGAGGCTTTAGCAGGGCAGGGACATATCATGGGGGTACTTTTAGTATTGGCTGAAGCAAGTAAGGTGGCAAGGGGAGGACAATATGCTTAGGTTATAACACGGGGGGGGCAGGGATACTTCCCATGGTCATTTGAAATCTGGTAATAACAACCCCCCAAAATAACACCCCTTGGTCTGCTTTCAAGTTGTGTAAGCATGTGTATTTGATATTTACTTATGTGTAACATTAGCTGCCTAGTGGGTATAATATAAGGACTTGTTCTGGTGTTTTCACAATGCTCCTAATTAAGTGCTCCAAGGTACGGCCACCTTAAATTCAGTTTCCGGGTTTTGTTCCATTCCCCTGGGGCATCCCAAAATGGGATGCTCCACTGTGAGACCCCCCTCCAGAACGCCGCTTTCACTCACCTCTTCCTCATTCCCATGACACATATGCACGGGTTGCGGCAGCATGCACTCCCCATTCAAAACAATGAGAGCCATTTGCCAAATGACATAGTCATGGCAGACGGCTCATTGGGCCAGAGCCCGCACATGTGAAACTGTGAAAGGTCAGTCTTTACGGTTGGGGGTTTTTACACAGTGGGGCATCCCGATTTCGGTGGCCTTAGATTCCAGGTTCGGGTGGGTTTTGTTCCACTTTGAATGGTTTGTCCATCTTAAAGGAAAGATACTCACCTTTTGTCCAGCGACCTGCTGGTGTACAACCTAATGAGATCAAAGAGTGAGCTCGCCAGCAATCCTTTGTGGTCCAAGATGTCGTCCATGAACCTGTTTACATCCTGCAGCACACCCACTCCATTTAGTGCACGCATGACCCTGCCTCGGCACCACCCCCTCCTTTCCAGTGTATAGATGCAAACCCAACATGTCCTTGGCCCCTATCTTGGACTAGAGAGGACTGCAGGACCTCTTGGTCTCGGTCAGTTGTACACCAGGCACTGAAGCTGCGCTGGGCAAAAGGTGAGTAGCACCTTTTTTTTTTTTTGGCTGGACAATCCCTTCAGAGTGGACCTTTCACTAGGAATGCCACTATCCAGATAACCCTATTTGGTACGCTCTGCTATAGGAAACCCCTCAGAGCACCCACACAACTCACCTTTGCAATGGTTCCATGACACATGTGCGGCTTCTCGTCCAGTCAGCTCTTTATACTGTGTCACCCACCGAGATGCTGCGATCACCGGCTGCCGCATCCCCGGCTTCCCTGTGGCCATGCGCACTCCCATGCCCAGCCATTTAGCCAGCACACCCAAGCAGAGGACCAGGGATGCAGCCAGCCGGCTGGTGTGCGTCTCTGCGGCACTTTGGAGATAGCTGATCTCCAAAGTGCCACTGGGAGTGGCTTAGGTGGTGGAACAACCCGGTTTTCTTAGACAATCAGCGGGGGAAGCCCAAACGGGTTTCCATCTGGTTTAAAGGGAAAGATCACTTTGGAGTTTTTGACTATTTTTTTGTGTGCCAAAATGATGTCCTCGAACTACTGAGCTGACCTGGTATTTTTTTCTTATGTTAGCAAATGTATGTTTTATGGAAGCAGTTTGCTATTGGTAACTGTGCACCAAGTCTGTACACCAAGATCTGAACACACAGAACACTGCTGCTTGACATGTGTAGGGTAGAATGAGCTCCTTCACCTCAGCAGTGGGCATAGAAGCAGTGTTTTGTGTGTACAGGGCTCACTTCTCTCTTGTAGATCTTTGTGTACAGACTTGGTGTAAAATTGACAGTAGCAGCGGATTACATGTAGTGAAAACTGCTTCTATAAAAGACACATTTATCAAAGGAACTATGGCACACCTTCCATTGCATGAATGCAAGGGGGCGTTCCATAGTTCCTGTGACGATGGTGCATCCCGTCCTTGTCTACAAGAACAGAGCGGTGTCAAGCGTTGAGAAGGCAGAGTAGGAGGGATGCCCTGGATGAAAGGTGAGTATAGTGTTTTTTTTATTCTTTGAATAAAGTATGATTTTAGCAAATAGTGATGCTCAGGGGCAGGGTCCCAAGGGCTGTTGCAAAGGAAAGTGACTTTAAAGGGATGAACAGGGCTGTATTTACCATTAGGCAACCCTAGGCACGTGCCTAGGGTGGCAACCTGGAAGGGGGGGGGGGGGGCGCTGCCCTTACTACTGTAGTAAAGAAAATAAAATAAAACTCATATAGCCAGAACATTAATGCCTCCTAACAAACACCCCCCCCAGCCACTGAAGGACGCAGAGTGTATTTGTGTGAAGGGGGGGCAATGGGTTGAACACAGACCAGAGCATCTAACCTCCACTGGTGTGGTCATGTGACTCCTGTATGTCAGAATGCAGTAAAAAAAAGATGGAACATGCTTGTCTGCTTCCCTGCATTTCCCCCCTTTGTGCCATCCTCCCCACACATTCTAACCCCTGGCACCCTTTCCCCCTACACACTTTTATATGGACCATAACGGCCCTGGGGATGAACCACCCATTTAAAAAAAAACAAACAAAATGGTACTCACCTTTTGACCAACTGATTGGTCCAACTCCGGCCCTCGCTACTGGGCCAGAACAGCAGTCGAGAATGAATTTGTATCGGTTTCACATCACTGCCGTGAGTCACAGGAGCACTTCCACACCCTTTCTGTACATTGCAATGGAGGGGGCGTGCGCCAAACACGGGGTGAGTTGCTGAGCGCCTGAGTTGGACCTAGCAGCTGCAGAGGACAAAAGGTGAGTGCCATTTTAATTTTTTTACATGGGTGGTCAATCACTTCAAGTCTACTATGAATGTACTTCCTGGATCTCTAGCAGCCCAGAAGATTAGAAGCGGGGAGTTCCCCCAGTGTTGGCCAGGTGATTGTTTTTTTGTTTGATTTATTTTGCTTATGGTGGCTGAGTGCAGCAGGGAGGATTTCAGGGGTGTAAGGAAAAGGGGGGTCAGTGAGACTAGTGTCTTTTTAAAGTGGGAGACCACCCCCTGCCCGATTCGATGCAGAAATGGATTAGAGGGTTAAACATAAATAACCAGGCTTAGCTTGCCAGTTTGAGACATTTACTTGCCCATTAAGGGCAGGACTTCCACTTTATCTCGACTCCTTTGCAAACATTTTTGCATAATGCGAAAGGTCTAATTTATCTATTATTTATATATATATATATATATATATATATATATATATATTATACAAATAAATATCAGTATATATATATGTTATAGAGCCTTTACAAATTGCATGCTTGTTAAGGTGACTCGTCTTTCACCCTAAATTCCATTAATTAGTTAAGATTGGGCTTTAGAATTGAATACAGAGGTTTTATTAAAAAAAGAAAGAAAATACTATCCTTTCCCTTTCCAAGGCTAATAGGTCCAGTGCACTGAAGCTTACCTGTATCGAAGACTGAGTGCTGAGACATGACCTGGGAATTCCGTGCTATTTGCAAGTAAATTGGTTGAAAAGATCCTGCCCCTGCCTCACAGTGACTGGAGCACTACCTAGATGCACTCCCTCTGCACCAGGTGGCGGGGGCACGTGAGAATGTGGTAGCAACTGAACTTTAAAACCATAGCATGGGACACCACAGCACTTGCATTTGAGGGAAAGAAAGTGAGTATCATGTTTTTATACCCAGACATGGTCTTTAAAAGGAGAGTCTTCCTGAAAGCGGACCAAAACCCACATTTTTAACTTGCATTCCCTGAATTGGTCCCCCCATGAAGAGCACCTTTTGCTAATTTTCACTGCTCCCGCTTTACTCTAATCCCAGATAATGGCGCCTGTTTTAGTTGTAAAGCTCCACCTCCTCCATTCATCGCTACGGTTGTGTGTGGCAATTATGTCATTGCCACATCTATGCAATGACTGGTCACCTGCTATCTTACAGTGAGGCACAGCCCAAAAAAATCAGTGTACCAGGACTATTCGAAAAGTGAATATATCCTTTTTTAGTTCTACACTGTAAGAAGAGAGTATCGACAGGGGCGGTAGCCAAATGTATCTCACAAATTCATTGGCTTTTGGTCCGCTTTAACTCTAAAATGCATTATTTAGTTGAGGGGAAACTCATGCATTACATTCCGAATTTTAGTTGATATACCTTTTGTTTTTTTACTCGTTAAAAAATAGTTGAGCAATAGTGGCATCTGCTATTATAGATAAATGAACTAATGGAGTTAGTTATATATATATATATATATATATATATATATATATATATATATATATATCTCAATTACACCAGATTTAGTTCCAATCTAACCATATCGGAGAAATCTAATTTACCTTGAAAGTACACTAGTAATAAATGAACAGTGAATGGTCTGAAGTCTCAATCCCATGTTGTCCTGCAGGCTGGAGCAGTGTCAGCTCAGTAGCTGCAAACCACAGTCCCCTTGGGATCGAGCCTGCGGGCTGCAGGTAAGTGTGTTTTTATTTGCTTTTTCTGGCCCTTTAGCCTTTGCCTTTAATTCCTTTTTGGCTCCTATCTCCTACACAGGACAGTAAAATAAAAAGAGAAAGTGCAGCAAGGGGTTAAAGGTACTGGTTAGTATAAGAGCGTGTAGTTTGTCTGACAGTATCTCACTGCAAGCTGTGCCCTGATAAAGAGCAACACTGATGTGTACAGCAAGGGCATTAACCCCTGACAAGCCAAGCACCACATGTCATCAGCTGGAATAGTATATACCACTATAACAGTACAGAATAAGAGCTGATTGGTTGTTTTCAGGAAGTGCACAGTATTTACCTAGACATGCTTGCTTTCCTGTTCCAGCCTGAGGCATTGTGGGAGACAGAGATGCATTGTGACGTGCAGTAGTAAAGTCCTGGCACACTCCTCTCTTTCTTTGCCAGCTTTATAGTCCGAGCAAGGAGTGAGATTAAGGCGATGAGGACTTATAAGGTTGTTTTTAATAAAAAGGTGACAGGTGATTTTTGAAGCACACCTCTGGGCAAAAAAACTTTTATCCCACACAGTAGATGGTACCAAGTCCAGATCTTCTATACTCCTGAAGACCCACTTCATTCAAGGAAATGTGCCTGGCATGGACCCTCTGTTACAGGCAAATGGTTATCAGGGAGGCTAATTTAAGACTAGCGCCACGCATTGCCATGTGAGCGTCTATGTAGCAGCGCTTAGAGTGGCCGCAGCAAGCGGGTGTCGGGCGCTGTGACCTAGCTTAGTGGGCGGACAAGTGACGCTGTAGTATCCTGTCCAGTATTGATGCGTGTGATGTCTGTAGGGGGCGCTGTAGAAGCACTCTCCCTGATTCACTGCAGAGCCAATCACGAACGCTAGGTGGTGTCCTGAGGTCAAAACGCCCAAGACTTTGCTACATCTAACAACAGGACAACGCTGCAGCGAGCGATAGTTCCAATTAAGTGCGTCCGGCACTCGGCGCTAAAGCCCATATTTAAGAAAGAAGTACACACAACCGGCGCTCTAACATCCAGCGCCATAAGCTATGTGATAAAAGTCTGTTTCTAAACACATACCAGCACCAGAGCGAAAACATATGGAATGACATTGTTTTAACACTGTGACAATGACACTGCAATGTCAGACCTACACATACAATTCTGCATAAAAAAATAAAATAAACACAGTAAAAGTGTTGGTTGCTGGGCAGGAGAGGCCACACAATGATTTGAATCAAATATTTAGAACATTACTTTAGGAAAACACTATTTATACACAACCAATTAAAACGCCATTGAAATGTATGGCAATGCGCTACTGAGTGACCGGTAATACATGGTGAACCTAGAGCATCGGCGCTATACACTGAGCCACCGCTAGTGATGCATGTGACACTACATGACGCTATTAGAAGCGCTCACCAGATTGGCTTTCATACATATGGTTTTCACATACAGCGCCGGCTCTTTGCACTGAGCTGCCGCTAGTAATACATGTGATGCTATATGACGCTATTAGAGGCACTGACCAGGCTGACTTTTATATATATATGGTTTTCACATACAGCGCCCGGCGTTCACCTGATGCTACGTGGCACTACCTGGTGTTAGCGTTTCTTAAATAACACCCTAAATTTGCTAACTTGTGTGTCTAATCAATTGTGTGAAATTTTCTTCTATTATCAATATCTTCCTCCCAGCTCCTGACCCTGGGTCCCTCAGATTCCAGGCGGGCATTCCATCAGGCACCCGATCTCTCGCCTGCGCAGTGCCCATGAATGGGATGCAATGGAGCCACCCAAAATCCTGTCAGACTTCGCGAAGCTGTGAGATCGGCGTGGGTCATTGCTTATTGTCAGTTAGTGACAGCTAAGTGGGCGGCGTGAGGATCAGGCCCTGAAGCAGCCAGCTGCAACATCCAAAAGGTAGATAGGGTCGATTGGGGGGGGGGGGGGGGGGGATTGTCACCTTTTTATTTTATGTCCGACATTCCTCTGTAACCCTTTGCCTGTAATGGCCATTTAAGGTGTCCTAGGGCTTGGCCCTTATGTTCTAGTAATCTAATATAGTGAAACATCATACCCTTGTGGTGTATGGAGTTGGTATGTTGTGTTATATTTTTTAGAGACCTCTAATATTTTAGAATCATAGGAAACATATAATACATTAGCCCCTGCTATCCCTGGCAGCAGCGCAGCGTGCCTGACTTCATAGCAGTCACAGGGATTCGTATGCTGCCTCCCGTTCTCACGCTCAGGCTGGAGGGTGGCTGGCTGGATACTTGAAGCTCACCCACTGCAGTATATCACCATACAGGACATATATGTCAAAACAAAGAAAGGATGTGCTGTGTATGCTACAGGATCAATTGCGGGAGGTCAGACTCTCCCTAAGCCCCATTTAGCAGATGGTCCCTGTCACTTCAGGACTATACTGTACATGACAAGGAGTGGAGAGCTGGGACTGTGATGGGGGTTTACTGTTTCTTCACAGTAACACAATTATATATGTTTGAGCCACAAATCTTGCCTGCCCTGACACCGATTTACTAAAGTCACCCTCACAAACCATTAGGATCATCATTATTGTTTTCCTATATATAATTAAACACTTGGTTTAGCTTGATTACAAATGCAGTTATATAAAATAGTTTGTGTAAATTTCAGCATTGGTTTTTCAGTTGTGCAGAAACAAAACCAGCAGTCAAGATCTTCACCCTAAGGTCAATTTCAGAGATTTTACTCCTTATTTCAAATGCCTAGCTGTAGGCAAAAATAAGCCCATGTTTACTATTCCCCTGCGCCAGCTGATCCAGGGTTGAGCTGACAGGCGAAGGCTTGTCATCTGTATTCTGCAGCATGTGCTGCCCCAGCCTTCTTCCAAACACTTTACTGAGGGAGCAGGCTCTCTCTTTAAAGGGACCAAATCCAGGATTTTGACTAGCTCTGCTGTGTGAAACCCCCCAGGTCCCCCGAACAAACTCACCTCTGATGCATGCGCGGCCAATAGTCCAATCCGCGCAAGCCTCTCTACGTCCAGGAGCTCGTCTAATGCGAGCGGATCCAATCGCGCTGGTGGCCGCATACCCTGCTTCCCTCTAACTGGGAGCGTGCCCGTGCTAGCCATTCACAAATGCCTGAAGCAGGCACGTGTCCTGTTAAAGGTATAGCGAGGATGCAGCCGCTCGAGAATGTGCCATTGTCCCAGGAATGAAGGTGAGTTTACAAGCAACCTGGGGGGTTGAGACAGCTGATTGGGGTGCCCCGGGGGGGGGAGCGAGTATGCCTGCCCTGGAGTGTCATATACTCCAGGATGGGGTTTGGTCCTCTTTAAGGATAGGGGAACATGCCCAGAACAATCTAGTATGTGTTATGAGCTGGCTACTGAAGATAGCACCTAATCAAAATTTGCGACCTTGTCTGCTATCAGCTCAGTGCTGGATCAGCTGACACAGTGATAAGGTGAGTAACGGATTCTGATCCTACAGCGTAAATTTAAAAGAGCAAAAAAAAAATTTGCAGGGCAATGTCAAGTTTTTGACATCTGGAAGGGAGTAAAGAAAGAAAAACAAGAGATGGGAAGAAAAAATGAAGGCAAGAAGGCAAAGAAAGATAAATGTTTAGGTAATTGGCACACCAGAAGATGAGAAAAAAATAAGAAAAAAATAAGAAAGGGTGCTTAATTGGATCCGGGGTGTCTCGCCACACTAACGACCCCTCGGCGCATACTAGAAGGAGTATTTGGATCCAAATACTCCTTCTAAGAAGGCAAAGAAAGAAAAAAAATGAAGGAAGATGAAAACAATGGAAGGAAAGAAGGAGAAGAAAGCTGGAAAGGAAAATAAAAAAGGAAATAAAAGAGAGGAAAGGGAAAAAGGAAAGGATGATACCACAGTGAAACACAGTGGCTCTGGTCAGTTTCCATTAAGCAGTCTTACAGGTACCGGAGTGCCTGCCATGAAAAGCAATCATCTGCCAGGAAGAAAAAAGGTTGTGACACTCCAAGGGTCTGTTAAATAGATTGTAAAGTGTAAAAACAAACCTTGCTTCCCTACCATGCAGATGATTCACTTTGATCTGGTGCTGAATCAGGCTGTTGAAGCTGATGTTTAGCTTCTTTTCTGTGATATTCTAAGTATACAGCACGTCCTGTTCCAGGAGATATTCCTTACTCTTGGGTTATACATCCAGTAGATGGCGCTGGACTGCAGAGACAGAAAAGTGGCTCCTCCCGGCCCCATATATACCAGGGACCTCCCACAAAATCCCCAGTTTTTCTCTGCAGTCTGGGCTGCGATGACTAGAAGATGGCTCTCTCTATTTGCAGGTGAGCGGGGCTATTAGCCTGCGGCGCTGTCAGGTGCTAAGGAGCGCCGCTCCAACCGCAGTCCCCCACCAAAGGGTAGGCGGTACAGGCCCATGGTGAGCCTTATGGGATGCCCCTCCCGCTTCATATGCCCCTCACCCCCGGTCCCCGCAGTTGGCTCCCTTTAGGTTGGCCGTCGCTTCCCCTTCGCTCTTCCTGGTAGATCTCGGGGGGGGGGGGGGGGTGAATGTCTTGTATATATGATTTATGTGATTAACCCTTTTGCATTGGTTGCACTGGTTTCATTTGCCGCCGCGCGCTTGTACTCCGCTCCGCGGTCGGCGGCGACATCGCCTCAGGCGTTGCTGCGCCATCATTGGCTGGTCTTGTCATGTGGGCGCTTTTTGTGCTCTTGGGGGGGCGGGCCTTGCAGCTGACGCGTTCTGCATTGCTGTCTCCGCGGCCCGCCCCTCGAGGTATATGCGGGCGCCATTTTAGCTCTCTGCTGCATGTGTCTGGCGTCTCCCTATCGTGGTCCGTAAGTGCCCCTGCAGGCTATTTATTTTGTATTTCTCTGTATTGCATATTGCTTATGGGATCTTTTTGCTTATGAATTGCGGTTTCTCCCGGCCCTATCCCCTCTATTTAGTGTTAACTCTTATTGGAGGGCTATTGTAATCCCTTACACTCCCACTTCCCTAGCGGGCTATTGGGGTAGCCTTATTGGCGTCAATCCCTATTGGCCTATTGTGCCACAATAATCACCATATGGAGGCTTCTCAGGATAATGTGCTCGGGGTTCCTTCAGGACAAGCCTGGCTGTGTGTGGCGTGTGGGGTATCCCCTATAAGTGATGATGTCAGGGTGTGTGTTCCCTGTGCCCAGCAGACGCTTGTGCTGCAGTCTGGGTTACCGGTGGCTGGGCCTGCACCCCCTCAGGCTTCGCCTACCCCCCCATGCTTACATCTGACTCCTAGTGAGGTGCATACCAGTGGGGAGTCTCAACCTGATTTTGCTGCACGGGTGGCCAGCATTGAGAGACATATTGCTGGCTCTGGCCCCCGTAAGGCTTCTGCTAAGAAGCGGCATTTATCACCTGGTGTTTCCCTCTTTCCTATGGAGGCTGAGGAATTTTTTGACGTTACCGGTTATACCCCCCTGGAAGAGGGAGAATTATTTTCTGATTCAAAATCATCTGAGGAACAATCCAGGGTGTATGGTGCCGATTCTGGGTCTGACCCATGGGCTTCAGATGATACTGACAGGCTTTTAGTTCACATTTTTGAAGTACTCTGTATCTCTCCTCCTGCCGTGGCTCTGCGGCAGCAGGGGGAGCTGTTTCATACTGTTAAACCACGCTTGGAGTTTCCTGAACAAACTCATTTTAATAATTTACTGCTCAAGGAGTGGGAACGGCCTAGCCGGCTCCCCGGGGTGCCAGAGAGTTGGGATAAGAGGTATCCCTTTCCTGCTGAAATGGTTAAACGGTGGTCATGTCCTCCTGAGGTGGATGCACCAGTTCTGGGATTGTTTAATCCGTCATGCATTCCCCTGACTCTACTACACTGAGTGATGGGGAGGACAGGCACATTGATCAGCTGGCTTGCCATGCCTTTGCCTGTGTGGGGACCGCGCTGCGTTCAGTCTGTGCCTCTGCCATTACGGCTGTTGCTATTAAAAGCCTGCTCAGGAGTCTCCTAGATGGGGCCCCTAATGATGCTGGTAGTGAAGAGTATAGAGCTCTTCTGCGTTGGGAGGAATTTGTTGCATATGTCCTCTCTGCCATGGATGATACCATTAGAATGTGTGGCAGGGCATCTGCCTTGTTAGTGGCTATACGCCGTTCGGTCTGGCTGCGCCAGTGGGCAGCCGACAACGCTGCTAAGAAGGCTCTCACTGGGTTTCCCTTCAAGGGGCTGCGCCTCTTTGGGGAACGTCTGGATTTGTTTGCTAAAGGAGGCAAGTTACCTAAGTTAGCGTAGAAGGCAGCCCCGGTCTCCTTTCGGGGTTCAGGTGCCTTTTCTCCTTCCTTCAGGGGCTCCAGAATTGGACGGAGAGCTTCCTTTGCTGGAGCCCATGGAGATTTTTGGGGCAGGGACAGAGGACGGGGCCGCCCTGGCCCCTCCTGGGGTCCCAAGCCTAAGTCCTCCCCCAAGCCCCCTCAGGCATGAAGGGGCGCCCTCACCCATCCAGGTGGGGGGACGGCTTCGGGTCTTGGCTCATGTCTGGAGGCATCATGTCTCAGACCGGTGGATTCAGGAGGTAGTATCCTCCGGTTACAAGATGGAGTTTGCAGCCTGGCTGTCCATGGCCTTCTGGAACTGGGTGTCATCTGCCGGGTGCCCTTGAGGGAAAGGGGCAAAGGTTATTACTCCAATCTTTTCATCGTCCCCAAAAAAGATGGGTCCATCAGACCCATCCTGGATTTGAAGCACCTCAACAAATTTATCAGATTCAGACACTTTCGCATGGAGACTCTGCTCTCAGCTGTGACTTTCCTATGCCCAGGGGACTTCTTGACCTCTGTAGATATCAAGGATGCTTACCTTCACGTGCCTATCTTTTCAGGTCATCAGAGATTCCTCAGGTTCGCTCTGGAGGATCAGCACTACCAATTTGTGGCCTTGCCCTTCAGTCTCACCTCGGCTCCCAGGGTGTTCACCAAGGTGCTGGCAGGAGTTATGGCTCTGCTGAGATCTCAGGGCATTCACATTCTTCCCTACTTGGATGACATGTTCATCGCTTCTCAGTCCTTACATCAGGCAGAGCTGGACACTCAGAGGGTGGTGTCCACACTGGAGTCATTCGGCTGGGTGATCAACCGCCCCAAATCTTCCCTGTCTCCTTCCATGGTGAAGTCCTTCCTGGGCATGATTCTGGATTCATCTCAGGTCAAGATCTTTCTTCCTCAGCAGAAGATGGAGAGTCTTCAAGAGAAAGCTCAGCTCCTTCTTTCTTGTCCTCATCCATCCATCAGGCAGGGAATGCAGCTGGTGGGCCTGATGGTGTCTTGCTTTGAGGCGGTTCCATATGCTCAGTTTCACATGAGGCCTCTTCAGTTTCACCTCCTGTCAGTATGGGATCAGGACCCTGTGTCCTTGGATCAGGTGTTTGTCCTGTCCCCTCTGGTCAGGCGGTCTCTATCGTGGTGGCTGGACTCAAGGAACCTGCTGGTGGGCAGATCCTTTCTGGCCCCCTGCTGGGAAATTGTCACCACAGATGCCAGTCTGACAGGTTGGGGGGGCTTTTGGAAGTCCCTGAAATTCCAGGGTCAGTGGGGCCCTCAGGAGGTCCATGCCCCTATCAACATTCTGGAGTTGAGGGCGATCAGGTTGGTTCTCGCCCACTTAACCCCACACCTTAGGGGTCAGGCTGTTCAGGTCCGCTCGGACAACCAGACGGCGGTTGCCTACATCAATCATCAGGGAGGGAGCGAGAGGGCCCTCAAGGAAGTGTCCCTGATACTGTCCTGGGCAGAGGCAAATGTTCCCTGCATCTCAGCTGTGTACATCCCGGGGGTGGAGAATCTGAAGGCAGACTCTCTGAGCAGGGGGACCTCTCGTCTGGGAGAATGGTCCCTCAGCAGCAGGGTGTTTCGCTCCCTGTGCCACCGCTGGGGTCAGCCGGATGTGGATCTGTTTGCATCCCGTCACAATCACAAGCTTCCAGTCTTTGTCTCTCTGTCCCAGGATCCTCTGGCCTTGGCCATGGATGCCCTGGCAATGTCTTGGAAGGGGTTTCAGCTTCTGTATGTCTTTCCCCCTTTTCCCTTGCTGGGCAGGGTACTGCGCAAAATAGCTCAGGAAAGGCCAAGAAGAGTGTGGTTCGCAGACATCCTGCAGTTGGCAGTAGATCAGTATGCCCTGCCCCGGGTTCCAGATCTGCTCACTCAGGGGCACCTATGCCATTTACAATTTACAAACGCTGGCTTTGACGGCCTGGCTGTTGAAACCTCCATCTTGATGGAGAAAGGGCTGCCTGCCTCGGTTGTAAATACCATGACCAGGGCTAGGAAGAGGTACTTACATTGACTGGTGCGAGTCTAACTCGCTTCCCTGTCGTGTGTTTTCCATTCCTAGGATTCTGGAGTTTCTGCAACATGGTTTGGATCTGGGTCTTCAGATTGGTACTCTGAAAGGCCATGTTTCTGCTTTGGCTATTTTTTTCCAAAGATCCTTTGCTCAGCATCCCCTGGTCAAGACCTTCTTCCAGGGGTTACTCACGTGCGTCCCCCACGTAAGCCTATGTTACCAGTCTGGGACTTGAACTTGGTCTTATCTGCCCTGCAGGGGTCTCCCTTTGAGCCCTTGCAAGGAGCCCCTTTGTCCATTCTTACGCTTAAGGTGGTCTTTTTGGTGACTATCACTTCTGTGAGGCGTGTTTCTGAGTTGGCGGCGCTTTCTATCAAGCCTTCTTATTTTGAGAGACACCAGGACAAGGTGGTGTTTCGTTTTAAGCCAGATTTTCTGCCTAAGGTTGTTTCTGCCTTTCATCTCAATCAGGACATTGTTTTGCCTTCTCTGTGTCCTAATCCTAGTTCTTCTAAGGAGAGGATTTTACGCTTTCTGGATGTGGTCAGGACTCTGAAGTTCTATCTGGTGGCTACTGAATCCTTCAGGAAGACTGATGCTCTCTTTGTGCTCCCGTCTGGGCCTAAGAAGGGTCTGGCTCCGGCTAAGTCCACTATCAGCAAGTGGATCCATCAGGCTGTGATACAGGCCTACTCTGCTAAGGGGAAGGAGCCTCCCTTCCGCCTCATTCTACTCGTGCTATTGGTGCCTCTTGGGCTCTTCAGCACCAAGCTTCTGTTGAACAAGTTTGCAAGGCCGCCACTTGGTCTTCTGTTCATACTTTTTCTAAGTTTTACAAGGTTGATGTTAGGGCCTCAGCTGATGCTGCTTTTGGCCGCAAAGTTCTGCAGGCGGCAGTGGTTAAAACTGTCTGCTGTTACTTTTGGGGATCCCACCCTGCCTTACGGACACTGCTATTGGATGTCCCAAGAGTAAGGAATATCTTCTGGAACAGGACGTGCTGTATACTTAGAATAATAAAATTCTGTGATTACTCACCTGTAGAATTGGTATTATATGTATACAGCACGTCCTGTTCCACCCCACCCTTGTTATCATTCTCTTTAGTTACCTCTTTATGGTGATTGTTCTTATGTTCACATTTTTATATATTGGTTATAGTTCTCCCGGTCTCATTTTAACTGCTTTTCAATGCTGGGGATTTTGTGGGAGGTCCCTGGTATATATGCGGACGGGAGGAGTCACTTTTCTGTCTCTGCAGTCCAGCGCCATCTACTGGATGTATAACCCAAGAGTAAGGAATATCTTCTGGAACAGGACGTGCTATAAACATATAATACCAATTCTACAGGTGAGTAATCACAGAATTGAATTTTTTTTTTGCATGACCACCTTTTTTCAACCTGAGAGGTGGTCGGGACCCCATCCATTTAGGAACAAAACTGCGTGGCACGCCATTGCAAGAGATAGCTGCTCCTGTGCCCAGTGCAAATTTCACTGAAAGCAATTAAAAGAAGCCTGTTCTTATGTTGTAAGAGCGTGAAAAAGAGACACACGCAGATATACAGAAACATGGAATCACCCCCTGATTTCACAGTGTAAATTGAACATTTCCAGTTTGCTCCTCAGCCAGACAACCCGGAAGCTGCAGCCATGGCTGAAAACAAGAAATAATTGCTACAAATCTCTTCTAGGAGATCAGTCTGCCAGAAATCAACTGTCTGGGAGATAGCACTCTTAGGCTTTTTTAACACTCTGCTTTAACTGTGGCTTTAAGGGAAAGAAAGGAAATAGAGGGCATACAAGCATCATCGGTTATGTAATACATAGTAAGTTAAGGAAAGTCATCCCAATAACGTTTGTCCTAAAACATAGGGTCTAATCTCTGTCTACACTATCAACAAATAAGAAACATCCCACTTAGTGGCAGCAGAGTCATGGTTGAGTAGCGCTGGCAGCAGAATGCTGCATACCCCCGCTGGTTCCCTTCCAGCCAGAATCTATTATTAGTAAGTCAGAGGGAGTCTGGAGTGACGTCTCATGTAGCTGTAACATTGCCCCGACACCTCAGACTGCCCTGAGCATTGCCTCCGCTGGGTCAGAACTCATCTGATTCAGCCAATAGGGGCATCAGGATTGCTTGCTGATAGCATTCTGCGGGCTGTATATTGAGCCTATCATGGGTAACAATGTAAGAGACCTAAATAATGTCTAATAATGGCAAACATTTCTGCAGTGTGAGAGTTTAACCTCTAAAGCAAACACACTCATAATCTCGGTAATTAAAGGGGCTCACTTAAACCGGACCTTCACCCTGAATAAGAGCCTATCTTGTATGTTTCCCCCACCCCATACATACAGATTGCCCACATAAAAAATCATCTTACCTGCACCTACTGTGTTTTTTGAGCCTTTTAACATCCAAGATGGCGTCTCGTGGAGTCTCAGGCAGCCTGCAGCCTGTATCTATCCATTCTGTGCTAAGGCCAATATGGGCAATAACATACAAACTAACGGGGGGGCTGTGCATGGAAGCTGAATCAATGACCTTGAGCAACAGGTCAGTCAACTGATCCGAGAAGCAGTGAGGCTGCACTGCTCCCAGGACTGAGTGCCTGGCCTGTCACTCCAGTGGAACTGTCACTCAGCCACGGCTGGCATGCAGTGTCCTCCGCATTAGGGAAGGATCACTATGATTTGGTGGGTTGTTTTATATTCCAAGTATACAGCACGTCCTGTTCCAGAATATTCCTTACACATGGGTTATACATCCACAAGATGGCGCTGGACTGCAGAAAAAGACTTGTGGCCACTCCCGGCCCCTTAAATAGCCAGGAACCTCCCACTAATTCCCAGAGTCTTTCTGCAGTCTGGACTGCGAAGATGAAGATGGCTCTCTTCTGCGCAGGGAGTGTGCTTTACCTAGGGCCCTGCAGGCTTATTTCCACCCGTTCTGGACCCACTGCCTCCCAGCCACGGCTGACAGATCGGGTGAAGGTAGGACAGCACTAGGGTCAGGTGCTGAAGGAGCGTTGCTCCGGGCCGCAAGACCCTGTACCAAAGGGTAGTTGGCGACAGGCTTTTTATGGTAAGCCTCATTGGGATGCCCCCAGCCCCTTTATCTCGAGATATTTATCCCTCCTCCCCCCCCCTCCCTTTTCACGCTGTTGGTTGTGCAGGACCCCCTCATTGCATTCCGCGTGATCGGCAGGGGATGCCCGGGGAGTGTTTTTACTACTGTGTTTTTTGTCACTTGTGTTTGGTGTGTGTGGAGGCCGTTGTATGGCGCTCCGCGGTGGTCAGCGCTTTTGTGTTTTTTTGTTTAACTGTCATGGTGCCGGCGCGTCACGTGGTCTTGTTTTCGCGCTCTTCGGGGGGGCGGGTACCATGGTTGACGCGTTCCGCGTCATGCGCCCGCGGCCCGCCCCTCTAGGTACTGCTGTCGGCGCCATTTTGTGGCCCTTCCATTGCGGTGCTGCAACACGGTTGGGGATCGGCTTATCTGGGCGCTTGCCGGCTTGGTCCGTGAGTCCCTTACGGGGTTTTTTATCTTTGGTTATTATTGTATGGCTAGGGATGCTTATGGTGTACATTATTGTGTCTTGCAGGCGGGTCCCTTGACTGTGGTTCTCTCGGCCCTGCCTATTGCCAATCTCCCACTTCCCCTAGTGGGTTTCGGCGGGCATCCCAAATAGGGTGGCTGTTTAGCTGTGTCCCTGTTCTGATTATTGTGCATACTTTTGTAAAAATCACCATATGGAGGCTTCTGGGGATAATGTGCTTGGGGTTCCTTCGGGACATGCCCGGCTGTGTGTTGCGCGTGGGGTTTCCCCTATAGGTAAAGATGTCAGGGTATGTGTAATCTGCGCTCAGGTACTTGCGCTGCAGTCTGGGTCGCCTGCTACGGGACCTGGTGCGGCGCCCCCTCTGGCTTCACCTGCCCCCCACGCTTGCATTTGACCCCCAGCGAGGGGCATACTAGCGGTGAGTCTCAATCAGATTTGGCTGCACGGGTTACCAGCATTGAAAAGCATATTGCTGGGTCGGGCCCGCGTAAGGCTTCTGCCAAGAAGCGGCATCTATCCCCCGCTGTTTCCCTCTTCCCTGTTGAGGCTGAGGAATTTTTTGAAATCTCGGGTTATGGTCCCTTTTAGGAGGGGGAACTATTCTCTGATTCAGAATCATCTGAGGAACAACCTAGGGTGTATGGTGATACCGGGTCTCCTTTTGGAGAAGACCAATGGTCCTCAGATGACACTGATAGGTTGTTGTCTCACATTTTTGAAGTGCTTTGTATTTCCCCTCCTGCCATGGCTCCGCAGCAGCAGGGTGAGCTTTTTCATACAGTGAAGCGACGCTTGGAGTTCCCTGAGCAGACTAACTTTAATAATCTGGTGCTCAAGGAATGGGAACGGCCTAGCAAGCTACCTGGGGTGCCCAACAGTTGGGACAAGAGGTATCCCTTTCCTGCTGATGTGATTAAGCGTTGGTCATGTCCTCCCGAGGTGGACGCTCCCGTTCTGGGGTTGTCAAATACATCTGTCATGCATTCTCCTGACACTACTATCCTGCAGGATGGTGAGGACCGGCACATGGACCAGCTGGATTGTCATGCCTTTGCCTGTGTGCGGACTGCGCTCCGCCCGGTTTGTGCCACTGCCATTACAGCTATTGCTGTTAAAGGGCTGCTTAAGAGTCTCTTAGATGAGGCTTCTGATGTTGCGGGAGGAGAGGAGTATAGATCTCTCCTGCTTTGCTATGAATTTGTTTCATATGTTCTATCTGCTATGGATGATGCCATTAGAATGTGTGGGAGGACGTCTGCTCTGTTAGTGGCTATACATCGCTCTGTCTGGCTGCGTCAGTGGGTAGCTGATAAGGCTGCTGAGAAGGCTCTCACTGGTTTTCCCTTTAAGTGGTTGCACCTCTTTGGTGAACGCTTGGACTTGTTTGCCAGGGGTGGTAGGTCACCTCAATGTAGGAGGCCGTCTCGGCCTTTTCGGGAGACTAGTGCCTCTCTCCCCTCCTTCCGCGCTTCCAGGGCTGGTCGAAGAGCTTCCTTTGCTGGAGCACGTGGAGATTATTGGGGCAGGGGCAGAGGACGTGGGGTCCTGGGGTCCCAAGCCCAAATCCTCCCCTAAGCCCCCTCAGGCATGAGGAGGCGCCCTCACCCATCCGGGTGGGGAGACGGCTTTGGCTCTTTGCTCACGTCTGGAGGCGACGTGTAGCAGACAGATGGATCCAGGAGGTGGTTTCCTCCGGTTACAAGATTCCCCCAAGATTCCTCAGATCCCGGATGGCTCAAAACCCCCGGTCAGAACAGGGCCTGCGCCTTGCGGTCCAAAATCTTCTGGAGTTGGGGGTCATCTGCCCTGTACCTTCCAGGGAAAGGGGCAGAGGCTTCTATGCCAATCTCTTCACGGTCCTCAAAAAGGATGGGTCCCTCAGGCCCATCTTGGATTTATAGTGTTTCAACAAGTTTGTCAGATTCAAGCATTTTCGCATGGAGACCCTGCGCTCAGCAGTCAATTCACTGCGCCCAGGCGACTTCATGACCTCCGTAGACATCAAGGACGCTTACCTTCATGTACCAATCTTTCCAGGTCATCAGAAATTCCTCAGGTTTGCTCTGGGCGATCAGCATTATCAATTTGTGGCACTGCCTTTCGGTATCACCTCGGCCCCCAGGGTATTCACCAAGGTGCTGGCGGGCGTGATGGCTCTGCTGAGAGCTCAGGGCATTCGCATTCTCCCTTATTTGGATGACATTCTGATCTCGTCCCAGTTCTTCCATCAAGCAGGGCTGGATACCCAGGTGGTGGTGACCACACTAGAGTCAATCGGCTGGGTAATCAACCATCCCAAGTGTTCTCTGTTTCCGTCTCTGGTGAGGTCCTTTCTGGGCATGACTCTGGATACATCTCAGGTCAAGGTTTTTCTCCCCCAACAGAAGGTGGAGAGTCTTCAAGCTCAGGCCCAGTTTCTTCTTTCTTGTCCTCATCCCTCCATCCGGCAGGGGATGCAACTGGTGGGCCTGATGGTGTCTTGCTTCGAGGCGGTACCCTATGCTCAGTTTCACATGAGACCTCTGCAGCTGCACCTCTTATCAGTGTTGGATCGGGACCCTGTGTCCCTGGATCAGGTGTTTGCTCTGTCCCCCCTGGCCAGACGGTCCCTCTCGTGGCGGCTGGACTCAAGGAACCTCTTGGTGGGCAAAACCTTTCTGTCCCCTTGCTGGGAGACTGTAACCACAGATGCCAGTCTGACAGGTTGGAAGTCCTTGAAATTCCAGGGTCAGTGGGGCCCCCAGGAGGCCCATACTCCTATCAACATTCTGGAACTATGGGCAGTAAGGTTGGTTCTCACCCAATTGACCCCTCACCTTCGCAGTCGGGCTGTTCAGATCCACTCGGACAACCAGACGGCGGTTGCCTACATCAATCATCAGGGAGGGACCCGGAGCAAGAGGGCCCTCAAGGAAGTGTCTCTGATTCTGTCATGGGCGGAGGAGAATGTTCCCTGCATCTCTGCAGTGTATATCCCGGGGGTGGAAAATCTTGAGGCGGACTCCCTGAGCAGGGGGACTTCTCGTCTGGGAGAATGGTCCCTCAGCAGCAGGGTGTTTCGCTCTCTGTGTCACCGCTGGGGTCAACCGGATGTGGATCTGTTTGCATCCTGTCACAATCACAAACTTCCAGTCTTTGTCTCTCTGTCCCAGGATCCTCTGGCCTTGGCCATGGATGCACTAACATTGTTTTGGAAGAGCTTTCAGCTCCTCTATGTGTTCCCTCCGTTTCCTCTGCTGGGCAGGGTGCTGCACAAGATAGCCCAGGAGGGGGTGCCAACCATCCTGGTGGCCCCCTGTTGGCCAAGAAGGGGTGTGGTTCGCAGACATCGTGCAGTTGGCAGTAGATCAGTACGTCCTGCCCAAGGACCCAGATCTGCTCACTCAGGGGCAGCTGTGCCATCCCGATTTACAAATGCTGCCTTTGACGGCTTGGCTGCTGAATCCTCCATCTTGATGGAAAAGGGGTTGCCTGCCTCTGTGGTTGACACCATGATTAGGGCTAGGAAGAAGTCCTCGTCCTTTATCTTTTACAGGGTCTGGCATGCTTACATTGCCTAGTGTGAGTCTAAGTCTTTTCCCTGTAGGGTGTTTTCTATTCCCAGGATTCTGGAATTCTTGCAGCATGGTTTGGATTTGGGCCTTCAACTTAGTACCCTCAAACGTCATGTTTCAGCTCTGACAATTTTTTTCCAAAGATCTTTTGCCAATCACCGTTTGGTTAAGACCTTTTTCCAGGGGGTTTCTCACGTAAGCCTATGTTACCAGTTTGGGATCTGAATCTGGTATTATCTGCTCTGCAGGGTCGTCCCTTTGAGCCTGTTCGTGAGGCTGCTTTGCCTATGTTGACTCTTAAGGTAGCCTTTTTGGTGGCTATCACTTCTGTTAGGCATGTTTCTGAGTTGGCGGCGCTTTCCATTAAACCTCCTTACTTTGAGAGACACCAGGACAAGGTGGTGTTTCGGTTCAAGCCAGATTTCTTGCCTAAGGTTGTGTCTGCATTTCATCTCAATCAGGACATTGTCTTGCCTTCCTTGTGTCCTAATCCTAGTAACCCTAAGGAGAGGGTATTACATTCTCTGGACGTGGTTAGGACTTTAAAATTTTATCTGGTAGCTACTGAATCCTTCTGGAAGACTGATGCTCTTTTTGTTCTTCCTTCTGGACCCAGGAAGGGTTTGTCTCCGGCTAAATCCACCATCAGTAAGTGGATTCGTCAGGCGGTGATACAAGCCTATTCTGCTAAGGGGAAGGAGCCTCCCTTCCGCCTTTCTGCTCATTCTACTCATGCTATTGGTGCCTCTTGGGCCTTTCAGCACCAAGCTTCTGTTGAACAAGTTTGCAAGGCCGCTACTTGGTCTTCTGTTCATATTTTTTCTAAGTTTTACAAGGTTGATGTTAGGGCCTCAGCAGATGCTGCTTTTGGCCGCAAAGTTCTGCAGGCGGCAGTGGTTTAAATTGCCCGCTGTTAATTTTGGGGATCCCACCCTACCTTACGGACACTGCTATTGGATGTCCCATGTGTAAGGAATATTCTAGAACAGGACGTGCTGTATACTTGGAATAATGCAATTCTGTGAGTACTCACCTGTAGAATTGGTATTATAAGTATACAGCACGTCCTGTTCCACCCCGCCCTTTGTTATAATTGTTCTTGGTTACCTCTGTATGGTGATTGTTCATTTTGGATTCTTATTCATTTTTGATTCTCCCGGCTTCTTGTTAACTGCTTGTCAATACTGGGAATTAGTGGGAGGTTCCTGGCTATTTAAGGGGCCGGGAGTGGCCACAAGTCTTTTTCTGCAGTCCAGCGCCATCATGTGGATGTATATCCCATGTGTAAGGAATATTCTGGAACAGGACGTGCTGCATACTTATAATACCAATTCTACAGGTGAGTACTCTCAGAATTGCATTTTTTAATGTCTGAATCAGGTTTAGCACAGGGGGAGGGAGGCTGGGGGGCTGCAAAAAAGTCTTCCTCCTTAACGTGGAACAAAACCCAGGATTTTCACTACCCCGGGTTTTGGTTATTGGCCCCGATTTGGGATGCCCTGTTGTGTGAACCCCCCCACAAAAACTAACTTTTTCCTGGTTCTCTCTTCCAATCAGCAACCATCTGCCATGCATATTAATGGTCGACAGATGGCTCTGATTACATACAGAGCCCGGCATAGGAGAGTGGCCACATCCCCAGCACCCCTGTAGCTGAGGCGCTCTCCCACACCCCGGCCTACAAAAGCCGTGCTGCTCGGTCCTGGAGTCTGTAAGACCCCACAAATCTTTGGCATCACTCAATGGCAGAAGATTTGTATGGTTGGTCACTTGCTGAGCGAAAACTAATTAATCTGCTTGTGTAAACCCAGCATTACCTTTTCCAGGGCTCCACACAACACAATGTACTGTCACAACCAAGAAATTATATTAGATCACTTCTCAAAGAAGATGATGTGCTGACAGGGTGGCCACAATGCAATAACCTAATGCACCATTGGTGCCAGGACTGCCACCCCCTCAAAGTATCACAAAACCTTTAAAAGGTAACAATTCATAATATGTGAATAATTGTATATAGAAATATTTTATTCGATCACAGTAGATCAATAAATAACTTACATATATCTGTAAATATATACATGTAATACATGTTTACATGTAAATATGTACAAAAAATGTACACAAATGGAATCCTTTTAAAAGTGCAATTGTGCAAATTTATAAAAAATGTGCATACAATTTTAGGTATAGGTATAAGTATTAATATAAAGCGCAAAGGATAAAGATTTCACATAGCGCTCTATAACGAAGTTAGGTTAAAAAGCCCCATTAAAAAGAACAAAACCTAGTGCGGCCAGACGCTGGCCTTCCCAAATCTGGATGCCCCACTGTGTGAAACCCCCTGGGGGGACTCATCTGCTTCCTTGCTGAAGTAGACATCAGGCAGCCACATGACATATGCATGGCAAATGTCTCTGATTGATGGGGGGTTTCACACAGTGGGGCATCCCAAATTTGATTGCCCAGGGACCAAGGAGCAAAACCCGGGATAATGAAAATCCCAGGATTTGTTCCAATTTAAGCAAAGCCCAAGCCTGTGTGGGCTTTGGACCCTACCTTAAAGGAGAACTATCACAAAGAAATGGGCCAATGATACAAATTCATATAAATATGCTGGATGGTGGGAGGAGGGGTTTCTTATACACCAGCATCAATATCCAGCTAGGCTTGTTTTTTACTTTTTAATCGAAGGAAGAGGACTCATGGGTAACAGCTTCTGTCACCCCTGGATTTTCTTTCTACCTGGGGAAGAAACCATAAACCATAAACTAGATTCCAACATATCCAACAGTGTAAAAATACAATTCAGTGAAACTCAACTGTAGAATTGTTTTTGAATATATCCAGTCCAGGTCGTCCCAGAAGTAATGACAGTTGGGTAATGCACCGCTAGGTGGCGCCTGACTGCAGGATCAAAAGCTGTCGCTCCTCCCGGCCTCCTATAAAACAGGTGTCTCTCTGATTCCCCAGTGGTTAAACAGCAGTAAGAAAAGAGACAGGCCAGGAGGCCAAGAAACCATGTTACTTCACATAGCTTCAGCATGTACTCTCTCCATCAAAATAACGACAGTCGTCCAATATAAAAATGGTAATCACCATAACAGGCAATCCAGATATAATGAATAAGGGCGGGGTGGGACGACCTGGACTGGATATATTCAGTCCAGGTCGTCCCAGAAGTTATGACAGTTGGGACATCCAAAAGCAGTGTCCATTAGGGTGGGATCCCCAGTGCGAAACAGCATGTAGTTCATTTCACTACCGCCTAAAGCACTTTTCGGCCAAAGACAGCATCAGCTGAGGCCCTAACATCAACCTTGTAAAAACTTTGTAAAGGTATGAACTGAAGACCAAGTGGCCACCTTACAAACTTGTTCAACAGAGACCTGGTGCTGAAAAGCCCAGGAAGCACCAATAGCTCTAGTAGAATGAGCTGTAACACGAAAAAGGGGGTTCCTTCCCCTTGGCAGAATATGCTTGCACCACCGCCTGTCTGATCCACTTACTGAGAGTGGACTTGGCCAGAGGCAAGCCCTTCCTAGACCCCTCGGAGCGGACAAAAAGACAATCCGACTTCCTGAAGGACTCAGTCGCAACCAGGAGTACTTAATGGCTCTGACCACATCCAGGGAATGGAGGGTCCTTTCCTTAGAGTTAGTCAGAGCTGGACACAAGGAAGGCAAGACAATTTCCTCATTAAGGTGAAAAGGAGACACGATCTTAAGCAAAAAATCAGGTTTAAGCGAAACACCGCCTTATCCCTATGCCGTCCAAAGTAAGGAGGCTTCACACCAATCGCGGCCAGCTCTGACACGCGACGCACCGAGGTGATAGGTACCAAAAATACCACCTTTAGGGCAAAATAGACAATGCAGCATCGCACAAGGGCTCAAAGGGGGGACCCTGGAGAGCAGAAAGCACCAGATTCAAGTCCCACACTGGTAATACAGGCTTACGCGGTGGGCGTACATGGGTAACCCCTTGGAAGAAGGTCTTGATCAGTCTATGATTGGCAATGGATCTCTGGAAGAATATGGCTAAGGCCGAGACCTGGCCCTTGAGGGTGCTCAGCTGGAGACCCAAGTCTAAGCCGTGTTGTAAAAAAAACTCAAAAATCCTAGAGATAGGGGAAGTGCGACAAGGAAGGCTCTTGGATTCACACCAAGCAATGTAGGCATGCCAAACTCTGTAATACATCATGGATGAAAACTTCTTCCGCATCTGAATCATGGTCTGAACAACTGTGGCTGACAGCCCCTTGTCCGTCAGGATTGAGGTTTCAATAGCCAGGACGTCAAGCCAGTGTCTGTAAATTGGGGTGCCGCAGCGACCCCTGCGCGAGAAGCCCTGGATCGTCGGGCAAGACGTAGCGAACGACTGACATCTGAATTATGTCTGCGAACCAACTCCGCCTCGGCCAGCGAGGAGCCACCAGGATGGTTGGTACCCCCTCCTGGGCTATCTTGCACAGCACTCGGCACAGGAGTGGAAACGGAGGGAACACATAAAGGAGCCTGAACTCCGTCCAAGGAATTGCCAGAGCATCTGTGGCAAAGGCCAGAGGATCTCTCGACAGGGAGACGAATCTCGGGAGCTTGTGATTGTGTCTGGACGCAAACAGGTCCACGCCTGGCTGACCCCAGCGGAGACAAGAGCGTGAAAAATCTTGTTGCTGAGAGACCATTCCCCCAGGGGCGAGGCACTCCTGCTCAGGGAGTCTGCCTCCTGGGTCTCTATCCCAGGAATATAAACCGCCGAGATGCAGGGAACATTCTCCTCTGCATCAGTCAGAATCTAGGTCACCTCCTTGAGGGCTCGCTTGCTCCGAGTCCCACCTCGGTGATTTATGTAGGCGACCACCGTCTGATTGTCCGAGCTAACCTGAATCGCACGACCCCTTAGATGGGGAGTCAAGTGAAGAAGCACCACCGGATCGCTCTCAACTCCAAGATATTTATAGGTAAGTGGGCCTCCTGTGGCCCCCATTGACCCTGGATCTTCTGAGTCAGCCAAAAGCCTCCCCAGCCGGTTAGGCTGGCGTCCGTGGTGACAATCTCCCACCGTGGAGGCAGAAATTACTTGCCTACCAGCAGATTTCTGGAGTCCAGCCACCACAAAAGGCACTGCCTGGCTGGGGGAGACAGTGAAAACTCCCGTTCCAGTGACTCCTGCGTCTGATCCCAACCGGTCAACAGATTCAACTGAAGAGTTCTCAAGTGGAACTGAGCAAAGGGCACTGCCTCGAAGCATGACACCATCAGGCCCACAGTTTCATTCCCAGACGGACAGATGGTTGCTGACAAGACAGCAAGGCCTGCACCTGCGTCTGAAGACCCACCACCTTCTGCTGTGGCAGGAATATCCCGACCAGAGAGGTGTCCAACGTCATGCCTAGAAAAGACCCCACCATTGAGGGAGTGATTGAAGACTTGGGATAATTGACTACCCAACTGAAATCCTCGAGAGTGGACAACACGGTACGGGTGTCGCTCTCGGCCTAAAGAAGAGACTGAGCCGCAATCAGTAAATCGTCCAGATAAGGTAGCACACGAATGCCCTGGATACTCAGGATAGCCTGACGCCAGCCAGCACCTTGGTGAACACACGGTGGGCTGAGGATATCCCGAATGGCAACGCCACAAACTGGTAGTGCTGATCCTCCAGCGCAAGCCTCAGGGACTTCTGATGCCCCTGGAATATAGGGATGTGCAGATAAGCATCCTTGATTTCCACCGTGGTCAAGAAGTCGCCAGACCGTAAGGTCTCCATGCGGAAATTTCTGACTCTAACAAACTGTTGAGACCCTTCAGGTCCAGGATGGGTCTCAGCGTTCCGTCCTTCCTGGGCACCGTGAACAGATTGGAGTAAAAGCCCTGACCCCGTTCCTGCCGAGGCACGGGACAAATCACACCTGACAGCAGAAGGTGTTGGACGCCCAACCGCAGGCCTTGTGCCATCAATGGGTTCTGGGAAATCCGTGACTGAAGAAATCTGGAGGGCGGCCAGACTGTTACCGGAGGAAACCACCTCCTGAATCCACCGATCCGAGACGCGCTGTCTCCAGAAGTGATCAAATAGCAGAAGCCGTCCCCCCACCCGGATGGGTGAGGGCGCCCCCTCATGCCAGAGGGCCTTGGTAGGGGGCTTGGGCGTGGATCCCCAGGAGGGATTGGGTCGGCCGCGGGACCTACCTCGTCACCAGGAATCTCTGCGAGCACCTGAAAATGAAGAGCCTCTTCCTCCTCGAAGGAGCTATAGGCAGATGAACCCCGAAAGGGCCGTGCAGACTTTCGTCACTGAGGGAGTCTTCCGTTCTTGATCAGGAGATCCAACGCTCCCCAAACCACCTTTGACCCACAAAGGGGATACTAGTGAGTGCCTTCTTGGCCAGCAAGGTGAAGGCATGACAGACCAACTGATCCATGCGCTTGTCAGCTGGATCAAGTAGTGAAGCAGTTTTGGGTGAAGGCATGACCGTAGTGTTGGACAGACCCGGCACGGGGACATCCACCTCGGGAGGACGGGACCATAGCCGGACCAGCTCCTCGGGAAAGGAATACCACCTGTCCAGGCCCTTAGGCACCGACGGTAACTTGTTAGGCCTTTCCCATTCCTTGAAAATCATGTTAGAAAAAAAAAAGGGCCTGCTCAGGAAAGACTCGTCTCTGTCTCTCAGGCCGAAACAATCCACCCTGCTTCCTCTTAGCCACTCTAGGAGGGACAATGTGCAGCGTCTCAAAGATCGCAGTCAGCAACCGCTCCGTATCATCAGGGAGCCATGTATCCTCATCCGAGGAAGAACCGGGCCCACTAACAAGGCCAACACCTCCAAAGAGATCATCATCTCCATCATTATCAGAATAGACCGGCTCTATATGCCGCCTCTTACTTGTGGCCTTCTTAGGAGCCGAGCGAGAGATCTGTCTCTCAAGGCTGGCCACCCGATAAGCCAATCAGATTAGGACCCCTACTGGCTTCCCCCTCGCTGGGGGCTGAGAGCAAGCGTGGGGGTTCTGGAGAGGCCGCAGGCAATAACGGGCTAGGGTCAGATACGCCCGCCCGATCATGCTCCGAGATAACACTTCTGGCGCAAGTGACACAACCGTAGCCCAGAGGGCTAGCACCACACATGGGACAGAGTTTCACTCACCCAGATGGGGTCCCAAGCTCACTATCCCCAGAAGGCTCCCATTATGGTGATTTGGTACAAGGCACTAACGACCCAACCTGGCCAGCCCGCAAGAAATGATCCCTCTTAAGTGAGAGGGAGAGGGCTTGGAGAGAGAGGGGGGGCGGGAGCGAGGGGGGGGTGGCCAGAGGCCGAGAGGAACGACAACCCTTAATATCAAGGGGCCCACCTGGAAGACACAAAGTGAACAAGTTATAAGTATCCCACAGCACATGCCCAGCGCATAAAAGACAATATGTCAAGAGGGACTCACGACACCGCTCAAAGGGCCGACAGAGACGACAGCAGCGTGCAGGAGGAGAAGATAGCGCGGATCAGCCAGCAGCACACGTTCCTCGAGGGGCGTGCCCCGCCCCCCCCCCCGACGGCGCGAAAATCGCGTTGGCCCCCGGGATGGCGGAGGGCCCCGCAACATCAGGCGACCCACGAAGGAGCCCAGCAGAATCTCCAGCCCGGTGCCCTGGCGCAGCCTGGGCCAGCCGGCAGCACACGCGCACCCGGTGGCGGGGCCCACAGCCCCAGACATAATCCACCCGTGCCGACGTCCTCCGCCTCCCTCTCAGCGCAGCAGCATGAAGGAGAGGGGAGAGAGCAGAGCGACGAGGGAGCGAGGAGGGTGAGCATGTGAGGTAAAAAATCTGTAAAAAACACAGGAGGGTAAATATGTGAGGTAAAAAGTCAGTAAAAAACACAGGAGGGTAAATATGTGAAGTAAAAAGTCAGTAAAAAAAAAAAAACAGGAGGGTAAATATGTGAGGTAAAAAGTCAGTAAAAAACACACCAGCATGCAAGGGACAGCAAGTCCAGTCAATTAACACCAGCACAATACAACAATAAAGCTTGTGGGGCAGGGAGGGCATAAGCCCCGTGGGCATATATTGGTTCCCCCCCCCCCCTAGATAGGCTCATCATCAACCTGTGGCCGGCTACCCTTTGGGCGGGGTCTGCGGCTCAGAGCCTAGCTCTGCCAACGCCTGACCCCGGCGTTCACCCTACCTTCACCGCCCCGATCAGCCGAAGCTGGGAGGCGATAGTGGGTCCACGGGAACGGTGGCAATAAGGTTGCAGCGGCCGACGGGCTAGGAGGCCCCGCTCAGCTGCAGTATCCAGGAGAGAGTATCCATACGATCCTTATGCAGAAGACTGCAGTACGAACACTGGGGAATCCTAGAGAGACACCTGTTTTATAGGAGGCTGGGAGGAGCGACAGCTTTTGATCCTGCAGTCAGGCGCCACCTTGCGGTGGATTATCCAACTGTCATTACATCTGGGACGACCTGGACTGGATATAGTGAAAAAGAAAAACAATTTGTAAGAGAAATTCCTATCCTTTATATGAATGCTGCCCTGTTATGAGGGGCATTAATATGTAGGATAGGAATTCCTCTTTAAAAAGGTTTTTGTTTTACAGGTGCACTGCCACATGGACCCTTGCAACTCTAAGCTTGGTTTGTGTCCTTATCCACAGGGACACTAGACTATGCCACCAGGCCTATCACAGGTTTCAGTTGTGTCCCCGTCATTTCCTTAAACACAAACATAGCTGTGACAGGTGTTTATTGAAACTTATGATGGGTCAGAATTTGTAATTTGTGTGCCTTAATGGCACTCACCTTTTGTCTCCTGCAGCTGATTGGTCAGACTCGGAGTCGGAAATGATTCTGTGTCAAGCTCACACTCTCACCATCATAGGAGTCCTGCCACGGCATTCATTGAATTGCATTGTAGTGAATGGAGAGGGAGCGTGGCCAAGGCCCTGTGATGGCGAATGTGCTTTTTCAAACTTCAAGTGGGAAAAAACTGCAGAGGGAAATATGTTTTATAATATAGTATATTATTCAAATATTTATTTTTTCTGTAGCCTAAAATATAATAGCATTTACCTTTTACAGATGATAGAAAGTGTATATATTACAGTAACAGACTTCAGAAGTAGGAATTGTAGTGTATTTAGTTTAAAGCCCACAATAACTCCCTTGGCCCTGACTAGGGTTGACAGGGTTGGCCATTTTGGTTATGCAAAACAATGCATATTTAACCCTGCCCCTTCCATAGCTTTCCACTTTTCATTACTTACTTTTTTGTATTACTTATAATTAGAGATGTGTGAACCCCCCCCCCAGAGTTCTGATCTGGCAAGTTCGGCAGAACTTTTAATACATTCCATGAACCTGGTCCCCATTGAAATCAATGGGGCCCTATTTTTGTGGGGTGGCTGTGGCGGGGGGCGCAGAGTGTGCAGCCGAAGCAGGCTGCTTTAAGTTACCTCTGACCATGATCCTCTTTCTGTCAGAGGTGGCGGTGTTTGTAACCGTCTCCAGTCGGGGCTACAGAAAGATGGCCGCTGGCTCCCATGAGTGAGGGCACTTCTAGTGCCAGCACTACGGTAGGAGTGTCCTCACTCATAGGAGATGGTGACCATCTATTTGTAGCCCCGGCTGGCTTCAAACACCACCCCAGCTGACAGAAGAGGATCGGGCAGAGGTGAGTTATAGCAGCTTCCTGCTGCTGCAACCTTAGTTGAAGCGGGTTGATGGGCAGCCCATCAACCAGCTTTTCAGTGTCCGGGCCGGACACCGAACTCGAACACGAACTTCTGGCTTTGGGTTCGCCGATCTCTACTTATAATGTTTACAAAAATCTTTTGCTGGCTAAATATAACAGGGGTGGAGAATTTGGGTTGTTTGTTTCACAGAGGCAGATCTTATAAAAAGAAAGTAAAAACCCAAATACAATGCCTTCAGAGATTTTGTATTTTTCACAAAGATGCTGCTTCACAAAGATGGATGTTGAAAACAAAGGAAGCCATCCTGACTTAGAAGAAAGAGTCCTTTTGAAGTGAAGGAAGCAGAAATTTCCCAAGTGGGCCTGTGTTGGCTTGATGCCTGGCCTAACAACTTTATTGCCTGTAAAGAAGCTAGTGTTTCCCTGACGTGTCCTCAAGTACCACCTGCAGCTCATGTTCTACGGCACTAGTGACGCCCCAGTTACTACACCCGTGCTTATCCTAGAGCAGTGTTTACCAACCAGTGGTGCAGGAACCACCCGTAAACAAGAACAGGTGGTACGTTCTGAAACTACAGAATGATCTGTACCCCAACCTGATCTACTGTCAGCATTACTGTACCTAAACGTACGGCATGGCCTCTAAGCCCTGGGTTATAAGCTCTTATGCCCAGTTCCCCGGACTGGTTGCCTTTTTGGGGGGAGGACCACACATTTTTTTAAATTAACATTTATTATTAAAAAACAAAAAAACTAGTACAATTTACTGACAGTGATTGATTCAAATGTCATGCGAGTTGTAAAATCACTTGTATCAAGTATTCTCACCATGAATTCTCACTTCTATATATTTGTTAGTAAATCATTACAACTAAATGCTGGATGTTCAGCTATAAATGCATTAGATAGGATCACCCACATTTTAACTTTTCATTACAGCTGTAGTTCTGTAGATGGGTCAGAAATACAGGCTGCTCTGGATGTTCAGGAATTGGGCCTGTGGTGAGTTTCTCCAGCATTCTGTCCTGGCGTAAGTCCTCAGCTTCAGTGTCTGTCTGTTGTGACCTGTTTGTCCATAACATCAATCTTACCTCCCTCTGTATCTCAGTACATTACTCTGTGTCTAACTTGCTTTTCCTAATAGCATAGTACAATGTCCACAAACATGATTTATTTGTCCCATGGCACCGATGGCTGTGTGAGAGAAGCCACAGCTCGTGGCGCGTTCTAAACAGAACATATATCACGTACACTGATTAACTGCTTGACAAATGGAATGATTTCATACATTTCTTGAACTGAATACGTTTGTTTTCCGAGAATGATATATAATGTTTTTCTATGAACATTCTAATATATTATACAAATGCTCAATCCAACCAACATTACAATATATTACACAAGTGCTTACTCCAACCAACATTCTCTCTCATTGAGCTTTATGAAATAACAATTACATAAAACCAGTACAAAAAATAAGAATGTCAGGGCAGACCAGTATTCTTTATTCATTTTGTATTGAGTTTTAAGCATCAGTAAATTCCTGGGACATAAGGACTGAGTTCCAGACTGTCCTATCATGGTGGTGTTCTTAAGCTGACGAGAACATTGCAAAGGAAAAGCAGAGCCAACATATCTACTCTTGATGGCCAAATGTTCATGCATTTCTCATTAATTTATGCTCTTATCAGAGGATCCTGCATGTCTCTGAACTTGTTACTATCCATTAGAAATTAGCGCATTTCTTTCAAACTAATTACCCCAAAAAACTCAGGTCTGTCATAATCAAATTTTATGAATCGCTCAGTTCTACTGCCTGAAGCAGCTTCTCGTCAAGCAGGTTCTGGTCAGCTTATCAGCAGACGGGAAGGAGGAACCTAGCCAGCCAGCACGTGATGGGCAGGCTCCCGGGTGGGTGGAGTACAATGTGTGCGTTAAAGAACGAAGCTCAGCATCAGTAACAGCGCCAGACCAGAAAAGCCCACCAGAAGTGATGTCACCCAGTGGAACACATGCATTTCTGGGCCATTCCAGAACTTTCAGTTTCCCCCAGTGAAGCCATTCTTTTGTTGATGTTGACGTATGCTTTGCTGATAGTTGAAATTCCTATTTATCACTTTTTGTCTAATGCCTTTTTTGTACCCTGTGTTGTAAGCTGTTTACAGACCCTGGATTTGCTGTAAAATGCAATTAGGAAAATATCAGGGAAATTTATATGTGCAGAATCACTTTCAATGATTGTAGCTGTGTAAACTATTTTTATTGTTTTTTATATGGCCCCATCTTTATCCATAGTGCTGTACAAAGTAGTACAGTGACAGAAAGGGTGAAAAATACAGAACATACTGAAGACTATTACAAATAAGATACTACAAAGTTGAATGCTTTGCAACCAGGAGGGAGAGCACTGTCCTTATAAGCTTACAGTCTAAAGAATGGGGCATGTGCTCTGTGGAGGTCCTTTAAGGTTAATGGGTGTTGGCTCTCTACGGTGGCTGAAACCCAATTGTTGGGGTCCCCCACACAATAACCCCCTGTAGCCCAAGAAAACCCACCAATTTTCCATGCTACCCCTAGCAAAATTGAGTGAGTTTTAAGGGTTTTTAAACCTAGATTGTTGGATAGGATCAGCGGAGGCATAACAGAGGAGTGGGGAGGCATGTGGGAAGTCCAGGAGGCAAGAGTGAGAGAAGATGACCATGGTGGAGGACAGGATAAAGTCAGAGACTGAGGGAGAGGTTGTGTCTGGGCTTTCTGACATCACTGTGTTAGAGATTAAATGTAAGGAGAAGCCTAAGTGGAGAGAGCTTTGTAAGTTAATGTTTGGATTTAAAACTGAATTATCTACGAACCTTGGAGCAAGATGAGGGACTGACTGAGGGCAGCAGCACTAGAAAAGTGAGAGGAGAGATGGATGAGGCAAGTATAGATCAGAGGGGTGCCAGTCTGTTTGCTGGTGGATCACAAAGGAGAAGTCTAGTACAGTAGTCTAGTTGGGATATGATCAGGGCATGCACCAGCATTTTGGTGGTGTCAGGCAAGAGGAAGGGATGGATATGGCAGCAGTTTTTCGGTTGGAGACAGCAGAAGGTGGCTTGGGAGGGAATGTGAGGATTGAACAAAAGATAGATCAGTCTAAAATGACACCTAGGCATTGAGCAGTTACTGTAGTTGTTGAGTTGTTAACAGAGATTGTCGTTTTAGAGAGGGGATCAGAGTTGAATGGTGGGAAAATGACCAGTTCTTTTTTTGTCTATGTTAAGTATTAATACTTACCATGTTAAATTTTCGTGTTAAATCTGAACACAACCACATCCCTATTTATAAGAGGATGTTCACACTTATGCAACCACATATATGTGTTATTTATATGTACCCCCTATAAATAGCTTCTTGTACAGAGTATGAATCACATTGAAGGTGGCCCCAATTGTTCTTGGTCTGATTTCTTAGTTAACAGAAACCTCTTAACAGGGTTATTCTATATTGACGGTATTAGTACAAGCTTATTAAAGTCTCTCATGTTTTCATATAAGCAGAAAACATATCTTCTCTTTTTGCCAGAGCAAAATAGACATGAATAATAATGTTAGGGACCCTCTGGACAGGCTGCAGAATGTCAGAATGCCCCCAAAATGTCAACACTATTTTATAAGGATTTTTGGAGGGATATAGATCAAATTTTTTATATTTCTTCTGAAGTATTCAGGACTGACGGCCTGCGCCTGGATGTTCTGGGTTGCATATTACTTTCCAATAGCTTTGTGTAACGGTTTGCCATCTCTATGGTAAATCATTTAGCACTTTTCAGATATTTATATTTTTTCTAGCATTGTGTTTTTAGAATTTATTTAGTTTAAAGCGGAACAAAACCCGGGCATTTCACTTTCCTAGGTTTTGTTCCATGCCCCCATGCTCCATGCTGTTTGAAACCCCCAGGAGGCCGCAAAAAACTCACCTTGCCACTTTCCAATGACGTATGCGCGGGCTCTTGTCCAATGAGAGCCGCCTGCGGTGGGTGGCTCTTATTCTAAATCAATGGGAAGCGTGCACTGCCGGATCCCCTGCATCCTGTGTGTGTTCCTGAATGGCTGGGACGGGAGCACACTCACAACGCTGGGAATGCAGAGGATTCGGCATCACGCACCCCCGTTTTAAACAATGAGAGCTCTCTGCCAAATGATGTCATAGCAGGCAGCTCTCATTGGACAAGAGCCCGCGCATGCACCATTGGAGCAAGGTGAATTTTTTTGGGCTTTCACACAGTGGCCGACCCCGGAATCGTTTATATTCCAGGCCGGCCACTGGTGGGTTTTGTTCCGATTTAATTATTAAAAAACACAAAAATTCCTCCTTTTGACTGTGATCTCTGTCCAGAAAGGCACCACTGAGGCTGAGCAACAGCATAAGTTGAATCTACTAATGGACAATAAGAAGATGTAAGTAGATTTTTGTAGCAGTGCAGTATATTTAAGCATTTGCCTTGACCACCCAGATCCCATTTACAGGAACATCTCAGAAAGAAGGTTACATGAGCCTGTTTTCTACTCATGCTGGCTGTCAGGGGCTGCATCTTTCATTCACCAACACTTTGCATTGCTTAATAAATCCTATTGAAATTGCTTCCTTTTTCTATATTATTTTTTCACCTAATGTGCACTTTATTTACTTCGAAGTGCACTTTTTGCACCTAGTGATAAAACCCTTAACCTTCAAAAATATACCCCATCCCTCAAACCCTTATCAGTAAGCAACAAGTCCTATTTTATTTAAAACAGAGGTCTCAATTGCACACATTTGCAATTACATGTGGAAACAGCTCGTCCTGTCAAGGACCTGTGTGAATGCGAACACTGCTCCTAATTAAGAGACATCCACATTTGTGGACAGAGAGCAAGAACATGGATGTGCCCCCCTGACAACACAGAGAATGGATCTCCATTCACTATTTATATGGAAGAGGGGTAGTCACTGCATCAGCATAGCAATGGCTTCATACAGTACTTTCTCTTTGTAGTGTCCCTTATGTTGCAATTTTATTGGCGTAGGTGGTTTTTAGAACAATGCAGCACATCTATATGACAGTCCTGTCATTCTCTGCTACCAACAACCAAACAGATTAGTTACCCGATAAAACTGGTAAATTCTTAATGCATCTTTCTTTTTTTTTTTTTTTTATGTGAGTCACTCTGCAGCTGGATGTCAAAGTATTTCATTAGTCATATACTATGGCAGGAAATATTTCCTCTCAAACATTGATTCCCATGAGGCATAAGCTTCATATTTAAAGCAGGGCTATACTCTCAAATGATCCCCCTCCTGCCACTCTCTTCCTCAGGATTACTTATTCCAACACAGAAGCACCACATACACACACACAAGGCCGCCAACGTTTCTCCAGTAGTGACTGCTGCCTGCAGCAGTGTGAGGGCATGAACTGGGTCAGGTAATTCCCAGGAAGGATGGCAATGGGAAAGGGGTTTTGGGATCTGAGGGCCTGTCACAATCCAGTGGTCTGGATCTACTTTAACAAATTATGTAGAGCAAGACAAGTTTTGTTGCTGCGAAGAATAGCACACCAAAATATTTTATAAAGACTTCCTGCAAAGGTGGATTGGGGGGGGGGGGGGGGTTGATATTCATGCCCAGTGAAGCCCACAGGGATTTTATCAGGGAGTGAAGGGGTATGGTTTCTGCATTTTGCATTCACTGACTGCCTGCTCCTCCAGAGATGTGTCCTGAGCTCCATGAACTTGCAGCTCCTTTGCCCTCTCTCCTACCGCCTTTCCTTCCCTGTCATTGCCTATTTGTGAAGGCTGCTTCCACTTGTTACATTGTAGTCATTGCCTGGCTGCTCCTCTTCACTAAGCAATGCAAACAGTGGCCATGTAAAGCTCACCGGTGCTGCAAAAGGCAGCCACAGCAGTGTAGTGCTCCATCAGATCAAAGCAGTGAGTGGAGGGTGGTGTTAGAAGAAGCAGTCTATAGGCTGAAGTAAGGTGGGCTACATGCTGGAGGCTACACCCAGCCCAAGTATACCTAAAGCAGTTTGGCCCACCATGATTTCCCCCTGTGATCCCTATGACCAGTCCAAGTGTTGAAAGCACAGCCTGATTGTAATGTAACTTATCTGGGATAATTTTAGTAAATAATGCTCAAGTGATTTAGAAAAGCTGTCCTGTAGATTCTATGGCCTCAATTCAATAAGAGTTGAAAAAAATTCTCCCGGTTGTAAAAAAATCATGATAAAAAATCCTGAGAATGTCACTGTTAGTAAATCACCAGATAGCAAGACAGTGAAAGCCAATGACAGCTTTTACTACAGTTTAAAAAGGAGTAAACAGTTCTCTACTTTACTTAAGAGTAAAAAGTGGTGATTCAGAAACAGTGAAATTGTCAGAATTTTTTCTCATGAATTGAATTTTTTTCAACTAGTAGATTTTTTTTCAACTCTTACAATTAAGAGTTGAAAAAAATTCTCATGGTAGTAAAAAATACAGGTAAAAAGGGGTAAAAAGATCAGTGCTTATCTCAGGTGTAAAAAAGGTGCCATTGGCTTTCATTGTTTTCCTGTCTGGTGATTCACCCATGTGTCAGATCTAAATATATAGGAAATATATTATAGTCACTAGATGAAATGAACAGAAAGTTTTTTATTTCTCTAACGTGATGGCAAATTCCTAAGGAATCTTATTTTTCACTATTGCTTTTGATGTGTTTTGAGTTGGCCTGTATCAAAATATACCCTTATAAGGATACTTGTGAGCATAGTGATCCAATTAGGTTTATATGTGATGACATATATCGCTAAGAACTGACATGCATGCTTGTTAGAAGCATTGTCAAACATCCCTTAACCTTATGCCATACTGGCACGCAACATACACTGGCCTGTTTCTGCCAGGATACAGAGTGGATAGCATAGGGAGGTCTCTTAAATGCAGACAGCAGCATGTGAAGCCCCTAGAAATATATATAATGCCATAAGCTTGCAGTATGTAATATCCCCAGACATACACCTTGTAAAAAATAAATCAATTTTCTTTATGTGTTATCAACTATTTATTCTATGGGGGTTGTGCGTTTGCCAGCGCTTGAACACAGCACATTTCTTATGCTGGACGTTATGCCCAATTACTTACGTGATATATGTTCTGCATGGCTCACAGTATTATCAGGAACTCAGAAATGTAATCTGACACATCTAGGGCTCATACATTCAAGTCACCCCTGGCTCATTTATCATATGAGATGGTCCAATATATCAATGTGTCACACATAGATTGAAATGTCTAGTGGTATAGTCAGTTTATTGCCCTGGAAATATGTACAAGTTAAAGAGGAACAACACACCCAACTTTGACTCTTTGGGGTGTTGTTCCTCTATGCCCCAGTTTGTGTATCTCCCCCAGGTCGCCCTATGCACTCACCTTCCTGTCGCTCCCATGGTGCACACTCGGACAAGCTCAGCCAATCAGTGCACTCACTTTCACTCGGCTCCACCTGGATGGCTAACCAGCCATGTTGGGCTGAAGGTAGCCGAGTCCACCATCAGCCGCATGAGACGTAGCGAGGCTCAGGAAGAAGATGAGTGTATCGGGGCTTCGGGGTGGGGGATTTCACATCGACGCATCCTGAATTGTGGTTCAAGGGGTGGTTCAAGTCTTTTAGATCCTTTTTATAGTGGACCCACACCATTTTTCCGGATATCAGATGCAGGTGTTGGTACCACTGCAGTAAGACATTGGGGGGACATGCAGAATTCTGGAGCCCTCACCCACCGTATCACCGGCTTTCCAGTTGCAGAAACTGAGAATGCACCAACTACCCACGTGAGCGCAGGGTGGCTAATCGCTCGGGGCTACCAGAGAAAATCATTCTTCAGCCCACCAGAGGAAACCATTTTAAGGGCCCACCTGGGGGAAATATTTTTTTTAGCCAACTCCAGGAAAGCATTCTTGGGCGCACCAGAGGAAATCATTTTTGGAGCCCACCAAAAGGAATTGATTCTTGGGGCCCACCAGTGGAAATTCATTATTGGGGCCTACCAGAAGAAATCATTCTTGAGGCCCAGTGCTTACAAAATAAATACATTAACAGGTCACTTTAGGCAAAGCAAAAACACCAAGTTAGTCTTGGATCTCGTTTACTGCCCTGATGATGGTATTGAGTCAGAGCAGAGGATTCTCTGCTGCTCAAGAGGGCCAGTCTAACACTGTATATACGTATGAATGATACACCCATACCTTAGATCCCCCCCCCCCACCCCCCAGTCCCCCACAAGCTAAAATACAGAATGCACACTTATCCTTCCCTCCCTTATAAGCAAATCCACCCAACCACATAAAAATAATTGGCAGCGTGGGGGAGTTGCATGTCTTAAATGCTGATGATAGTCTTAGAAGAATGCTTACTTTACAATTAACCAGCTCTGGGAAACTTTCAGGGCCTATTTTTATGTCTCAGCCTCCATCCTTCATGGAGCTTAAAGGAGCATTATCGCAAAAAATAGCCCAATGATAAAAATCAATATAAATATGCTGGATGGCGGGAGGAGAGGTCACTTATACACTCGGCATCAAGAAATATCCCGCCAGGCTTGTTCGTTTTATTTTAATGGAAGGAAGAGGAATTCAGGGGTGACAGATTCACTAAACCTGGGAGTTTGGAAGGAATTTTATTTAGTTTGGGTGTATAAGTGAACCCTCTTCTCAATAGCCGATGTGTTTATATGGATTTTTAATTATACACAATTTTGCAATAGTGCTCCTTTAAGAATTTGATAGAGACATCACATGACACTATGCAGGGAACGTTGAGAAGGTAGGTTCTGCAGTAGATGTTTTAGGGCTGGTTGGGTTCACTTACTTAATGTCAACCTGACTGCTTCCCCCCCCCCCCCTGCACTGCCAGTGATATTGTTTTAGCTGAAGGGGAGATTTGCGGGGGGGGGGGGGAATGAAAGTGGCCAGCACCTAAAAAATATATCCTTTCCTTTACAGTACAGTAGTAGCTCCCCACAACCTGCAACCCTAGACACTGGACCGCCAATGCCTAATAATAAATACAGTACAGGGTGCAAGTTGATTGACCAGTCAAACTTTCATCATAAGCCTGATTAGGGAGAGACCCATGTTACAGGGATTAAATGGGTCGTCTACTGCAAGGGATTCTGGGAGAAATGCCAGTATCCTTGGCTTGTATGTCCCATGAAAATACTTTCCATTTTTTACGAAAGCACTCTCTGACCAGTCAAACTTTAACATAATTTGCCTGACAGCTTACCTGATGCAGTGCCAACCCCATGCCGCCTCTTTGCTTTGCATTTCTTCTTCCTCTTCCCCTGCCGGCCTCCAGTGCCTCCCACTTGATCCAGACCACAAATACAGCCCTGAAGCTCGCGTCAAGTAGACACCCCATATGTTGGCTAGAAAAGAGCTCTCCACACTGTCAGTGAGTCTCATCTCAATTGAATCCATTGCATAGTGTGCTTGTATGGCTCAGCCCTGCCACTCTCATCTCAGATGAGCTGAAACTGTAATTTATAATTACTCTGGAAGCATAGCTTTGTTTCATAATGGAAAAATAATGAGAACCAGCCATGTGTAGCCCTACACAATGGAGATACTTTTGAGTGTGGCTGGACAATGTCTTTAAGTGTAAATAAAATCTATGAATATGTTATGCGGCCAGATAGCCTGGGCTGGAAAAACACTGTATGCACAACATGCAGCCAGTAAACATGAATATAGACCATGTTTGGACTCCAAGATGAATGACTAATGGCTTCTCTTTGAGCACAGATAATTATGACTATTGTTCACTCTGTAAATACACAGTTATCTGGAATCCTTTCAAGTTCTTTCAGCCCTTTCTTTTATAGCACGGTCTGAGCTGATGAGAATGATGAGGTGCATAGCATGCAGCATTTACTATACATTCCGGTGATAATTATACACATTACATTCTACTTCTACCTTCTGTAATTTATTTTAGATACATGCAACTCATCAAAGTCATTGCAGTTACTGGATGGACTGTATGATGCTCACCTTTCTGTCACAAGGCAGCGGTGCAGTCAGTATACCTATAGATTAATAGGCTCCTTTCAGTCCCTGGCTTCCCATGGGTCTCAGATCACAATCTGTCTAAGTATAGTGGCTCCTGCCTTGACGTAGCAGTGCCTCTGACCTCTGAACCATTCATCTTGGACCAAGTTCTTGCCCAAGCTTCCCATATTTCCCTCCTGCCTTGCCATTGCCTCTGACCTCTGAGCAATCCAGCCTGGGTCAACATCTTTCATAACTTTCCCACCTGTGCCTGCTGGCCTCACCTTGCCATTGCCTCTGACCTTTGAGCAATCCAGCCTGGGTCAACATCTTTCCCACCTGTGCCTCCTGCCCTGACCTTGCATTGCCTATGAACTGTGAACAATCCAGCCTGGACCAACACTTTTGTCTAATCTTTCTGTATGTGCCTTCTGCCTTGAACTAGCATTGCCTCTGTCCTCTGAACAGTCTTGCCCAACAATTTAACCTGTGCCTCTCGCATTGACCTTGCACTGCCTCTGGCCTCTGAAGCTTTCAGCTTGGACTTACGTCCTTTCATCCTAACTTGCCTAATTTTCAAATCTGTGCCTTGTTCCTTGTCTTTGCATTGCTTCTGACCCCTGAACCATACAGGGTCGGACAATGTCTTGCATGACCTTGTCATCTGTGCCTCCTGCCTTGACCTTGCATTGCCTCCGACCTCTGAATCATTCAGTCTGGGGCAACTTGTTTTCTGGAACAGCCTGACATGGATTGACAAAATTCATTTGCCTATATCTCTGAACTCAAACTCCAAATACATCAAAGCAGTAGTGAAATACTAGCAAGCCTGACACCCCTGTTTTCAATCTGTCTGGTTGGTCTCTAGTCTCCATCTGTGCCTCCCAGTAGTTGGATACTATACTGTATGCACCAAAGCCCTTGAGCCCTTAAGTGATGACTTAGTTTAGGGGAGATGCAAAGTGTACTATGCTTTTCTAAAGACTGCAAAGGTAGAGCATAGAGTGTAGGACATCTCACTAGGTCAAGGCAGATCATTACATGGGCATTATGGAACTGATCACAAGCCCATGTTTTTTTCTGGCAGCTGGCTATGGTTTGAATGAGCAAGTTTCTTCTCCCCCAACATCATACTGAATGTAGCCAGTTGCTCACTTTACCCCATGAGGACATGTTGAAGCCTAGCTGTGTCTCCTCAAATGGTGACTTTCCTCTGTCCTCATCTTTTGAATTACCTTCCTTCAGTCACAATAGAGTAAGCATGCTTATTGATTGGAAGGAGGGAAGAGTCCCCACAACTACAAGGCTGAGTGGTCTTAACTCAGTCATCAAGGAAGGGGCGTAACTTTGGTGGCAGTGTGGAACCACATCAGGGTCCAGAAGGTCATTATCGTTGCTCCTTCACCATATTTATCAGATTTGTACTTGATTGGCAACATTTAGAGAAAGGAATCATCATTCATCACTGCTGTTTTAGTCTTTGGTTGTCTAGTTGCATCCAAATTAGTTAAAATACAGAAAAAGGTCACTGTATGAGCCTTGACAGGGTCCCATATAATGTTCGCATCAGGGCCATGTTACATTTAGTTACGTTAATTAATCTAGGCATGCTGGAGCCTGGATAAAAGTATACAGCACGTCCTGTTTCACTTTACGTCTGGGTTATCCGCCACAAGGTGGCGCAGTGGACTGCAGAAAAGACTTGTGGCATCTCCCGGCCCTATAAAAGGCCAGGAACTCCCACAAATTCCCAGTTTCCTTCTGCAGTCTGGACTGCGAAGATAGAAGATGGCTCTCTATATTGCGCAGGCGAGCGGGGCTTACCAGCCTGCGGCCCTGCAGGACTATTCCCACCCGTTCTGGACCCACTGCCTCCCAGCCTCAGCTGCCTGGTTCGGGTGAAGGTAGGACGGCACCAGGGTCAGGTGCTCGGGGGAGCCCTGCTCCAACCGCAATCCCTGTACCATACAAGGGTAGTCGGTTCAGGCTTATGGTGAGCCTTCTTTGGGATGCCCTTCCCTGCTATCAGGTATATTTTGTGCCCTTCCCCCCCCCCACTCCCTCCCAACGTCTGCCTTGGGCGCCCCTGCCGCTGCTCTCTCCCCCTCGTTCTCTCCCTGGGGAGTTCTCCGGGGGGGGGGGGGGATTAGGGGCGGTGGTGCCCTGAAAGGTGTTTGACTTGTTTAGCTGTGCTTTGTCACTGTCCTGATGTGCACTCGCCGCCGCGGCGCTTTGTACAGGTGGCGATGTGAGCTGAGGTAATTCACTGCGCTGTCATGGCACTGGTGAGTCATGTGACCGGCGATTTCGCTCTCTTTGGGGGGCAGGTCCCGCCGATGACGCTTTCTGCGTCATACCTCCGCTGCCCGTCCCTCCAGGTCCGCTGCGGCGCCATTTGGATTCTGTAGTGTGCTGGGGCCCTCATTTCTACGCTGCTGCTGCACGCTGCTTTTCCGGTCTGGTCCTTGGTGCAATCGGCCCTCTTGGTCCGTGATTCCCCTTCGGGGTTGTATTTTATTGCTATTTAGCCGCGCTATGGAATATTTATGTATTTTTATTATGTCTTTCAGGCGGGATAACCGTGACTGTGGTTTCTCCCGGCCCTCCCCCCTTTTATCTCCCACCTTCCCTAGCGGGTGTCTGGGCATCCCTGGTTGAGGGGGGCATCCCGGGTGGCTCTTACTAGCCTTAACCCTATACTGGCCATTGGGCCTATGCTAATCACCATATGGAGGCTTCCGGGGATAATGTGCTTGGGGTTCCTTCGGGACAAGCCCAACTGTGTGCCGCGTGTGGGGTATCCCCAGTGAATGACGGTGTCAAGGTATGTGTGCCCTGCGCCCAGAAGGTCTTTGCGCTGCAGTTTGGGTTGCCTGCTACGCTGCCCAGCTCTGCGCCCCCTTCTACATAACCTACCCCCCCGCGCCTGCATTTGACCCCTAGTGAGGGACATGCTAGCGAGGAATCACATTATGACTTGGCTTTGCGGGTGGCCAGCCTGGAAAGGCATATTACTGGGCCTGCCCCGCATAAGGCTTCTGGCAAGAAGCGGCATTTAACTCCCGCTGTTTCCCTTTTTCCTGAGGAGGATGAGGGACATTATTCTTTCCCTGGCCTTTACCCCCTAGAAGAGGGGGAATTTTTCTCTGATTCTGATTCCTCTGAGGAAGGCAGGAGGTTTATGGCGGTACTGGGTCTCCTTTTGAAGAAGATCCATGGTCTCCCAAGGATACTGATAGGCTGTTGGCTCACATTTTTGAAGTGCTATGTATTACCCCTCCTGTGCCGACTAAAAAGCAGCAGGGTGAGCTTTTTCACAATGTTAAACAACGCTTGGAGTTCCCTGAGCAGAACCACTTTAATAATTTGGTGCTCAAGGAGTGGGAACGTCCTAGCAGATTGTGACAGAAGGTATCCCTTCCCTGCTGATGTGGTTAAGCGCTGGTCGTGTCCCCCCGAGGTGGATGCTCCGGTGCTTGGGTTGTCCAATACCTCGGTCATGCTTTCCCCTGACGCTTCTACTCTGAGGGATGGTGAGGACCGGCGTGTGGATCAGCTGGCCTGGCTATACGCCGCTCTGTTTGGCTGCGTCAGTGGGCGGCTGATAATGCTGCTAAGAAGGCTCTCACTGGATTCCCCTTTACTGAGCTACGGCTCTTTGGTGAGTGTCTGGATCTGTTTGCAAAGGATGGTAGGCTGCCTCAACGTAGGAGGCAGCCGCGGCCCTTTCGGGGGGCTGGTTCTTCCCTCCTTCCGTGCTCCCAGGTCTGGCCGGGGTGCACCATTTGCGGGGACACGTAGAGACCCTTGGGGCTGGGGTAGAGGCCGTGGACGTCCCGGTCTCTCATGGGGTCCCAAGTCCAAATCTTCCCCCAAGCCCCCTCAGGCATGAGGAGGCGCCCTCACCCATCCGGGTGGGGGGAGGGTTGCGTCTCTTTGCTCACTTCTGGAGACTGCGCGTCTTAGACCGGTGGATTCAGGAGGTGGTGTCCTCCGGGTACCAGATAGAGTTTGCCGCCTGGCCTCCCCCAAGATTCATCAGATCCCGGATGACTCAGAACTCACTGTCAGCTCAGGGCTTGCGGTCCAAAGCCTTTTGGAATTGGGTGTCATCTGCCCGGTGCCCTTCCGGGAAAGGGGCAGAGGCTTCTATTCCAATCTGTTTACGGCCCATCCTGGATTTGAAGCGTCTCAACTATTTTGTCAGGTTCAAGCATTTTCGCATGGAGACTCTGCGCTTGGCGGTCAGTACCCTGCGGCCGGGCGTTTTCATGACTTCTGTGGACATCAAAGATGCTTACCTTCATGTTCCAATCTTTCCAGGTCATCAGAGATTTCTCAGGTTTGCTCTGAGGGATCAGCACTACCAATTTGTGGCCTTACCGTTCGGTCTTACCTCGGCTCCTCGGGTCTTCACCAAGGTTCTGGCGGGGGTGATGGCTCTGTTGAGTTCTCGGGGTATAAGTATTCTTCCTTATCTGGACAACATTCTGATTGCGTCTGAGTTCTTCCATCAAGCCAAGCTGGATACCCAGATGGTGGTCTCCACACTTGAGTCCTTCGATTGGGTGATCAACCGTCCCAAATCTTCACTGTCTCCGTCCTTGGTGAGGTCCTTTCTGGGCATGACTCTGGATACATCTCAGGTCAAGGTTTTTCTGCCTCAGTAGAAGGTGGAGAGCCTGCAGACGCAGGCACGGTTTCTACTTTCTTGTCCTCATCCCTCCATTCGGCAGGGGATGCAGCTGGTGGGGCCTGATGGTGTCATGCTTCGAGGCGGTCCCCTAAGCTCAATTTTACATGAGACCTCTTCAGCTGCCCCTCTTGTCAGTGTGGGATCGGGACCCTGTGTCCTTGGATCAGGAATTTGCTCTGTCCCCTCTGGTCAGTCAGTCCCTCTCGTGGTGGCTGGACTCAAGGAATCTTCTAGTGGGCAGGACATTTCTGGACCTAGGAAGGGTTTGCCTCCGGCTAAATCCACTATCAGCAAGTGGATCCGTCAGGCGGTGGTGCAAGCCTATTCTGCTAAGGGGAAGGAACCTCCCTTCCGCCTTACTGCTCATTCCACTCGTGCTATTGGTGCTTCTTGGGCTTTTCAGCACCAGGCTTCTGTTGAACAAGTTTGTAAGGCTGCAACTTGGTCTTCTGTTCATACTTTTTCTAAGTTTTACAAGGTTGATGTTAGGGCCTCAGCTGATGCTGCTTTTGGCCGCAAGGTTCTTCAGGCGGCAGTGGTTTAAACTGCCTGCCATTGCTCTTTGGGGATCCCACCCTTCTTTACGGCCACTGCTTTTGGATGTCCCAGACATAAAGAATTTAGTGAAACAGGACGTGCTGTATACTTGGAAAAATACAATTCTGTGAGTACTCACCTGTAGAATTGTTTTTGTAGTATACAGCACGTCCTGTTTCATCCCTCCCTTGTTATCATTATTCTTGGTTACCTCTGTATGGTAATTTGTTCAAATGTTTGGTTGGGGTTTCCTTCATTATTATTATCCCAGCTTCTTGTCTAACTGCTTTGTAACACTGGGAATTTGTGGGATGTTCCTGGCCTTTTATAGAGCCGGGAGATGCCACAAGTCTTTTCTGCAGTCCACTGCGCCACCTTGTGGCGGATAACCCAGACGTAAAGAATTTAGTGAAACAGGACATGCTGTATACTACAAAAACAATTCTACAGGTGAGTACTCACAGAACTGTATTTTTTAGTACCACTCTCCATTTTCTGATTATATCAAGTAACACCTGTCAAGTACCACCTGGGTGGTGCATGGGCATTGTCAGTCACCTAAAACCACAAAACATACAAAACAGGTATTTAAAGTAAATGAATCACACAAAAAGTGAGTTGTTTGTATTTAAGGTGCAAATCAGGCTTGACTGAAGTATAGATGGCAGTAGATCAGGTTGGGGGTCAATTTGTAGCCTTGTCAAATACCACCTGATAGGATCCCGAGTACCACCTGTTAGGAATCCCTGGTGTACAGTATCTTTGAAAAATGTGCTTAAAGTCTAATATTAAAAATATGTTTAAATATGGTACAGAGTAAGTGAAAGGGTTATTCAGCCCATGTAAAAAATCCCATGAGCTTGTATTTACTGAAAAAAAGAAAAAACAGAGTCTGCCCTCTAAACCCGAGTATGGGAAAGAGTAGCAGTAACCACTGTATATGTGTCCAAAGCATTGCATGATGCATCAGAATAACTGCCATACCAATAATCTGGTATTCCAGCACAGGGTGGCTCAGAACAGAAGACAGGCCAGAATAGCTAAAAGGTTCTATAAAAACAAAATGATACATTCACTTAACTTAACTTCCAGTAAAATAAATAATAAAGCTAGGCTAAACTTATAGTCCGCCATCAATTTTCTGCCTTCATAAATAATTTTACGCCGTGCAAAAAGTTAAGGAGTAAAATGCCCATATCCAAAACATACAAATTTCAGGCGCCGAAAGCAAATGTAGCAGTACGGTAATGTTTCTGAATGGATTACTAATGACTAGTAAATGACTAGTTCATTATGGCTAAATACATTCAGGAATGCCCTAATTTCAAGAGAAAACAATACAGTAGTTATACACCCACATTTATGTGGACCTAAGCTTTTGTGGGATAATCTTAGACAAGCACATAATTAATTTACACAGTTTTATTTATTATAAGATTTATGAATTACGCAACCAGAGAAGAGCTTGTGCAGAGGTTCCTGACCGGATAGTTACCATGAACATTACGGGAACCACTGGTGATCATATAAAAGTGGACTCTAGTGACATCCCATTTTAAGATGAAAACCCATGATTTCCCTGTATACTCACCTCCAGCCTTAAATCCAAGGCTGTGGCTCAGCTCAGCACACTCTGCAGCACCCCACTCCTTTCACCCTGTGCAGCCCCACCAGTAGACATTCTTTCAAATTATGGGATTACGGCTTTTTGAGAGGGATCATCCTCATGCAGATGTTATGGAAGGCAGTATCTGTGCTCTTGAACTGGATGAGAGCAGACATCTTGCCACACACATTAGCGTCCTGCTTCTGAATAACCTATTCCCACATTCAAAACTGTCTCAAATCTCTGTGCAATCATCTCTAATTTCTAACCTGAATTGGAAAGCTATCAGTTTTGATGACATATTATTGCTCTGCTCACAGCAGGGGTCATCAAAATACATTTCCATTGACAGGATTCTCTGTGGCTGCCAACCCAAATTAGGATGCCCCACTGTGTAGCCCTAGGGATCGCCCAATCCACTCACCTTTTCCTTGAGCCCTGAGGCTGCATCCCTGCTTTAGCTGGATATGCACCCCCACCAGCCAAGTCTTGTAATGTATGTTTGTCATTTTTTCCCCCACAGCCTATCACAAAGCATTTCATTTTCACAGCTGTTTAAAATAGACCAAAACTAGACATAGCATCTTCCGGTAAATACTCACCCCTGGGCCATCCCAAATCGGAAGTTGTTACGCTGTGTGAAACCTGACCAGCAGCCTGAAGAACTTACCTTGGTGGCAAACCCATGGAGCATGTGCAGCCGGCATCGGCATCTCTCACATCCTTCTAGGTCTGTGTGACCACACGTCATCATAAATGAATGGCTGACCACGCACAGCCATAGAGGGATGCAGGGGGTGCAGTACACTGATCATAAGAGCCTCTAACACCAATACTGTTACTTTAACTGCTCATTTATATGCGTATCCAAAGAAGCTGATTTGCCATTGTGGGAATGCCGACAATGTATGGAAATCGGGTGACCAGTGTGGTTTCTTACAGTGGGATGCCCCAGGGGTACTGACTGAAACCTGGCATAGTAGAAGTCCTGGGTTTTGGTCCACTTTAATGACAGTTGTCCTTGCATGCCTTTCCATATGTCAACATAGTTCTGATAGCCGGATATATTAATCAGGATTAGAAAGGAGCTGTATTGACTTTTAATAAATAAGGCAGATTAGATAGAAAGAACCGCTCCCAGCATGGAGGTAAAGGCTGCTGTATCTGTCAGTGCAAAAATGCCTGCGTTCAGTGTCAGACTGGCACCAGAGGATCCCCCGGTGGGTCCCAGGCACTCAGAACAGTGATCAACGACTGAAACTGTTTCTGGCTTACCTGGATGGTTCTCTGAGTTTGTTATTTCCTCACCTAGTTACATTTGTTATTCAGTAAATAAATATCCAATTTTATATTATTACAATCGAATTTTGTTTTAGCTGAAGGCTGGCCCTATGGATATTTAGTCCCAAAAATGTTTTCCTCTGACTGGCTCAATGTTCTCCAGTGTGACCCTGCCTGTGTAACAATAGCTAAATAAACCCATAACCACAATAACAGGCATACGACATTTGCATAACACGTTTCCTCCTTTGTAAAGACAAATCTGGCCTCATTGCGCAATCCCTATTTATAGCCACTAAATAAAAGTGGAACATGCAGAAAATATTTTAATGTATTATTTATGTAGATGTCCTCCAGTTATAAAGATGCTTTATTATTCAGGTGTTAGTGGTTACATTTTACAGACATAGGGGTGCTGGAATAAATCACCTTGACCTGCACTACATGAACATACATGAATAATGCTTTTGCACCATCTAGTGGCTAATTCATGTAACTCCAAGTCAATGTCTTACAGTGTGTATGAGGCCTATTTGTGACAGTCTTTCATGTGCTAAATTTCAGTAAGCAAGCTTAAAGAAGACTGAAACCCACCTTGGAGTCTATGCTCCCTCCGGGGCACCCAGATGGGGGGTGCCCCGCTGTGTGAAACCCTGAAAACTCACCTTCGTTCCTGGTCCAGCAGCACATGTGCGAGCAGCGGCCGCATCACCGTTTTAGCAGGGCCGCGCCAGTCATTTGTGAATGGCCGGCATGGGCAGGTTACTTGTTAGAGAGTGGCGGCAGATTTGCATTAGAAAAGCTCCTGGACGAAGGGGCTCGGGCGGATCCGAGCGTGCTGATTGGACGATTGGCAGCACATGTGTCATAGGACCGGGAAAATAGGAATTTGTTCACACAGCGGAGCACCCCGATCGGGGGTGCCCCGCTGTGTGAACAAATTCCCATTTTCCTGGTAAGGGGAAAGGACCAAAACCCAGAATAGTCAAAATGCTGGGTTTTTGTCCACCTTAAAAATTGTGACAAATAATGCATTTATTTGAAGTTTTTCTGTACCTGGGGCCTGCAATTTAAAAAAAACTGTTTATGAACTTGCTTCTTCCAGTTCTTTGCACTTGTCTCATCTTAGTTAAACGACTGGGTGTTTCAAATGAGACAACTGTATTGCTTTACACTTAGAGCCTTATATATTTATTAATTATTTTGCAGCGGGCGCCAGATGAGCGGGTCCCACAAGCCGCTAGGGGTGTGAATTGGCAAGAATCTGGCGATACAATGTATTGGATATATCCCAATTCTGTCTCAAAGACAAAATATTACATTTTTTTAAATTACCGTATTTTTCGCCCTATAAGACGCACCGGCCCATAAGACGCACCTAGGATTTGGGGGAAAAAAATAAGAAAAAAAAATTTTTTAACCAAAAACGCACCATCACAGACAGTGTGGCATTCCCCTATCCAATTCCCATAGGCAGTGTGGGATGCCCCCATTCCATAGACAGTGTAGCATGCCCCCATCCCATTCCCCGTATATCCAGTGTGGCATCCCCCCTCCCATTCCCCATATACCCATTGGCTGTGTGGCATCCCCCTCTCCCCCCATTAGTATAGGCTGTGTGGCATCCCTCTCTCCCCATTCCCATAGGCAGTGTGGCATCCCCCTCCCCCCATTAGCATGGGCTGTGTGGCATCCCCCTCCCCCCATTAGCATGGGCTGTGTGGCATCCCCCTCTCCCCATTAGCATGGGCTGTGTGGCATCCCCCTCTCCCTATTCCCATAGGCTGTGTGGCATCCCCCTCCCCCCATTCCCATAGGCTGTGTGGCATCCCCCATTCCCATAGGCTGTGTGACATCCCCCTCCCCCCATTCCCATAGGCTGTGTGGCATACCCCTCCCCCCATTCCCATAGGCTGTGTGGCATACCCCTCCCCCCATTCCCAAAGGCTGTGTGGCATCCCCCTCCCCCCATTCCCATAGGCTGTGTGGCACACCCCTCCCCCTATTCCCAAAGGCTGTGTGGCATCCCCCATTCCCATAGGCTGTGTGACATCCCCCTCCCCCCATTCCCATAGGCTGTGTGGCATACCCCTCCCCCCATTAGTATAGGCTGTGTGGCATCCCCATCCCCCCATTCCCAAAGGCTGTGTGGCATTCCCATCCCCCCATTCCCATAGGCAGTGTGGCCCCTCTCCCCCCATTCCCACCCCCCTCCCCCCGTTAGTATAGACAGGCGCCATAGTAAAAAAAAAAAAAACTTAAACTCACCTGTCCGCTGACACCGCTGAGCTGAGCGGCCGGCTCCGTGAATGGGGTGGGCGTGGCCTGCGCCGCAGCGTCGACGCAGGCCACGCCCACCCCATTCACGAGCTGGCTCTGTCCCGGCCCCGCCGCTGCGATCGCTGTCTTTTCAGGCAGCGATGACAGCGGCGGGGCCAGAGACAGAGCCCCTGCCGCTCCTCCATCTGCTGCCGGGCTCAGAACACAGGCGAGCAGGAAGGTCCGGGCAGCGGGTGGGCGTGGCCTGCGCCGGTGCAGGCCACGCCCACCCGCTGCCCGGACCTTCCTGCTCGCCTTTGCTCTGAGCCCGGCAGCAGATGGAGGAGCGGCAGGGGCTCTGTCTCTGGCCCCGCCGCTGTCATCGCTGCCTGAAAAGACAGCGATCGCAGCGGCGGGGCCGGGACAGAGCCCCCGCCGCTCCTCTGGCCTCTCGCAGTGTGCCAGACAACGCGGGAGCGCCGGGGACGGGTGAGTTTTTTTTTTTTAATTTTTTTTTTTTTTTTTTACATTCGCCCGATAAGGCGCACTGACATTTTTTCCCCACTTTTGGGGAAAAATAAGTGCGTCTTATAGGGCGAAAAATACGGTACATTTTATTTTTAATTTTTAAAAAATGACATAGGGCCTCCCTTCCAAAGGGAATTTTAAGAGTTAAAAATACTAAAAAATACCCCCAAAAAATGGGGTGAGGTCCCCCTTACCCAGCATAACCAGCCCGGGGCACCAGCTATGGGGGCTTTGTAGGGTTAACAGTAAATAAAACACCACACATTTTTTTTTCTTTACTCACCTCCGATTGTCAGCTCCTGTGTCCCTCTCCAATCTGATGACAGATGCCATGATTGCTAGAGGGGGGAGGCAGGGCATTTCCTGCCTCTCTCCTCCTCTTGCCAGCGATCATAGCATCTGACAGCTGACCCACAGGGAGCCGGGATGACGCCCGCAGGGGTGACTTCATCTGCCCCGCCCCCGAAGGCGCCCATCAGGAAGGCAGGGGGAGAGAGCCGGTCGGACTCACTCCTGGAGACTGAAGAGCCCGGGGGGGGGGGGGGATCGGAAGCCCTCCGAGTGAAGAGAGTCAGGTGAGTGTTTTTTTCTTTCAATGTAGCGGGGTAGGGGAGTCAGAATCAATACTAGGGAGATAGAATTACTTCTTGTATCACCTAATGAAATATTGCGATAGTTGACAGAATATTTTTCTTTTTGACACCCCTACAAGCCGCTATCTCTACCTGCACTGGTTAGCGGTGGGAAGCGAGGCAGCACTATGCCTACACTACCTCCCAGCCGGCGGGTCGGTGCAGCACACAGCTTGCCCAAGCCGATGCAGCTGTGTCCTGTAGGGCTGGCTGGGATTGCGGAAAAGCAGTCGCTTTCATTAAAAAAGAAACACAGTGCTGTCAGCAAGGGATTCCAGACACCTGTGCCTGTAGTAAACCTGGTTTTTATTTTAAGGGCGGCTGGGGACAAAAAAAAAAGAAAAACACCGGGAATTGCATTGGGGACACAAGAAAGACAGGACACATGATTTGCATTGCCCAAATCACAAGTCTGCAGCTCTACACAAAATTTCCCAAAAACATTTCCAAAAACAATTCCAATCAGCCCAGGTATCCCGCAGCACATGCACCAACCGTAACAACAAAACAATTATCAAAAGTGGCCAAAATAATTGTACTTATCCCAGTCCATTGAAATGTGCGGGATAAGGCCACATAGTGCAGGGTGAGCGACTGGTCCTATCTGGCACTGTAGGAAACTCAATGACGCCACTCTCCCATCACCGGTGCTGTTGATAGATGGGACACTACTTGGCACTATCATAGGTGCTCTGTTTTTTTGAGTTGATAAAAACACCATTTTCACTGGGACCTGACACTCACCTGACACTCATCGTGGCACTAGTGCTTCTTAAATATTCCCCTTATTCTGAACAACTAGACATCTTTCCATGAATTAGACCTGCATCAGCCAAACGTGTATATCGCTCTTAATACAGTGTGAGAAAGCCATACCATGTTCCTTTTGCTATCTTCCCCAACTGGGAAGTTCACACATTTAATTACATACATAAAATCCATGGGTGTCACTCTGACTAGCCAAAAGTATGGAGTTCCTCTGCAAGTGATATCCCTGTGCAGGTCAGTTTTTAGGTTAAAATGCCAAAATGGAGAACAAAAAATACCCCCATTGCTATTGTAGTTCTCATATCTACACTGTATTACGCATCGTTTTCAGTGCAACGTAGTTGCACTACGTACTACGTACAGGTCAATAGAAGAGTCAGCATAGATGCCGATTCATTAACAGCGGCAGTTAGCGACAGTTGAGCGACTGTAGCGGCATTTTCAGAGCGCCCGCTAGTAGACGCTGTGCTTGGCCATTGTTCGGTAGTTGATAGCGACTCAGTCGGTTTGCCGTAATGTTGAATATTGGGCGAGGAGTCGCTATTTGACAGGTTCCGCGCTGTATGGGAGCGCATGATAGCGACTGGTCAGAGCGACCGACTTCCACCATATTCATTAACAAATCACGCTCAAAAAATTCTCGCGCTGTAAAATGCATGTTTAAACCCCATCGCGCTGGTGGCGATGGGTTAAAAGTAGTTTTTTAACCCCCAAACAACCATATTTTTGGAAACCCAAAAAAACAAGTTTTTAAAATAATTTTGTAATATGAATACATTAATATCAGACCTGTAATATCAATTCTGTACATTTTCTTTTTTTAATTTTTTTACCTTAAATAAATTATTTAAAATGGCAGAAGTGGTCACAGAATTTTTCACATTTAAATAAAAAAAAAAAAATTAATAACAATTAATTATGAATATTTAAAGATTGTTCCATTGAAATGCATTGGAGAGCGCCAGGTAGCGAGAGGTCATACCTGTCGCTGTTCAAGGTCGGACGCTGGCGCTGTGGGCTGAGGCTGGAATAATGATGAATAAGTGGCTATCTGGCGCTATCTCAGTCGCTAAGCAGGATTGCCTTGATAAATGTGTGATTGTGGTGGGGAGCCGGCGTTCTCGTGGCGGGGCCCGTCATTACCGGCAGCTCACCAGTCGCTACCTGTCGCTATTCCTTCATAAATAAGGGCCATAGAGTTCTGTTGTGTGCATAAAGCAGAGTATCTATGCACTCTGCTGCCCCCTAGTGACAGCTTGATTACAGTAATAGACTATGGGGGTTATTTAAGAAAGGCTAAGGCCACATACTGCCAGATGAGCGTCAGGTGAGCGTCAGGTCTCAGTCAAAAAGGTGTATGTATCAAGTCACAAATCCAGAGCACCTGTGATAGTGCCAGGTAGTGTCCCATCAATCATCAGCGCCAGTGAGTGGCGGCGCTAAGTTCCCTACAGCGCCAGAAAAGACCTAGTGCTTACCTTATACATTTCAATAGGCTAGTATGGTTATCATTAGACTTTTTTTGGGCTGGTGCATGTGCCACGGGATCCCTGGGCTTGTTTTTGGATTATTTTTGGATGAATTTTTTGAATTTTTGTGTTGCATTGCAAACTTATGATTTACACCGTGGGGAAGCTATGTCATGTTTTTATAGTGTCCCTAATGCAATTCCCATTTTTATTTAAAAAAAAAAATCCAGGACCCCTAAAAATAAAAAAAACGTGATTCCAACGGGCGCTGTGTGCCTGAAATCCTCTTTTCTGAGCGCCTCTGGGAGCGCTATGTATTTTTGAAATAAATATATTGAGCTTGCAGCGCTCCTGGCCGGCGCTGGGTGTCGCTAGTGCATAGGCATATAAAAGCTGTGAGTTGTGAACACTGCCTGGCTGGGAGTGCTACAGCTGATGCATGATTTGCCATCAGTGCCATTAGTGCTGCATAGACTGCGTGGGGATCCATATTAGTGGGGTGCTGTGTCAGTGTGTCCCTGTGTTCCCTGCACTTTCATGTCTGCTAAATGGAGCTGCACACAGCCCTGCAAGAGGAAAGAGCTTGGCTAGTGACAACAGCTTCTACAAAGGCAGCACACGGGGAGGCCGATTGATTAATAGCGCCAGGTAGCGACAGATGAGCGCCAGTAGCGTGATTTTCACAGCGCCAGCTAGTATTCGCTGTGCTTGGCCGTAGTTCGCTTGTTGACAGCGACTCAGTCGGTGTGCGTTAATGTTGAATACGGGGTTAAGAGTCGCTGTTTGACAGGTTCCGCGCTGTATGGGTGCGCCTGACAGCGAATGGCCATAGCGAACGGCTCCCAGCATATTCATTACCAAATCACGCTCAAAAAATTCTCGCGCTGTGAAATGCTTGTTTAAACCCCAGAGCGCTGGTGGCGATGGCTTAAAAGTAGTTTTTAACCCCCAAACAACCATATTTTTTGATTTAAAAATTAAACAAGTTTTTCTAAACATTTTGTAATATGAATACATTAATATCAGACCTGTAAGATCAATTCTGCACAAATTTTTTTTTTTTTTTTTTACCTTAAAAAAAAATCTAACATTGCCGAAGTGGTCACAGAATTTTTGCCATTGAAAAAAAAAAAAAAAACCTAAAAATCAATTAATTATGAATATTTATAGATTGCTCCATTGAAATGCATTGGAGAGCGCCAGGTAGCGAGAGGTCATACCTGGCGCTGTGATGGGATTAGCAGCGGCGCTGTTCGTTGCAGTCTGCTACATGATGAATCCCGCGCTAGCTGACGCTCTCGCCGACGCTAGCCTCATTTAGCGTGATAAATGCGTGATTGTGTCCGCCGCCTGGCGTTCTGGAGTCGGTAGCCGCCGATAGCTAGCGCTACCTGGCGCTAGTGAGACACTACCTGGCGCTATCCCTTGATAAATAAGGCCCTGTGTAACCCTTTCACTGCTGAGGAGAGGGGTAACCAGAAATATGGCTGCTGTTTCTATTGCCGGCTGCACATTTTACCATGTAAGTCTCTGTACAATCTGACCTAATCTGTACACATGCCCAGTCTGCTGCTGATTGATCTGTGCCCAAACCCGATTTGCTGCTGATTGATCTGTGCCCAAACCTGATCTGCTACTGATTGATCTGTGCCCAACCCAGATCTGCTGCTGATTCATCTGTGCCCAAACCCGATCTGCTGCTGATTGATCTCTGCCCAAACCCGATCTGCTGCTGATTGATCTGTGCCCAAACATCTGCTACTGATTGATCTGTGCCCAAACATCTGCTGCTGATTGCTCTGTGCCCAAACCTGATCTGCTGCTGATTGCTCTCTGCCCAAACCTGATCTGCTGCTGATTGATCTATGCACAAACCAGATCTGCTGCTGATTGATCTGTGCCCAAACCTGATCTGCTGACTGATCTGTGCTCAAACCCGATCTGCTGCTGATTGATCTGTGCCAAAACCTGATCTGCTGCTGATTGATCTCTGCCCAAACCTGATCTGCTGACTGATCTGTGCCCAAACTCGAGCTGCTGCTGATTGATCTGTGCACAAACCCGATCTGCTGCTGATTGATCTGTGCACAAACCCGATCTGCTGCTGATTGATCTGGGCCCAAACCTGATCTGCTGCTGATTGATCTGTGCCCAAACCCGATCTGCTGCTGATTGATCTGTGCCCAAACCCGATCTGCTGCTGATTGATCTGTGCCCAAACCTGATCTGCTCCTGATTGTTCTGTGCCCAAACACGATCTGCTGCTGATTGATCTGTGCCCAAACCTGATCTGCTGCTGATTGATCTGTGCCCAAACCTGATCTGATGCTGATTGATCTGTGCCCAAACACGATCTGCTGCTGATTGATCTAGGCCCAAACACGATCTGCTGCTGGTTGATCTGTGCCCAAACCTGATCTGCTGACTGATTGATCTCTGCCCAAACCCGATCTGCTGACTGATCTGTGCCCAAACCCGATCTGCTGCTGATTGATCTGTGTCCAAACCCCATCTGCTGCTGACTGATCTGTGCCCAAACCCGATCTGCTGCTGATTGATCTGTGTCCAAACCCGATCTGCTGCTGATTGATCTGTGTCCAAACCCCATCTGCCGCTGACTGACCTCTGCCCAAACCTGATCTGCTGACTGATCTCTGCCCAAACCCAATCTGTTGCTGATTGATCTGTGCCCAAACCCGATCTGCTACTGATTGATCTGGGCCCAAACCCGATCTGATGCTGGTTGATCTGGGCCCAAACCCGATCTGCTGCTGGTTGATCTCTGTCCAAACCCGATCTGCTGCTGATGGATCTGTGCACAAACCCGATCTGCTTCTGATTGATCTGGGCCCAAACCTGATCTGCTGACTGATCTGTGCCCAAACCCGATCTGCTGTTGATTGATCTGTGCCCAAACCCGATCTGCTGCTGATTGATCTCTGCCCAAACCCGATCTGCTGCTGATTGATCTGTGCCCAAACCTGATCTGTTGCTGATTGATCTGTGCCCAAACCCAATCTGCTGCTGATTGATCTGTGTCCAAACCTGATCTGCTACTGATTGATCTGTGCACAAACCCGATCTGCTGCTGATTGATCTGTGCCCAAACCCGATCTGCTGCTGATTGATCTGTGCCCAAACCTGATCTGCTGCTGATTGATCTATGCACAAACCCGATCTGCTGCTGATTGATCTGTGCCCAAACCTGATCTGCTGCTTATTGATCTGTGCACAAACCTGATCTGCTGCTGACTGATCTGTGCCCAAACCCAATCTGCTGCTGATTGATCTGTGCCCAAACCCAATCTGCTGCTGATTGATCTGTGCTCAAACCCGATCTGCTGCTGATTCATCTGTGCCCAAACCTGATCTGCTGCTGATTGATCTGTGCCCAAACCCGATCTGCTGCTGATTGATCTCTGCCCAAACCTGATCTGCTGCTGATTGATCTGTGCCCAAACACGATCTGCTGCTGATTGATCTGTGCCCAAACCTTATCTGCTGCTGATTGATCTGTGCCCAAACCTTATCTGCTGCTGATTGATCTGTGCCCAAACCTGATCTGCTGCTGATTGATCTGTGCCCAAACCTGATCTGCTGCTGATTGATCTCTGCCCAAACCCGATCTGCTGCTGATTGATCTGTGCCCAAACCTGATCTGCTGCTGATTGATCTGTGCCCAAACCTGATCTGCTGCTGATTGATCTGTTACCAAACCTGATCTGCTGCTGATTGATCTGTTACCAAACCTGATCTGCTGCTGATTGATCTGTGCCCAAACCTGATCTGATGCTGATTGATCTAGACCCAAACCCGTTCTGCTGCTGATTGATCTAGGACCAAACCTGATCTGCCGCTGATTGATCTGTGCCCAAACACGATCTGCTGCTGATTGATCTGTGCCCAAACACGATCTGCTGCTGATAGATCTAGGCCCAAACACGATCTGCTGATGATTGATCTGTGCCCAAACCTGATCTGCTGCTGATTGATCTATGCACAAACCCGATCTGCTGCTGATTGATCTGTGCCCAAACCTGATCTGCTGCTGATTGATCTGTGCCCAAACCTGATCTGCTGCTGATTGATCTAGGCCCAAACACAATCTGCTGCTGATTGATCTGTGCCCAAACCTGATCTGCTGCTGATTGATCTGTGCCCAAACCTTATCTGCTGCTGATTGATCTGTGCCCAATTCCGATCGGCTGCTGATTGATCTGTGCCCAAACCCGATCTGCTGCTGATTGATCTGTGGCCAAACCTGATCTGCTGCTGATTGATCTATGCACAAACCTTATCTGCTGCTGACTGATCTGTGCCCAAACCCGATCTGCTGATTGATCTGTGCCCAAACCCGATCTGCTGCTGATTGATCTGTGCCCAAACCTGATCTGCTGCTGATTGATCTGTGCACAAACCTGATCTGCTGCTGATTGATCTGTGCCCAAACCTGATCTGCTACTGATTGATCTAGGCCCAAACCCGATCTGCTGCTGATTGATCTGTGCCCAAACACGATCTGCTGCTGATTGATCTGTGCCCAAACCTTATCTGCTGCTGATTGATCTGTGCCCAAACCTGATCTGCTGCTGATTGATCTGTTACCAAACCTGATCTGCTGCTGATTGATCTGTTACCAAACCTGATCTGCTGCTGATTGATCTGTGCCCAAACCTGATCTGCTGCTGATTGATCTGTGCCCAAACCTGATCTGCTGCTGATTGATCTAGGCCCAAGCACGATCTGCTGATGATTGATCTGTGCCCAAACCTGATCTGCTGCTGATTGATCTAGGCCCAAACACGATCTGCTGATGATTGATCTGGGCCCAAACCTGATCTGATGCTGATTGATCTAGGCCCAAACCCGTTCTGCTGCTGATTGATCTAGGACCAAACCTGATCTGCCGCTGATTGATCTGTGCCCAAACACGATCTGCTGCTGATTGATCTGTGCCCAAACACGATCTGCTGCTGATTGATCTAGGCCCAAACACAATCTGCTGATGATTGATCTGTGCCCAAACCTGATCTGATACTGATTGATCTGTGCCCAAACCCGATCTGCTGCTGACTGATCTGTGCCCAAACACGATCTGCTGCTGACTGATCTGTGTCCAAACACGATTTGCTGCTGATTGATCTAGGCCCAAACACAATCTGCTGATGATTGATCTAGGCCCAAACCCGTTCTGCTGCTGATTGATCTGGGCCCAAACCTGATCTGCTGCTGATTGATCTGTGCCCAATTCCGATCGGCTGCTGATTGATCTGTGCCCAAACCCGATCTGCTGCTGATTGATCTGTGGCCAAACCTGATCTGTTGCTGATTGATCTATGCACAAACCTTATCTGCTGCTGTCTGATCTGTGCCCAAACCCGATCTGCTGATTGATCTGTGCCCAAACCCGATCTGCTGCTGATTGATCTGTGCCCAAACCCGATCTGCTGCTGATTGATCTGTGCCCAAACCTGATCTGCTACTGATTGATCTGTGCCCAAACCTTATCTGCTGCTGATTGATCTGTTACCAAACCTGATCTGCTGCTGAATGATCTGTGCACAAACCTGATCTGCTGCTGATTGATCTGTGCCCAAACTGATCTGCTGCTGATTGATCTGTGCCCAAACCTGATCTGCTGCTGATTGATCTAGGCCCAAACACGATCTGCTGATGATTGATCTGTGCCCAAACCTGATCTGCTGCTGATTGATCTAGGCCCAAACACGATCTGCTGATGATTGATCTGTGCCCAAACCTGATCTGGTGCTGATTGATCTAGGCCCAAACCCGTTCTGCTGCTGATTGATCTAGGACCAAACCTGATCTGCCGCTTATTGATCTGTGCCCAAACACGATCTGCTGCTGATTGATCTGTGCCCACACACGATCTGCTGCTGATTGATCTAGGCCCAAACACAATCTGCTTATGATTGATCTGTGCCCAAACCTGATCTGATACTGATTGATCTGTGCCCAAACCCGATCTGCTGCTGACTGATCTGTGCCCAAACACGATCTGCTGCTGACTGATCTGTGTCCAAACACGATCTGCTGCTGATTGATCTAGGCCCAAACAGAATCTGCTGCTGATTGATCTAGGCCCAAACCCGTTCTGCTGCTGATTGATCTGGGCCCAAACCTGATCTGCTGCTGATTGATCTGTGCCCAAACCTGACCTGCTGCTTATTGATCAGTGCACAAACCTGATCTGCTGCTGATTGATCTGTGCCCAAACCCGATCTGCTGCTGATTGATCTGTGCCCAAACCTGATCTGCTGCTGATTGATCTGCGCCCAAACCAGATCTTCTGCTGATTGATCTGTGTCCAAACCTGATCTGCTGCTGATTGATCTGTGCACAAACCCGATCTGCTGCTGATTGATCTGTTACCAACACTGATCTGCTGCTGATTGATCTGTGCCCAAACACGATCTGCTGCTGATTGATCTGTGCCCAAACCTGATCTGCTGCTGATTGATCTGTGCCCAAACCCGATCTGCTGCTGATTGATATATATACTAAACTGATTTGGCCTGCTAAGTGATCTGTGCCCCAGCTTGATCCACTATTGACTGAATAGGTACCCCAATGCAGTCTGCTGCTAACCTTACCTGTGTCCTAACATTTAAAAGCCATTTATTAACCTTTTATTTACTTTAAATGTCAGTTTGCTTATTGTTGGTTTTAGTTACATAAGTAATAGCTTAGATCATACTTGAAGTGGCACAAAACCCTTTATTTCACCCACCCTCGCCACCCGAGTACTTTGTACAATGCAACCAGCTCGGTGGTGGCCCATTTTGTATTCCTTTTTGCACTGCCGAGGCCACTCCCACATGGCATGTTTGAAATTGTCGTTTGGCTGGTCTCAATATTGGACCCATCCCTGGTTTCCCTGAAGACTGGGGAGTGCCCACCCCCAGCCTAACTGAATGGCTTGCCGCAGGAGCGAGTCTTAGCTACAGGGAAGCCAGGGATGCGCCCACTGGCGAAGAGTTGCGGGAGCTGCCGGTAAAGGTGAGTTTAACAGCAACCTCAGGGGTTTCACACAGACCATCAGGGGTTTTGCCATTTTTCTGCTCTCTGACCTTTGGTGAGGCATTGCCCAGCACCCCAACCACTCCACTTATCAGCTGCTGAACCTTAACTGGAACACTGCTCCTAACTGTTCTATTGAAATAGAAACATCCAAAAATGTTTCTCCATTAGTAGGGGCAGTTTCTGAGTGAGGGGACAGTAAGAGTCAAAAGTCTGCTCAACCAAACCTAAATGCTCCTTAAAATGAAACTTTGGAGGCCCTGGAGTTCCACTCTCTGGTCCCAAATTGTGGTGCCCCGCTGTGTGACCCCCCCCCCCAGGTCTGCAGTTTCACTCACCTGCCCCTGAGACCCTCACCGCATCTCTGTGGCACAGCCGCATCCCCGCTCACCTTTGGCTGTGCACATGCCTGCGCCAAGCCTTTCTGAATGGCAGGGGCGAGTACACCACAGCTAGCTAGCAGAGTGGGGGAACGCGGCCGGTGGGATAGTGAAAATCCCAGGTTTTGGTCATTTGTCATTGTCCGGGCAAAAACATTAAAAACTGTACTCACTTTTCTTCCCCCCCGCCGATGAATCTTACCTATTCGCTGGAACCAAGTCCTGTGCTGCCAAGCCCCATCATATGTTGCTTCCGCATTTACGACAGGGCACTGCGCCCCACCATCAGTCATTGTGACACCGGCATGCCCCTTCCATTTACTGCAATGCAAATGACCTTGCATTCATTGCTGTAAATTGAGGGGGCGTGCCAGCATCACTGTGACTGATGGTGAATGGCAGTGCGGGCTTCTCCTTAGTCTCCCTCTATTCTCCTTCTGGTTTTTGTAAATAGTTTCTGTGATATCTTTACTAAATTCACTACAAGTACAATCCAATCCAATAGATACACTAGAGAAGATTTCAGAATAGGGTAGTTGTTTTTGCTTTATTGCCCATGTTGTCCAAGCTTGCCATCATATCGATTCCATGTTCCTTATAATGTCATACACTTTCTTATTCATTATTCCGCCGTAGGGTCCAGCCTTCCCCATCAAGAATACCAGCGTTGTGGGTGTCCTGCCAATGCAGATAGGTCGGTTGTTGTTGCCTTTTGTGATTAGGTCCATCAGACTGTCCCCAGGAAGAAATAAGTTGTCTCGAATCACACAGCACCTTATTCCAGCAATGGTGAGCCCAGTCCGCAATAATATTTCTCGGTCTTCCTCCACAATAACTTCTACCTCCTGAGGGGAAATGGAAGCCAGTAGTCCTCCTGGTTTAGCAGCCCACACACATCTGTGGCCTTCATGACCCACAACTGCAAAATCCTCTACTTGCTCTTCATTTAGAAAGGTGCTAAGACATGTTCTCCAATCAAACATGGTGGACATTAATTTAGTTTCTGCAGTTTCTGTCGGTGATGGTGGTAAAAGCTGATGTAAGTGCTGCTCCAACCAGATGTTCCGTGGCCAGGGGAGATGTTTATGTGCCAGGCAGAGCAAGGGCCAGGAGAGCTCCGGTTGACAGTTAAACGCTTCAATGCAGGTAACAGCAGGTAGGCCCTTACTGGAATCAATAGGCTGATCTGTGCTTTAGAAACAACAGGGGGCATTTTTGGAAAGAATAAAAGTAGAAATAATACCTAGTTATTAGGGGGTTTATATATGAACTGTTTTTTACAGTGGGTGAGATTTGCTGACAGAGATGCTTACAAAAAATCTGTTGAAATTAACAACCAGTTTGCTAAGGTTATCAACTAGTGTCACCAGGAGGTCCTTTCTTACACATCCGCCTTTCAGTCATTTCAAGTAATCCTCCTGTCAAATAAGACCCAACTCCCCCTAAACTATGAAGGGTCCCTAAACTATGCAGTGGGAGGGGTATTCGTATAATTGCACTGGAAGCCCAATTCCTGACTCACTTACCTCCGCGTCCCCTGGTTCCGACTGTCAGATCACAGCCTCACATGACCACCAGCGACCAATGAACTGTGTTGGATGGACGCAGCTTAAAGTGAACCAATCACCCCTGCGTCTGGCCTGGAATCTAAAAGCCTGCGGGGCACCAGGGGTACCAGTGATCTTAGCTGCCACATCCTTGGCTTCTCTGCAGCTGTGCGCATTCCCCGAGCCCAGCCATTCAGATAAGCGGGGCACATGGGAGCGTGCACTCCACAGGGCAGCCGGGATGCGATCTAGGGTGCGCCTATGCTGGTGTGAAGTTCAAATCAGCGGCTTTATGGCGCACATTAGTATGCTCTACATAAATCGCTGATTGAACTAGCCCCCGCGCATGTGCCATGGGAACAGGGAAAGGTCAGGGAAAGTGGGCAATCTGAGGGGTTTCACACAAGGGGACTTCCTACATCGGGATGCCCCTGGGCCAAGGACCAACTACCAGGATAGTCAAAATCCTGGTGTTTGGTCTACTGTAAGATTGATTTTCTTGTATTTGTTTAGCTTTGCAGCATAATTATTTATTTTCTAATTAATTTGAAGACATTGGGGGGAGGTTAGATGAGTTGCTACAAGCAAACAATCACAAGCAAACAAAGCAGTCAGAGCAGCCTATGATTTCTAATAGGGACCTAACTGATGGCTCACATGTACAACTCTGCATCTTCTACCCTGAGCTTCCTTGGAGACAGGTTTAAAGAGAAACAAATCAAAATTTGGGATTCCCCACTGCGAGTAAATACTCACCTTCCTGTCATTCCAATGGCACAGCTGGGGCCAAAACCGAGTGCGCTGATTGGCTGAGCATCCTGCTAAGCCAATAAGCTTGTTCGATTTCACTCAGCTCCCTTCAGCTGAGAGGCTAAGCAGCCAAAGGGTGCCGAGTGGGGCCAAGTGCACCTCCGTGTGCGCATAGCCCATTCAGAAAAGCCTGGCACAGGTACCCACACAACTAGAAGTGAGTGAGGATGCCGTCATGGCACCGAGACACAGGTAGAGATCCAGGAGCAGGTAAGTGAAATGAGAGACCTGAGGAGTTTCACTCATTTGGGATGCCCCAAGGGACATGGACGGCCATGGAGCCTTGTAGACTCTGTTGTTCCTCTTTAAAGGGAAAATGATATAAATTCTTAGGTTCCTCATTAATATGTCAGCATTATGTAAGAGACAAGTTACAACAGCTCAGCGTTTCCTTCTTCAAATGTGACTAATTTGAATGCATCATGCTTCCTTAATTAAGAAAAATGTACAAAAGACAAACCCGTACTCAGTACACGCTGTACTGAAAAGCATCACGACGCAGTTTTGGGAAAATAAGAAGCCACTCATAGCTCGTTCATTTTGAGAATATTTTTTATTTTATTCCTAAGAATAAACAATGGGATGGGAAAATTAATTGGACTAGCATTTGTAAGGAGAAAAACACATTCATCCAATGTAATGTAGAAAAGAAACTACAAATAATTATAATTCCAATCAAATAAAAACAAATCCATCCGGCCCATGTACTGTACATCATTTAGAGAAATGGATTAAACACTAATCACTGTAGAATGCAACTGTTTATTTGCAGTAGGTAGAAATAAATTGTCAAAGAGTGTTATAATATAAAGCTGAACTACCACATACTATGTTATCTGGTCTTTGATAGAGTGGTTCGATGTTAGACTTACTTTTCTTTATGCTGTTTGCAACCTTATGGAAGAGATTTAACCTCACTGACTGTCTGGTCACCACAGAGGTTCATATACAGAAAATCCATAACACCAGGGCCAAAATGGTGGTTACCAGCAAATATTATGAGGTTTTTGGCAACCATAAAAGTTCATAATAAATGAGGGACCTTTTTGGTTTAATCAGGATTGAGTTAACTAACTAATGTTGGTTAAAATCCAGTCTGTATACTGTGAAACATCTGTGTAGACTCCAGGCTTGTTCTCCTCAGCACAGCCGGACCCCCAGCTGACAATACCAAATAGTTGTACCTTGTCATCAACTTCACATACTAAGGGTCCTCCTGAGTCACCCTAAAAAGCATAGAGGAATAAACACTGGTTAAAATGTTCCGACAATCTCATATCCCTTGTGTAAGAGAGTAACGTGGGGAAAAAAATAAGTATTTCAGCAATGTTAGACTTGCAGAAACGTAACATGGTAGGTAACATGGTGGACCAACACCACCCTCGCTGGGGCAAAGATGTCAGAGAGCATTGTTATTGGTGCAATAGAGCACATGCTCTAAGCCACAGCAGCTCAAGAGGCCCACTCCCCCATATCATATTCACCCATACAAACTCCACATGATTTGCACCTACGTCACATCATTGAAGGTTTAATGTGCAGCACCAGGGCTAAGAAGAAGGTGACAGAGAAGAGAGACAAAGAAAAACAGGTGACAGGTGCAAGAGAGAGATAGAGCAACTGTAGACACAATAGATACTGGAGAGAGACAGACACAAGAAAGAGAAAGAGAGAGAAAAGAGGGAGGAAAGAGTGAGAGAGAGCAGACAAGAGAGAAACACAAGGGAGAGCGGAGAGGGGTGAACCTAACCTCTCTGCTGCCCCCGAACATGGGCTATGACTTCTTTGCCATCCAGACCCCAATGAGGGGTGGCACAACATTCATTCTCTGGGCTCTCTCTATAGCCAATCTGCCCTTTCTAGCAACTGTGTTAAGTAAGGTCCATGTCGCTACAATATTCTCAATGGCGGAGCAGTGCCAATTCGGGAGTAGAGGGATGGGCCTACCAATGATTGATTGAAAAATATGACAGCATCTAAATTCTGCTGAACCACTATTGAGAGAAAAAAACAAGTCCAGCTATTGCCGTGGAGAAAGATACAAGAGAGAGATAAATAGAAGAGAAAGACAGACTCCAGAGACATGAGAGAGGAAGAGAAACAGGAGAGACAGAAAGCGATAGACAGTAGAGAGACAAAGAGAAACCTTAGAGACACAGAGAGAGTAAGTAAAACAAGATAGAGACAGGCAGAAGATAGAGAAAGAGGGAAAGACAGATAAGAAAGAGGAGTGACATGACAAAGTTGGAGAAACCAGAGAGATGCTGAGAGGGTGTGATATTGGTGGGGAGGGCTCATAAAAGAATTGCTCCATAACTTAAATAACTAGATGTCCCACTTTTGGTGAGACAGTCTCACTTTGGAGAAGCGTAAATGTCCGGCATTGGTGATATGGGGAAGACAGGCCCTCGAAAGCAGGATCCCTGGTTTGTTTACAACTGCTCCGACTCTTTAGCTAAGTGGCTGTGGTGGAATGCATGGACTGGCTCAAGTACCAACATATTTTTTGAACTATAGATCCCTAGAGCATGTGATGGGGAGAGGCCTACACATAGCTACAGTAGCATAGAATGCTGTAGATATTTGTTCCTCAAAAGCCTGTAAATGAGCCACACCCCAAAACCACACCCATCACCCCCAAACTGGTTAAACTGTCTCAATTGGAGCACCCCCCAAAAATGGTCCTTTCGCCCATACCATAGCCACCCTTAATTACAAACAGTAATTCTTATGTTATAGCTAATTCTTATTCCCTTATAAAATGATATATAGAAAGAATTGAGTCTTTTGGCTTACCTGACATGCATCAACACCTCCTTCCATGAAGCCAGCACACATCATACCTGGCAAAAACTTATCGCCATGAGCAAGGGGAGACTGGCACAGTGCATTAGAGAGAATGGGTACATGAGCTTCTTGCAAAAACAGTGCATAATGTTCAGCTCCTGTTAATACAAACAACTATAGTAACTATAGAGACAATAAAAAGAATACAAACGTCTTATTTTTAAGCTATGTAGCCACGTTCTCACCAAAGTACTGATGGCCCCAACCAACTACTTCACAGTGCTTTATAGTTCCCGTCTTCTGAAGCAGACATATAGGCTGGACGAACTGAGAGAATTGGGCACATACTCCATTTACATCTTGAAGTTTCATCAAGGCTGGAAAAAAGTCAAAGGTCAATAAAATGTAGGAGGCTTCAAGTCTTTACATCCAAATATCCCGTGCAGCTCAGTTTTAAACTGCAACTAGAAATAAATGCAGCCAATTGTACACAAGAGGGCATTGACCTTATTACTGATTGAATGCAGTAGGACATGTCCTGGTTTACACTGCATATGCTGAACACAGAACTAATTCTATAACATATACTCTAAAGTGGCCCTAATTTTTTTTTTCCAAATATGTACCAGGGAGGATCCTGGTACAGGAACACCAAGCTAACCTAAGTGACACACTTACAGTGAACCCTGCATTAGAGATATTCTCATATTTTCAGTATGTATATAACCAGTGTGCAGGTGCTTTTTGTTCCCTCATTATACAGCGCTCCATGAGTAGTGTTAAGTGAACTAGAACCGCAAAGTTTGGATTCATTCCCAAAGCTGAACACGGGCTTCAGCCTTAAGTTCTTGTTCAGCATTCAGCCCAAACACAGAAAAGTTGAGCAGCCCATCAACCAGCTTCACCTAAAGGATGCAGCAGCAGGAAGCAACTTACCTGAGCCCCGAAATCCTGTTCCCACTGGCAGCATTCCTTTCAAATGGTCCTCATCAGGGCCACAAAAAGATGGCCACTGTTCCCATGAGTGAGGACAATCCTAGTGCCAGCACTGCCTGCTGGCACTGGAAGTGTCCTCACTCATGGGAGTGACGGCCATCTTTCTGTGGCCCCTGCCATGGACCATTTGAACTGAAGGGTGCCACCAATGGGACTAGTATCGCGGGGCTCAGGTAAGTTGTTTCCTGCTGAACACTTGCCACACCCTCAATCACAATTTTTATTTTTTTACATTCCGGATTCTGTTTGACACTTTGACATGCGGCTTATCCTGTGGCCCCAAGAGGCAGAATTGTCCACCAAAGTTTGGGTACCTATTGAATTCAATGGAGACTGAATTCTTCTTCTCCTTGAACTTTTGACCAAACTTGCCGAACCCCAACTTTAAGAGGGTTTGCTCAAAAACTGTATCTCTTAAATGCAAGGTTTACAGGCAGAGAGAGAAGGTAAGTTACGGTCTTTGCAGACATGATCCTTGCCTGGCACAGTCGCAGGAAGGGTTTAGGACATTTTTAAATACCATCCTCAGAATCACTATGTTTTGACAATTTCTGATGTTCCTGATTCCCTCTGCTATCTGCAAATGTCTGTTTAAGCCAGAAGTCATTGCAACTGTTGTTCAGTAGGTAACTATTGACTATCCTGGGTTTTTGTCCTTGCCCCCGGGGCCCCCCGATCGGGGTTGCCCACTACCGAAACAACCCCCCCATCTTCCTATGGCGCATGCGAGGCCCCTCGTCCATCCACGCTCAGATCCTCTCATGTCAGTCCGTCTAAGCCTTTGTCAAAGGTGAGCGGCTCTGAGCGCGCTGATGGACGCATACCCACTATCCTGTAATATGGAGCATGCCCGCGGTGGCCATTCACAAATGCCTGGCACGCGCCCTGCTAGAGGGATGTGGCTGGGCGCGCACACGCACCGTTGGACCGGAAAAGAAGGTAAGTGTATGGCCAACCTAAGGGGTTTCACACAGCGGCGCATTCCGATTTTGGATGCCCCGAGGGGAGGGAATCGTTCGGCCCAGGAATCTTATAGATTCCCCGGCCAATCGCTTTGGGTTTTGGTCTACTTTAAGGAATACATAATTACAATTAAAAGCAATGGTCCCCAGCTAAGGTGCAGAGGTACCTTTTCTTTTAAATCTAGTAAAACAATCTAGACTAGTGTCATGCAGATCCCACAAATATTTAGTATGTTTAGGTGACTTCTTAAGATAATCTTGCACTATTTGTTCTTTCTAATGCTTCATCGTGTATGTGAAGTGCTCTACTCTTCTCTGAGGATATGCTGGAGCTTGCTGCAGGCTTTCAGGGCCTTGGCCTGCACTGGATCATGCCTATACTTCATTTTCATTTCCATATTTCAGGTGCATATAGAATAGGTTCTGGAGGAAAAATGTAAATACAGAAGCAAACAAAGTGCATGCATTTACTTTAATAAATTGTATCTATTATCTTTACTAGCCATACATTACCTATATCATTTTCAAAGGTATCCTCAAAATAGTGCTCATGAAGGATGTATTTCTGCACTTGGAATGTGGCTGTGCGCTGGTCTGTTGTGTTAAATATATTCTGTCCAAGCACTACAGTGATCTTCTTTAAACTTGGTCTGAAATAAATGTTGAATTCTAATTCCACTTTATGGTGGCAATTATGAAAAGAGCAAGCAGTGCCCAAAGCCAATGTAGCCTCTCGTATTTGCAGGCTCATACAACATGAAAGTGAAAGCTTTTCAATATATACATTAAAAATGCTTATACTATAAGGAAAAACCACAAATGGTGTTCCTAATTTTTTGTGGGGACCCACCTCTATTACCTAAGTTGGTACATATTTAAGCTCCAATCATAGGGTACTTTTCCCAGGGCTAGGCTCTACCTGGGTTTTTTTTGTAATGAGCTTTGTTTATTAAATATGACCAAACCTTGTGGTACTATAGGTTAAAAATATCAGTTTATTGAATCTGTTAAATTCATAAAAGGGAGTCAGTTGCTCTTATTTAGTGCAAGGTATGCAATAATATGCGTGTCAATTAACATAAATTTGTCATACAGAGGTACATGAATTTCAAGTTTATAAAACATAGATAAATAGTGTTGATTACTTCATTCCTTAGGTCTATCATATTTCGATATTCAGGCATACATGTTTCGCCCCTCTCGGGCTTTCTCAATGCCCTTAGATCTGCTGCTATATAGGACGAGTATTTCTTTGTAGTTCATAATTTGGTGTATACATCAGAAGTACATCAAGAGACTTGACTGTGTGCTGCACTGTCCCCTTATTTGTGGACCATTTTTTGCCCAATAGGGAGAGACCCAGTGTTTTAAAGGTCCAGGTTTTTTTGGCCCCTTGCGAGAATCTGAGTTTCAAAGGCTGCAGCCGTGGCTAGGTTAGCGGAGACCCTGTGTGCTGCTGCGTGCTGCTGTATGATCCTCTGCTGCTCGTGTCAGTGGGGGTACATCAGTGAGGGAGACCCTGCGTGCTGCTGCTTGCTGCCATATGATCCTCTGCTGCTCGTGTCAGCGGGGGTGCATCCATACGCGGGATTGGCAAGGCAGATGTCTGCCTCCTCCCTATCCTATCCTATCCATTAAAAATGCTTACCAAAAAATAACAAAAATATATGAATGATATTAAAACCGAAAGTTGCAAGCACCTCCAATGGCAGGAAGAAGATTGAGCTTCAATGTCCTGTGCCGTCTCACAATAGGGTTGATTCAGCACTGTAATTTTTTTACTAATTTTTTCTCATGAATTTTTCCTTGGTGGTATTCAGTAACATATTTAGCTATGCAAATGTAAAAAAAAATCACACAGCTAAAAATATTACTTAATCGCAACAAAAAAACATGAGAAACATTACTCACAGTGCTGAATCAACGCTGTCAGAGAGTTAGGCATTCTCAGCAAATAGATCACTGCTCTCTCAATGACGGAGATGTATCATTAGACATTTCAAGGTGGCGTGGGGTATTGGGGTTCTAGCTGTCTTTCGACCCGCAGGCAACTTCTAGTAAGTATTTTCAATATAGTTATGTTAAAGCACCACCAATTCTCTTCAGGCTGAGGTTCCATCCTCAACCTACATAGAATTCAGCAACACAAACTCTGCATCATTCAAGATAGGCTAAATCATTTGAATTTGAACAATATGAAGAGTTCTTGAAGTGCTACTGTAGGCAAAGGTAATTGTTACACCATTGTGTTGGGCTACATTTGCCACTGTCCTAAACTGTTTTCCGTTTTTACATTGAAGCAGAAATGGCCGAGATATCGGCGTTTACAAGTTCAGCCAATGACATTATCTTGTTCATCCTGTTTAATAGATTTTTGTTTAATTAACTACCTGTCATTGCTCTAATGTTAATTGACTTGTCTTTAGGCACTGTGCTTCCCAAAATGATCATCCATGTGCTACTTGGCCTGTTTGGTTTATCTATCCCTGTTCTGTTTTGTGCAGCCTCAGTAGATATTGTTTGCACACTGAAGTCTATGTTTTAAAGGCATATGGTGCCTCCTATGGCTATAACTCTATAACTAAACCTATAGGTGAGATGTGTGGGTTAGATGGGAGTTAACATCTGAGCAAAGGCTGGTGTCCAGCTAGTTATTACATCTGCCCAGAGATCATCTGTAAGGTATTTTTTAAATATTTATATAACTTTTCCTGTTTGCCCAAAAAACAATTTTAAGCCTTTAATAACAATAAGCACAATGCAACATAGCAAAATAGCAATATTTTGCTTTCAGAACTGGTTCCATGCCTTACCTGTCTTCAAAACAATGAGCAGCTGTGACTACCCAGCAAGAAGAGATGAGAGATCCACCACAAAACTGCTCCCCAATATAGATGGCTGCCATGTATGGATGAGATGCAGGAAGTGCCACCAGCCCCCCTACAATCCGTGGTGATATAGCTGGGCTTTTTAAAAATCTTTTTCCACAGTCCACAGGTATTGCTCGGTTGACATTACTGACATCTGTACTGGTAGGAGGCACAATGTTAGCAGATTGGTTGGATGGTTTTGTTGGCAGAGGAGGTTCACTGGTTTGTGCTGGAGGTTTACTCGGTGGTGGTGGTGGTGGTGTTTGACGTGGTGGTTGTATCGTACTGGCTGAAAAAAAAAACACAGGCCAACTATTTGTGTTAGGATAATCCAAACCACTTATTTTCATTTTAGTCAATTTCTAAGCATATAAATAGGTCGGCACTGCAATGTATATATATACATTGAAAGTCGATAGTTTTTTTTATAATGATTTAAATTATCAAAACTGATCTAATTGCCCTGATTGAGTCCCTGATTGAGTACTATCCATGGATTCATCTGCATGCAAAATGCACTTCATTATGCCATTTCTGAGTGCACTTTTATTGGCCGCATGCATTCTTTATTTTAACCTGAAACTTGCTGGCTCATTTAAATAAAAGCATGTATAGTCTATGTTCATTTTTCCTAGGGAAATATGTCTTCCTCTGATGTCAGTCCTTGGTCTTCTAGATTGGTTAAAGAGGAACTTTGGACCTCTAACCTACTAGGTCCTAATAGCCCCCCACGCCAATGCTGCATAGTGCATACCTTTTGGATGACTGCGTCTTTCAGATCGCTGTCATCCTACTACTTTTTTCATGTCCCTGTGTCATAGCCATCTGTGACAGACACTGAGGGAGCTTAGCCGTCCTCCCGCTCTGGCCTCCCTAGTTGTGCCGAAATCTTGCTGAGTTTCTAATCCTCCTGCAGCCGCCCTAGTCCGAGATGAGGACCTCACTGCGCATGCGCAAGATCTCAGGGGCACCGTGGGACAGAGAAGAAGAGAAGATGGCGCTACTCTATGTAAAGTGCCTGAGAAGAGTGGTCAAGCGCAGAAGGAAAAGCAGAAGACGTTAAGTTAAACCTGCCAAATGTAGAATCGGAAGTTTAAAGGGAACAGAGGGCGAAGTTTGGGGAGTTTTTGAGAACTCTTTAAGGCCTGCAGTGCTCTTCTCTGACTTGCTTGGAGGTTGTTGTCCTTAGCATTTGAAGATCAAACCAGTGCAGGTTTCTGTTCATTCTGGATCCCAGCCAGTGAGTCTGCTGCCTCAGGAAGGGTTTTTTATAAACAGGAGGCAGTGTCTCTGTCTCTCCCTGGTGTCATAATGACATTACTATGACATCAAGACAGAAGGTTGCCAACAATCTGCCCACCCTGGTGTCATAATGACATTACTATGACATCAGGGCAGAGGGTTGCAAACAGCCTGCCCACCTGAGGCCCAGGTTGGTTACTAATGCCCCCTATGATGACCTGCAACCTTTCCTAGGCAGGGAGGGTGCAGAAAAGACTTATTGCCATCATGCTTTTTTAGGGGCACCCCTTGCAAAGCACCAGATCAATCCTGAAGGGATGGGTGTGCTTGGTTGGTAGCCTGTGAGAAGATACCCCAACACCATTTTCTTGGATTAAAAAATACCTCTGTTGAATGCAGGACTTTTTTTTTGTATTATTTGTACGTTTTACGTCTGCCATGAGCTGCCATTAAAAGTAGGTAAAAGGAGTAAAACCTGTTAACTGGATTACATGTTCAGATGCATTTTTACCATTTTATTTGCAACTACAAAACACACAAATACAGTATTTGTTTTTCCTTTTTTCTTGTTTAGAAATGTCAAAAACATGTATGCTTTATTCCGAAAGGAGTGCAAATATAGGCAAAGCCAATGGCTGCTGGCTGTAAAAAGCCAAAATAACCCCTTAATCCTTGGCCCAGCAGAAGGCTGTCATTTACAACGTTAAAACGGTTCCTTCATTATATCAAATGAGGTGCATAACATGAAAGTAAACATGATTTTATTAGTAAAAACATTACATGGATATTCAATAAAGATCAGAGGCTCACTAATACAAGCAACCTCTTTAAATAGTAATGTATTTCCCAAAATATGTGTGTAACATAATTTAAACAACACATTGCATGTAGTGTACCTGTAGGCTTATGGCAAGGAGCAATATCACAATGTTCCCAGCTCACAACTTCATTCTTTTGTATAAAGCACCAAGGCTGTGCATCTCCATCTGGGCTCCTTTAAAATGAAAATGATATGTAATGTTTGCATGTCAAATAGAGTAAGAAATTTTCATTTATAGCAAAATGATCAATACTCAAAGAGGCCCAGCTGCCAATTTACATAAAATGGGCATTGGTCTGGGCGTGGAGGGGCATCAGCAGTTGGTGAAAACAGGCCTCGGCATTGGATGCTGGTCCTCTGTCTCATCGATCAGTCGCCTGTGTCCAAGATTTAAACTTGAATTTAATCACATTACAGTCATGTTTGCATGATTTTCAGAGAAGAGGGCTAGTTCGAAAGTATTGGCTTCTCCATTTATGTTAAAATGGAGAAGCCAAGTTCGAATCCCAGGGGATTTGTGGCATTTAATGCCTATAACATATAATACTGTTTTTACACCTCTACCAGTGCAGCTTAGTCGTCCCATATATATATGCACTGAAGGATGGCCCTTAAGGAAGCTGGGTTGATCATCCTGTTCAAGTAACCCAGTCCAGTTTTAATTCAGGCCGGGAGTGCTATAGAGGTTGATGAGCCTCAGGCAGGTGTTGCAGTTTGAAACCAGCAGCAAGCTGTGCGTGTCTGCACAGGAGTAACCTGTTGCATACCTGGGATTTTGTCCTGGGGGGCCAATTGGGTGGGGGGCATGGCCTGGAAGAGGCATGGGTTGGAAGAGGTGTGGCACCTGTGAGAAGCATATCTCTAAACTTGAAGATGAGAAGGAGGGGGAGAGAATAAGCGGTTGTAGCACATACAAACATTTTTGTAATTAAGCCCCACCCCTTGGTCACATCTATAGAGAGGCATCTAGAGAGAGGCAAAATGACAAGCATAGTGAAAATCTTGGTGATTGTTCCTTTTAACACTCCCTCTTCTGCCACCCGTGAGCCCTGCAGTGCAAAATTATCTACCTATTTCTCCTGCCGCTTTATTTGAAGGGGAACCTGGAAATAGTTACACATTGGGCAAAGTGTATTTACAGTTACCTGTGTTGGACTGCATTGTGAGTCAGCCTCTTAGTACTCACCACCACCTCCAGATCCTTATTGTGAGTCTCCTTTCTCTGCTGATGATTGCCCTCTGGTATTTGCTGCCCCTGTCTGGTCCTCCAGTTTTTGCCCCCTCCTCCCCTGTTGCTGCTGCTGCTGGGTCATTGCTGCTGCTAATCCTTCTGCTAGGTTAGGTCAGAGGTGCAGGTCAGTTGCTGGGGAGAGGTGTTAGGTGAGTGATAGAGGGCAGTGGCAGTGGTAGAGAACAGTCACAAGGGGTAGTGTGGTTAGGTGAACAGTAGAGGACAGTGACCGAGACTGGAGGGATTAGGTGAATAGTAGAGGACAGCAGCAGAGGGTGGAGGGGCTAAGTGAGTGGTGGAGGACAGCAGCGGGGGTTGAAGTGCTATGTGAGCAGTAGAGGACATAGTAGGGGGTGGAGGACAGGGGCAAAAGTTAGCGGCGGGGGTAGAGGATTGGGCAGGGGGTAGGGGAGAGTGGCAGGGCATAAAGGACAGTGGCAGGGGGTTTCACACAGCGATAAGGATAGTCAAATGTATCTTTATTTTAAGTGTTACAATCTGTCATAGTGATCGCCTCTGTATTATATAATGTATCTGAATGTCTATTTCTTTCTTTAAAGCCTAAATACAATTCATGTTTACATATTTTCGTGTCTATAGTGTTTATATGTGATATATATATATATATATATATATATATATATATATAACATGAATTGTATTTAGGGAGCAAATGTCCTCCTGGGCTAAAGGGAGTGCTGTCTGCTTACTTACTGTAGCCTGATGGGTTTGGGGTTCCCCTTTTTAAGTTGGAGAGCTGGTTAAACAAAGCCTGGAAGGCTCACCAGTTGGAGAGGGTGCCATCATACATTCTTGCACAGGGCACCTTTCACCCTAAGGCCAGCCCTGCTGACTGTATCATCATGACATCTTTAATGTGGCCTCTCACCTGCAGTATGAATGGGGTCCTAGTCCTTGTTTCTTTGCTTTGTATATTGATACCTCATGCTGGATGATGTCGGATTCCCAGTTCAGACATGGTGTTCCTGTCAATGTAACTTTAGCAGTGCCCCTGTACCTTGTGGCATTTGCAGCAAGGCACATCTCATTTTTCCCTAAAAAAAAAACAAGAAAAATATGTTAGAATGATGCAGAAATTGAAAACACAGGACATTAGAATTTACCTCTTTTTTGTGATATATATATAATGTTCCTACTTACTTATCCCGCAATCAGGTCCCATGTATTCCTTGGTACAGCCGCACACCTTGCCAAGCTTATGTTGAATGCAGTGTCCTCCATTCAGACATGTGTTGTCAGAGCAGTCTGCAAGTACATCAATATAACATGCAAATCAATATACAATGAGAGAAGGCCCAACATTCAAATAACAGACCGCGTACCATGACAAAACAAGATTTTCGTAAAGCCGGTAAAAGCGATTATGTGTAAAGATGGATATCACGTGTTAACATTTATTTAAAATTTCTGTAAATAAAGTAATTGTCCAGGCAGGTACATACACGAATATTTAGATTACCCTAAAGCTCCTAATATTCCCAGTTTTTGAAATTTCAAAAAACATGGCACCCCAATACCTGAGAAAGCTGTATTTCAGAAAATCCTGGGGAACTGGGCGTGGCTGAATTCTGAGAATTATTGTGCTTACATTAGCATAGGGGAGGGCTATAGGGTCGATTCAAAGAAACATGTAACAGCTTTGATTTTGGTGCCGATCATCCTATTTTTCCCGTCCGCTCGTGCGTTCGTATGAACTTGCGAGTGATTCTATAAGCAAATACGTTTCTATCCTAAAATGTCCGTCCGTTCATATGGCAGTTCGGGAATCAGACCTATGTCAGTTTCCATCCTGAATTTTCCGTTTCATTTCTCAGGTTGCAACATTGGTTTTGCCCTTTTTCCTTTTTTGTCTGGACGTAAATCCTTCTGATCTTGCGGCTGCGCACTACAAACTTACCTCATTAAAGTGCATTCTAAATATTTGGTCTTTTATTTTTCTTTATTTCATTCATTTTGTAGTAACCAACCATTAATGAATGCATTTGCATAAGTAAATCTTACTTTGTTTAATTTTTAGTTAACTTGCATTTTTTACTTGTGGATTTAATTTTAATATTTTGGCTTCAAATGGTACAACTTAAAATTTTGTGTGTGGTTACCCACACCCTCTACATACAGATTGCTCTCAAATATAAAAAAACACCCAGCAACTTCTGCATGTTATGAGCCTAGAAACAGCCAAGATGGCGGCTCAGGTATTATCGGGCAGCCTGCAAACAGAAAGGGCCTTGTGACTGTGTTGCTCTGCATTCTTTGATTTCTGACCTTTCCGTGCCCCCAGCTCTGCTGTGTCTGTGCAAAATACAGCAGTAACCCACATCCTGCACTTTATCCCGCTCTCCTCTCCTCAGTAAGTGTGATGCATCTGACCAAAGATGTGCTTAAATAATTAAACAAAGCAAAGGTAAACAACTACACCAATAAATGCAATCTAAAAATATTATTCTAGTACATCAATTTAAAAATAAATAACAAAGGACATAAGTTTCTTTAATTAACGCAAATATATTGCAAAATAAAGGTTTACATGCAAAGGACTAATTAAGGTCCACATTAAAATGCTTTTATAAGGCATACATGAATCAGGTATGCATTGCCATACAATTTATGGCCTCGGCCATGCTGATACATGCAGTTCATTGGAGCTCAAGACGCGCAGACTCCTCCACATAGCCAAAAAACCTGTTCAAGAACAGCAATCCGACTGCTAAAAGGTGTCGGCAGTGGCTTTCTTTTAAAACGCGTTTAGAGGTTGGAAAACTGTTCTCTGAATCACACCGAAACACATCCAATTATCCTAAGTTTTACGTTTTGATCCTAAGTTTTAGGATTTGATCCTAAGTTTTACGTTTTGATCCTAAAATTTAGGAACGAACTTGCGACGATCGTAAGAGCATATACGCATTCGTACGTAGGCTCGTGCGAGTCGGAAATGGCCAAAAAAACAGGAAAAAATGACTAACACCCACCCAAACTTACGAATCTCGATCCGAAATCAATTAACTTTTGCTCTTTGAATCGAGGGGTATAAGCCCAATCTTATGCTAATCATATGCATTTTCATTTCATACCAGACACAGCATAGCTTGGAAATACTTTGTGTAACCCCTTCAGTGCCAGAGGGTGTAATTAGCAAAGAGATACACAGAGACAGGGGCGGACTGACCAGGGCAAATGCCCAGTGGGCCGCACTGCTTTGGGGCAGTCTGGACTGCTACCTTTATTAACACTCCCATCCAATCCCAGCCCCCCATCCCCTTCACCACTCTACTCCCTCACCCAAGCAACCCCAGCCCATGTCCTCACCCTAATGATATAGCCTCAGTCTTGGAGCACACTGGTTGACTGGCCAGGAAGCAGCAGAGATGCCACTGGCTGGTCACGGGCCGGCCGGGCACTGGTAAAATCCTGGGCTGATTTTTTACCCCAGTCCGCTACTGAACAGGGACATGCTGGTGCTTCTATCTCACCCTGACTCTAAAAATGTATCTGTACCACAGCTGTATATGCAGCCTGTCACCTATGCCAGCCAGTTCCCAGCCTAAGATAAACAATACAGAAAATTATAAAAAATGTATGGAAATGTATTATATTTATTTATTGAATACATATAGAACAAATATATGTGTTATTCCTTAGTTTTTCATAAAGAGTATTAGTATATTTATGCTGATATAAATGTACATTGTGGGTGTATAGTTTACATGCATAATAAATAAATATATATATATATATATATATATTATATATATATATTCTTGAATACAATGATAGGGAGAGGAAAATCATGCTAATAAGGAAAGATTGATTTTATAGGGGGAAGTAGTTTTCACTATCTGCAATCTGTTGCTAATAGGCAACTGTACACTAAAATCTGCAAGAAGAGAGAAGTGAACGTGTACATGCAGAACACTGCTGCTGGGCATGTGTAAGCTTGAGTGAGCTCCCTCACCATAGCAGAAGCGTTCTTTGTATATGGGACTTCATTTTCTCTTTTTGATGTACAGAATTGGTATACAGTTGCTGATAACAACAGATAAGAGGTAGTGAAAACTGCTTCCATAAAACACACATTTGCTAAAATAATGAAAAAATATTCTAAATAAGCTCAGCACCTTGAGGACATCCTTTTCGCATATAAAAAATGCACTTCATCGAAAGTGGACTTTGAAGCACCCTTGTGTTTAGGACTAGACAGTGACAATGCTATTTTCAGTCTTTTGTAATGGCACTTTTGTTGTCACTAGCAATTAGTCAGATGACCACAGTAATGCCATCTTCTTTGCCTGTAGATCGAGAGCCACATATGACTTGCAGAGCCCTGTTGTGTGGCTAGGGGCATGTCTTCTTTCAAGTACTTAACTGCATTATTATTTGGAACCATTTTCAGTTGTTTCCTGTTCTATATGTATCAACAAAGGAAGGGGGCGTGGACCAATTGCCACACCTGCCTCACACAAGGAGCACCACAACAATGTAAAAATAAATCTAAATGCTTATTCAAAAAGATAACACCAAGACATACACAAAACCACTAAACACAACACATCAGACATATTAAACAGATTAAAAACAGCTATGCCTTACCCTTATAAATATAATATACAAATCTGAATCCATAATCAATATATAAGTATATGTAATAGTTAAACGGAGGGCCCCCCAAAAGATTAACAATAGGGCGCTAATAATATTTTTGTGCCGGCACAAAAAAAGAAAAAATGTTTAATGATATTCTATAGTCCCTATCATGCTAAGAAGAGGGACAATGATTCCAATACATACTGTGAAGAGGGGGCAATATAACCCAATAAAGTGACTAGTGCTAACAAACAAATACGTGAACCATATACACACGTGATCCAATACATAAAAATAAACAATAGGTTATATAGCAATATATTTACAAATAATTAACAAGAGAACCCCTTAGAGCAGTCTCATGGTCATAGACACAAAGTGCAACCATGCAAATGAATAAGAAAGATCAAAGTGCAAAAACAGAGAAATTACCATACAGTATAATGGCCAGCACAATCCGTTCAGTACAGAGGGGGAGAGACCAGCAGGGAACACCTGTGCACGCGGCTACCCATGCCGCTTCTACTGTTCTATATGTGTTATGGTCCCTACCTCTCATGTCAAATGGGGCTCCTGACCATCTTACAGTGCTAAATGGGACTCTTGTGTTCCGAAAGTTTAGGGACCCTGACTTGACTAGAGTTCTGTAGGGTGAAACAGAGCTTATATGGCTTACAGAACTGCTATATTTTAAATGTTTTTCTCTACCTGTTGAGTTTTTTGTGTGCTAATTTCAGGAGCAGATTTTTAGGTACCTATATGGACAGGATTTAAAAATACAAGGATTTATTAATGCATATACATCTACTTAAAAGTTTAAACTTGCCATTATGATGCTACAGAGACACAGTACCTAAGTATTTTATAAAAAAAAAAGAATGTAGCTTACTTTTAGGATTGCATGTTGGATCACAATGACGCCCAATGAAAGTCTATGTTGAATTATAGCGCCCTTAGTTAGAGTTCTAAATTCACAATAAGAATACAATTACATAATAACATCCAACTCACGTTTGCCGTTGGTTGTTTTACAAGTGATGCCCTTCTCACCACAGGAACATTCTTCCAAGTGGGGAGGTGTGTATCTCAGCCACTTTTCTCTGGGCTCAAAGTACTGCTGCAGTGTTTTATCAAAGCACTTGTCTAAAAGATAATAAGAACCATATTTTATCGCATAATTAAAAGATGAAAAAGCACACTTTATCCCATGCTTCCATTTTTCAAATGAAAACTTGTGACTTGCATTTAATATAATCTGTTATATCAAGATTTTTCCTGTCTTGTTAAAGCATATCGTTATTTAAACTCTCATATAAAGCCCAACAACAGCCACCCTTTGTAATGTTGGAGAAGTATACAAACCACTGTAGCATAGATTTGGTCTCACTTCCTGTCCGTAATAACCAAACAAGAATAACATAGTTTCAACCACTCTACTCAAAAACTAAAATACAAATTCAGTGCTTTACTAAAATGAACCATTCTAACAACCTAATAGACAAAAAATATTTTCTGAGAGTCATGAAAACAGCTACTGAAGCACTGTACTGTAATGTTTACCCTATGCTCACCTTGAACTATCAAATGCATAATAGGTTAAATCCCAACTCTACCAACCGGACCACTACAAAACTTGCCTTATGGCCTTTACAAGGGCTCACTTGAACTTCATGAGTTGTTGGTTGCTCTTTTTTGTGATACCAGCACCCATGCCCTACAATGTGTGACATGAGTGACCCTCTAACATGCTTCTGACCCTGCTCTTGGACTGACTTGTCCTTAACCTTAAATTCTCTGCTGCCTCCCCATGATGTTGGCCCATATCTCACTATTTCCTAAACCATGACTTCCCCCAGCACTGTGACTGTAAGCTTGTGCCTAGCCACTCAGCCTGATTTGACAGGCCTATAAGTCCAGCACAACTATCAGAGAGCCTTGAGTAATGTCTATCATTCAAATGTTTACTTTCCAAGGCTACTCACAATGATCCAGGGACCTCCTACCGATCAGTATTTCTGCATATTTTCCTTATTTTTTAAATTGTTCACCTCTATGGTACTGCCCTTTAGGTGAGGATGTAGGTCCGGTTCCAATTCTCCAGGAGACAAAGCTTACTAATGTATGTAACCTTAATTAAGTTATATCTGCCTGTCTTCCTGGCTGCGGTTACCAAACCTAAAGTATTGTAAATGAAAAACACACTAGGCACTAGTCACAAAGGGGTGTCACACAGAGCCGTAGCAGCCATGAGGCGAATGAGGCACTGGCCTCGGGCGCAGCCAGGGCTGGATTTAAGGAGGGGCGCAAGCAGGGCCCACCTAGAGCGGGGCTTAAGACTAGGGGTGGGCTAACCGCAGTAGCTGCAGTGGTGTTAATATTTTTTTTTTTTAGATCATCGGTGGTCAGTGGAGATGGTCAGTACACAATCGCGCCCCCCTCCCCCCGCCCCTGCCGAGCCGCCCGATGCTCTGTTCAGCCTTCTGTAAGCAGTGACAGGCGAAGGGGGGCGCCAGGGAGGTGTGGGGGGAGAGACACTTCCTGTCCTCCGTCACACAGTTTACAGAGAGCAGCACGTGTTCAGGTGCTGTATGTGCTTCCTGTCTTCCCCTCAGTGTGCAGGTCTCCCCCTCCGTCCTTTCCCCACTGTCACACGGAGCTCTCCTGCCGCCCTCTGCATGACCCCGACCTGTGAGGAGATCGCTGGAGTGACTGCTGACACCCTTTGTGTGCCAGCAAGGATGCAGCTCTCTCTGCTGTGTGACACCCTGCGAGTTCTCAGGTAACTTTTGTCTGTCTCGTTGTCATCTTGCTGTCTCTTTTCCTGCCTTTCTTTCTGCAGTCACTCTCTGTGTTTCTCTCTCAGTCTGTCTAACTCCATGGACTTCATCTTGCTGTCTCTTTTCCTGCCTTTCTTTCTGCAGTCACTCTCTGTGTTTCTCTCTCAGTCTGTCTAACTCCATGGACTTCATCTTGCTGTCTCTTTTCCTGCCTGTCTTTCTGCAGTCACTCTCTGTGTGTCTCTCTCTGTCTGTCTAACTCCATGGACTTCATCTTGCTGTCTCTTTTCCTGCCTGTCTTTCTGCAGTCACTTGTGCAGTCACTCTGTGTCTCTCTATCTGTCTAACTCCCTGGACTTTCCTCTTGCTGTCTCTTTTCCTGCCTGTCTTTCTGCAGTCACTCTGTGTCTCTCTCTGTCTGTCTAACTCCCTGGACTTTCCTCTTGTTCTCTCTCCTCTCACTGATTCTGGTTCTGTCTTTTTTCTCCATCTGGTTGCACATTCTGTCTTTCCCTCTCTTTCTGTCTCTATTTACACTTTCTTTTTTCCATGCACTCTTTTTTTTTTGTCCCTGTTCTCTCTCTGACTTTCTGTCCTGCACCCTGATCTCTCAGAGCCGGGGGACCAGAAGTCCCAGCCTGCACTGCAGCATCTTTATTTTCAGGGCTGGCTGTTCCTCCTCGCTGGGCAATCGATTGCCCTGTCGTGTGAAACCCACAGATTTTGCACAATTTACTAGCAGTCCCATGGCACATGCACAGGCCCCCCACCACTTAGTGCAGCTGTATCTTCATTTATGTCTGCTGGCTGCGTTTGCTAAAACATGAATAAAGATACATCCACACTGAATGGGCCAGAGTCAGTGCATGTGCTGTGGGACTGACGGTCAGGTAAAAATTACCGGCAATTCCAGAGGTTTTACATGACAGGGCATCCAAATCGTGATGTTCCGCCGAAGAGGAATAGCTGTCCCTGTCTGATGCCCCCCAGTCCTGCCCCTACCCATCCCCTGTTATTTCTAGCTCTGCCACTTCCATCCCCCATTCTCTCAGCTCGGCCACTATCCATCCATCTCCTCCCAGCTCTTACCCCATCCATTTTTCTTACTCCCAGCTCTGCCCCATCCATCCCTCTTGTTCCCAGATCTGCCCCAATTCATCCCTCTTATTCCCAGCTCTGCTACATTCATCCCTCTTATTCCCAGCTCTGCCACATTCATCCCTCTTATTCCCAGCTCTGCCACATTCATCCCTCTTGTTCCCAGCTCTGCCACATTCATCCCTCTTATTCACAGATCTGCCCTATCCATCCCACTTATTCCCAGATCTGCCCCCATTCATCCATCTTATACCCAGCTCTGCCCCATGCATCCCTCTTATTCCCAGCTCTGCCCCATGCATCCCTCTTATTCCCAGCTCTGCCCCATGCATCCCTCTTATTCCCAGCTCTGCCCCATGCATCCCTCTTATTCCCAGCTCTGCCCCCATTCATCCCTCTTATTCCCAGCTCTGCCCCATTCATCCCTCTTATTCCCAGCTCTGCCCCCCCCCCCCATTCATCCCTCTTATTCCCAGCTCTGCCCCCATTCATCTCTCTTATTCCCAGCACTGCCCCTATTCATCATTTTTATTCCCAGCTCTGCCCCCCCCATTCATCCCTCTTATTCCCAGCTCTGCCCCCATTCATCTCTCTTATTCCCAGCACTGCCCCTATTCATCCCTCTTATTCCCAGTTCTTCCCCCATTTATTCCTCATTCCCAGCTTTTCCCACATCCACTCCTCTTTTTCCCAGCACTGCTCCCATCAATCTCTCTTATTCCGAGCTCTCAACTTATTCAGAGATTTCAACTACACCCTGGACCTTCAACTTGACACAGACCACGGTAAATGGACCTCGACTAAAAGTACTTGATTACCGCTGCTTTAGATCATTTGTGCTCAGTGCAACAGTGGACAACGCAGTGTGGCACCCCTCCCATTCCCATAGGCAGTGTGTCATGCTCCCTCCCATTCCCATAGGCAGTGTGTCATGCTCCCTCCCATTCCCATAGGCAGTGTGTCATGCTCCCTCCCATTCCCATAGACAGTGTGTCATGCTCCCTCCCATTCCCATAGGCAGTGTGTCATGCTCCCTCCCATTCCCATAGGCAGTGTGTCATGCTCCCTCCCATTCCTATAGGCAGTGTGTCATGCTCCCTCCCATTCCCATAGGCAGTGTGTCATGCTCCCTCCCATTCCTATAGGCAGTGTGTCATGCTCCCTCCCATTCCCATAGGCAGTGTGTCATGCTCCCTCCCATTCCTATAGGCAGTGTGTCATGCTCCCTCCCATTCCCATAGGCAGTGTGTCATGCTCCCTCCCATTCCCATAGGCAGTGTGTCATGCTCCCTCCCATTCCCATAGACAGTGTGTCATGCTCCCTCCCATTCCCATAGGCAGTGTGTCATGCTCCCTCCCATTCCCATAGACATTGTGTCATGCTCCCTCCCATTCCTATAGGCAGTGTGTCATGCTCCCTCCCATTCCCATAGGCAGTGTGTCATGCTCCCTCCCATTCCCATAGACAGTGTGTCATGCTCCCTCCCATTCCCATAGGCAGTGTGGCATTCCCCCTCTCCGATAGGCAAAAGAAAAGTATGTACACTCACATATACATCTCTCCCACGTTGCTGGCCAGGCCACAGGAGGCCAGAAGATGTAGGAGCCACAGGTGGGCGGGCAGGGATCCCTGCCCGATGTCCCCATCGCTGCTTCTTCTCCGGCGCGAGCAGACACACCTGGCTCTGTGCAACAGGTGGGCGTGGCCTGTGTCAAGTGACGGCCATGGCCACCAGCTGCACAGAGTAGGATGTTTGCTCTGAGTGCGGCGGCGGTGGGGACAGTGCAGACAGCAGAGATCAGGTAACTTGGCCATCCGCCTGCCATTCCTGCATCTTCTGGCCTCCTGTGGCTATGGTGGCCCGGCCAGCAGCACGGGAGCGATATATATGAGAGTTTAATGTTTTTTTCTTTTTACATTTGCCTGATAAGAGGCACTGACTTTCCCCCCTCTTTTGGAGATAAATGGCAGCTCATGTCTCTGCAGAGGTTTCCATCCCCAGATCCATCCAAAATTTAAGGGGGATCTGCCTAATCTCTGTGTTTTGGGGCCCAGCAGTCAGATGCCAATAGATCATGACATAGATATCAGTGGATGGAAAATTAGGATTTGATTTTATAAATATTGTAATTGTTGGAGTGAAATATGTATTGATTCCACAGTCAATATGTCACTGCTTTACTGCAGGAGAGCACAGCGTATCCACTCATCATGATACGAACTGCAGTACTCTTAGTTATTGTAATAGTAAATGTGTCACTGTTACGATATTGATAACTTAATTGTGACATCCCAAGTGCGCGCACACACATGCATGGTTGACGTAACATTTGTGGGATCGAGCCCTAAAAGTAGACCAATAATATGCAATATGCAGAACAATAGCATTTTGTTTTCTGCAGTAACACTGTCTACTTTCACTGTTGACAACTTGTGCTGCCCACCAAGCACATTTTACTGCCAAATATGGCCCCTTATGTCACATACAATGCAAAGGGGACATAAGGGGACATATTTGGCCCTCACTCTATCAATGTTATTTTTCCTGGTCCTGCATTGTGTTCATAATTGAAATTATAGGCAACAATTAAGTCTCCTAGAATTAGCAATATCCACATCTTCCATAAAAATATATTCTTGAATCTCATATAGCTGAAAAATTAAACAGTTCTATCCTACATTCTTTATGCCTATTTTCCTTAATGTCTCTCAAAATAATCCAGTAAACAAGAAACAAAAGAAAAGATATATATATATATATATATATATATATATATATATATATATAATTTTCTTTTTTTTTGGTGGGGGGGGGCGCGATTTTCTGGGCTTGCCTCGGGCGCAAAAGAAGCTAGCTACAGCTCTGGTGTCACGCACATAGGAAATTGACATAGGAAATTTTGTGCCGCCATGAAACCCAAGAACGTTGTTTAAATGAACTTCCAGTGATCAAACAGAAAGTAAGACTAGGCCACCACAAAAGGGCCAAAGGATACATAACTGAATATGGCCGAGCCAAAAAAGGTTGCCATGTCATAGCAAAGTTATCTGATGTTTCTCGCTGACACATGCTGGGATGTTCTCCTTGGAATTTTCCCATAAACATTTGTATTTATCAATTACAATGCCAGTTTACCTTTCTTGCAGTCCTTGCCTGTATATGGTTCTTTGCACAGGCAGTTGTAACCACGTAAAGTGTTTTCACATACACCCCTGGGTTCGCATGGGTTACCTTCACAGTTATCTAAAGCAAAATGATATGAGAGTGTCAATATTTTTATATTGATATACACACTTAGATCTCTAATACTAAATTCTTGAATACATTGAAAATCCCTATAGGCTAATTTACATTGACCCCCCTCTGTGCTTTCAGTGCTGAGACAGAAGAGACTCACATGGAGCTAGCTCAATCTATTAACTTCAAAATCTCACTGTACTGTATGATGTCAATCAATGTAAAACTGAAAATAACAGAAATGAGTCTCATATCAACAGCAATTGTTCCTATCACATAAGTGTTTCATTTCTAAACAGGTATAGGAATCAGTATAAAATAGAAAACTGCTGTAATTAACCTAAGGTAATCATTTTTAATGGGGGGGGGGGGGTCACAAGGTCTCCATTTGCTATGACTGCGATTGCTTTGGATGTTCATCTTAATGACTTGAAAAAATGCTATTGTTTTGAACTAATGATGTGGTTTGTTCTCTGGCAAAGTAGTCTTCTCGTAATAAAAATAGCTTTATAATACTCATTCTGTGAGAACACAATTCTGCAACTCGGCAAAATATTTTTTTCTTTTCCTTAAAGGGACTGAACAGACAACGGCAGTAATAAGGCAGTAAGCAGCTCACCTGATGCCTGCTCCATGTGCCTCTCCTCCATTTCTTGGAGTTCATGGTAAAAGCAGTAGCAGGTCTCCAATGTTTTCCTTTTAATCCAATTCCACCAGGACCACGCATAAAAGTCATAAAAGTCATAAAAGTCAACTCTGTCCCTTGTAGCTCTCAGCAAAGTGAGCACGGCAAGCCACAGGTGTCCTGCAGCTGGCTCTGATCACAGCAAAGCATGCTAATGACTCATAAAGCTGGGCCATGGCATGCCCTTCCCAGCTCAGCCATGCCCGAAAAGGAAGCCAGCAGATTTGCTTAGAATCTATAAGGTATTTACATATACTGTATTTTCGCCCTATAAGACGCACCCAGGATTTGGAGGAGAAAAATTAGAAAAAAAATATTCTGAACCAAATGGTGTGCTAAAATACCCCCTTCTATCACCCTATTTTAGACAGTGTGCAGAATTCCCCCAATCACACCATTACAGACCCCACATTACAGGCAGTGAGCGGTATCCCACATCAAAGGCAGTAAGGGGCATCCCACATTACAGGCAGTGTGAGGCATGCCAGTTACAGGCAGTGTGCATGGCATGTCAATTACAGGCAGATCACATGTGCCTTCCAAACGTCCTTTTTGCATTTTTCTCCAAATGGAGCATTGTGAAACCAAATTGGTCATCCACACTACAAATAACTAAAAAACAATTTGCTAGGCACAGGGAGAAGCATATTCTTATGACCATCTAATGTTGACATTAAATTTGGTATTACATACACACATAAGGGCTTTATTCACGCCTACAAACTCTAGCAACTATTTACACTGTAGATGGCGTGTCCACAGAGACTCTAGCATCAGAGTTGAGGCAATTATCAAACTTTAGGTGACTACCTCTTAAATTGTATATTGACCTATACAAGGGAAGAGTGTTATTCACAAGCTTGACCCAGAAGAGTACAGTCAGCAGGGCCGGATTAAGTGTGGTGGAGGCCCCTGGACACAAAATCTGGTGGAGACCCCAGACACAGCAGTTTTTTCCTTTAACATAATAGTCCAGTCAAGTAACCGATTGGTGGTTGTCTGGCATCCGGCTACTTCACATAATGTCAGAGTGAGTCCCTTGTGCCACCCTTGTGCTGGTGCATGCTGCTCAGGAACTCCTGCTTTGCCATTCTGGGTTGGGTGTAGTCGCCCAGCTGGTCCAGCGGGAAACAGTTCCCTGCATTGAGCTGCCAGTGACTGTGCTTAGTGGCTTATGTGCAAATTGACAGCTCTGCACCCACCCATCACTGTAGCATTGCTGGCGGTGACTTTGCTGCCCTGCACAGGGGGTCCCCACTGCCACTGATAGCTTCATTGCTGGCCCTGCACTCGTCAGATCAAAGACTGAAAAGCCTCCTGACCAGGCCCCCTTTGCAGGGCAAGTGGTGGAAGCTCTGGGGTGCACACCCCTTGTATCCTCCTCATAATCCGGCCCTGATTGTTGGGGCAAAAAAATTGGAAAATGCTTTAGTGATTTCTTGGGGTCAGACACCATGCACCCACCTGTGACTGTGATTCCTGGGGATTGTGGTTAAGGGTGACTATGCTGGTGAAATATGCCAGTAAATTACCACATTTATTTCCGTGCCTAAAAAAATGTTCGTATTGGACATAAACGATCCCGGCATAAAGGCCTCATAAGTCCTTGTGAGTCCTATTCTATATTTCTATCAGAGCTTTCCTCATTTATTTGCAAATCTCTGGCTGCCCACTGCTGCTTCACTGGTTCATCCAGCCATAGAGGGTTAAGCCTCCATATACTGTTATTGTTCTTTCTGTGAGCAGCAGCGGAGAGTGACCAGATACACTTCTAGTTAATTACGTCACTTCATTGATCAAACCCAGTACGCCTCTGGAGAAATTGATCGATCCTCTCTCCAGGATGTTTCCACCTCCAAGCATCTAGTAAAGCATGTTTCTCCAACGATGGATCTATTTTTGATGTGCCCTGTTGGGTTGCTGATGTTCTATCCTCTGCCAGGCAGGGTGTTGCATTAAAATCCCCTAGAATTATTCCCTTATCAGATTGACCTTATTCATCTTGAAGTCTAGGACATCAGAATTAAAAGGAGGGGAAATGTACTCAGAGTTATCGATAGATATTTTGAGGACCACATATCTGCCCATTGGGTCTAATCGTATTTCTAATTTCTACTCTGAGTGATTTAGCCAGTTTGATGACCCCCCCGAATAGTTCGAATAATAGGCATTGAAGGACCTGGCTATCCACGGTCTCTTTAAAGACAATATTTTAGAAGAGATGGGTCTCTTGTAGACAGATTATGTGTGGGTTATTCATTTTCAGTTGGTAGAAGACCATTGATCTTTTAATTTTAGCATTTAGATAAGATAATTCTCAAAGAACTCAAAAAGAAAGGATAAGTGAATTGCTCCCCTACAGCCCCCTCTGGCAAAGACTATTTGAGAGGGCTTAACTCCACGCAGATGTTCTGGAATAATAGACTGATTCTTTTCTGCAGAACTGCATGGGAGCGGCCATCTTGTCACACACATAAGCATGAGGGGAAAGCTGTGCCAGCAGCAGCCCACACCAAACTGAGAGAGATAAATGCCTCAGAAACACAGGCAGCTTGTGCATTAGGTTATATAAACACACACTGAATAATCAGCTGCTAGAGGGATTGTGGATGTGAGAGCTGCAACAATGTTTCTTTATCGCTGTTTACTACAGAATCTGGATTTTTGGCAGACCATTTAGTTATATGTATCTTCTAAAATGTTACAATTCTTTCAGCTGTGCAGCAGAGGAATGAGTCATCACAGCTGATGGCTTTCTGCTCGAAATAAAGGTGGATTGCACTGATATGTGAGGCAATTTTGACTGTGGAAGTTTTCTCATAAGCTGGACTCATGTATGTGGCAAGATGGCCACTCCCATGCAGTTACGTAGCATAGAATGTGCCTGCTATTCCATAACATCTGCATGGAGTTAAGCCCTCTCAAATAGTTTATGTCTCTGATTGCCAGAGTGGGGTTTTAGGGGTGCATTAGGTGTGTGTTGACATGCACTAAATTTTAGTGAATATTCCAACTGAGATTTACCATACTTTAGCTAATTATCACCAGAGACTGCAGCAAAGTCCTCCATTTAGAAAGCAGCCTTCTTTACAACTCAGACTCGATGCAGATTGCATAAATCACAAATGTTTAGTTGCCCTAACCTGGGGCTGTAGCCTTGTCCACTTTAGATGGGCAGACAATCAGAAGTCGATAAGGGCCTGTGTGACAGTTGCTAACTGTACACAGTGAAGTGGGTAGGTACAAAAAGTCAACCAAGGGGGTTGGGAATTCTAATCCTGGAGGGCCATTTGTGGCAAGTTTCAGATTGGTTGCAAGGGGGAAGTAGAGGGTCTTAAATTTAACAGTTTTTTTTTACAGTTGCCATTTAAATAATAAATGTATATATATATAAAAATTGTACCTGTGACCCTTGACCCCTCAACACAAAATGACCATTTTTTGTCTTTGTCAAAGTGTCTTGTCAATGAACACCTATTAGGAACAACAGGAAAGAGCTAATTAATGTGCAGTAAAATACAATGTTCCTATACTATCCATTATTAAGATAAACAAAATTATGTCAAATGATGACTCACCTAACTAAACACAAAAAGGGGATCACAGGTGCACACCATAGACATGACAATATGTAAAGCATGAATTGGAGTTATGTTTTAAACACAGAAAATGACATTTGGACATTCAGATACATATTGTAATACGGAGGTGATCACTATAAGAGATTCTAACACTTTTCACAAAAGAATATATACGGGCAGCAATGCGCCACATTTGTAACGAGACGAAACAAAAAAAATGTATATTATATATACACAATCCACCTAGAAAGTTGCCAAGCACCATGGTGTGTCTGATACAATGTATAGCCCCAAGACACCACTTGTAAAAATAAAACCAAAAAAAGAAAGGACTATGAACATATATTTACAATGACACTATCTAACCTCATCAGGCTATTTACAGGGATAATACGAAGTCTCTATTGCAAGGGTAGATTGCCTCTCCACATACACACATCGCCATCACTTACTATGCCCGATTAGGGGGAGATTAAGAAATATGGTCTGAGATCTACTTTGTCATTAAGACCCAATGCTGCCACATACTCACATAATTGCATGATTCAGTGCTGTTCAAATGTGGCCACGAGTGGCCGCATCCCCATCTCTTCACTATGCATGTCCCCCCTGGCAGACCAGCAAGGAAAGCCCCTCTGATATTGCATTTGAACAGCGTATGATCCCAACATTATATGAATATGTGATTCTCAATGTGGGGGTCTTTAGGGTTTTGGACTGTGGGGCATCCCTAATCAAGATGCCCCCTAGGATGCATTCTATTTTGACTTGTGGACCGAATCCTGCGATTTTGATAATCCCTGTCTGATTTAGGATGCCCCATAGTGTGAACCCCCTGCCGCTGCCCTCTACCACTCACCTAATCCCTTTAGCCCCTGCTGTTGTCCTCCACCACTTTCCTCCACCCCCTGCCACTGTCCTTTAACACTCATCTAACCCCTCCACCTCTTTCTGCTGTCCTCCACCACTCACCTAACCCTTCCTCCCCTGCTGCTCTCCTCCTCCACTTACCTAACCCCTCAACCCCGTGCTGCTGCCCTCTACCCCTTGGCACTGTCCTCAACCCCCCTGTCGCTGCCCCACTCACCAAACCCCTCCACCCAGTGCTGCTGTCCTCCACTGCTCACCAACACCTTTCACCCTTGCTGCTTTCCTCCACCACTAACTTAAAGGAGCAATGATAAAAATCCATATAAATATGCTGGATGGCAGGAGGAGAGTTCACTGTGCTTTGATAAAATTGCTGTCTCTTCATCGTTACAAAGATGAGAGCACCAAATTAGTTTTATCAGGAAAATGCTTGGCAGTAAAAATAACAATTCTGGTGTGGACAAAAAAAACAAATATTCCTTCGAGAAGATACACAAAAAATAACATTTTCAAAACGTTTCCACATGTATGTAGCTAAAGATGAATACAGACAAAATACAGTCAAAATGAGGATGATTGGTTGTCTAATTCAGCATTCTAGATATTAGTTGTGCTGTTTACTTGCTTTTTGTTATCGTCTCTGGAATGTATAAAGCTCCAATTTTCCTTCAATTGCTCTGACCTTTCCAAATGATTATTTAGTTGCTCCCTTACCTAAGATCTGATTAGATCAAATATGCTTCAGTTTAATGAAAAAAATATATTGTGTGCTACATATGCAGGTGTGAGCATAGCCTCATGTTAAAAAGGAAGTCTGGACTAAAAATTAACAACAAAAAAACCCTGTCCCATCCTTCCCCCTGCACTAAGCCTGATTTGGGGGTTTAAAATAAAAAGGACTCACTTGCTTGGCACCAGCTTGATTGTGTGTGGCTCTCCCTGCATTTTTGGTGCTACTGCCCTGACTGTGGTTGACTACGGGGAGGCCGATTCATTAATAGCGCCAGGTAGCGACAGATGAGCGCCAGTAGCGTGATTTTCACAGCGCCCGCTAGTATTCGCTGTGCTTGGCCGTTGTTCGGTTGTTGACAGCGACTCAGTCGGTGTGCGGTAATGTTGAATACGGGGTTAGGAGTCGCTGTTTCACAGGTTCCACGCTGTATGGGTGCGCCTGACAGCGAATGGCCAGAGCGAACGGCTCCCAGCATATTCATTAACAAATCACGCTCAAAAAATTCTCGCGCTGTGAAATGCTTGTTTAAACCCCAGAGCGCTGGCGGCGATGGCTTAGAAGTAGTTTTTAACCCCCAAACAACCATATTTTTTGATTAAAAAATTAAACAAGTTTTTCTAAACATTTTGTAATATGAATACATTAATATCAGACCTGTAATATCAATTCTGCACAAATGTTTTTTTTTTTTTTTTTACCTTAAAAAAAAAATCTAACATTGCCGTAGTGGTCACAGAATTTTTGACAGTTAAAAAAAAAAAAAAAAAAAAACAGTCATATCAATTAATTATGAATATTTAAAGATTGCTCCATTGAAATGCATTGGAGAGCGCCAGGTAGCGAGAGGTCATACCTGGCGCTGTGATGGGATTAGTAGTGGCGCTGTTCGTTGCAGTCGGCTACATGATGAATCCCGCGCTAGGCGACGCTCTCGCCGGCGCTAGCCTCATTTAGCGTGATAAATGCGTGATTGTGTCCGCCGCCTGGCGTTCTGGAGTCGGTAGCCGCCGATAGCTGGCGCTACCTGGTGCTAGTGAGACACTACCTGGCGCTATCCCTTGATAAATAAGGCCATTGGTTAACCAACCACTGCACAGCAGTGATGCAGCTATTGGACTGATCTGATTGGCTGGTCAAGCACATGGTCAGTGCAGCAGCTTAGAAGACAGAAGGTCTGATGCTTTAGAGGGATCGGGTGCCTGATGCTGTGAATGTGAGTTTTAATTATTTATTTTTTTATTTAAACATCCAAATGAGACTTAGCACTCGGGGAGGACTGGCAGGGAGGGGGCTGTTTTTTTTTAGGCTGAACTTCCTCTTTAGGTAACACAAACTGCTCTCATCCTCAGCTGGTTCTGTAATGGGACGTGGTGATGCAGGTCCACTGCTCTTATTTCTGTGACTTTGGCATTGGTGTGCCATTGCCTAGCAACCAGCGATGACAACCAGCTCCTGGCGGCTGATTGGAGGCAGCTGAGCTGCAGAACATGAGGGAGTAAGCCTTTTGGTCCACTTTAAAGGGTTACTAAACCCAAAATGAAAAACAAACTGGCACTGACCTTTTCTCCTGCACAGCAGGTCCCGGCCAGACTGCCGCTAAGAAACTTTACAGTTTAAGAGAATGGTGCCCCCGGTGCCTCACATGCTGTCCCACCACTCATGTCAATCTCTGTGCCTGAGCATAGCGTAGTCCATTCAATGACTCCTCCATTGCAATAAATAGACAGAGCACAATGACTGGCTAGAGCAGTGGGGCCACGACTCGTGTATGTGTTGGCCCTGGCCCAAAGAATTCTATTTTTACTAAATCATGTGGAAGTCACAGAGCATTCTACTGTACAATGTATCTAGATGATCTCTGCTGCGAGCAGAGCAATTATCTTTACAGCTGATGGCCTGCTACTTCTAGCTAAAAATAAAGAATTATTGCACAGAGCTTTGAGGCAATTTTGTGGACTGTCCAATTCAGTTTAATTCAGACCAGGGCACAGCAGTTGGGATTTGAGAGCTGCAGACAGCAGAAGGTAATGTCAGACACCAGGCAAAAGTCTGCAGCTCCCTACTGGGGTATGTAGCCCAAACTGGCTAAGCTGTGTCCCTTGGGTTTTTCTTTTATTTTCAGTCCTCTTTAAAAGCAGCAGGTGCTTGTGTTTGCTCCCCATGCCAAACACCCCCAGAGTTCACCCATACTTGGGATATGTCTGAAGAGAAAAAGTAACAGTAGAATTGCTTACAATGAGTAGCCATAATGCAAGAGTAAATATAGAATAGTATATAGTCTACAAAGCAACCAGCTTGCCTTACCATGGCCGGGGTTTCCCCTTCCTGATACAAGTGTGGTGCACCATGCGGGCATGATGGAATGGGAAATGGCACAGTTGTCCACTCTCAGTTAACACTGAAGAATACACAACGTTTGTGAATGAATATGCAGCATCTATTTTATAACACAGTAGAACAGACTAGACATTAAAAAGAATAAACAGCAACACAAAAGGAAGTTATAGTTACCTAACCCTTTAAAATGGGTTTTATGGCTTTGTCTCTCTTTGGGTTTCTGCAAAATAAAATAATATCTTATTGTCTTATTGCTGTGCCACCATACTGATTGGTATCATTTAGGCTACGTTAGAGCACTTTGGTGTTTTTCTTCTGTTTCCCCCATAGTCCATATTGAACTTAATTTCTTGTGTCCCATTTTCACCTGGGGTGTCGAGAGGTATTGCATGGTCTGATTTGGATGCCCCGCTGTGTGTATCCTCTGGAATCACCGAAACACTTACCTCTTCCTGGTTCCCACGTGAGGCCACTCAGCCAATCAGCGACACTCATTCAATTCAGATCTCCTTTGCCATACTGACATCGGAGTGACAAGTAAATCTAAATGGAGCAAATTCGTCCAGCCACATCCCTGCTCACCTTTAGCCATTAGTGTGCCCACGCTAGCCATTCAGAAAGGCCTTCTGTGGGTATGTGCACCAGATAGAGGTATGATGGGGTTGCGTCATGGGGCCAAGACATGGCGAGGGCACCAGGAAGAGGTGAGTAAATTTGCAGTCAGGGGGAGTTTGCCGCCCCTCGAGTCTTATAGATTTGGGGGGGGGGGGGGGGGGGGGGGTTGCTCCACTTTGAAGCCTGAAAGTTTTTTTCATTTCGGACATTTTCAGTTTTGATCTATATTAGACCATGAAGGAGAAGAGAGAGGAGAAATCTGAGGCAATTGTTTAAAAAATTAAAGGAGCACTATCATAAAAGAATAAAATAATGATCCAGTAATAGAAATTCACATAAAAATTCAAGAAGAAAATATCTTAGATAGCATATAAAATCAAGCCAATGTACCATTCTACTTGCGCAGAGGAGAATTGTTCAACACTAACGGCCTGTCCTCTGAGCAATCCTGCTGCAATAACAGCTTATTAATATTACAATTCTTCTGATGTGTGTAGATGCTTTTACCCATCATGTAATACTTTGGGCAGACACAACAATGGTTAATGGGATATTTCAGGCAAAGCCAACTGTTACACCATTGCGTTGGGCTACATTTTTTTCATTTTTAAATTGAAAACAAAATGGTCAAGTTGGAACAGTGATGCTGCATAATAATCAGCATAATAAGCATGGTCTGTAGGAGCCCGAGAACTTGCTTTTGACTCTCCCAAAGCGCATGCATGCACTCCCAAACCTCATGTGTGCTCTCCCAAAGCACATGGGGCACTCCCAAACGTACATGAGCGAATTCTCAAAGTGCTTGAGGGCACTCCCAAACGTACATGTGGGCATTCCCAAAGTATATGCGCACTCCCAAAACACATGTGTGCTCTCTCAAATCAAATGTGCGCACTCTTAAAGCGCATGTTCGCACTCCCAAAGGGAATGCCCCAACTCCCAAATGAACATGCGCACACTCCCAAACATCCATATGCGCACTTCCCACATGAGGAATTCTCAAAGTGCTTGAGGGCACTCCCAAACGTACATGTGGGCATTCCCAAAGTATATGCGCACTTCCCAAACGCATGTGCGCACTCTCAAATCAAATGTGCGCACTCTTAAAGTGCATGTTCGCACTCCCAAAGGGAATGCACCAACTCCCAAACATACATGCACGCACTCCCAAAGCACATGTGCGCACTAACAAGCGGATGAATGGGGGCCTGCTGTTTTAAAGGGGGAGCGCTGCGACTCTCCCTACCCCGGCACTATCCAGGAGGAGAGCAAAGAAGGGGGGGAGCTACTGCATTTCTCACTTCCAGCATCGGCCCAGAGTAGACTGAGGAGGGGGGAGCAGCCACAGCTCTCTCCTGGCTCTTGGCAATTCTATCAGGAAGGTGGAGGGAGTGGGATGGGAGGAGGGGGAGGATATTACGATAATAGAAGCCAGTGATTCTGGCCCCACTGTGGCAACCTGATTGGGGATGGGATGTGAGGGGAGGTGTGATCTCCCTAGGAAATCAATGACTATTGCTCATCTACAGCGACGTTCAGAAGCTGAAGACCAGCGCTGTGATCACAGGCAGAAGGTAAGCACTGGCTTCAGCTGGGGAGGTTTGTGTAAAGAAACACTTTAATTCCATTGTTCTACCCAAAATGGCTTAGGAGAAAACAATTCTTCCCCCGTAAAAGTGGAATCTAATGCTCAAAAACCTGCCTCCCTATCCTTTAAATGGCCCAGCTCCATAAATAAACTTTTCATTCAGCGAAGAACCATACTAAGCATTTGCCATAGAACGAGTTGCAATTTCTGTTTCCACATGCCAATGGTTAGACGACAAATTAGAATTTTTATGCCCATCAAAACACCACCACGCTCGACCGATGAACAAATTCTCATTCATCGCTCAATCGCAGGGACCATTTCCAAAAAATAAAATATTGTTCAATTGAAGTTGCAATTGCATTCAAAAGAAAAGAAAGGTTGAGTGAATCCTTCCATACAGAGTGTGTGGGTGTGTAAGGGGGGTTATACAGTTTATATGAAAAAGATTTCCCCTTTTTTCTTTATCCATCTGGATTTTAAATATTAGACAATTACATGATAGAGCTCCTATAAGCCCAAACGTTTAACAGTCCTTGAAAATAAGGGACATTTCACTTGCCACCCTAGCCAATCACCTAATGGTACCCACCAGCATTAAACAGAAGGAAGTGTTAGGACAAAATTTTTTTTTTTTGTTAAAGTCTGGCCCAATATCTCTTCTTTCACATAAACCAAAGTTCTCCTTTAAATAAATAGAACTGTGTTTGCTGCCCTTTTAAGTCAGAGGTTAACTTATGCAAGTGATTATGCAAAATGATACAAACATATTTCAGATTTTATTGTAAATGTCCTTTCCATTCCATGGCAAGAAAGCAAATCTATACCAGTAGTTCTTAGTTCCATCTATCAGGCTGTGACTTTCCCGTGCTGCTAGCCAGAGGCCAAATAACCCTACAATGCCAAAGGAGTCTCCCAATATATTGGCACATGGCTGGCAGCCAGCAGACAAAGCTGGCAGGAAAACACTGCTGGCCAGTTAGGTTTGCGGAGGGACAAACATGCCTTCTCAGTATGTAGGGGCAGAGGGGTTATAGGAAGGGGGTGCATTTGATTTACCAGATTGTAGCTCATGTTAGGTGAGTCTGCCTGTGTTTCTAAGCAGATGTCAGCCTGAACATTCTGGCTCCAGCACTATGCTTCCTCCTCTGTCTGTCTCCTCAGTGAGGAAATCACTTCCTCATTCAGCTTTGAATCCCCACCCTGCTGATCTGGTCCATCAATCAGCCTTCAGTGGACCAAAAACAGAAAGATCCCCCCCCCTCCACTCCCTCCCCAGACGGTCTGATTGGCTGCCTTTCTCTGCAGCTATGAAACCTTTAGACTGTTAGCTCGCAAGGGCAGGGCTCTCTCCCCTATTGTATCTTGTACTCAGAATATCCATTGTCAACTCTGTAAAACTGCATTTGAAATAGTATATGTATCGTATGTTTCTACCCTGTCTGTAATTACTACTTTGTAAAGCGCTACGGAAGATGATGGCGCTATATAAATAAACAATAATAATAATAATAATAATAACCTCACCCTCCTCTCTGTTCACACTATGTGCTGGCAGGCTGGAGATGCTCTTAGCATGCAGCATCTCTCACAGTTTTGCTCTGGTCACACTATGGGGTTTATTCATCAAGGGATAGCGTCAGGTAGTGCCTCGTAGAGGCAGGCAGTGTCTGGTGAACGCTGGGTGCTGTACGCAAAACCACATTTATGAAAGCAAATCTGTTGAGCGACTCTAACAGAGCCATGTAGCATCCGATTCATCATTACAGACGGATCAGCGTATAGCGCCAGAGCTCTAGCTTCCAGAGCGCCAGGAATTACCTGTCACTCACCCATACATTTCAATGGATGTTCCTTTTCTTCTGTTTAAACAGGGTTTTTTGTTTTTAATATTTTTTTATTCTCTCAAACAATTGTGTCACCCCTCCTGGCCTAGAAACTTTTTTGACTTTTTATATTTATATGCAGATTTGTCATTACAGGTCTGGCGTTTAAGTATTAATGTCACAATGTAACAACAATGTCATTCCATATGTTTTCGCTTTGTTACTGGTGGATATGTGTTCAAAAACAGACTTTAATCACACAGCGTCTGGCGCTCTATGCTGTAGCGACCAGATCCAAAGCGCCGAGACTCTGTGAGTTAGTTTTTTTGTTGAATATGGATTGAATAGCTGGAGCTACCTTTCGCTCCCTGCAGCGCTGTACTGGTGTTAGATCGCCCAACATACATCTCATTCATCAATGCCGGGCAGGTTACTACAGCGAATGAGACGCTCTGTTACAGCGCCTGATAGCCGATCACAGCGTATACTAGCGGTCGCTCTTGAATGAATCAGCCTGCCTGTTATGTGCTGGCAGTAATAACTAGAGGCACAATAATGCACTTATTTGATAAATGTAAAGCACACAGTGTGCTTACATCACATCGCTGTTGCCACACCCACTGTTTCTCCTCATTTTTTTCTCTCCAATGCTCTAATAGGGTGTTAACAGGGTGTTTTTGAAAACGGATTCAAGTTTAGTACATGTAGCCCGAGACAATGGAACAACAATCAGGTTTGCCTTTAGTATAACTTTAACATTTTGTTTTGAGAGCCTCTTCAAGCTAACACACACTATTTATTTATTATTTATTTATTTGTAGTTTACCTGACCACGTATTGGGGTAGAGCAGTTCTACAGGTGATGTGAGATTTCTTTCCAGGTAAGTAGTTCAACTTCTATGATGTTTAAACCAGACCAATAGTCTTGCACAGTTGGGAAAAAAACTCCCTAAAAATCACTTGCCCCATCTGCATATACTGAATCATTGTCAGCACTTACATTTGCTCCTGCACCCACTCAAAGCTGAAACGCTGCCTCACCGATTTTCTCCTTGTATCCCTGCAGTGTTGCTGTCTGGATTCAACCGACATAACCCACAATGCACAGCGGCAGGAAACCCAGCAGCACTTCCTCTTTGCAGGTGGCCTGCAGCTTCATGGCACACCATTTTAGTTGTAAAATTGATCATGTTACATGATCAGGTTACAAGAAAGGTAAATTAATGTTTATGTGTAGCAATCTGAATTGCCCTGGGGAGGGATGCATATTAGCACTGTTTATTGTAAGGGTATTGGTTAAAGCAGATCAAAACCCATGAGGGCCGGCCGTTGACTCTACGCTACATCTAACAATAGAACAACTCTACAGCAACGATAGGTAGCGCTAGTTAAGTGTGTCTGGCACTTGTCGCTGAAGCCCATATTTAGGAAAAAACTACACATAACCAATGTTGGAGCTCTAAAACTGGGCGCTCTAGCATCAAGCGCCAGACGCTGTGTGCAAAAAGTCTGTTTCCCAACATATATACACCAGCACCAGAGCAAAACACATAGAATGACATTGTTTTAACACTGTAATAAATACACTGCAATGCCAGACCTGCACATACAATTCTGCATTAAAAAATAAAATAATTAAACACAATAAAAGTGTTTGCTGGGCAGGAGAGGGCATACAATCATTTGAATGACAAATTTAGAACATTACTTTAGGAAAACACTATTTATACACAACCGAATAAAACACCATTGAACTGTATGGGAGAGCGCTACTGAGTGAGAGGTACTACATGGCGCTGCTGAACACACAGCGCCGGCGCTTTACACTGAGCCACCGCTAGTGATACATGTGACGCTACATGGCGCTCACCAGATTGACTTTCATTATATATGGTTTTCACATACTGCGTCCGGCGTTCACCTGGAGCTACGTGTCACTACCTGGCGTTAGCGTTTTTTAAATAACCCCCTTAGCCCCTCAGTCAGTACAGCAGCAGATTGCTGCACAGTGATTGGTAGCGTTCACAGTGAATGCAGGAAAAACGGCCATGGGATCAGCAAACAGGTAAGTGTTTTAGCAGGCTGGGGCTTAATTACATTGTATCCGATGTATGTAAACAATAGTTTATGCTATATATTTTTTTATAAAAATATAAAATAAAAATTAAAATTAAAATAACTTTAGTTGGCTAAGGGTTAACAGGCTAACAAATTACTGGAGCAAAAGAGTACTTCTTTTTTTTACTCATTGTTCTATTACAGCAGAACTTTTATATACGGTACAATATATATCCCCTTATATGCATTATATAACTCCTATATGTATTATATACAAATGTTTTTTATTTTTGGTACATTTGTTTGCTAAGGTAGATCCCCACCATTATCTAAAAATCCATAATTTTAAACTTTCTATATATAGCTGGTCCTTAACACAATCCCATTCTGTACTGTACTAAATCAGAAATAATTGTGTTGAATTGAATTGAGCAGAGGTAGTTGAAAAATCAACAGTAACTGAATTTAAACATGCCTGGGATAAGCACACATCTATCCTAAGATAAAGAGTACATACAGTATACACATAAGGGCAGACTAGATGGACCGTATGGTCTCCTTCTGCCGTCAACCTTCTATGTTTCTATGTTTCTATCTATCAAATATCTCTACAACCAAGCATTGGGTCTTTGTCGTTTGTGCAGACAAAAATGAAAGGATTAAAAGTACTGCACACATGCCTCTGGCTTCACCAGCCATGGATCACAGCCAGCCAGATAGGATCACATGCAAATATTTTAATTGTTGGTTTAGAGGTGTAGCTACCCATTTGTGTCCCACTTAACAGTGTAAACCCCACTTATACTTACAGGTTTACCATGAGTAATGACCAGGAAAACAAGCAGGAGAAGTAGAAAGAAGAGCTTCATGGTGTCTACACGAACTGTGACAAAGCTCAAATGGCAAATGTCAGGATAGATTTAGGTGACCTGGATTGCAGGCAAGCAAAAAAAGGACATTCACCTTTTACCTCTGCAGCACACAAAGTGAAGGACGACTCCCACCTGAAATTATGCAACCCTCAGATATAATGGATACATGTTTATATAGGAGTATTTGAAGAGGGGGCTACCTCTCAGAATCTGAAACTGTAGAAAAGTCTCTTTAGCCACTTTTGGACATAGGTAATTTAGATTTGATTTATAAAATCACTTGCAATACAGAAAAAAACAAACAAAAATGTATTTCGCCCTACAGAGTGCTAAAGTCCACATGAGAAGCAAGCCATAGTCAGAAAAGGAACTTGTATCTAATAACAGGCAGGAACCTTATCTTTCCTTGCTCCTGTGGCACCTTGTGTGTGCCCAATGGAACCAACAGGGCCCACTGAATAGACATCCTGACTTCTGGAAACCTGTTTAATGAGTTCTGCAAGTTCAAGTCTTAGAGCCCTTTTATATTGCAATAAGAACTCAATAGCATTTTACTTCTGTTGAGGCAGCTCCAGAGGCTGTCCACTGGTAGCTTCAGAAGCTGGTGTTTTGCAGCTCCAGAGGCTGCTCTAGAAGATAGCTCTGCTGCAACATCTCCCACAGACCATCTTATGATTCCAGAGGCCATTTAGCAACATCTCCAGGGGCTGCCACATAGTGGTTTCAGAGGCTGAACAGTTGCCCTTCCAAAAGCCACTCCGTGGCGCCTCTGGAGACCTCCCGCATTAATTCCAGAGGCTGCCCCGCAGTGGTTTCAGTAGCAGCATGGCCGCTCCACAGACCACTCTGAAGGTGCTTCAGAAATTACCATGTGGCTACTCTACATGCTGACCAGTTACAGAGAGCACTCCATGGCGGTTCCAAAGGCCACCATGCAGCGGTTTCAGAGACTGGCTGGTTGCAGCTCCAGAGGCAGATCAGTGGCAGCACAACAGGCTGTTCTGTTCTGTGGCAGCTCTTAAAGTTGCAGTATGGTGGCTCCAAAGACCACCTAGTTGCAGCATCACAGGCCACTTGGTAGCAATTCTAGAGGCTGCTCTGGTGGCAGGTACAAAGGCTGTCTGGCAGTGGCCCCACAGACCACTTCATGATGACTGCAAAGGCCCCTTCCTGGCCAATTCAAAGGCCTCCAGGTGGCAGCACCAGAGGTAGTGGCAGCCACCTGTTGATACCTCCAAAAGCTCCAGAGGTTGCTGCAATTTCAGAGGCTGGCCAATTGTTGCATCAGAAGCTGTCCTGTGGTAGCGGCAGCGGCCTGCCGCAATGCATATATGGCATGGTACACAAACTTCAAAAGTTTAAAAGCTGCCTGACACTTTTAATGGAGCCACTTTTAAGTGCGCAGAGGCAGTCTTTATCCACACGCAGGATGGGTGGATGATGTCTCTCATCTGCAGTCCTCAAGGGAAGCAGCTGGGTATTGCCTGTGGGGCAAAAAAATGGGATACTCACCTTCCGTCCCCTGCAGCAGATTTCTCATGATCTAGTGCTCTGACCTTTTCAGAGTTTGAGCTCTGGCATGCTCCCACCGCATAGAAATCACACCCCAGCAATGCCCCGCACTCAAACTCTGTTACAGCAAATGGAATGCTCCAGACATCTTGAGGGAGATGGGGGGCGCCGCCTCATTTGCTTTCAAGTGATTGATGAGCTCCCTTGGCACATGAAGATGGGAGGACCTGGTCACAGAAATTGGTACATTTCAAAGAGTGCTGGAACTAGTGAAAGCTGCTATGAAGGAGAAAATGTGATCATTCATTGTTTTGGGCGTTTTGCCTGACCAGGGCCTTAATCAGGGGATCCACCGATGCCCCAGTGGACCAGTACAACACTGGAGCTGACCTAAGTGCCTTACTAGGAGAGATTAAAGATTTGCTGATTAGCCATAAAGAGGTACACACAACCCTGCAGTTCATAGGAGCAACCCTCGATTTATTTCAGTTGTGTGCTAATGATTAATAAGTGCTTGTCATTTTCACATGCATTTAAATTCCATTAATGCATTATATATTATTTATAGCACAAAAAAATCATGATTCCATTTACATTTAATGACTTTTTCACAAATGTACTGTAGATTTCTACTTGTCCTATTTAATATTTATTAGAATGAAATTGCAGAACATTTCCATCCTTAGATCATTCTCAAGTTCTACATGTCAGGCTTTCATTTGCTCATCTCAATGAAAATGTGCTACCCAAGATGACAGCAGTTGGGAAGAGGTACTGTATCGCCCTAGCTTTCCAGTGGTGTCCACAGACATGTCACTGAGAGTAATGCCCTGTCATAGGCATGAGCAAACCTGCTGATGTTTGGGTTTGCAGGGTTTAGTGAAAAGTTTGGTTCGGGACCTGTATTTGACCCAAACTTCACCATGAACTTAATAGAAATCAATGGGGATTAGAACTTTGGTGGTGTAGATTGGCTGGAAAATGGTTCTTGTAAGGGCTAGGGGGCTGCTGTAGGGTGCAGGGACTACAGGACCCTTTTAGTCTGCTGTGAATGAGTTGGGGTTTTATGTAAAAATATATAAAAAAGGTCCCCCTTCCAGGGCACACCACGCATAGGGGCTGGTAAGCCCAGACCAAGTCAGAAACCCTCCAGCATTACCCTCCCGTATACCCTTCAGGAAAGAGAAAGAAAGAAATAAACACTATTAAAATAAATCTTTATTGATCTAAATGTATACCTACCTGTACCATCGGTCATTCTGACTGCTTCTGCCGGCATTTGATACAACGGGGGACCCGTGTTTTACGGCTACCCGGTTGCTACTGGGGTTTCCCCCAGTGACAGCTCTTTTATGCTCAAAAGGCAGGGCCTCTGAGTATGTGCATCACTGGAGGGCAGTGTGACCAAACAGATTATAAACGTGTCTGTGGGTATATATGTATACGAATAACCGTATATATATATATTCCCTAGGTGAATATTTGGCAGAACCAGGGGGTTTATACAGTAAGCCATAGAGGAGTCATTTAGCCTGAAGCTGTGGTCCAAAAAAGCACCTCCAATCTAAAGCAGGGGTGTAGCTGGGGGGGGGGGGGGGGGCATGGGGGGCACGTGCCCCAGGTGAGGGGGGCGTGATCACAGGGGGGGGAGCCACTTTGAATCTTTGCCCCAGGTGCTTAGCTACGCCTTTGATCTACGGATACTTTGAATGATTGACCTCCTCTTTTTAGGCCGCTACATCACTCTATTGGAAACAAGGTAACTGCTTTCCACAGAAAATAAATAAAGTTGCCCTTCAATAAGTTTTTACAGCAGGGGCCACTTCCCCCCCCCCCCCCAAGGGTAGGCACATCTACCCACTCATTCCATGCTCCCCATGTCTCCTGTGCACAGTGTGGCTGCAGGTATCCTGTGGGATCCTGTGGTTGTGTATAGCTTCACACATGTTGTGTGCTTGACTAATTAGTGAACACTATAGGGTGCTTGGTGGTGCATTGAACACATCTGCCAATCAGCAGGAGCATGGTGGGGTGAGTAGGTTTTCTTTTGCTAGAGGTTTTATGTGGACATGCATCCCTAATCAAGATGCCCAAGGACATTGGGGAGAAATGGATAGGGACAGCAGTACTATTTCAGCAGTAGTATGAAAAAAGGAAATTAACTTTTGTTCTTCTTACATTTCCTAAACAAGACCATCAGTTTTCTCACTTCCATATAGGGGACAGTTTATCTGATAGTGACAGAATAACTGCACTATTATTTTCTAGGTAGACCTAGCTAAAGTAATTGTAGACATACAAGGGCAATACCATACCACATCGCAGGGGACCACTATCGGCCTGCATAAATCCAGAACCAGCTCTGGGTCGGGATGCCCTGGAAAGTCGGATTCCTGGGTTTGTTCTACTTTAAAGTAATGATAATGGTGACAGTAAGTGTGGCAGAATAAAGTCCAGGGCAGGGCTGCTGGAACCTGCCCTCCCTTCAGGGCAAGGTGCCTTGGGTCCCATAATAGCTGTCCTGCCCTGATGGCGTCCTTAGTTTCTCCCTCTTTAAAGTGGTCTAAAACCTTGCTTTTGACAATTCTGACAATCCCATGGAGAATACACAAGACATTAAGGCATCCCCCTTGCTGAATGGTTGGGGCAGGCTCACTCAGCCAGAGGGGAGCAACCGACTATGCACCACATAGGACGTTGCTTAGAGAAAAGCTTGCACATGTGCTGAGGGAGCGGGGAAGAGGTAAGGAGGCCTGGAAGACTAGCTGCAGGGGTGTAACTATAGGGCAATGGTACTCAACTGGCGGCACCGGGGTCCGAGTGCAGACCTTGCTGACAGATTTCCAGACCCCTGCCCTCACAGCCCTGCACTTAGTTGCTTTTGTGTTGCGATGCTCAGTGCTGCTCCTTTTACTTGATCAGTGATGTGGTGCTTAGTCTCCCTGCCAGTGTCATGGATCCCTGGCACTTAGCATTGCAATATTAACTGGGTGGGAGGGAAGTGGCATTGCAAGGTACACACAAACTTTGTTTCTTGGTCCCACTGCCCCAGCTCAGCCCCATCCATTCCTGTCCCCCCAGCTTTGCCCCACCCCTATCCATTTCTGCCCCCCCCCCCCCAAATCTGCCCCATCCATCTTAGCTTTTTTAAATTTTGACTGTGGATTTCTAACTATCTAACCCCCAGGCCCGGATATATGGACCTTTACTAGAATCAGCTGAGTACCCCTACTATAGGGGGTGAGGCCACAACGGGGCCCAGGAGGTCACTGGGCCCAACATTATTGCTCCTCCATTTACACATGCCCCGTTACAAGACATAAAAAAGTACGGCTGTATGACCCGTGAAGGGGCCCCATTGAATGTTTGCACCAGGGCCCCATCACATTTTGTTACATCACTGACCAGGTGTAACCCCCAGGTTGAGATGCCCTCGCCAGAAGGCGCATGAGAATTCATTTACAGTAAGGTTTGGATCTTCTTTAAGTCCTGTTGCCTTGGTTTCTTACTACAAAACCGCCAAATCTAGTGTGAATGAAAAGCACTCGGGACACACGAGCCAGGGCCATTGTGTTCGTCCTCCAAGTCGCTATGGCAATGGCCTGTTGACAAACAAGCCAGTATGTTTGCGGCACAGAGCCTCCGGCTATTATTGATACTCTGTCCTGACAGCGGCAGCGTGCCAACCGCAGGAAGCTCATGCATCCGCCAGCCACAACATGGCCACGTGACGTCACGCAATGTGTAGCGCTGAGCGGTGAGGGTTTCGCAAGCAAATCCCGGGCGTCACCGAGTCGCCCGCCAGCCAATCAATCCCATAGACACGCCCATCCCGACTTTACCCACCAATAGCCGCGGTCACCCCCTACTGACAGCAGTGAAAGTGATTAGAGCGGCGCAGACGGGAATGCAGTCAGAGGTGAGTGGCGAGCTCACCCAATGAGAGGCTTGTCCGGGGGTGCGGCTGAAGGCTGATTGGCCGGGGGGCGTTGCGTTCTGTCATTGGCAGGAGAGGTGCTGAGAGTGTGACAGGGAGTGAGCGGCCGCCCGTGGCTCGCTGCCCCCCTGGCCAGGCCCACCTATGGAGCTCGAGAACATCGTGGCCAACACCGTGCTGCTCAAAGCCAGGGAAGGTGGGTGCAAGGGGCGCCAGCCCGGGGCACGGGTGGGCTTTCACGTGTGTATTGTATGTGTCAGCTGGGTGCTACTATCCTTAGCATTGCCAGGTGCCCCCTCCATTCCACATCTGTTGCCATGCCAGGAGCTCTCCATCTATCCTGCCCTGGAACAAGCATGCTGCAGAATGCTTCAAGCAGACCTCAACTCATTAATGATTTCCATTTACAATCAGAGGGCTCCTGCTTTGCTATGCCCCTACAGTTATTAGGAAGCCAAAATCAGGTGTGGGGGACATGAAATAGCCGTGCACTGCAGTGAAAATGTGGCTTCTATTTGGTGTCTATTATTGGGTTGAGCTCTGATAGGAAAAGGTGAGATTCTGTCTAATGCAGGGCTTGCACATGTCTATTTCAGTATGACTGTGAATCTGGACCCTGCCTAGGTGTTGAGCTCTGCTTTTACAGTACAAAGGCATTGCTTCTGATCTAGCCACCTGTTCCAGATCAGTGACCCCATAGTGCAGCATTCACACATGCCTGGAAGGAAAAGGTGAGAATCTGTCTAATGCAAGGCTTGCACATGTCTATTTCAGTATGACTGTGGATCTAGACCCTGCCTAGGTGTTGAGCTCTGCTTTTACAGTACAAAGGCATTGCTTCTAATATAGCCACCTGTTCCAGATCAGTGACCCCATAGTGCAGCATTCACACTTGCCCCTTTGCCTGATACCCCCAGGAATGACTGATCATCTTGCAGTAGCCCCAGCTGGATGGGAGGGGTCTTCAAGGGAGGACCTGAAACTGCTTGATAAACCTTGACGCTTTTCCTGCCACCAACCGCCAACAGGAATATGACGACTCCCTTCTCTTCTGTGTTGTGATTGTAGGACTCATACCTGTTAAAGGGGCGCTCTAGATATGTTTTTGCAGGCACCGAGGGGATTTGCGCATACTTATGTCACAGCCCTGAAGACGTGGGAAGCTTTTTTAGGGATTTTCATTCGGAAATGGCTTTTTTCTTTTTTAAATCAAGTGCCACTGGGGGGGTCCTGATTTGGTATAGGAACAGGCTGGGACTATTAGGAACAGACTGGGACTGGCCCACAGTTAAGGTGGGGGCCTTTCTAGGACCTTCATCACCAAAACCTGAACTATGCATGACTTATTTGTGGAATACAGAGACAATTCAGTTTGGCATAATGTTTCTGTGCATGGGCCCTGAGCCACTGACACTTGCTTTTAAGTGTGGGGTGACCCCCGACCCTGATTAGGAAGTCAGAATGGGTCCTGGAGCTCTTTTTTTATTGGGAACAGGAATTAGCTGCACACTGAACTGAATTATGTCTCGCATTGGAGGAGATGTCTGCTTTTTATATCTCTCTCACTGATAGCACAAGGTAATGAATTAGGTTAATAGCTCCACTTTTAGGCTGCTGGATTTTCTGCTCCATATTACTCCCTGAAAGCTACAAGTAAAGGTGCCCGAAGTCAATGGTGCATCCTGCTTAATTATTGGGGAAATGGCTTTGAGGTAAGTGAACAGTGGTATTCACAGGCCTGCACATCCTGAGACAAAAAAATCTCAACTTAAGTGACTTTAGATTCATTTTAACAATGTATGCTTCCAGTTAAAGGATCAGTAAAGGCACAAACAAAAAAGGAATATGTACTTCCCTTTCCCCAGGCTCAATCCCACAGGCCGCAGCTATTGAGTTTCATTAGGATCACCTTGGTGCACTTTACCAGGGTAGCAAGCTTCCTCATTGGTCAGTTGTTGGGGGGGTTGCATAAAATTGAGTGTCCACCACTGATACACGTTTCGGTGTGCACTCCAAAATGTTTATTAGGAGACGGTCAGGAGCATACTCTCAACTTTTGACCTGATGTCTCTGTCTGCATTACTAGGGATCAAACTGGCTGGCAGGTAAGTGTGTATTTTGTTAGATCCCTTTACTGTCCCTTTAAAGATAATCAAACCCCAGGAATTTCACTGGGGTTTTGTTTTACCTCCTTTGCTGCGTCCAGAATTGGGATGCCCCTCTGTGTGAAACCCTGCTAGTCGCGGGCTTTGCTCCAATCAGGTTACCTAGCCGTGCATATGAATGAGTGGCTAGATAATCTGAATGGTAAATTAGCATGCTGGCCGCTCCCCTTTCGGCTGTGCGTACCTGCACCAGTCACCCAGAAATGCCTAATGTTGGTGCGAGCATCGTTGGAGGGGTGCTGTTGGCTGGCAATCCCGCACTGGCCAGCAACATCACTCTAAGGTTTGCACCCAGTGGGGTTTCACATCCCAAATAAGAATGGCCAGGGGGAAAGCTGTAACCGGGCCCTGGAGTCTTTTAAACTCCTGGATAATCAGAAGCTTGGCCCTTTTTAAAAATCCCTAGGATGGGAGTTGGAAATGTCTGCACATACAAAGTGTACTGTTTCCTGTCCCTGAGTGGATGGAGCTTTGCTAGGAAAATGTAGGTATCTCTTTATTGCAGTTCCCACCAATGGGGTGAAGACCAAAACCCACCGCGATGAGCCCAGGAATCTATAAGATTCCCTTGTTGATAGATTCCCTCCCCCTGGGGCATCCCAAATTTGGCTGTGGGAAACCCCCAGGTCGCCCCATACACTTACCTTGTTTCACGGTCCAACGGCACATGCGCAAGCCACGACCGCATCCCCCACTACCCTCTAACAGAGAGCGTGCCCCACTAGAGGGATAGCGGGGATGCGGCCATCAGCGTGCCTTAGACGGAGCCGTAGAGGACGTGATGTCAGTGGCTCCGAGCGCGCTGATTGGATGAGCGGCTGCACATGCGCCATAGGACCGGGAAGAGGTGAGTTGGTCTCCGTCTCCTGGGGGGGGGTGTCACACAGTGAGGCATCCCCGATCGGGGTGTCCCAGGGGAAAGGGTCAGAATCCGGGGTTTTGGTCCACTTTAAAGCTAACCGAAACCCAGATTAGACTGTAGGGCCAGATGTAAGGGGTTGTAAATGAAATGTTACACGTAAATATGGCCGTTCAATCACTAGCTTCTTTAGGGAGAAGCATTTAGTGTACTCTAAAAAGACTAAATGGATAATTCAGCACCATGAGAATTTTTTTCCTTTTCGCAACTTAGTAGCTGTGCAATTTTTTTTACACAAAAAAAGCATTAGGAAAAAAAATTCTCGCGGTGCTAAATAAGCCCTTAAAGCTCAATTTAGTGTGATGTAACAACAGTAAATGTGCATTGTATCAGGTGCACTATGTAAGTCCTTGGACGTGTTTCACGGTCTCGTTAGATACCTGGCTAAGCTTTGCTACAGTGACTATTAATATTGATTGGCTAAAGTGAACTGTAACACAATAAGTAGATGGCATTCTGGTTCCTCTTTAAAGAGCACCTGTGATTTCTGCCAGTCTGCTGTACATGCAGAATATTTGCCTAGCATCTATGGGCTATACATTATGCAAATGGCCTCCTTTTCCCTGGGATTTACATGCTGGTAGTATTTTCCTGCAGCTTGTGGAGGCCTCGCACGTATCTACACACACACGCTCCCATTATGTATACACGGTCCAGTCATGCCTCTCCTTTCTTTACAGGCGGTGGGGGAAACCGAAAAGGCAAGAGCAAGAAATGGCGGCAGATGCTGCAGTTTCCACACATCAGTGAATGCGAGGAGTTGCGGCGTACAGTTGGTGAGGTGCCCCCCGTCTTATGCCAGGCCACCCCAGATTCAGCCTCTGCTGTGTGGCTTGTATGTCACAAGGCATGGCGTGTGTGAAATACTCGCCATGTACACGATTGACTAAGATTTGCTTCCTCTTGCGGTGCTACTCTCGCCACTTCCTGTGTGCGCACAATAAAACGTGCTGCTTGCTGCTCCTCTCTGTCCTGATCATTTCTTATTGGCTTTCCTCCGGTATATTTATTTATTATCTGCGTCTGTCAGGCAGCAACATATTCCATGGAGTACCATTCATGTCCTTCAAACTGGACATCCAGAAAACATGGCTTCATCTTAATGTGGACCAAAACCCAGCGAGATCGGCCCGGAAATTTATAAGAGTCCCGGGCCGATCAATTCCCTCCCCCCGGGGCATCCAAAATCAGGATGCCCCGCTGTGTGAAACCCCCCCAAGTCGCCCCATACACTTACCTTGCTTCCTGGTCCAGCGGCGCATGCGAGTGCCCCACCCGCATCCCTGCTATCCCTCTAGCAGGGAGTGGGCCCGCACCAGCCATTTGTGAATGGCCGGCGCGGGCACACTACCTGTATGAGGGAAGCGGAGATGTGGTGGCCAGCACGCGCAAAGCCACTGGCCTTCAACGCTGGCTTGGACGTTGTGGCGCCTGCGTTCCGAGTGCACTGATTGGAGCGCAGCCACGCATGCGCTGTAGGGCCGGGAAGATATGGGGGGTTTCACACAGCAGGCCATACCCGATCGGGGTGCCCTGGGGGAGAGGACCAAAACATCAAAATCCTAGGTTTTGGTCCACTTTAAATTGGAAGTTTATGTCATCACCTTCCATCCCTAGCTCAGTGCCCCGAAATGGCCCGTGTTTCTTTTTTTTTTTTCTTTTTTTTTTCACTGAAGCCTTTGCCTAATATTGATAGAAAAGCCAACAGGAAGTAGCATTGTGGTTAATGACCTACCATATGCTAATTAGTTCAGTTACAACTAAACTGACACATTAGGGTTGAATCAACACTTTTTTTTCTCACATTCTTCTGTGAGAAAGACCTTTTTAAAAAATTATTTTTCCTTCGTGCAATGCAGCACCTTTTTAGCTGTATTGCACTAAGGATAAAAATCATAGAAAAAAAAACACAAAAGTGAGAAAAAATTGAATGTTTTTTTCCCCCACAGTGCAATTCAGCATCTTTTTTTAGCTGTGCAAATGTACAAACATTTACACAGCTAAACATGGTGCTGAAATTCACTGAGGGGAAAAAAAAATCAAGATAAATGTTTGTTTTTTTTCTCACAAAAAATTTGAGGACATTCTCACTGTGCTGAATCTAATGGCAGTTCTGGTGAAGTGCTCCCCATTGCTGAGCTGTGTGTACTGTGACTGAACGCACCATCACTGTAGGAGGGGGCAATATGGCCGACAGCATTCAGTTTGTGTTGTTATGAAAATTGGACAAATTAGGTAAAAAAAGAAACGCAGGCTGTTTTGGGGCACTGGGCTGGGGATAGAAAGTGACGACATAAAATTAAGATGCACTTTAATATTCACCCTTCAGAATAAAATTTATTTCACCAGGTATAAATGTATGTTATATATATACTAAGTGGTACTACTCACTACAATGTTGAGTCAACTTTCAATGGCATTTTTGAAAGTGTATATCATTGTGTGACAAAAGGAGGTCCTCAGGTTGCTGAGCTTATCTAGTATTTTTTTTCTTATGTTAGCAAATGTGTGTTTTATGGAAGCAGTTTTCACTACCTGTAATCAGTTGATATTGGCATCTGTACACCAAGTCTGTACACCAAGTCTGTACACCAAGTCTGTACACCAAGTCTGTACACCAAGTCTGTACACCAAGGAGAGAGAAGTGACCCTATACACACAGAACGGTGGTAAAGTGCTTACACATACCCAGCAGCATTCTGTGTATGCAGGGCTCACTTCTCTCTTTTTGCTCTACAGACTTGGTGTATGGCAATAGTAACAGATTGCAGGGAGTGAAAACTGCTTCCATAAAACACACGTTTGCTAACATACTGTATGAAAAAAAAAAACAAAAAAGAGTATTCTTTTGGCACACTATATACACTTTCAGTAATGCCACCGAAAGTGGACTTTGTGTTTAATTGTTAACAGTTCCAGCATGAGCAGGATAAGATGTTGGAGTGATTGATCACTCGTACAGTATAAAACAAAAAGGTACTCCCCTTTTGTTCCCTGCATTTGATCCGTCTGAGTCTGGCGGTCAGCAGCTTACCTGATTGCTCGATCATATCCCGCGCCACCCTGGACCCCAAGAGTAGTCGGTAGCACTACCATGTCCAGCTCAGGCCCCCGCCATCAGTCACAGTAGTGCTGCACTTCACTGCAATGGAGGGGGCATGTCCAGCCTCAACACACCCCCTCTATTGCAATGAATAGCGGAAGCGTCAACACAGATTCATTTCTGTCTCCACGACTCGCCTAATCAGCTACACGGGAACATAAGGTATGTTTTCCTCTTTTTTAAAATTTTTTTTTTTTTTTTAAATATAGGGTGTCAAGGGGGGTAGTGGAATTCAAGGTCAGCCCAAGCACATAACAATAGGCTGTGAGCTGATTACATTGTAACAGCATTGTAATAAAAGGCGCAGCTGCTGTTACAGTGTAATAGCAAGGCGCATGGCTAACGTTACAATGTATCCCAGTGGGGCACTGGACAGCTTTTTTTTTTTTTTTTACAATGTTAAAGGGCCACTCCAGCCCAGGAATCCCGTTGATTAAATCACCCCTAGCGCAGAAGCAGGGCACATGGGGGGTTACATAAAGAAAAATCACTTCCATGCCCTGGAATCAAGCTACAAAGGCCAGGATGGCCGCCGAGTATGCGCGCCCCCACGCTTTACACTATTACTGTTAAGTGAAACCCCATACCTCCCTCCCAGGTGCTACCTAAGAAACCATAACTAACTAGTAGTAGGTGTATTAGGTGTAATTTAAACTTAAGAACAAACCCTTAAAGAAACAATAGTGAAAGTTCTAAGGTGGGGGAACAGAACAGCAGGGTCACGGATTTTGCAGGTTTGGTAGTATTTGGTATGTCCTTTTAACCAGCTTGAAGCTGTGTATGTCTAGCCAGCCTGAGGTTCTAATAATTGCGAGAAAAGTGAGCATATCATACTCTATTCTAGGTTTAAACCCACGTGAAGTCAGTCTACAGATGTCTTATTAGCAATTCTGTTCTCTGAACACCATTCCACAGTGTATAGTGATCTTGGTTATACCACTGTCCCCTATTGTCTTTGGACAGCCTTGAGGTGTCCTCCTCCTAACCTCCAGCCTGGTCACTAAGGGGGTAATTCACTAACAAATGGCAGATTACTCCACAACATACGCCTCCGTATGTGGTGAGCTTTCCACATTTTGGTGGATGCCCCATGTTGTTGTTGTTGTCTGATTTGTTAGGAAGACCTTTTTGGAGGGCAGCGCAAGCACGCATTTTTATTTAAGGTACTGTTTTTTTTTTTTTTCTTTTCCCATTAGTTGGTAATCACTTTATCTTCTCTATTTCTTCAGAAGTCATGCCACTCCCCCTTTAGTAATATATGATAGGGCTATCACAACCCACAACTGTCATGATGGAAATATAACAATGCAACACAGTTAATGTGGACCAAAACCCACATTTTTAACTAGCATCCACCTGAATTGCTCCCCCCACGAATAGTAACTTTTGCCAATTTTTTTGTGCTCCTACTTCACTCTAATCCCAGATAATGGTGCCTGTTTTACCTGTAAAGCTCCTCCATTCATTGCTGCTGCTGTGTGTGGCAACAATGATGTCATTACCACGCTTATGCAATGACTGATCACCTGCAATCCTACAGAGAGGGACAATAGGGCGATTTAATAAGAGAAAATATCCCTTTATAGTTCTACACCCTAAGAAGAGAGTATAGGCAGGGGCCTTGGTCAAATGTATTTTACAAGTTCAGTGGGTTTTGATCCGCTTGAAAGGAGGTGAGATAAAAGTATTTTGGAGGGGAAAGGCAGTGCCCAATAAATACCACCTAAAGACAAAGGGCTTACATTATTACCTTTTATCTCTGCAGCAGACCACCTGCCAAATAGGTCTCCAGAAAATGATACCACTAATCAGTGGGGTATACAAAAGAATCCTCAAGGAGGAACACCTTTTTTTAACCCCTTTAAAGCGGACCAAAACCCACTGAACTTGCCAAATATATTTGACCAAAGCCCCTGCCAGTACTCTCTTCTTAGGGTGTAGAACTATTAATGGTTATTTTCGCGTATTAAATCGCCCTTGATTTTTTTTTGTCCCTCTCTGTAAGATGGCAGGTGATCAGTCATTGCATAAGTGTGACAATTACATCATTGCCACACACAACAGTGGCAATGAATGGAGGAGACGGAGCTTTACAGCTAAAACAGGCGCCATTATCTGGGATTAGAATGAAGCGGGAGCACTAAAAATAAGTAAAAGTTACTAATTGTGGGGGGGGGGGGCACTTCAGGGGATGCTAGTTAAAAATGTGGGTTTTGGTCTGCTTTCAGGTTGTTGTGAAATATGGACTTTCACCCTCCTGGGCTCTTGGTCGCCAGTATACCACTTTATTTTATTGAACCCCCCCCTCCCAAACTACCCACCTCTTCATTAGAGCACTTATGTTTTAGAAAACGGTTGGTTGGCACTACCACAGTCACTGGTTTACACCCTTCAGAGATGCTGTAGCCCAATGGAAACTGGTCTGTAGAGCTTCCTGTTATACAATTTTAATATACAATAATAGAATAACAATACAAGAAGCTTGCTGTGACAGGACACTCATATCATTTATCCGAAAGAAGGTATTTCTAGAAGAAAATGTTTATAATGCATCTTTGAAAACAAATCCTTTACACCTGACCCCTTATTGGGGTGTTAACCTTCCCTGTTTCAATCTAAAGGTACACAAAAAGTTTTGCATGCACCTCTACTTTAAGATGAGAAAAGAAATCATTTTGGCTGTATGGTCCTGTGTATTTTTTTTTTTTTTCTGCGATGACCCACTTATTAGAGCTGTGCTTTTATGTGTTGGTTGTGCTCCAACCTTCTGAGCTTCGAAAAGCGCACTGGAAATGTTTTCAAGCCTGTGAGAGCTGTTGCTTCAAATTACAAATGTCACTGCTCTGTCTGCTTCCCTAGATGTCCTCTCGCTGGCCTTTTGTTTTTCCCACCCTGTGGATTCAGCCTTTGGTGGATGAAATGCTTTCCAGCAAAGTCTTTTTTTTTTTAATTTTTTTATTTTTTTTAGCTTGCCTCATTTAATGAAAATGCATAAGACAATAAGAAGCACAAAATGTTTTTTTTTTCAATGCAATGTTTGTGATACTGCAGGTAAAGCAAAGCACCACCTATTTAAATAACTAAGTATTGCTTAGGCAACCTCACAAACCAATCCCTAGAAACTGGGCAAAAGGCTGCAAGGAGGTGGGGGCAAAATAATTATTTACATAAATATATAAATGTTATTAAAGCAGAACAAAACCTAGGATATTCACTATTCTTATGATCCCTGCCCCAGGGGTATTCTAATTTGGAAAGCCCCCCTATGTGACCCCCTGTCCCCCAATCCCCCATAAAAACGTACCTTTCCCTGGTCACAGAGCGCATGCACGTGTTCTCGTCCAATCTGCGCCATATGACGTCCATATTAATGGCCAGCATATGGCTCAGTTTAGACACCAAGCTCTGTTATAGGGAGTGACCACATACCCAGTTTCCCTTTAGACAGGGGACCGATCCCATCTCCAGCCTAAATGGGCTGGGCACAGGAGTTGCGTTTTGCATTGACCATGAGGGGGGGGGGGCCTTCACACCAATTTGGGATGCCCTGGGGTTTGCCAGCAGTTGGCCCACACATTTAAAAGCACTTTGTATACCAACTGACCCCATTAAATTCAAAAATTGATAAGCTGAAACAAAAACATATCCTGGATAATGTATAGTTCAAATCTATATAGAAGACCAAATGGTTGACTCCTATAATAGTAAAAATTGTCTAGTACAATAAATATAAAGTGACAATGTACAAATATAATAATGTGCAACATATGTGAAAAAAAGTTTTATATATATATATATATATATATATATAACACCTGGAAGAATATAGAATAGTGTTCCCCCAACCCTAAACTGACCATTTTTTGGGGTCCTCAAAGTGGGACAGTTTATGGGCGTGGTAGGCGTGTGGTTTATCATGTGGCTCTTAATTCCAAGTCACATGCTCTAGGAATATTTGGTCCATAAAAGATGTTGGTGATTGAGCCATTGAGCCAATGCTCAGAAGTCGATGCATTCCACTACCGCCATTCAACCAAAGAGTCAGAGCAGTTATAACCCACCCAGACATCCAGCATACTGCATTTGGTGGGACAGTCTTCCCCGTGTCAGCAAAGTGGGGACATTTAGGTGTCCACAGAGTTTTCGGAGGGACAGGGGGCCTCCAAGTGGGACTATCCCACCGGAAGTGGGACATCTGGTCATCTACTTGAGAGCCGCCAACAGGCCAGGTTGTGCAGACCTCCACACAGATGCACAGGTGAAGTAATAAGTGCAGCAATAGAGCTATAGAGGCAGCTATGTGGAGATCCACAAAATGGGCTGTTGGTGGCTATAGAATGAAACTAGGTGTATGTGTACAAGCCTGCAAAGGAAAACCACAGTAAGGAAAAAAGCAAAGTAAATTCAAAAATGATATACAAAGGGAGCACACCAAAGTCAATTATTATAAAGAGATGAGGGACCCCCAAAGATAAACTAGCCACTGCTCTAGGAAGCGGGGTGCAATACTTTTGTTTTCTGTTTTAAGCAAACCCTGGCCCCTAAACTAATAACCTAATATGAGAGATTTGCCCCCTCTGCAAGGTAACTTCAGTCAATATTGTTTATGACCCTAGTTTATGTTTTTCTTTCTTCTAGAACGCGATTATCACAGTCTTTGTGATCGACAACCCATAGGACGCCTCCTTTTCCGTCAGTTCTGTGAGACCCGACCAGAGTTGTTGCGCTGTGTCCACTTTTTAGATGCAGTGGTAAGCAGGCAATCCTTTCCTTATTGAGCATATGATCTTTTATATCCTCATGTTATACTTGTCGTTTTTTGTTTTCCTCCAAGGCTGAATATGAGGTGTCTCCAGATGAGAAGCGTAAGGAGTGTGGTCAACACCTAATTGAGAAATATCTCACTAGTACGGTAAGGATTGCGGGTTGAATGACCTTTTAACCAGTTCCAGTCTATATTAGTCTTGGTGTTGCTCGTTTCTTATTTTCTGTGCAGTGACCACATGAAAAAGATTGAGGGCTTCTCAAGCTCTCGGCATAGGAAGTTTGTTCTGCTGACTTGTTTCAGGGCAGATTTCATGCTAAAGCAGACATGCCAAGGCAGCACCCTCCTACTATTACTTTTACGTTTTTTCAAGTGTACACCAGTCCTTCTTATAAGTGTGTGTGTGTGTGTATATATATATATATATATATATATATACCCATACATCTAGTCTAAGAGTCATTCTTCTCTCATCAGGCCATAAAACCTTTGAAAAATCTTTTATCACATATATCTTGACCCAGGCTTGATATTGCAAAGTATGTGTCTTGTTCGGGTGTGGTTGAGTTTCAGGCTTCCTTACCTTGCCCCTGTTTTTGAGCCTTGAACACCTTGTATTTCTGGACATTCCAGGAAGGTTGCAGTTGTGGAATATGACAACACTGGACGATAACTATTTCCTGGTCGCTACTCAAATCTTTACATCTTAGTTAAATCTATTTTTGTTCCATTTTACCTGAGGAGAAGCTGTCTAACATGTACATCTTTTTTGAAAGGACTTCTGGAATAGGTTATATTAAAAGAACAATATAGGTATAGTTTATTGTGCGGTTATCCCAGCACTATGGTGTGAAGTAGTGGGTGGGCTTTGTCTCAAACGGACTTTGTTCCCATTATCTATTTGTTGGTGTGTAACCCCCTCTTACTGCTATAGCATGCTACCATGCTACCTCTGTGGCAACCTTTACCAGATGACCTGTTTGAAACCGGTTGGAATAGTAGTTTAAACAGCCTAAGGCCACGTCAATCACGTCTAGTAAAAAAAAAAAAAAAAAACATTTTATACACACAAATGTTGTCCTTCTAGGAAAAAGTATTTTGATGTGCTAAAAGTGCAACTGAATAGCCGTGTCATTAGTGGTTAAGTGCCTACAAACACGACCTGTCAGCGGTGGACTAGCTAATGGCATAACATGCATTGTGACTTTAATTGTTTGGTTTATTTAACTGTTGGAATAGCTCTTGTAATCTTGGCACAAGTGCTTGCACACATACACTTGTATGCTTTTGTTTTATTTCATAAATAGGCAATGAAAGTGCCACTTGGTGGTTCCCAGTATTCACAATAGACAACCAAATTCGAATTTTCAACTGTAGTATATATTTTTGTTTTCTGAGGTGGGGATTTTGTATGATGCTTTCATCTTGGTATTTTATGTTTTGGTCCTCTTTGACATATACATTACTTTACAATGTTTTAAAAATGCATTAAAAATGCATATGAAATCAGACTGTAAAGCCAATTTAATAGTTTTGACGTACATTACAATCATTCAATGTTTTTGTGGCGTTGTCATTAGAGATGTAGGCTGCAGGGGTTGTCTTTATGTATAAAACCTGGATATTTTACTTTCCCGGGTCTTGTTCTGTACTCCTGGGGCATCTCAAAGCAGGATGCCCCACTGTGTAACCCCCCCCCTTCCCCTGTTTGCTAGAACTCACCTCTTCATGCTCCAATGGCTTATACGTGGGCTCTCGTCTGATGAGAGCCGCCCGCTGTGACCACGTCCTCTTTCTTGAGTTAAATAGGGAATGCACACTGCTGCATCCCTCTCCCCGAACGTAATGGTTGGGACGGGAGCGCTCACACAATGCCAGGAATCTTGCAGCAGGCTCTCCATTGTAAACCATGAGAGATGTCTGCCAATTGACGTAGTCATAGCAGGAGGCTCTCAATGGACGAGAGCCCATGCATGCACCGTTGGAGAGAGGAAAGGTGAGTGTTTACTGGCGAACTGGGGGGTTTCCCAAAGCCAGAGGCTGCTGCTGGGTTTTGTTCTGGGTTTTGTTCTATTAATTGGTGCATCTCCAGTTGATGCTCCAAAAATGTATAAACTTCAACATAAAAAAAATTAACAAATATAAATAATAATCATTCAACAGGTGTATATTAACACACCCAAATTTAAAGTGATGTATATAAATCATGGGCTATGAAGTTAATAAGACTAGGGCCTCAATTCAATAAGAGCTGAAAAAAATTCTAATGGTAGTAACTGGTATATGGTAGAACAATTTTTCATGAGAAAAAAAGCTGAGCATTTCACTTTGTCTTTAAAAAAAAAAATTGCGCCCAGTCCGCAATTTCAATGATCTTTTCTCTATTTACTTATCTGTGTGATTTCCCTTTAATTTAATCTGTTGGTTGTTTCCCTTTAGTCAGCTTTACTCATAGGACTGTGTTATCTGATTTTGCTTGCGACTATTTCTTTTCTAAATTTTCTTCTTAAAGTGGACTAAAACCCATGGCCATCAGCCCAGGAAGCTATAAGGTTCCAGGGCCGCTAGATTCCTCCCCCCCCCAGGTCGCCTGGTATACTCGCCTTCTCCCTGGTCCAATGGTGCATGCACGTGCAGCATCTCCGCTATCCCTTTAACAGGGCACGTGCCTGCGCCAGGAATTTGTGGAGGGCCAGTGCAGGCACACTCCCTATTAGAGGCTCCTTAGACAAGCTCAGGGCCATGCACTCAAGCGCTCTGATTGGACGAGAGGCAGCGCATGCAACGGTGGACTGGGAAAAGATGAGTTGGAGTGGGCGAGCTGGGGGTTTCACACATCGGGGTGCCCCGGGGACAAGGACCAAAACCCGGGATAGTCAAAATCCTTGGTTTTTATCCACTTTAATATGCTCTCCCTACATATTTATTTTATTTTTCTCCTTTTTTCAGCTACATCAGGGATGTCCGGTTTATTTTAAACCGGACGTTCACTCCAAATAAGAGTTTATCTTGTATGTTTACCCCACCCTGTACATACAGATTGCTCACATTAAAAATCATCCTACCTGCACCTACTGCCTTTAAACATCCAAGATGCACATGAAGTGTCAGGCTGCCTGCAAACAGGAAGCATCTTCTAACTGTGCCACTTTGCATTCTGGGATTGCTGTCCTTTCCCTGACCCCAGCTCTGCTCTGTCTGCAAAGCACAGCTATATCCCCGCCCCATGCACTTTTGCCCCCTCTCCTCTCCTCAATATGTAATGCTTCTAAAGCGGTGCCCGTATCCTAGTGTCTTAACCCTTTAAGTGCCAGCCTACCTGCAGCTTTTGTCACCCTCTGTTGCCAGACCATGTTTCACTATTTTGCGCTACACATGTTCAACTGTGATTTTTGAAAGGATTTCATGGGATTTCCCAGGAAAATTTTATATATTGTTTTTTTCAACAGAGTCTGAGCTTCAACATGAAATGTCTTGTATGGCCTTTTTAATGTATTCTCAACTCTTTTCGGTGAAATATGTGCAAAAATTTTTTTTTGCACTTTGTAGTGTTTTTTTGTAATAAAAAATGTAAGTTTGTCAATAATATTTTATTGCGTGTGAAACCCCAATTTCTCCCGGTCACAGCAGTACCACATATGTATAGGCAGACACCCTTTCCTGCCCAGGGGACTCCCCCAAACTGAAACAGAGCTTTAGGAGATTTTCAGATAAAATACAACTGCTATGCGCACCTTGCAGTTTTTCCAGAAAAACCACCCTTTACATTTGAAATACCCCCCACAAACTATATATTCTCTGGAAGTACACGCCTCAAGATTTCTAGGCGTACCAAGCTTGTTTGTGGGCTTAGTTTTCTGGAAGTAATCCCTCAATGTAGTCTTTGGTTGCACAAAGTTTCCCTAAAAAAGAATAAAAAGGAAGAATCAAGCCACATATTCCTAAAAAAAACTATATGCAAACAAGAAAAAAGTAAAATCTCAAAAAGCAACACGCCCTGGACAACATGCATAGCTACTGTCAAGGAAAGAGTTGGCAAACACCACAAAGTAAAGGGAAAAATGCGCACCTTGCAATTTTTCAACCAAAACAACCCTTTACATTTGGAATATCCCACATAAACCATATATTTCCTGAAAGTACCCATGTTAAGCTTTCTAAGCGTACCAAGCTTGTTGTAGTGGGATCATCTTTCTGGAAGTAATACCTCGAAGAATTCTTAGGTTGCACAGGGTTTCCCTAAAAAAATGAATAAAAAAACTATTTTCCTAAAATATCAATATGCAAACAAGAAAAAACAAGCTAAATCTGTAAGAGCAAGGTCCCCAGAGCAGAACGATACCCAACATGCATAGGTACTATTAACCCTTTTAATTGCCAGCCTACTTGAAGTTTTGTCACCCTTTGACAGGTCATTTTTCCCCATTCTGTGCCATGTTTAACCGTGATATTCTTAGTATATAGTACGTCCTGCTACAAATCTAATACTTACAGTTGGGATATACTCCGCCAGATGATGCTGGACATCGAAAATAGGCTCCTCCCGGCCCCTCAAATACCCAGGGACCTCCCACAAATCCCCAGAATTTCTCTGCAGTCTGGCTGCAAAGGACGAGAAATTGGCTCTCTACTCGCAGGTGAGCGGGGATATTAACCTGCGGCCCTGTAGGACTATTCCCACCCGTTCCACTTGTAATATACCTCCCAGCCTTGGCTGCGCTGGTTGGGTGAAGGTAGGCAGCACCGCTGTCAGGTGCTTAGGAACGCTGCTCCACCGCAATCCCCCACCAAAGGGTAGGCGGTTCAGGCTTATGGTGAGCCTCTATGGGATGCCCCTCCCGCACTATTGCCCCTGTCTATCGGTGGGCCCTATTTAAGTGGCCGCCGTCCTCCCTCATCCTCCTTATAGTCTTCGGGGGAAAATAGGGGGGGGGGGGGGGGTAGTGTGTGTACGTGTATAGATATGTAGGTTATGCAGTCTGTGCTTTCACATGTCTTTATTCTTGTGTCAGCCGCCGCGCTGACTTGTCTTTATTGCTTTTAAATTTACCGCCGCCGCGCGCTGACTTAGTTCCGAGCTTGGCGGCGGCATCACCTCAGGCGCTGGTGCGCCATCATTGGCTGTTGGCCTTCTGGCTTCACGCTCTTTTCGGGGTGGGCGGGGCCTGTCTTTGGCGCCTTCCACGTCATCGATGTTACTGGCCCGCCCCTCGAGGTATACCGACGCCATCTTTTCTGACTTGGTTGGCCTATGCGCGACGGACTCCTACCTACCGCGGTCCGTAAGTGCCCTCGCGGGCGGCTTTATCTGCTTCACTTTTGTTACAATGTACTTAAGGTCTTGTCTGCTTATGTCTTTCAGGCGGGGCGAACCCTTCTTGGCTTCTCCCGGCCCTGCTTTTAGTATATTACTTGTAGGCCTTGTAAAAATTATACTCCCACGTCCCTAGCAGGTTATTGGGGCATCCAGGGTTGCTATATAGTGTTTTTCCCTATCGGCGTATGGCGCCACTATAATCACCATATGGAGGCATCTAAAGATAATGTTAACGGGTTCCCTTTGGGCCAAGACCGGCTGTGTGTAGCGTGTGGGCAGCCTCATGCTGACGCTGACAAAACACGGGTCTGTGTACCCTGTGCTGAGCAGGTGCTTGCATTGCAATCTGGCCTGCCAGTGGCTGCACCTCGTTTCACTTCACCTACTCCCCCAAGCTTAAATCTCACTCCTACTGAGTTGCATACTAGTGGGGATTCTCAGCCTGATGTGTCTTCTAGACTGGCTACTGTTGAACAGATTATTGCTAAGTCCTTAGCGCGTAAGGCCCCTGCTAAGAAGCGGCACTTGACGCCTAATGTCACTGTTTTCCCTATAGGAACTGAGGAGTTTATGAATCTGTGTGGCTATACCCCATCTGATGAAGGGGAGCTCTTTTCTGATTCAGGCTCATCTGATGAGAGACCAAGGGGTCATGACGATTCTGGCTCTGACCCCTGGGCCCCGGATGACACTGACAGATTATTGACCCAGATTTTTGAGGTTCTGTCTATCTCTCTCCCTGTTGAGGCTCCCAGGCAAAGAGGGGAGCTTTTCCATACAGCAAAATCACGTTTGGAATTACCAGAGCAGGCACATTTCCATAACCTTGTGCTCAAGGAATGGGAGCGCCCCAGTAAACTTCCCGGGGTTCCAAAGAGTTGGGATAGGAAGTATCCCTTTCCTGCTGAGGTGATTAAATGTTGGTCATCCCTCCCCCCCCCCCGAGGTGGATGCACCGATCCTAGGGCTATCTTAACACCTCTGTCATGCATTCCCCTGATTCTACTACCCTGCGGGATGCTGAGGACCGGCGCATTGACCAGCTGGCATCCCACGCCTTTGCATGTGCGGAGACGGCGCTGCGCCCTGTCTGTGCCTCTGCCATTATTGCCGTGGCCACTAGAACCCTTATCAGAAATATGCTTGATAGTGCCCCTGATGATTTGCCTTGTGAGGTGTTTAATGCGCTCTCCAGTTGTGATGTTTTTGTAAATTTTGTCCTATCAGCATTGGATGGCACCATCAGTATGTGTGCCAGAACTTCTGCCCTCGTGGTGGCTATACGCCGCTTGGTTTGGCTGCGCCAGTGGGCTGCTGACAATGCTGCCAAGAAGGCCCTCACTGGGTTTCCCTTTAAAGGACTGCGTCTGTTTGGAGACCGCCTGGACCTTTTTGCTAAGGGAGGCAGGTTACCCCAGCGCAGGCGGCAACCTCGGCCCTTTCGGGGTCAGGGTTCCTTCTCCTCCCCTTACCGTGGTGCAAGACAGGGAAGGGGGGTGTCTTTCCCTGGGGCCCGGAGAGATTTCTGGGGTAGAGGCAGAGGACGTGGACGTCCTGGCTCCTCCTGGGGTCCCAAAGCTAAATCCTCTCCCAAGCCCCCTCAGGCATGATGGGGCGCCCTCACCCATCCGGGTGGGGGGACGGCTGCAGCACTTTGCTCACGTCTGGAGGCTTCATGTCTCAGACCGGTGGATTCAGGAGGTAGTGTCCTCCGGTTACAAGTTGGAGTCAAGGGCTTTTATTCCAACCTATTCACAGTACCCAAAAAGGATGGTTCTGTCAGGCCCATCTTGGACTTGAAGATACTCAACAAGTTTGTCAGGGGCAGGCGCTTTCGCATGGAGACTCTGCACTCTGCCATCCGCGTGCTTCCCTATCTGGACGACATCCTCATCACTTCCCAGTCTCTACATCAGGCAGAGTTGGATACTCAGCTGGTGGTGTCCACTCTGGAGTCATTTGGATGGGTGATCAACCACCCCAAGTCCTCACTGTCCCCTTCCTTGGTAACTCCATTCCTAGGAATGAATCTGGATACAGTTCAGGCAAGGATCTTCCTTCCTCAGCAGAAGGTGGACAGTCTGATTGCACAGGCTCAGTCCCTCCTAGCTTGCCCCCATCCCTCCATCAGGCAGGGGATGCAGCTGGTGGGCCTGATGGTGGCGTGCTTCGAAGCGGTCCCTTATGCTCAGTTCCACTTGAGGCCTCTGCAACTTCACCTATTGTCTGTATGGGACAAGGACCCAGCATCCCTGGACAGGGTCTGTGTGCTCTCCCCCCTGGTCAGGAGGTCCCTCTTGTGGTGGATGGACTCCAGGAAACTGTTGGGGGGCAGATCCTTTCTTGCCCCTTCCTGGGAGATGATCACCACGGATGCCAGTCTGTCAGGTTGGGGGGGGGTTTCTGGAAGTCCCTGCGGTTCCAGGGGAGGTGGGGCCCTCAGGAGGCCCACACACCTATCAATGTCTTGGAGCTGCGAGCGATCAGGTTAGTTCTGGCTCGCTTGACTACTCATCTTCAGGGCCTGCCTGTTCAGGTGCGCTCGGACAACCAGATGGCAGTTGCCTACATCAATCATCAGGGAGGGACCGGGAGCAAGGGGGCCCTCCAGGAAGCTTCCCTGATCCTGAGTTGGGCGGAGGCCAATGTCCCCTGCATATCAGCTGTGTACATCCCAGGGGTGGAAAATCGCCTGGCGGACTCTCTGAGCAGGGGGACCTCTCGCCAGGGAGAATGGTCCCTATGCAGCAGGGTGTTTAAATCTCTGTGTCACCTTTTGGGGCCAACCAGATGTGGATCTGTTTGCGTCCCGCCATAATCACAAGCTTCCAGCTTTTGTCTCTCTGTCCAGGTATGCTCTGGCCCTGACCTCGGATGCGCTAGCAATGTCATGGAAGGACTTTCAGTTCCTGTATGTCTTCCCCCCATCCTGTGTAAGATTGCTCTGGAAGGGGTGCCAGCAATTCTGGTGGCCCCCAGGTGGCCAAGAAAATTGTGGTTCGCAGACGTGGTACAGCTGGCAGTAGATCAGTATGCTCTGCCCTTGGTGCCAGATCTGCTCACTACGCCATCCCAATTTACAAACTCTGGCTTTGACGGCTTGGCTGCTGATGGAGAAGGGGCTGTCTTCCTCGGTTGTGGATACTTTGATAAATGCTAGGAAGAAGTCTTCCTCTTCCATTTATTTCAGGGTTTGGCGTGCCTACATTGACTGGTGTGAGTCTAAGTCTCTTCCCTGTCGTTTCTTCTCTATTCCCAGAATTCTGGATTTCCTGCAGCATGGGTTGGAGATGGGGCTCCAACTCAGTACTCTGAAGGGTCAGGTTTCTGCCCTGGCTATCTTTTTCCAGAAGTCCTTTGCTCAGCACCCTCTGATCAGGACTTTTTTTTCCAGGGGGTCACTCGTGTACGTCCCCCACGTAAACCTATGGTGCCTGTTTGGGATTTGAACTTGGTTCTGTCAGCCTTACAGGGTGCTCCCTTTGAACCTGTGCAGGATGCTGCCTTGGCCATTCTTACGCTCAAGGTTGTATTTCTGGTGGCTATCACTTCTGTCAGGCATGTGTCTGAGTTGGCGGCGCTGTCCATTCAGCCCCCCTACTATGAGAGGCACCAGGACAAGGTGGTGTTTCGTTTCAAACCTGATTTTCTGCCTAAGGTAGTATCTGCTTTTCATTTGAATCAGGATATTGTTCTTCCTTCTTTGTGCCCTAATCCTAGCAATGCTAAGGAGAGGGTTTTGCACTCTTTGGATGTGGTTAGGTGTCTGAAGTACTATCTGGTAGCTACTGCACCTTTCAGGAAAACTGATGCTCTTTTTGTGGTCCCTTCTGGTCCTAGGAAGGGTTTGGCTCCTGCCAAGTCTACTATCAGCAAGTGGATTCTTCAGGCTGTGATTCAGGCCTACTCTGCTAAGGGGAAGAATCCTCCCTTTCGCCTTACTGCTCATTCCACTCGTGCTATTGGTGCCTCTTGGGCTTTTCAGCACCAGGCTTCTGTTGAACAAGTTTGCAAGGCCGCTACTTGGTCTTCTGTTCATACCTTTTCAAAGTTTTACAAGGTTGAAGTTAGGGCCTCAGCTGATGCTGTTTTTGGCCGAAAGGTTCTGCAGGAGGCAGTGGTTTAAACTGCCTGCTGCTGATTTTCTTGGGGATCCCACCCTACTTTATGGACACTGCTATTGGATGTCCCAACTGTAAGTATTAGATTTGGAGCAGGACGTACTGTATACTAAGAATAATACAATTCTGTGAAATACTCACCTGTAGAATTGGTATTATGAGTATACAGTACGTCCTGCTCCAACCCACCCTTGGTTTGCATTTTCTTGGATCCCCTGTATGGTGATTGTTATCGTTGTTATAGTTGATAGTTTGGATTGTTTAATTCTCCCGGCTTTTCCTTAACTGCTTTTCAATGCTGGGGATTTGTGGGAGGTCCCTGGGTATTTGAGGGGCCGGGAGGAGCCTATTTTCGATGGCTCTGCAGTCCAGCGCCATCTGGCGGAGTATATCCCAACTGTAAGTATTAGATTTGGCGCAGGATGTACTGTATACTCATAATACCAATTCTACAGGTGAGTAGTCACAGAATTGTATTTTTTGCCGGAATTTCCAGGAAAATTATATATATTTTGCAGCAGAGTTTAGGCTTTAACATGAAATGTCTTGTTTGTAATTTTTCTACAGTTTTTTAAAAATATTTTTGTGTAAAAAAACACAAAAAAATAAATATTTTTTAGACAATTGTCTCCTTTATTTTAAATAAAACATTCTCTTTATTAGAGAAAACCATATTGCATGTGAAAGCCCAATTTCTCCCGATTACAACGGTACCACATATGTATCGTAAGCCCCCGTTCCTGCCCAAGAGACCCCCCCAAACTGAAAATAGCACTTTATAATGTTTACAAATAAAATACTACTACTATCCACACTAGAAACATAAGGGGGGGGGGGAATTTTAAGGGTTAAAAACCCTTAAAACTCCCCCAAAAAATGATATGGGGTCCCCCTTACCCATCAGAACCAGCCCTGGACCAGCTATGGGGGCTTGTAGAACAGGGTGCAGGGGCCAGCTTTGGTGGCCCCCCCCCCACCCTGCAGGCTACAAGCCCACATATCCATGGCCCGGGCTCTTCTGCCCCCCCCCGGGCTTTGGGGAGGCAGGTAATTGGGGTGCCGGGTTAACGGCAAGTCACCCGCTAGCCGCAGGTGACTTGCCAGCCCCCAACCTTGTCAACTGGTATAGGGATCTCATGGATCCCTTACCAGTTCACAAGGGGTTAACAGAATAAATAAAAACACACGCAATAAAAAAAAAGACATTTATTTACATTATTTACAGTTCACAAAGGGGTTAAGTGTAAAAAAACAAACACAGAGACAAGCAGAAAAAATATTTTATTTATTTATTTTTTTAACACTTACCTCCCATCCATCCCTGTGTCCCACGCTGATCAATCTGGCTTCTGCTCTCCTGCTGCAGCTGGAAGCCCTCTATAGCTGCTGGGCGACATAAGGGGTTAATTTAAAAAAAAAATGACATAGGGTCCCCCTTACCTAGCATTACCAGCCCGGGACCAGCTATGGGGGCTTGTAGGAACAGAGTCGAGGGGCCAGCTTTTGTGGCCCCCCCACCCTGCAGCCTACAAGCCCACATACCCTGTGTGGGCCCGGGCTCTTCTGCCCCCCCCCCCCCGCGCCTTTGGGGAGGCAGGTAATAGGGGTGCCGGGGGTTAATGGCAAGCCTTGTGAACTGGTATAGGGATCTCATGGACTAACAGAGGGGGGGGGGGGAGGGGAGTCAAGCATGTAACACCTACGTGCTTGGCACTTAATGCCTGGACATGCGAGCACGTAGGTGTTATGTGCTTGGCACTTAAAAGGTTAAACAGAGTTGCAGCAAAGAATAATAAGTAATTAACTAAAAAGTACAATATATTAATTTTAAGTGCTGGGGAATTGTTTTATCCATTAAATGATGATGATCCGGTTGTTATTTGAGTATCCATTGAGTGGGCTGATATGATTTCCCTTTGCCCAAGCTGTTTTCAGACATATTCAGTGATGTGGTAATTGATCACCTGACACATCAAGTTCAGGATTTCAATAGTTTCCTCCCATGCATTTATTTTTTTCCAAAAGTGTTCTTATTAAAGCGGAGCAAAATCCTCTCGGGCTGGCCCTGGAATCGAAAAGAATCTTAAAGAATCCTGATGTCAACTTTGTGAACTTTGATTGGCTGTTTTAGTTTTACAGCCCAAACGAAAGCTATACATTTATGGGCTTATATAACTTGTTAACTTGTCCCACCCTAACCCTAGTCATCAGGAAATGTGGTGTTCTTTGCTAGCTCTAGGAAAAAAAAGGACGTGTTTTTATTTGACTTATCTGCAGAACGCACGTCTTTGTTGCTGGCCTTTGGTTTATGTAAAATGAATCTTTACCACTGAGAAATTTCTCTGACATCATGCTTCTTCAGGAATGGAGCTGACATGCTCTGGGTTGTCCCTTGAGTCGATGCAGTCTGGCTCTGATCATTCAGCTTCACTGCCTAGAGATTTTCACCTGGAGAAAGCATGCAGCAAAAAAATACTAATAATAATAAAATGTCAAATGTGCTAAATCGAAGTGACTGGCTTTTTCAAATCAGAATGACTTGTTTGTGAATCTCCGAAATAAATACTGCTCTAATTAATGTCCTCTGCTTACTGTACACAGCTTTTGAAATGTGAGGCAGTAAAGTATGTGCAGAATAAAGTACATGCATAGCGGTAACCTCAATTTGTTGTGCACATTGGGTGGTCTTTCTACAGGCATCTGTACTGTAATTGACCTGTTGATGCTTCTTTTTTTAATTTACACTGAGAAAATGAACACAAAAGCCCACTTCCATGTACTTTCATACTCTTTTTTTTCAAAGGTCTACCTTGATTTTATTTTCCCTATATCCAGTCCAGGTCGTCCCAGTGATGACATGTGGGTATTCCCCCTCCCAGGGGGCGCTCGACTGCAAGATAAAAAGCTGCAGCTCCTCCTGGCTTATAAAGGCAGGTGCCTCTCTATCATTCTCCTGTGTTCATCTTGCAGTCTTGGCTGCAGAAGATCGTTGGATACTCTCTCTCAAATATTGGCAGCAGAGTGGGGCCTCCTAGCCTGTCGGCCGCTGTAGGCCCTATTTTCACTGATCCCATCTAACCCACTCCTGCCTCCCAGCTGCTGGCTGCTACGGGGTCGTGACGGTAGGGTGAATGCCGGGGATGGGCATTAGGCAGAGCTATGCTCTGGGTTGCAGATCCTGTCTTAAAGGGTAGCCGGCCACAGGCTTATGGAAAGGGGGGGGGGACCACTAGTTAGGTTGCCTGTATACCCTCCCTACCCACAAGCTTTATTGGTGTGTGTGTCACTTGTGCTTTGGCTATTTTCTCACTTTTTGCTCCTTGCTGGCTCAGCTGGGCCTTGGAGCATGACATCTTACCTCCCTTGCTCCCTCGTGGTACCTCGCGGGCCTATGCTGCATTCTCCCCCCTCCTTCGTGATTCTGTCAGATGGCCGTCCGTGGCGGGGGGGGTGGAGACAGCGCATGGATCAGCTGGTCTGCCATGCTTTCACCTTTGCTGGTGCCCTGTTTCGCCCTGTGTGTGCCGCGGCTATTGTCTCCTTGGCCATCAGAAAGAAGGTGAGACGTCTTGTAGACATTGCTAAGTCTCGCAAGCGGGGGGAGGAGTATAATGACCTCAAAGCTTGCGTGAATTTTATTGCCTTGTTGTCTCTGCTATGGACGATGGTGTCTGGCTCGGCGCCAGGGTTTCGGCCCTGCTTGTTGCGCTTCGCCGCTCGCTCTGGTTGCGGCAATGGTCGGCTGATGCCGCGGCCAAGAAGTCGCTCACTAGTATCCCCTTCATGGGGCACAGGTTATTTGGGGAGCGTCTGGACCTCCTGGTTAAGGATGGGAGACTTCCTCAGCGAAGCAAGCCTGCGCGGCCCTTTCGGGGTTCCTCTGCCTATCGCTCCTTTCGTGGAGGAAGAGGCACTTCTTTTTCAGGTGGCCGCAGAGATTCCTGGGGACAAGGCAGGTCCCGCGGCCGACCCAATCCCTCCTGGGGATCCAAGTCCAAGCCCCCCGCCAAGGCTCCTCAGGCATGAGGAGGCACCCTCACCCATCCGGGTGGGGGGGCGGCTTCTGCTATTTGCTCATATCTGGAGACAGCGCGTCTCGGATCAGTGGATTCAGGAGGTGGTGTCCTCCGGTTACAAAATAGAGCTGGCAGTCAGGCCGCCCCGAATATTTCTTTAGTCTCGCATGTCCCAGAATCCAGTGAGGGCACAGGGCCTAAGAATGGCCATACAGCACCTCCTGCAGCTAGGTGTGATTTGCCCTGTGCCTCTTCAGGAGCAGGGTCAGGGTTTTTACTCCAACCTGTTCACGGTGCCCAAGAAGGATGGAACGTTAAGACCTATCCTGGACCTGAAGGGTCTCAACAGGTTTGTAGGAGTCCAGCATTTCCGCATGGAAACCTTACAGTCAGCGGTGAGCTCGCTTCTGCCCGGCGACTTCATGACCACGGTGGACATCAGGGATGCCTTTTTGCACGTTCCGATTTCCCAGGGACACCAGAGGTTCCTGAGATTTGCTCCGGAGGACCAGCATTACCAGTTTGTGGCCCTGCCTTTCAGGATATCCTCAGCCCCCCGGGTTTTCACCAAGGTGCTGGCTGGCATCATGGCTATTCTGAGGAATCAGGGCATTCGTGGGCTGCCTTATCTGGACGATTTACTGATTCCGGCTCAGTCCCTTCAGCAGGCCGAGAGCGACACACGGGCGGTGTTATCCACTCTCGAGGAGTTCGGATGGGTAATCAACTACCCCAAGACTTCGATCACTCCCTCCAGGGTGCGGTCCTTCCTGGGCATGACGTTGGACACCTCTCAGGTCAAGGTGTTCATACCACAGCAGAAGGTGGTGGGGCTTGAGACGCAGGTGCGAGCCTTGCTGTCTTGTCAGCGACCTTCGATCCGTCTGGGGATGAAGCCGGTGGGCCTGATGGTGTCCTGCTTCGAGGCAGTGCCCTTCGCTAAGTTCCACATGAGACCTCTTCAATTGAACCTGTTGACCGGCTGGGATCGGATGCAGGAGTCACTGGAACAGGAATTTTCTCTGTCCCCCCTGGCCAGACGGTCCCTCTTGTAATACCTGGACCCCAGGAACCTATTGGTGGGCAAGTCCTTTCTGACTCCCCGGTGGGAGATAGTTACCACAGAGGGGAGGCGTTTGGCAGACTCAGAAGATCCAGGGTCAGTGGGGTCCGCAGGAGAACCACTTGCCCATAAATCTCCTGGAGCTGAGAGCGATCCGGCTGGTGCTTCTTCACTTGACTCCCCATCTAAGGGGCCGTGCGGTACAGGTTCGCTCGGACAATCAGACGGCTGTCGCCTACATCAATCACCAGGGCGGGACTCGGAGCAAGCGAGCCCTCAAGGAGGTGACCCAGATTCAAATTGGACCGAAGAGAATGTTCCCTGCATCTCGGCGGTTTACATCCCCGGGGTGGAAAACCAGGAGGCAGACTCCCTAAGCAGGGGGGCCTCTCGTCTGGGGGAATGGTCTCTCAGCAACAAGATCTTTCACGCTCTGTGTCTCCGCTGGAGTCAGCCGGATGTGGACCTGTTTGCGTCCACAATCGCAAGCTTCCAAGGTTCGTCTCCCTGTCAAGATATCATTTGGCCTACGCTACAGACGCTCTGGCAATTCATTGGACGGAGTTCGGGCTCCTTTATGCGTTTCCACTCCTGGGCCGAGTGCTGCGCAAGATAGCCCAGGAGGGGGTGCCAACCATCCTGGTGGCTCCTCACTGGCCGCGACGGAGTTGGTTCGCGGACATAGTTCAGATGTCAGTCGATCGCTACATCATTGTCGACGACCCCGGGCTTCTCACTCAGGGGTCGCTGCGGCACCCCAATTTACAGTTGCTGGCTTTGACGGCCTGGCTATTGAGTCCTCAATCCGGAGGGAAAAGGGCCAGTCTGCCACAGCTGTGCGTACCGTGATTCAGACACAGAAGAAGTCGTCTTCCATGATATATTTACAGAGTTTGGCATGCCTACATTGCTTGGTGTGAATCCAAGAGTTTCCCTTATCGCACCTTCTCTGTCTCTAGGATCTTGGAGTTTTTACAACACTGTTTATACTTGGGTCTCCAGCTGAGCACCCTCAAGGGCCTTGGCTATCTTTTTCCAGAGATCCTTTGCCAATCATAGATTGATCAAGACCTTTTTCCAGGGTGTTACCCAGGTACGTCCACCGCGTAAGCCTGTATTACCGGTTGGGACTTGAATTTGGTGCTTTCTGCTCTACAGGGGCCTCCCTTTGAGCCCTTGTGCGATGCTTCTTTGCCTATTTTGACCCTCAAGGTGGTCTTTTTGGTAGCGTTAACCTTGGTGCGTCGCGTGTCGGAGCTGGCCACGCTTTGTATGAAGCCTCCTTATTTTGAGCTTCATAAGGATAAGGTGGTTTTTCGTTTTAAACCTAATTTTTTACCTAGGTCGTTTCTCACTTTCACCTTAATGAGGAAGTTGTCTTACCTTCCTTGTGTCCAGCACCGGCTAATTCCAAGGAACGGACCCTCCATGCCCTGGATGTGGTCAGGGCCATTAAGTATTACCTGGCTGTGACTGATTCCTTCAGGAAATCGGATTTGCTCTTTGTCCTAACAGAGGGTTCTAGGAAGGGCTTGCCACCAGCCAAGTCCACTCTTAGTAAGTGTATCAGACAGGCTGTGGTGCAAGCATATTTTGCCAAGGGGAATGAACCCCCTTTTCGGATCACAGCTCATTCTACCAGAGCTATTGGTGCCTCTCGGGCTTTTCAGCACCAGGCATCTGTTGAACAAGTTTGTAAGGCTGCCACTTGGTCTTCAGTTCATACCTTTTACCAGGTTTTACAAGGTTGATGTTAGGGCCTCAGTTGATGCTGTCTTTGGCCGAAAGGTGCTTCAGGCGGTAGTGAAATAAACTACATGCTGTTCCGCACTGGGGATCCCGCCCTAATGGACACTGCTTTTGGATATCCCACGTGTAATTACTTCTGGGACGACCTGGACTGGATATAGTGAAAAATACAATTCTGTGAAACTCGCCTGTAGAATTGTTTTTGAATATATCCAGTCCAGGTCATCCCACCCCGCCCTTTGTTCATTATCTCTTGTTTGCCTGTTATGGTGATTACCATTTTTATATAGGACCGTTGTCCTTAAGTTTTTGTTGGAGAGAGTACATGCTGAAGCTATGTGAAGTATTTTTTTGGCCTCCCGGCCTGTCTCTTTTCTTACTGCTTTTCCACTGAAGATTCTAGTGAGACACCTGATTTTATAGGGTGCCGGGAGGAGCGACAGCTTTGGATCTTGCAGTCGAGTGTGCCACCTGGTGGCAGAATACCCACATGTAATTACTTCTGGGAAGACCTGGACTGGATATATTCAAAAACAATTCTACAGGTGAGTTTCACAGAATTGTATAATATTGTCTCGTCATACGTGTATTGCGATACGTATCGTATCTCCAGATTCTTGCCAATTCACACCCCTAGTGGGCATGGGTCTGTTTGTGGCTGATCCCTGCCAGCCCGGCCGTCTCACTTCCTTTTTTTTTATTTTTTGGCACTCCTATGGGAGAGTCTTATGGGGTGATTGGGAGAGGATTCTGCATCCTGCCCATTTATGGGGTGATATGCTGTTTATTATAGGGTGGTGGTGGGGGGATTCTGCACGATACCTGCTATGGGGTGATTGGGAGGGGATTCTGCCTGTTGGGTTCTTGGGGGGGATCCTGCACCCTGTCTGTTATGGGGTGGGTGGGGGATTCTGCACACTGCCTGTTATGGGGTGGGTGGGGGATTCTGCCCACTACCCGTTAAGCAGTGTGAAGAACTCCCCCCCCCCCCCCATGTTATAAGTAAATTGGGAGGGATTCTGCACACTACCTGTTACTGGGTGATTGGGGGGGATTCTGCGTGCTGCCTATGGGGTGTTGGGTTCCTGGGGGGGGGGGGGGGGGTATTTTAACACGCCCATTAGTTCAGAATGTTTTCCTCCGCTGACTCATAGAAATCATGTGAAAAATACTTTATACACAATCAAGTTGACACATTTTGAAGCATTAGATTTTTGACAGGGCTCTTGAATTTTTCACATGATTTCTATGAGTTAGCGGAGGAAAACATTCTGAACTAATGGGCGTGTTAAAATCCCCCCCCCCCCCCCCCCCAGGAACCCAACACCCCATAGGCAGCACGCAGAATCCCCCCCCCTGCGTGATTGGGGGGGATTCTGCATGCTGCCTATGGGGTGTTGGGTTCCTGGGGGGGGGGGATTTTAACACGCCCATTAGTTCAGAATGTTTTCCTCCGCTAACTCATAGAAATCATGTGAAAAATACTTTGTACACAATCAAGTTGACACATTTTGAAGCATTAGATTTTTGACAGGACTCTTGAATTAGAGAAAGTATGATTATTTTGATATGGGGGAGCCTAAAGTATTTCAAAACTTCAGCTCTGAGGCATTTTTTTCAGGCCTGTTGGATAATATTGAGATAAACTGGGATTAAGGTGCTAAAGCAACTGTCATCACACCCTTAGGTGTAAAATAACTGGTATGGAACCATGTTTAATCTGTGCTTTTCAGTGCAGAGGACTGTGCAGAATGTGTCTCCTGTAAACAAAGGATGAAGAGAACTGAACTGTTTCATAGCGTTTGTTTGCTCTCATGGTATATTGAGTCCATGGACATTCAGGGAGATGACCTTTATTGTCATTTTAATACCAGGTATATGTGTCATGAGGGACATTCTGCTTTTATATTGCTGGTCACAGGTAAGTGGCAGATCCCTTAAAAAAAAATATATATATATATATATATATATATATATTCAAAATGTGACCATCTAATCCCATTTCCATGTGATCTGCTTGGTGCTCAAGCACACTGATGCAGGGAACATTCATCTCTATACAAATATATTTGTGTCTACATTGCTTAGGCTACAGACCTGCACTTCACCCTGGGCTAGTGACATGGCAGAGAGCCATTTGCCTGTTTATTCACTTTGAACTAAGGACGTCACCCAAGAGACCAGCAGACTTATGTGTACATTTTAGATATTGACATCACAGCAAGACAAGCTGGCTTTTCTACTAGCTCTCGACTAGTGACCTTGCAGAGAGAGGCGCTTACAAATACAGCATTTTATGCGATCCATCACAGAAGCACAATGGAGAGATCACTCACGCATTGCAGTCACCTAGGAAGCTGATTACATTGTAACAGCAGGGCACATGACTGCTATACAGTGTAACATGGCAGTGATTCACCTGCATTTTTACAGTGTAACAGCAGCACCGCTATCCTGCTTGTTATAGTGTACAGCAGAGCAGCAAAGCACGTTTTCAATACTCTTAGGGATGCTGCTGCTGTGTTTGTGCATTCTGAACTAGCGAGACTGGCCTATTGGTTTCTTATGGATAGCTACATTTTCAGAGCGGAATGGCATTATAATAATAATAATAATAATAATTATGAAGTGTCATCATCATGGCACTGTAAAATGTTCAATTACAAACGGGGTAAAACAAATAACAGGGGGTCACCAGCTACTAGCTTGGAAGCCACGTGTAGCCTGCAGACCCCTGCTGTGTGGCCTGTGAGCACTTTGAAACGTGTGGTGGTCTAACACACTGCTGAGAGTAAGACATATTTCAGTTTGATTCAGGTGTGAGCTGTGGCTGGCAAAGCTATTCTGTTGTAGAGATTCAAAAGCATAATTGTGCCTCCACCACTCTTCAGCTCATGTATGATCTTTTGGAGGGTGTTCAGTGTTTACTTGGCGCCAAGTCACATACCATTTTAAATGATGGCTGAAAGGATCAAACTTGCTCTGATCAGACTATAACATGTTTTACCCCATGTTTTCAGCAGACTTGATGTAGGGTTTGCAAAACATACTGTGGCCTGGCTTTGATTTTTTTTTTTTTTATTTTGTAAGAGAAGGCATCCATTTGGCCACCCTACCCCACAGTTCAGACATACGAAGAATACGTAAGGTTGATGTCACATGCAGTACACAACCAGTACTTGCCAGAAAAAGGAAGGGGTGGGGAGAAGGATAGGAAGGAGTGCACTTAATTTGTCACTGCTGCCATTATGTGTCTGGCATTATTTCAAGTATGTCTCACACCTTGCTTCGGAAATATTAATTACACGTGGGTTATGGTCCAGTAGAGGGCGAACTTCTGCAGAGATGACTAGAAAAAGAACCCCCTCCCGGTCCATAAATACCTGGGACCTCCCACACATTCCCCAGTTAAGTCTCTGCAGAAGGCGAAGCAAGTCAAGAAGATGGCTGTCTCTTTCCTTTGCAGGTAAGCCGGGTTTACACCCTGCCATTTCTTATTCCTATTGCCGCCCGGACGCCTTTGTAAATTCCCCTTGCCTCCCAGCCTTGGCTGTAGGGTTCGGGTGAGGGTAGGGTACACCTCTAGAGGTGTCCTGTTACCAGGAGCTATGCTCCGCCGCAAATCCCCCACCAAAGGTTAGGCGGTCGTCAGGTTGGTGATCCTGACTTGGGATGCCCTGTCCGTCGAATAGCCCTCACTACATATAGAAATGTAGCTATCGGCTTCCCCCCTTTTACTCCCGTCCCGGATAGTAGGAGGGGGGCTTCTATCCTTCTTTTTTCTGCCCCGGCTGGCCGCTCCAGCGCAGGCGTGTGTGAGAGTAAGTGTTGTGCGCTTCAGTGTGAGTGTTACTTGTTAGTTCCACTCCTTTTTATCATTTTATCACCGCCACGGTCTTACAGGTGCCGGCGGGCCGGTCTTCACACTAATGGCCGGCTCCGCAGCCTTGCTGGGGGCGCAGCCTCAGATTTTGGTCAGGGGAGGGTGCGGGCCGCACAAGGCGCGACTAGATGCATTTGGCGCCCGATGTCCTCGGCTCCCGTTGGAGGAGCGCTCCTCGTCCTGGGTTGGGAGGGGGCGGGGCCAAGCGCGGCGTGCGATCCGTGCTGTCCCGCCCTTCTTCCTCCCTCACAGGTCCTGCGCCACCATTTGCAGCTACCAGGGACACCACACGCGTGAGTGCCCTCGTGGGCCCCCTGTGTTTTATACCTTGCTATGCATTATAGGGGCCTTGCTTAATATACATCGGCCTTATCTGCGGTGGTTGCTAGTATTATGCTTATTGCGTGTGTGTGTGTATTTTAGTATATTGATATATGCATGTATATATATTTATACATATATATTTATGTATTTTCCATATCAGGTTTCCTGGTTTTGGTTATTCATTCCTACTGTCTGCATATATTAATTGTATGGCTCTGCGTGCCTGTAATATACTTAAGGGGTACCCTCATTATGTCTTTCAGGTGGGACTGTTTCCATATTAAAAGGGGTTTTCTCCCGGTCCACTGTCCCTTGTTCAAATTGGGGTTCCCTGTGTGATTATAAATCCTCCCACTTACGGACACTAAGGGGCATCCCGGTTATCTTCATAGCGTAATTCCCATTGATCATTGCGACTATCACAAAATCACCATATGGAGGCTCCCCAGGATACTGGACTCGGGGTCCTCTCGGGACAACCCCGGTCGTGTGTGCTATGTGGGGCATCCCTTTTGGGGGATAATGTGCAAATTTGTATACCTTGTGCACAACAGGCTCTTGTGCGGCAATCCGGGCCCCGTGTGGACGGTTCTACCCCGCTGGCCTCATCGCCTACACCCCCACGCCTCGTTATTACCCCAAGTGACGTCACCGGTGGGGAGTCGCAATCTGATGTATGCGCAAGACTGGCCAACATTGAAAGAATGATTGCTAGCTCTGCGGCCAGGAAGGCCCCAGCTAAGAGACGGCACTTGGCGCCCGCGGCGCCAGCCTGTGATTATGCTTATTTGGAACCATTTGACTGGTCTGATTGTTCCCCGCTCGAGGAAGGGGAACTTTTCCCAGACTCTGACTCATCTGAGGATCGGCAGTACCCCGGCGCTGATGCCGGTCCAGAGCGCGGGGATACTGTCGACACCCATAGGCTCCTACTTGACATTTCACCTCCTGCGGAGGCCCCTCCGCAACGGGGGGAATTTTTTTGGACCGCCAAACCCCGTTTGGAGTTCCCGGATCAGAAGCACTTTAACAATCTGATCCTTAAGGAATGGGAAAAGCCTAGTCGGCTTCCTGGTATCCCTCACGGGTGGGATAGGAAGTATCCCTTTCCTGTTGATGTGGTGAAACTTTGGTCGACACCCCCAGAGGTCGACGCGCCCGTCCTGGGATTATCTAATACTTCAGTGGTGCATACCCCAGATTCCACTACCTTGAAGGATAGTGAGAACCGACGTCTCGAACAATTGGCTTCACATGCCTTTGCTTGTGTGGGTTCGGCCTTGCGTCCGGTTTGTGCTTCTGCGCTCACGGCCGTGGCTACTAGAGCTCTAATTAGGGGCCTTTTGGATGGTTCCCAATTGGATCCTTGCAGTGAGGAGTTTACAGCCTTGACTCATTGTGAGATGTTCATTGCTTTTGTCTTATCAGCCTTGGATGATACTATCCGTATGTGTATCAGGACCTCGGCATTGCAGGTTGCTATACGCCGGTCGGTCTGGTTGCGCCAGTGGGCGGCCGATAATGCTGCTAAGAAGGCGCTCACAGGACTTCCCTTCGTGGGTCTGCGCCTGTTTGGTGATCGTTTAGACTCTGTTGCCAAAGGGGGTAAGTTACCTCAACGCAAGAAGCAGCGTCGGCCATTTCGGGGTTCGGGTTCATTCAACCCCTCCTTTCGTGGCTCTCGGTCAGGCAGGGGAACGTATTTCACTGCATTCCGAGGAGATTCCTGGGGCAGGGGCAGAGGACGTGCCCGACCCGGGACTTCCTGGGGTACTAAACCCAAATCCGTTGCCAAGCCCGCTCAGCAATGAAGGGGCGCCCTCACCCTTGCGGGTGGGGGGACAGCTGCGGCTCTTTGCTCAGGTCTGGACCCTAGAGGTCACAGACGTCTGGACTTGGGAGGTAATCTCCTCCGGGTACAAGCTGGAGTTTGCATGCTGGCCTCCTCCCAGATTCCTCAGGTCCCGGGTTCCGTCGGACCCACGGGCGGCACAGGGCCTTTTTCTGGCGGTGCAAAACCTTTGGGATATGGGGGTAGTTTGTCCGGTTCCCCCCACAGAGAGAGGTCTGGGTTACTATTCCAACCTCTTTACGGTGCCCAAAAAAGATGGTTCCATAAGACCCATTTTGGACTTGAAAGCTCTCAACCGGTTCATCAGACCCAAAAAATTTCACATGGAGACTCTCACTGCGTCCGGGGGGACTTTATGACCTCAATAGATATCAAGGACGCTTACCTTCATGTGCCGGTCTTCCCGGGACACCAAAGGTTCCTCAGGCTGGGGAGGCTTCTGGAGGGAACATCAGTTCCAGGGGCTGTGGGGTCCTCAGGAGGCCCTTATCCCCATCAACAACATTCTGGAGCTGAGGGCGGTTCGGTTGGTGCTGTCGCACCTGACACATCACCTTCAGGGCTTACCAGTTCAGGTTCGCTCCGACTATCGGACAGAGGTCGCTTACATCAATCACCAAGGAGGGACTCGCAGCAGGAGTGCCCTCCGGGAAGTGTCTCTGATTCTTGCTTGGGCCGAGAGCAATGTTCCGTGGATCTCGGCAGTCTACATTCCAGGGGCGGAGAACCTGGAAGCGGACTTCCTGAGTAGGGGGACCTCTCGCCGGGGGGAATGGTCCCTCAGCAACAAGGTATTTCTATCCCTCTGTCGTGAGGCCGGAGGTAGATCTGTTTGCCTCTCGTCACAATCACAAGCTTCCGGCATTTGTGTCTCTGTTCCAGGACCCTCTGGCTCTGGCAGTGGATGCCATGTCTCTGTCCTGGCGGGAGCTCGGTCTCCTGTATCTGTTTCCTCCCTTTCCCATGGTGGGAAAGGTGGTACGCAAGCTGGCTCAAGAGGGTGTGCCAGCAATCTTGGTGGCCCCACGGTGGCCAAGACAGGTGTGGTTCGCAGACGTAGTGCGGCTGGCGGTCGATCAATTCAGGCTGCCTCTGGATCTGATCACACAAGGTCAGCTTTGTTACCCCAATTTACAAACGCGGGCTTTGACGGCGTGGCTGCTGAAACCTTCATCTTAAAGGAAAAGGGTTTGTCTGAAGCCGTTGTCCAGACTCTCGTCAGGGCTAGGAAGAGATCTTCCTCTAATATCTATTACAGGACCTGGCGGACCTACATTGATTGGTGTGAGGCTAGAGCCTTTCCTTGTCGGGTGTTTTCTATTCCTTGGATTTTGGAGTGTCTTCAGCATGGTCTGGACATGGGTTTTCAGCTTAGCACCCTTAAGGGGCATGTGTCTGCTCTGGCGGTTTTCTTTCAGAGATTTTTCGCTCTTCATCCTTTTGGTTAGGACCTTTTTTCAGGGGGTCACTCATGTGCGCCCTCCTCGCAAACCCATGTTGCCTGTTTGGGATATACATTTGGTGTTGTCTGCCCTTCAGGGTCCTCCTTTTGAACCAGTGCAGGATGCTGCACTATCTATTTTCACCTTTTAAAAGTTGCCTTTTTGGTGGCTATCACTCTCTGTTCGACGGGTTTCTGAGTTGGCGGCTCTGTCTATTCAGGCCCCCTACTTTGAGAGACATCAGGACAAGGTGGTTTTCCGTTTTAAACCAGGCTTCTTGCCAAAGGTTGTCTCTGATATTCACCTCAATCAGGACATTGTGCTTCCTTCATTGTGTCCTAAACCTAGCAATGACAAGGAGAGGGCTTTGCACTCTCTGGATGTCGTTAGATGTGTAAAGTACTATCTGGTGGCTACTTCACCATTCCGGAAGACAGATGCCTTTTTTGTGGTGCCCTCTGTGCCCAAGAAGGGTTTGGCGCCCGTCAAGTCTACCATTAGTAAATGGATTCGTCAGGCTGTTATTGGGGCCTACTCTGCCAAGGGGAGGGATCCCCCTTTCCAGATCACTGCTCATTCTACTCATGCTGTTGGGGCTTCCTGGGCGTTTCAGCACCAAGCCTCTGTTGAACAAGTTTGTAAGGCTGCTACTTGGTCTTCTGTTCATACTTTTTCCAAGTTTTATAAGGTTGATGTGCGGGCCTCAGCGGATGCTGTTTTTGGCCGCAAAGTTCTGCAAGCTGCAGTGGTTTAATTTGTGCACTCTTGCCTGTTGGGATCCCCACCCTTTTTTGGACACTGCTATTGAATGTCCCACGTGTAATTAATATTTCCGAAGCAGGGTTTGAGACATACTTGGAATAATACCATTTGGTGATTACTCACCTGTAAAATGGGTATTATAAGTATGTCTCACACCCTGCTTCGTCCCACCCTGAGTTGTATCTTGGATCCTCTATATGGTGAAACTTTTTTCTCTTAGATTTTATTTGCTCTTCCTGGTCCCCTTACTGCTTTCTTCTGGGGAATGTGTGGGAGGTCCCAGGTATTTATGGACCGGGAGGGGCTTCTTTTTCTAGTCACCTCTGCAGAAGTTCGCCCTCTACTGGACCATAACCCACGTGTAATTAATATTTCCGAAGCAGGGTGTGAGACCTACTTATAATACCCATTTTACAGGTGAATAATCACAAAATGGTATTATTCCCTTGTAATGGGGCCATAATAACAGTGCCTGTTATAATGTTCTGTTTCCTTATATCTTATCCATCTTCCTCCTCCTTGCCAATCATCTGATTAGCTAAGGCATAGGTGACAGGTTAAACTCGTTCTGCTGAAATTCAGCTTCTTCGGTTGGAAGGATCACAGTCTTGTGTTCTAGTAGCAAAAGGGTTATTGGCTGGGTTATCAGCTGGATAGGTCATTAGGCTACTTAGACTAAAGCTGCTAAAGAGCTCACCTGTTGCCTTGGAATAATTGTGGGATTTGTGGTCCATTGTTTTTACTCAAGACCATGAAAACCACTCCCAGGAATATGAGAATCATAGAAACGGCATGCTAATAACTAAATCACAGGTAAAATCACTAAGGCAGAACACCAAATACCTGACAAAAGGAGCTTTCCTTTAACAATACAGACATATCAGTTGTTTTTCAGTGGAATCACATTGAAGGTGGAAACATTTCTGAAATAATTTTTTTTACATCACAAAAATGTTATCAGGGCTGTGTAATCTGCTGTGTGTGGAACTGATCTAAAGATTTGCTGTATTGTAGCAGAGTTACTGACTGTTACACTCACTTCTTCTCTCCTGCCACTTAGCAAGCAATAGATTATATCCCATGGCTTATTAGCTGGGCAGGATGACTGAATCTGCCATGGTTAGATGGTGGTCATAATGACCTGTCTAGCTTTCCCTCCCATTCCTTTGGCAGGGCTGTCATTTCTGAAACTTCGGCTGTCCTATGAAATTTACTGAGCCAGGAGTTTTATGCTGATGAACAACCTTCCTTCATGACCAGCTGGAAATACAGAAGCTTTTGTCTGGTCTTTCTAGATATTTAAAACGATATGTAAAGTTGATGGAATGGCTTCAATAAATAACAGTCTGTATACTTGACATAGATTTTTACATATTTTATAGACAATTGAGCTCCATGTCGCATGCAATAAGTCAGGAAGCGGATATTGTTGTACCTTGGTGCATGTATTAGGCATGTTTACAAATCAGCTGTCTTGTTTTTCATCTTCTCTCTCTGATACAATATGGGTGGAGCTAGGTCCATGGCTCAGTGCTAAAAAATAAAAGCGGTCATGAATAAATAAAATCCAGGAGCTAGGCAAATTCTCTTTATTCAGTAGCTCACCAGGATGAATTATCTGCATGGTAGGTAAGAAAACAATTATTTGTTTTACACTTCCTTGGACAATACCTTTTAACAAAGTAGGAAGGTTATGTTGGCAGCTGAGCACTGTCCCCCAAACTTGTCCATTGAGCTGGTAAATTTAAAGGGACTCTGTAGGCAAAGTGCATTTACTGTCATTTAGCAGCTCACCTCATCATGGCTGCCCCCTCCCTTCCTGTAAGAACACAGCTTCTCCTGAAAGTAGAAACAAGGCAGAGTAAGTGGCACACCCCCTGAATTACTTTTCCATAGACGACCGATAATTGCGCTAAGCTGGTGGTCTAAAGCTCCACATCATCAGACTGTGGACACTGGGCGAGAGGAAGAACAGCCAGGATGACGAGAGTTCCGGTGTTAGTCTCCTCCCATTATTCTGATTATTATGCAGCATCACAGAGCCAAGGGCCACACCCTAATACTTCGAAGATAAATCATAAGGTGCAACAGTAAACCTTGTTATCTTGGCTATTTTATCTTTTGCATTTGCCTGCTGCAGCACTTTAAGTCCCTGTCCAGGCTGGAACCCATGGTGCTGGCTGCTGTAGTTGGTTACAGCTTGTCTGCAACAATGCCAACATCGCACCTCCCATGCTACTGGTCACGTGGGAGCAAGATCCTGTTGATTGCCAGCATTAGGGTGAGCTTGGTTGCCCCTATGTGTTTCTTTTTAAAAGACATCCCCACCCAGAATACTAAAAAAAATATCCTAAAACTTGGCCCATCTACCTTAACTTAAATGTGGGCAACCCATTGATATTCACTCAAATCGCTGTTGGGCTTTAGTTTGAAGAGCCTTGTGTCCAGTCATCTGACTTATTTATATAAACAACTCCAAAGAACAATTCATTTTTTGTCTTATCTCATTTCCTAACTGGACTGTATAACCGGCATTTCTTTAATGTGTCTTCTTTCAATGACCGACATGGTTTGTTGTGTAGAGCTGTGTGATTTTGTTACACAAAGTCTGATATGTTGTTCGTTTTTATCTAGCAGAGTGAAGATTTTATCACCGAGGTCCCAGAGCAGCTAGTCACGGGTTGTAGAGAAAGTTTGGAAAACAAGCCATGCAAAGAACTTTTTAAAGACTCGTCTAAGTAAGCGGTTACACGTGCTTTACATAGTCCATGAACACATTGATTCCATTGTGCCCCCCCCTCCACCCCCAAGAAGATATTACCAATGTCCTCTATACATGTGCTCGTTTAGTTTGCTTTACCTAGACCCCAGTGTTCAGTAAGCATTAAGTAATAGTCAGGGCCGACGCCAGCACAGGGCCAACCTGGGCAATTGCCAGGGCCCCTGGCATCTTCAGGGGCCCACTCAGGCTCATACTTGGCCATTGTATTATTTTTTACAGTGGAACCATGCTGGGTGTTGTGCGCAGACCTGCTCATGACTGGTCTCAGCAATGGGAATGGTCAACAACAATGAAGAAGGGGGCATGGAATGGTCAACAACAATGAACAAGGGGGCATGGAACGGAGGGAAGTTGATAGAAGCTCAGAAAATGGTGAGAACCAGGTAACGGCTGATGGTGTCTTTAGTGGCAGTGGAGCAAGCAGTAAGGGCTGAAGGGTACTTGGTGGCAGTAGAGAATGCAACAAGGACTAGAGGACGATTGGTGGCTATAGGGAAGGCAATAAGGACTGGAGGGTGATCAGCAGCATGAGATGACCCATTTGTGGCAGTGGAGCTGAAAGGTGACATGTGACTCACTACTTTGCGCCCACTAAGACTCTTGCCCAAGGGCCCCCACAAACCCGGAGCCAGCCCTGGTAATAGTGGTAAGCAGAATTGTGAAAGGAAGCTTCTGCTCCCAGAGGAACTATATGCCAACTTTAGGAGAACATACAAAATATACACATTGCACCATGTTGGTTCTAAACCCAAGATCTCCTTCCTGCTAACCCCTTGGTCAACGTGTATAATGGCACAACCAACATGACTTGGTTTGATGCATGTGCCAAATTCTTGTCATGCGTTCTTTTTTGCTTTTTAATATATATACCTGTCTTGTTTTTCAGGCTTGTCCATGATTTCCTCAGCATGGCTCCATTTTCAGATTATCTGGATAGCCAATATTACAATCGTTTTTTGCAGTGGAAATGGCTGGAGAGGTAATACATTTGTGTGCAGCCCCATTTGTGCCATTGTGTTTCTCTGGGCTTTGTGTAGCAGAACTTGCCCATAGCAGTGGTCACACTAGACTTTTCCCAAAGAGTAAAAATACTCCTCCCATCATCTTGGAGGAGTATTTTTAGTCATGGAGTACGCAATTTGTACGCAATTTGTAGGAATGAAATAAACTGGTATAGAGGTGTAGCTGCTTTTAAAGGGACATTCCAGGCAAAGGGTTAATATAGCTGCTTCCTGCTCTCCTCATGCTGGCTGTGAGGAGCTGCAGCTTTCATTCAGTCCACTTTATATTTTCTAACAAGCCAAGGCAACTGTCTCTCATGGTAGGATCAGTCATCAGCTCTGCATGTAGCTCTATGGGGGGCTGTAAATTCAAATAGGGGACCCTGAAAATTGATTCAGCAGAAGAGAACAAGTTGATTTATCAATGTAAGTGCTGGTGTAAGTGCTATAGATGCCTCTTCGGACAACCAGCAATGGGGCAAGCTGTAAGCAGCCGTGTCGACAGCTTGTATCTGCAGATGGGAAAGCTCTAAAAACATTTCTATCTCTATATAGTCAGACATCATGCAACACCCCTCTTTTGCATATACAAATGGTGAGCAAAGAGATACAGGGCCTTTATTTTATAGGCTGTATAGGTCATATATATATCAGGTACAACATACGTTCCAGTGACACCCCTCTTCTACATCTAGAAACAGTCATCACAGAGCCTTTATTTTGTAGGCTGTTCTCAGTTTACAAAATAAAGTCTGTGCTGACAGTTTGTATCTGTAGAAGGGGGGTGTCACTGGAAAGCTTTGTATGTTATACCCGATATATACAGTTCCAGCTTTCTTTAACATTCCATTTATTGCACTGGTGCACCATGCTTGAAATCTTAAATGTTTTTCAATGGATTCTTTGATATATCACAATGAAATGAGCTGGGATGTGACGGTTAACGATTGCTTCATCTGTTTGACTTATACACACTATAAAATAAAGGTTCTATGTCTCTGTGATCACTATTTGTATATGCAGAAAAGGGGTGTTGGCTGGAAAGGCTCAAGGAACTTGTCTGACTTTATAGAGATCTTATACTGAATGTCTATCTCGTTATATACAGACATCACGTTAGAGCTGTCCAGTTATACCTTTCATCTAAATGGTCTACTAAAAGATGCAGACTCCATATCTGCAGGCAAAGTTTGAGTTAAAAGACATGTATAGTATCCTCTTCTCTGCCCCAGCTGACACTCTCCTTCTCTGGGAGATGATATGAATCTGTTTACCTTTGTTCAGAAGAACATCTAACACACTGTAACAAATGCCAGCTTTGCTCAGACAGTAGAAATTGCTACTACTGTCATTCATTGGAGGAGTCTTTGTATGCAGTGAGGGCTTCAGAATGTGTGTTTGAGAAGATTTACAAGTACATGACACAAAATTAGGTGTTAATGCGACTTCTGGCTCATAGCTATTGACAATGCTGCATGAAGTGCCATATGTTTTGGCTACATTTTACTTTTCTGCTTCTTGGTTTTCCAGACAACCAGTGACAAAAAATACATTCCGCCAGTACAGAGTCCTGGGCAAAGGAGGATTTGGTGAGGTAAGACCAGATGGGATTCATCTTTCAGAGGGCCTTACTGTGGTTTTTCTTTTAAGATGAAGTAAAGTTTCTCCACTGTTGTGGCATGAGCCTCGTTCTTGCTCCGCGGCCACCGGGAGGTCAGCCGATGAAGGAGCTGCGGGCAGGGAGAGATTGGGTTAAATGAACCCTGTCCACAATCCCTACTCAGGCTGCCCCCACCGCCGCCGCTAATTCACAGCCCGGTGCTTGCACACACCTGGATTCATTCAGCCAATGGAAGTGTCCTGCATCAGCATTTATTGTTGACAATGGATGCAGGCCATGCCCACCCACTGCACAGAGCCGAGTTTTTGTGGTGCCGCTCGTGTGCCGGCCAAAAGAATAGCACCGCCGGAGGCCATAGCAGGGAAAGCGTGCAGTTTACTTACCCTTACCTCTCCTTGCCCGTCGCTTCTCCATCGGCTGATCTCCCAGTGGCCACGGTAGGGAAGCGAAACTCATGTATGTATTCCATAATTTTTTTTCCTGCTTAAAAATATGTTTTTAACTTAACTTCATGAGCAGCACGTCTAAACAGTTTGTATTGTCCTAGTCAAATTTTGAATTTTCATACTTTACGTAAGTTAAATGGCAAAACTTGTCAGCAGTTCTGGTCAGGGCATGCTGTCCTTCCTCCAGTCAGCATGGGAGGGAAAGGGTGCACTTTGGTGCCACCCCATTTGCTGGATAGAGAAACAACAGAAATATGTTAAGACACTTAACTAACTGGAGTGACTGCAGCTATGGGGGGGGGATTGGTTGAGGTTGTTTTTTTGTTTTTTTTCTTCCAGGACTATGCCTTTAAATCTTTCTACTCTTTATACAAAGCTAGTTTCCATATTAAACAACAAACCTAATAAACAAATTGAATCAACTTGAGATGAGTGGAAAATATAACTCGTAGTTAACTTAATTTGATTTAATAAATTTGTGTTTTGATTTAGGCATTATATAGAGGTTGGTTATACAAGGCAAAGCCTGATTAAGTCCAGAGATCCATTCATTTAAGAAATAATTAATTGCAAAAAATCTGGGCATTTTAAAACTAATAAAGCAATAATCCTTTTGTAAATAGTCCTCAATCTTTGTATGTTCATTCATCTCTCAAAACCTGGTCAATTGTGTGTGTATATATGGGATTATATGCATGCCTATCAGAAGATTGGACACTAGGGATCGAAACTATTTTACAAATTTTACAAGTTGGTTTCTTGCTGCCTATTTTTTTAAATTGTCCTTTTATATACTGGGCCCCAAGATTTGAAATCTTCTCATAGTCCAATCCTTTTGAATGGGGAATCTCTGCCTACTGAGCAACCCCAGTTTATCACCTTTAGCATGACCACAAATATGGGATTGGTTCCTTTGGTTGGTGCTATGCTCAGGGTTTAATCTGTTATGTGCGATAACAAAAAGGCATCTCTCTCTTGTAAACAGTCTGGGGTTTACCTAGATTTATTATCTTAGTCCAGGTTGTTTTTTTCTCAGAGCCCGTACTCCATGCCTTCTTACAGTACCTACATGGGGCAGGTTTTAGCCTTGCCTGTTCTAATCTAGTGCCTCTTGGCAGGAATTGTATGGAAAGCTCTTCCTACAGGGAATGGCTAAGGTAAAGCCTTCTTAAAAAAAAAAAAAAAAAAAAGGCAGGCTCCGGTGTGTTGCCTTATTAGTTGGGTTCGAAGAGATTAGGAGCAAGCCCCCCTTCGTAGAACCAACCCAGGTTTTGGCCTGCTGTGTCTATTCCCATAGATTGCCGCAGAAACCTTCCAGTGTTCCCACATTGCAAGCTTGCAGCCATTCAACTCTCTTGTCTCCATTTGGCTTCTCTTTGCTGACCTGACACTAGCCTAGCTGGGGGTGTGCATGCGCTGGCCATTCACAAAAGGTATAGTGGGTCCTGCGGCTGTGCATTTAGTCTTTTAGACTCCAGGGCCAGTTTTGTTTCACTTTAAGATGCTTACACTTCGGATAAGCTGAGAGAGGTTGATAAGACTTTCTGACCTAGACCGATTGCATAAAACTTTACCCGGTCCTAGCAAGAAGCCCCTGTAATACTGTTCAGGGCCGACCTCTGCATTGGTCACCATGACTCTAGCACACCCAATTTATTCACAGCAATATCTAGTGAGCTAGGATGCTGTTGGACTTGATCTTGGGACCTGGTAAGTTTTAATTAACCAGACTAGAACAGAATGGCTACAGGGGAAAACAGGTGAGTATTAAGGGGGGGGCAAACTTTGGATTTTGACCATCCTGGATTTTAGGTCTATTTTCTGGGGACAACCACACTATGTGAAAAAACCTAGATTGCCCTCAAAACGCCCCTAGCTCCAGTCCCATGGTGGATGCATGGGATCTAATGCAATCATCTCTGTATATTAATGCCCCCCATATAGCTCTGTTTGGAAACGGAGCTCCAACATACAGTACTGTAGGGATCAGCCACATCATCACTTCTCCTGCGGTCTTAAGTGCGCTTCCGCTCCCAGACAATTTGAATGGCTGGCTGCCGTGGCATACCTCGGCTGTGAAATGTGGGGTGGGATTGACGGAAAGGTAAGATTTGCAGCGATCACTGGGGATTTCACACAGTGGAGCATCCCAAATCTGGATGGGAAATCGTCCAGTAGAATTGTTTTAGACTCCAGGACCGACCACACAGGGGTTTTTTTGTTTCCTTTAATGTGCTTTTGTTGTGTGTTGTTGTTTTGTTTTGTTTTGTGTTTTTTTATGGATTTTAAAAATAAAAAATGTCAATAATACACTACAGTTGGGCAAATTAGTAACACTGACATCTGACTTTTATAGGTCTGCGCCTGCCAAGTGCGAGCAACAGGCAAAATGTACGCGTGCAAAAAATTGGAGAAGAAAAGGATTAAGAAACGGAAGGGAGAATCCATGGCCTTAAATGAGAAGCAAATCTTAGAGAAAGTCAACAGCAGGTTTGTAGTAAGTACAAGTCCATATGTAGGTCTAGGGGTCCATAGTCAATCAGGGATGGGGCACCCATTAAACGGCAAATGACTATCTCTGGTTGTGTTAGGTGAAGGATATTATATGCAGGTCCCTTCTTTTTTTCACTTATTTTTTGGGGGGATACTTGCCCTTTCTGTCTAGCTGGTACTTTAGCAGCTGCGTCCACAAACTCACTGCATTGCTGGTGAATACTTTGCTCAGAGGGATATGCATAGCACTGCATATACCTGCCATATGAATCCTATTGCCCATCACTGTCCACATGAGATGTGCATGAGGCACTGGAGCAAGGACTCTGCCCCATTTCCAGGCTTGCTAAACTGCATCTGGTGGATGAGCATCTCAAAGCAGCAGGTTAAATTGACTGGAGGTCCACTTTACTTGTGCCCAATCATACCTTCATATCAATTGTTCAAATTTTACCAGACACCTGACCTGCTAGTTGACTGAATTTGGCCATCAAAGGCTGTTTTGGGGCACTGAGCTGGGGATAGAAGTTGATTACATAATCTTACTATCTGGGTATAGGTACACTTTAACAACAAAAAGTTGAGCGAGAAGTTGGTTTTAAAAATAAATACAGCTACTTTTGCACAATGCAAGGCTCATATAAAAACCCTACTTGCAGGTTAATTGCAGGACAGGTCTTTTGAATGCACTACATACATCTCAATGACTAACTTTTGAGATCCTCAGTAGTCAGAGAGAGGGTAATGCGTGGAATGAATACACATTTGTATTGCACAGCCATTGAAATGTGTTGCAACTGTTTTCATCCAAGCGTTGAAATCTCATCCGCATTTTACAGTTCCCTAACTATGCTGTGTTCACAGGCAGTGTGCGTGTGTGTGCAACATATGCACTATATTTTTCAAGACACTTTATTAAGTGGTAGCAAGTTTTCATACTACCTTTGCTATTTTAGTGTACTCTATAGTATAAGCCCTTCCCCTGCCATGGAGACAGAGGGTTAAAAAAAAAAATCTTACCACCTCCCTGCATCCAGCACTTTTCTGTATTTTTTTTTTTACCCCCTGTCCTGCCACGGGTGGGGGGACATGAAAAGGGATCTTAGGGTCTCTTTAAAAACACCAGTGCCCCCTTTTTATAGAAATGGAAAAAAATGCCTTATGCCTAAATGACCACATCATAAAAATGAAGAATTGGTGCCATTTCCTGCTTGCACTGCATACCAGAATATATGTTAAAGATACAACTCCTATGTATACAAGGTTGATCTTTTACTTGCAGGTTAGCCTGGCCTACGCATATGAGACAAAAGATGCCCTCTGTCTGGTGTTAACACTAATGAACGGAGGTGATTTGAAGTTTCACATTTATCACATGGGTGAGGCTGGTTTTCAGGAAGAACGGGCAGTCTTTTATGCTGCAGAGATCTGCTGTGGCCTACAAGATCTACATCAAGAGCGAATAGTTTACAGGTATGCACAGCTGTTTATTTCCCTATGAAACTAAATCTGATTTGTATTGTTAATGTAGCCCTTTAACAAAGGAGAGTTAAACCTAAAGCCCAGTCACATTGGACCCCACTGCCTGCCGCCACCTGGATTTGACATATGTTAATTTAAAAAGAGACTTGCCTTACCACCATTCCTACGTGTTCGCACAGCCGTTCGCCACATTGACATTGGTGCCTAGGCAGCCAATTATTGAAGCGATTAAGCCGTTGTTTCTGAGCATAATGCCCTGAGCAAGTATAAATTGCATCCTTTTCAGAACCCTACCTTATCACTCAACACACTCAATCTTTTTACTCTGTTGTTCTTACTTAAACTGTGTTACACTTTAAAGTCCCTTTCCAGGTACACACTTTCTCTAATACTAGTCTCCTTGGGAACCATGTCAAATGAGCCATTTCAAAGCATCTCAAAATCAAAGATTATATGTAAATGGATTATGTATTGTAAGCAAAGCCTCTCTGCTGTGGTTAAAGACAGCTGTGTGACTACTGTGACTTGCCTAGCTTGCTCATGCTAAGAGCACCAAAGGAAAAAGTCGGTGGTAAAACACTTTTTTATGTGGTCCTTGAGGAATAACATTGAAAAGAGTGCAAACTTGGCACTGTAGGAAATGGAAACAAGGATCATGGGAGAGGCATCATATGAGCTGTCTCTTATTATTGCCGTTAGGCTTACAGCCCCTTTTTTTTATTTTTTATTTTTTTTCTGAAAAAGGATAAAGTTTTAAAGTTACCTGTGCCATATCATCAATAGAATATTTACAGCATTCTGGTAAGGTATGATCTTTAGAAATGGGACATCTGCCTGGACTGTCCCTTTAATTCACATACATGTCTTTGTACACTTTTGTCTACTGACTGAACATCCACTAAAATCTATTTACGGTTTATTGGAGCCAACCATATTTTTCAGCAACACACTTGTTCTACCACTTTGGTTTTTAACTAGTCACTATCTACCCACATTGGTGTTGGGTGTAGATCTTATTATGAATATTTAATGAATGTACTATTAAGTCCATTAAAACAAATTAAAATACAACCCCCAACTCTCCTGCCTCCTTAAACAAATTAAAAAAAAATCTGGCTCTGGAGCAATTGTGTATAGAGTAGACGGGGCATGTGCCCGGCTTCTGGGCTTGGTGTGTGACTGTATCATGACCCAATCACAGCATACTCCTCTCGTCACTGGGGCTGATAGAAGTAAACTATTCCCACTTACTGCCATACTAAATATGTAGAGATGGGGAAGCAGCAGTGGAAATGGGAAAATTGGACCAAAAGCTTGACTCTCTCTCCCCGAGACATCTTACATTTGTGATGCCCTGCTGTGTGACCCCCCCTCCCTATATGCCTATCTCACCAACAAGCCCATTCGCATATTTCCTTGGCTTTGTGCGACCACGCCCACCATAAGTGAATGGCTGACGTGTCCGTGCAAAGCCGAAGGATGCAAGTAATGCTTCTATTCAGCTTCTCCAGCCACACATTTAATATGCACATCTGGAGTAGCTGATCAAAGGAGAGCCGTGCCTGTGCTGTGGGCTCAAGGCAAGATTAAATTGGACACTGGTAGGGTTTTACCTAGTGGGGCATCCCAAAACTCAGGATAGGGAAAATCCCGGGTTTTGGTCCACTTTAAAAATATCAAGAAAATTAAAAAAAATAAAGGCTATGTTTGTGTACTAATAACCATATGGAATAAAGGTTACCCACATACGTGTTTGCATTGTATATAGATCAGTCTTTAAAGAAAAAATAAAAATGAATAAATACTTACCTAATTCGTCTATTCCTGAGATGAGGTCTGTGCAAATGGGGGAATTATTCAAAGTGGACCAACACTCGGCGAGGGTATTGGTGGCCGCCAGCACCGCCACTAAAGCGCGGGCGGGGGGGCAGCATGCTAGAGCCCCCCCTCCCCCAAACATAACCCTCTAGCTTGCGGGGGGGGGTTGTTCTGCTTGTACATGCAGATGATAAAAGAACATAATATTTACATATTGCGCTTTCAAATATTAAAACATTTAATTTTATATGACACATTTATAGACTTGTGTGTACTTTTTCTCTTTTGACAGAGATTTAAAACCAGAAAATATTTTGCTGGATGACCATGGTATGTATGTTAATATGTTTTTTCTAATTTTACTAAAGGTAATCGCTGTAATCTGATCATAATGCAGAAGCCATGCAAAACAAAAGGGGTTTCAAGCCTTGTTTCTCTAAAATCAGATTCACACAGGTTTTAAGTAAATAAAACTCACACGAAATGCACATACATAATTTTGATCACCTTTTGGAGCAGGCTAGGGTGAAGTATAAAATTGCAGCAGATCAGGTTGGGCTACAGGTTAGTACTAGTACCACTGGTTAGAAATGCCTGATCTATGGCATGTCTGATCTGAGGTATGATTGAAAAACAAATGGAAAGTATCTGTTATGGTCCGTTGGAAGGAATTTGACTGTATCAGGTCATTTTACCATAAATACACCACTAAGAAATGTTTATTATTCTAAGTATGTCACACACCCCGCTTCAAAACATTCATTACATGTGGTTATACTGACCTGTAGATGGCGATCTTGCAGAGATGTAAAGGAAAAAACAGAGCCCCTCCCGGTCCATAAATACCTGGGACCTCCCACTCAGCACCCAGTCTTTCATCTCTGCAGACGGCGAGCAAGTCAGAAGATGATGTCTCCTCCTTGCACAGGGGGATTTCAGGTAGCCGGGATGACCCCCGGCCCGTTATCTTTTCTATTGCCGCCCGGATCCCTTTTCTATTTACCCTGCCTCCCAGCCTAGGCTGCTGGTCCGGGCGAGGGTAGCATGGCACCCTAGGTGCTTAGGAGCTAATGCTCCACCGTGAGACCCTATACTAAAGGGTAGGCGGATAATTGGGTTGGTGACCCCGGTTTTGGGATGCCCTGTCCCTTGGCCTTCCACCCTGGTGGTTTTCTCCCCTCTCCGGATGCCCTTCTCCTTAGAGGGGGGGCGACCCGTCTCCCGCAATGTCTGTCTGTTCGATTGTTTGTCATCAGCACGTCTCCCGCATGTCTGTCATTTTGAATGCTTTGTGTTTTTTACTGACCGGCGCCGTGGCTGCTGCAATCGCCGCGGCGCCGGCCGTTACTAGCATGGGGGAGCTTCTCCCCTTCAGTGCGGTGGCCGCTGGCTGGGAACCGCGCTGTGTGAAGGAGGGGGGGGAGCAGAGCGCGACACGCGAACCGCGCTGGCCACGCCCCCCTTCTCCTTTCTTCTGCCCCTGTCAGCATCGTGGGCTTTTCTGTGGACGCCATAGCTGCGCTGTGAGTGGCCCTGTGGGCCTTCCTTAATTGCTTTAAGTGTGTGTGTGCTTTACTATACATATAAGTGGATATGTTTTACATAGGAAGGCTGGTGATGCTGAATGGACTTTTTCTATTTGTGTCTTCCAGGTGGACCTACATTGTTTATTAAGGGGTTCTCCCGGTCCTAGGGTCCCTGGGTTCAAATTGGGCTTATATGTAAATCCTCCCACTTGGGACATTAAAGGGGCATCCCGGGTTGCTTATATGCGTAATTCCCTTGGTCATTGCGACTACCTATAAAATCACCGTATGGAGGCGTCCCCGAATACTGGGCTTGGGCTCCCTTCGGGGCAATCCCGGCAGTGTATGGGGTATCCCTTACGGGAGATGATGTGTTTCTTTGTATACCATGTGCACAGCAGATTATTACGCGGCAGTCCGGACCCCAGGCGTCTGGTTAGGCGCCGCGGGTTTCCTCTCCTACCCCTCCCTGATTGATACGTGCCCCGTGTGACATTGTCATGGGTGGGGAGTCGCAATCTGAGGTGTGTGCCAGATTGGCCAATCTTGAAAAATTAGTTTCTAGCGCGGTTGCCAGAAAGGCCCCTGCTAAGAGAAAGCACTTGTCTCCGGCCACGCCGGCTGTTGACTTTGATGAGTTTGAGTCTCTGGACTGGTCCGATTGCTCCCCGCTAGAGGAAGGGGAGCTATCTGAGGAGTCGGATGATTCGGACGATCAGCAGTTTGTTGGCGCTGATACCGAGCGGGGGCTGGGGGATTCCTTGGATACCCCTAAGGTTCTGGCTCAGATGTTTGAGGTTCTGGCTATTTCTCTTCCTGAGGTGGCTCCTCCGCAAAAGGGGGAGTTTTTCGAGGAGTCTAAGCCGCGCTTGGAATTTCCTAATCAAAAGCATTTTGATGGCATTATTACTAAGGAATGGGAGAGGCCTACTCGGTTCCCAGGTGTTCCTCCGGGTTGGGATAGAAAATATCCTTTTCCGTTGGATGCAGTAAAGCGTTGGTCGTCTCCTCCTGAGGTGGACGCCCCGGTTTTGGGGTTGTCCGACACCGCTATTTTGAATTCACCTGATTGTTCCACTCTTAAAGATGGTGAGGATAAACGCATTGACCAGATGGCTTGTCATGGTTTTGCCAGTGTCTGGTCAGCCTTGCGGCCTGTTTGTGCTTCGGCGCTGTTAGTGGTAGCTACCAGGTCGGTTGTTAGGGACCTGTTGACTACTTCCAGGCTAGATCCGGCTAGTGATGAGTTCATTGCTCTTAAACGGTGTAAATTGTTTTTGTCATTTGTACTAGCCGCCTTGGATGACACATTGGGGATGTGTGGCAGAACGTCGGTCTTGCTTGTGGCTATTCGACGTTTCAGTTTGGTTGCGCCAGTGGGCGGCTGATTTTGTGTCCAAAAAGTCGCTTACGGCTCTTCCCTTTGTGGGGTTGCGGCTCTTTGGAGAGAAATTGGATTCGGTCGCCAAAGGCGGTAAGTTACCTCAACGCAGGAAGCAACGTTGTTCCTTTCGGGGGGCGGCTTCCTTTACTCCTTCCTTTCGTGGGGCCAGAGCTGGCAGAGGATTTGCTTTCTCCTCATCCAGAGGTGATTCCTGGAATAGGGGCAGGGGACGTGCCCGTCCAGGACACAGTTGGGGCTCTAAGCCCAAAGCCGCTGCCAAGCCAGCTCAGCAATGAGGGGGCGCCTTCACCCTTGTGGGTGGGGGGATGGCTGCGACACTTCTCCCAGGTCTGGGACCAGGAGGTCTTGGGGCGGCGGTAAAAAATCTTCTGGATATGGCTGTCATTTGCCCGGTGCCTCCCTCGGACCGGGGCTTTTATTCCAATCTGTTCACGGTGCCCAAGAAGGACGGCTCTGTTCGGCCCATCCTGGATCTGAAGATCCTCAACAGGTTTGTCCGTCCGCGGAAGTTCCGCATGGAAACGCTGCGTTCAGCCATCTACTCTCTTCGTCAGGGGGACTTCATGACGTCCATAGACATCAAGGATGCTTACCTGCATGTTCCAATCTTTCCGGCGCACCAGAGATTTCTCTGGTTCGTGGTGGAAGATCGGCATTTTCAGTTTGTGGCCCTTCCTTTCGGTCCTACCTCGGCTCCAAGGGTTTTCACCAAGGTGCTGGCAGGGGTGATGGCTCTCCTCAGAGCCCAGGGTATCCGCATCGTGCCATATCTGGACGATCTTCTCATTATGGCGTCTTCCTTCAGCCAAGCGGAGTTAGACACCAGGACTGTGGTATCCACTCTGGAGAGGTTCGGTTGGGTGATCAACTACCCCAAGTCCTCCCTTTCTCCGTCCAGGGTAGTGTCTTTTCTGGGAATGTCTCTGCATACTTCTCAGGTCAGGGTGTTTCTTCCTCAGTCCAAGGTTCTCTTGATTCAGGAGTTGGCTCGGCTTCTCCTGTCCACCACTCGTCCGGCCATCAGGCTGGGGATGAGGCTGGTGGGATTGATGGTGGCTTCCTTCGAGGCGGTTCCTTTTGCTCAGTTTCACACAAGGACACTCCAGCTCCATCTGTTGGCGGCCTGGGACAGGTCTCCACTGTCACTGGATCAGTCATTCCTGATGACCCACCGGGTTCGGCGTTCCCTTCAGTGGTGGCTGGATCCAATCAATCTGTTGAGGGGCAGATCTTTTCTGACTCTTTGTTGGGAAACGGTCACCACGGATGCCAGCCTGTCAGGATGGGGGGGTTTCTGGAAGGATCGTCAGTTTCAGGGTCTGTGGGGGCCTCAGGAGGCTCATAAGCCCATCAATGTTTTGGAACTGAGAGCCATCAGGTTGGTTCTGTTTCACTTGACTCGTCAGTTACAGGGCTTGCCAGTTCAGGTTCAGTCGGACAATCGGACGGGCCCAAGGTGTTTCGCTCGATTTGCCTCAGGTGGGGGTCTCCGGAGGTGGACCTCTTTGCTTCTCGGCGCAATCACAAGCTTCCGTCATTTGTGTCTCTCTCGCGGGATCCGCTGGCTCTGGCAGTGGATCTGGGGTTTCTGTGCCTGTTCCCTCCGTTTCCCATGGTGGGCAGAGTGGTGCGCAAGCTGGCCCTAGAGGGCGCGTCAGCAATCCTGGTGGCTCCAAGGTGGCCAAGACAGGTTTGGTTCGCAGACGTGGTAAGGTTGGCAGAGGATCAGTTCGCTCTGCCCCTTCTGCCGGATCTGCTCACGCAGGGTCAACTACTCTACCCCAATTTACCAACACTGGCTTTGACGGCGTGGCTGCTGAAACCTCCATCTTGAAGGAGGAAGGTCTTTCCGATGCTGTGATTCGGACTCTTGTTAGCGCTAGGAAGCGGTCTTCCTCTACCATCTACTATAGGACTTGGAGGTCTTATATTGATTGGTGTGAGGTCAGGGCCTTGCCTTGTAGGGTGTTTTCTATTCCCAGAATTCTGGAGTTTCTTCAACATGGTCTGGACTTGGGGTCCCAGCTTAGTACTTTGAAGGGGCAGTTTCTGCCCTGGCGGTTTTCTTTCAAAGGTCTTTTGCTCTTCATCCTTTGGTTAAAACTTTTTTTCCAGGGGGTTACGCATGTGCGGCCTCCTAGGAAGCCGTTGCTTCCAGTTTGGGATTTGAATTTGGTTCTTTCCGCTCTTCAGGGTCCTCCTTTTGAGCCTTTGCATGATATTGCATTGTCTTTGCTTACGCAGAAGGTGGCTCTCTGAGTTGGCGGCTTTGTCCATTCAGGCTCCGTACTTTGAGAGGCATCAGGACAAGGTTGTTTTCCGTTTCAAGCCGGATTTCCTTCCTAAGGTGGTTTCTGCCTTTCATCTTGATCAGGACATTGTTCTGCCCTCCTTGTGTCCTAAGCCCAGCAATGACAAGGAGAGGGTCTTGCATTCCTTGGATGTGGTTAGCTGTGTGAAGTACTATTTGGTAGTTACTTCTTCCTTTTGTAAGACTGATGCTCTTTTTGTGGTGCCGTCCGGGCCCAGGAAAGGTTTGGCGCCCGCCAAGTCTTCCATTAGTAAATGGATTCGTCAGGCCGTGGTTGGGGCCTACTCTGCCAAGGGGAAGGTTCCCTCTTTTCATGTTACTGCTCATTCTACTCGAGCTGTTGGGGCGTCCTGGGCTTTTCAGCACCAGGCCTCTGTTGAGCAAGTTTGTAAGGCTGCTACTTAGTCTTCTGTTCACACTTTTTCCAAATTTTACAAGGTTGATGTGCGGGCCTCAGCGGATGCTGTTTTTGGCCGCAAAGTTCTGCAAGCTGCAGTGGTTTAAGTTGTACTTTATTGCCTTGTTTGGATCCCCACCCATTATGGACACTGCTATTGGATGTCCCACATGTAATGAATGTTTTGAAGCGGGGTGTGTGACATACTTAGAATACTATTGTGTGAATACTCACCTGTAAAATGGGTATTATAAGTATGTCACACACCCTGCTTCACCCTGCCCTTTTGTATTCTGGATCCTTTATATGGTGAACTTTTCGTTGTTATGACTTATTTTTGGCTCTTCCTGGTCCCTTACCTTACTGCTATCTTTATACTGGGTGCTGAGTGGGAGGTCCCAGGTATTTATGGACTGGGAGGGGCTCTCTTTTTTCCTTTACATCTCTGCAAGATCGCCATCTACAGGTCAGTATAACCACATGTAATGAATGTTTTGAAGCGGCGTGTGTACCCATTTTACAGGTGAGTATTCACAAAATGGTATTTTTTTTTATCCTTGTGTCTAGAAATGTGGGTCAAGTCATGGGAGCATTTCTCTTTTAACTGCTCTTCAAAGTATATTTTTAGACATTAAGTCAGTTTTAAATTATCTGATGCCGTACAGGAGTATTTTCTTGGTATCCTGCTCGGGTCGCTTCATTCTTGACAATTGGGTTATCCGCCACAAGGTGGCGCAGCTGACTGCAAGACGAAAACCTGTGGCTCCTCCCGGCACATATAAGGGCAGCTATTTCCTTAATAATCCCCTTTTCTCTTGCAGTCGGACTGCGAAGATGGAATGCTATCTCTCTGGATATCGCAGGCGAGCGGGGCATCCCAAGCCTGTCTGCCACTGCAGCCCTATTCCCACCTGCTTCCGGGACCCATTCTGCCTCCCAGCCATGGCTGTGGATCAGGTGAAAGTAGAGGAACGCCGAGGGTCAGGCGTTCACAGAGCTAGGCTCTGGGCCGCAGACCCTGTCCCAAAGGGTAGCCGGCCATAGGCTATGGTGCGCCTATATGGGGGGGGGGGAACCACCCAGGGACCCCTTTTGCCTGGTCTGCCTTGTTTTTTGGTTATGTTGCCCACATGCTTTATTGGTTGTGTATCTGGTGTTTTTACTTTCGCTTGATCTGATACTTACCTTCCTCGCTCCTGCCCTTCTTGCCTCCCTGGAGTTCCAGCGTCGGGGGGCGCCCTCTTACTTGAGGGCGGCAGTCTTGCGGCGCTCCAACCGCGCTCCGCGGTGGGGAGGCGGGGACCCTCCCTGCCTGTCTTGCTCTCCGGGCGCCATTTTCTTCCTTCCGGGCGCCCGGAGTTCGTGCGCTGCGGGGGGGGGGGGGGGGGTGCGGGGGCGCTGCCCGCCCCTCGAGGTGCTGCCTGAGCCCGGCGCCATATTCTAAGTATGTCACACACCCCGTTTCAAGACAATCATTACATGTGGGGTATACTGACCTGTAGATGGCGATCTTACAGAGATGACAATAAAAAAAAAAAAAAAAAGACCCTCCCGGCCAATAAATACCTGGGACCTCCCACTCATTCCCAGTCTTTTATCTCTGCAGAGGCGAGCAAGTCAGAAGATGATGTCTCCTCCTTGCAGGTAGCCGGGATGACTCCCGGCCTTCTATTCTTCTATTTCTGCCCTGATCCCCTTATTTAAATTACTTGCCTCCCAGCCTAGGCTGCTGGTCCGGGCAAAGGTAGTTGGCACCCCAGGTGCTTAGGAGTCGTGAGACCCCATAACAAGGGGTAGGCGGCTATGCGGGTTGGTGATCCCGGTTTGGGATGCCCCGTCCCTTGGCCCTACCCTGGCATGGATTCCCCCTCTCCCGGATACCCTTAGGGGGGGGGGGCGGTTCCCTTATGGATTCATCCCATTTATTGTGTATGTGTGTGTTGGTGCTTTAACTGTGTGTGTGTTTTTCTGTTAGACTGGCGCCGGCGGTCCCGAGGCGCCGGCCTCCGGCATGCGGCAATGGCGGCTGTGAGCGCCCATGAGGGCTTCTTCTCCTCAGGGCGGGGCCGGGTGCTCGCGCGCACGCCTACGGCCCGCCCCCGTGCTGCGGCGCCGTTTTCAGGTCCCGGCTTCTGGCCGGGAGAGACGGGGGAGGGACGGGCCGGGCGTGACGCGCGAACCGGTCCGGCCTGCCCTCCCTCCTAATGCACACTGCGCGTCTTCCACTTCCCGTCCTGTCCTGGCATGCGGTACTTGGGTGAAGGTCGGGTGAGTGGCCTGTGGCCCATCAGATGCATCTGTTATTAACTCTTTATGCATTGCTAGCATGGTCTGAGCGTGTGTTTTTGTTTGTGTGTTCCAGGTGGACCATTGATCCTATTAAAGGGGGGTTCTCCGGCTCCAGGGTCCCTGGTTAAATTTTAGTTGGCTTAAAGGGGCATCCCGGGTTGCATTATTGCGTAATTCCCTCGGAGCATTGTACATATAATATATATATATATATATATCTCACCATATGGAGGCTTCCCCGGATACTGGGCTTGTGCCCCCCTCGGGGCAATCCAGGCTGTGTTTGGGGTGTGGGGTATCCCTTTTGGGGGATGATGTATTTCTATGTGTACCCTGTGCGCAGCTGTCTATTACGCGGCAGACCGGATCTCAGGCTTCCGGTTCTGCTCCGCCAGTCTCCTCTCCGTCTTCCCCTCGCTTGACACGTACCCCGTGTGATGTGGTCATTGGCGGGGAGTCGCAATCTGAGGTGTGTGCCAGATTGGCCAACCTTGAAAAATTGTTTTCCAGTGCCGTTGCTAAAAAGGCCACGGCAAAGAGAAAGCATTTGTATACGGTCGCACAGGGCCTTGATAGGGAGGAATTGACTCCCTGGATTGATCTGATTGTTCCCCGCGTGAGGAAGGGGAGCTGTATGAGGAGTCTGAGGGCTACGATGATCAGCAGTTTGTGGGCGCTGATACCGAGCCGGGCCAGGGGGACTCCTTGGATACCTCTAGGGTCCTGGCTCATATGTTTGAGGTCCTGGCTATTTCTCCCCCCGAGGCAGCTCCTCCGCTGAAGGGGGAGTTCTTTGAAGTGACCAAGCCGCGCTTGGAATTTCCTTATCAAAAGCATTTTGATGGTATCATTCTCAAGGAATGGGAGAGGCCGACTCGGCTTCCGGGTGTCCCACCGGGTTGGGGCAGGAAATATCCCTTTCCGACGGACGCGGTGAAGCACTGGTCGCCCCCCCCCCCCGGGGTGGATGGTCCTGTTTTGGGGTTGTCCAGCTCCTCAGTCCTCCATTCTCCGGAGTGCACTACTCTCAAGGATGGTGAGGATAAACGCATTGACCAGATGGCTTGTCATGGTTTTGCCAGTGTTGGATCGGCCTTGCTGCCGGTTTGTGCTTCTGCGCTTTTATTGGTAGCTGCCAGGTCGGTTGTTAGAGGACTGTTGACCTCTTCCGGGCTTGACCCGGCTAGTGGGGAGTTTGCCGACCTTAAGCGCTGTGAGTTATTTTTGTCTTTTGTGCTGTCCGCCTTGGACGACACATTGGTGATGTGTAGCAGAGCTGCGGCCTTGCTTATGGCTATCCGGCGGTCGGTTTGGTTACGCCAGTGGGCGGCTGATTTTGTGTCCAAAAAGTCGCTTACGACCCTTCCCTTTTGTGGGGTTGCGGCTCTTTGGAGAGATTGGATTCGGTGGCAAAAGGGAGGTGAGTTACCTCAGCGTAAAAAGCAGGGTCGCCCCTTTTGGGGGGCGGCTTCCTTCTCTCAGTCCTTTCGTGGGGCTAGAGTCGGCAGGGGTTCGGCTTTCCCCTCGTCCAGAGGTGATTCCTGGACCAGGGGCAGAGGTCAGGCCTCGTCCAGGACACAGTTGGGGCTCCAAGCCTAGAGCCGCTGCCAAGCCGGCTCAGCAATGAGGGGGCGCCCTCACCCTTCCGGGTGGGGGGACGGCTGCAACTCTTCTCCCAGGTCTGGGTCCAAGAGGTCTCGGACAGGTGGATTCAGGAAGTGGTGTCTTCCGGTTACAAGCTGGAGTTTGAGTTCCGGCCCCCTCACAGATTCTTCAGTTCTCGGGTCCCGTCAGATCCTATGGCCGTCCAGGGGCTTCGGGCGGCAGTAGCAAGTCTCTTGGACATGGCTGTAATCTGTCAGGTGCCTCGCTCAGACCGGGGCCTGGGCTTCTATTCCAATTTGTTCACGGTGCCCAAGAAGGACGGATCCGTTCGTCCCATTCTGGATCTGAAGCTGCTCAACAGGTACGTTCGTCCCCGGAAGTTCCGTATGGAAACTCTGCGATCTGCCATCCTCTCACTTCGTCAGGGGGACTTCATGACGTCCATAGACATCAAGGATGCTTACCTGCATATTCCAATATTTCCGGCACACCAGAGATTCCTCAGGTTTGTCGTGGACAATCGACATTTTCAGTTTGTGGCTCTTCCGTTTGGCCTTACCTCGGCTCCAAGGGTCTTTACCAAGGTGTTGGCAGGAGTGATGGCCATCCTCAGAGCCAGGGGTATCCGCATCGTGCCCTATCTGGACGATCTTCTCATCATGGCGTCTTCCCTCAATCAGGCGCAGCTGGATACCGGGAATGTGGTGTCCACTCTGGAGAGTTTTGGTTGGGTGATCAACTATCCCAAGTCCTGCCTTACTCCCTCCAGGGTGGTGGAGTTCCTGGGAATGTCTCTGGATACTTCTCAGGCCAGGGTGTTTCTCCCCGTGCCAAGGTTCTTCTGATTCAGGAATTGACTCAGCGTCTCCTATCCATCCCCCGCCCGTCCATCCGGCTAGGGATGCGAGTGGTGGGATTGATGGTGGCGTCGTTCGAGGCGGTTCCCTTTGCCCAGTTTCACACAAGGACGCTCCAGCGCCATCCCCCCCGGGTGCGGCGTTCCCTTCGGTGGTGTCTGAAACCAAGCAATCTGATGAGGGGCAGGTCCTTTCTGACCCCTCGTTGGGAGACGGTCACCACGAATTCCAGCCTGTCAGGTTGTGGGGGATTTTGGAAGGATCTTCAGTTTCAGGGGCTGTGGGGGCCTCAGGAGGCTCACGATCCCATCAATGTTCTGGAGCTGAGAGCCATCAGGTTGGTTCTGGCTCACTTGACTCATCAGTTACAGGGACTACCGGTTCAAGTTCGGTTGGACAGTCGGACGGCGGTCGCCTACATCAATCACCAGGGAGGGACTCGCAGCAGGCGTGCCCTCAGGGAAGTGTCTTTGATCCTGGATTGGGCAGAGGGCAATGTCCCATGCATCTCGGCAGTGTACATTCTGGGAGTGGAGAACACGGAGGCGGACTCACTGAGCAGGGGGTCTTCTCGCCGGGGGGAATGGTCGCTCTGCCCCAAGGTGTTTCGGTCGCTTTGCCACCGGTGGGGACTCCGGAGGTGGACCTCTTTGCCTCTCGTCACAATCACAAGCTTCCGGCATTTGTGTCTCTCTCGTGGTTCGCTGGCTCTGGCGGCGGATGCCATGTCTCTGAACTGGAGGGATCTGGGGTTTCTATATCCCTCCGTTTCCCACGGTGGGCAAAGTGGTGCGCAAGCTGGCCCTGGAGGGTGCGTCAGCAATTCTGGTGGCTCCAAGGTGGCCAAGACAGGTTTGGTTCGCAGATGTGGTAAGGTTGGCAGAGGATCAGTTAGTTCTGCCCCTTCTGCCGGATCTACTCACTCAGGGTCCACTGTTCTACCCCAATTTACCAACGCTGGCTTTGACGGCGTGGTTGCTGAAACCTCCATCTTGAAGGAGGAAGGTCTTTCTGATGCTGTCATTCAGACTCTGGTTAGGGCTAGAAAGAAGTCTTCCTCTGCCATCTACTATAGGATTTGGAGGTCTTATATTGATTGGTGTGAGGTCAGGGCCTTGCCTTGCAGGGCGTTTTCTATTCCTAGGATCTTGGGATTTTTGCAACAGCTTAGTACGCTGAAAGGGCATATTTCTGCTCTGGCGGTTTTCTTTCAAAAGTCTTTTCCTATTCATCCTCTGGTTAAGACCTTTTTCCAGGGGGTTATGCATGTGCGGCCTCCTAGGAAGCCTTTGCTCCCAGTTTGGGATTTGAATTTGGTTTTGTCTGCCTTGCAGGGTCCTTTTTTTGAACCTGTGCAGGATATTGCACTTTCTACGCTTACTCAGAAGGTTGTTTTTCTGGTTGCCATCACTTCTGTTTGCCGTGTTTTGGAGTTGGCAGCCTTGTCCATTAAGGCCCCTTACTTTGAGAGGCATCAGGACAAGGTTGTTTTCCGCTTCAAGCCAGATTTCCTTCCTAAGGTGGTCTCTGTTTTTGATCTTAATCAGGATATTGTTCTACCCTCCTTGTGTCCTAAGCCTAGCAATGACAAGGAGAGGGTTTTGCATTCTTTGGATGTGGTTCGCTGTGTGAAGTACTATTTGGTGGCTACTTCTCCTTTTCGTAGGACTGACGCTCTTTTTGTGGTGCCCTCTGGGCCTAGGAAGGGTTTGGCTCCTGCCAAGTCTTCCATTAATAAATGGATTCGCCAGGCCATTGTTGGGGCCTATTCGGCTAAGGGGAAGATTCCCCCTTTTCGTGTTACTGCTCATTCTACTCGTGCTGTTGGGGCGTCCTGGGCCTTCCAGCACCAAGCTTCTGTTTAAGCAGGTTTGTAAGGCTTTGTAAGGCTGCTACTTGGTCTTCGGTTCACACTTTTTCCAGGTTTTACAAGGTTGATGTTCGGGCCTCAGCGGATGCTGTTTTTGGCCGCAAAGTTCTGCAAGCTGCAGTGGTTTAAGTTTGTGCCTTGTTGCCTTGTTTTTGGATCCCCGCCCTTTATGTACACTGCTATTGGATGTCCCACATGTAATGATTGTCTTGAAGTGGGGTGTGTGACATACTTAGAATAATACCATTTTGTGAATACTCACCTGTAAAATGGGTATTATAAGTATGTCACACACCCCGCTTCACCCTGCCCTTTTGTATTCTGGATCCTTTATATGGTGAACCTTTGTTAGTTTAATTGGCTTTCCTGGTCCCTTTCTCTTACTGCTATCTTTATACTGGGGAATGAGTGGGAGGTCCCAGGTATTTATAGGCCGGGAGGGTCTTACCTTTTTTTATTGTCATCTCTGCAAGATCGCTATCTACAAGTCAGTATACCCCACATGTAATGATTGTCTTGAAGCGGGGTGTGTGACATACTTATAATACCCATTTTTCAGGTGAGTATTCACAGAATGGTATTTTTCCCTTCCTCACGGCGTGGGACAATCTGCTCTTCTCTTCTGCGTCCGGGGCTTCTTCTGGGCTGCGCTGGTTTTTCCATTCGCTGGCCTGTTCCTCTGGTCCGTGAGTCCAGTCCTTTTATATTGATTGCATTTTTATCTATTTTTGTGTATTTTTTGTGGTGCATGCGTTGTGGGACACTCATGTGTGTCCCCTCTTGTGTCTTTCAGGCGAGTCCCATATTGCTTTTTACTGTGGTTCCTCACGGCCCATCCGCGCCCCCCCAGGTTTGGACCTTTAGTGCTTGTTACCCGTGTGTGATCAGTTTCTAATCACCATATGAAGGCTTCTGGGGATAGCGAGCTTGGGGGCCCCTTGGTGCGGGCTAAGCTGTGTCTCATGTGTGGTACTTGCCCTTGTAATCTCAGCCATGGATAATGCTGTCCGGCTTGGCGGCAGGGCTTCGGCCCTGCTGGTTGCTCTTCGATGGTCTATCTGGCTGCGACCAGTGGGCGGCCGATGCTGCCGCCAAGAAATCCCTCTCTTGGATTCCCTTACTGGGACTTCTGCGTCTGTTTGGGGAGCGTCTTGATCTCTTGGCGAAGGATGGGAGGCTCCCTCAGCGCCAGGTATTTATAGGCCGGGAGGGTCTTACCTTTTTTTATTGTCATCTCTGCAAGATCGCTATCTACAGGTCAGTATACCCCACATGTAATGATTGTCTTGTGTTGTGTTGTGCTGTCCGCCTTGGACGACACATTGGTGATGTGTAGCAGAGCTGCGGCCTTGCTTATGGCTATCCGGCGGTCGGTTTGGTTACGCCAGTGGGCGGCTGATTTTGTGTCTCTTTTGTGTACCCTTCGCCCAGTTCCACATGAGACCTCTTCAGTTGAATCTCTTGACCGTTTGGGATCGCAAACAGGAGTCCCTGGAGCAGGAACTCGTTCTGTCCCCTCTGGCCAGACGGTCTCTCTCGTGGTGGTTGGACTTGAGGAATCTTCTAGTGGGCAGGTCCTTTCTGACTCCACGCTGGGAGATTGTCACCACGGACACAAGTCTGACCGGTTAGGGAGGTTTTTGGCAATCACTGAAGTTCCAGGGCCAGTGGGGCCCTCAGGAGGCTCATGTTCCTATCAGTCTCCTGGAGCTGAGAGCGATCCGCTTGGTCCTTTTTCAGTTGACTCCCCATCTACGGGATCGTGCGGTCCAGGTCCGCTCGGACAATCAGACGGCGGTCGCCTACATCAATCATCAGGGCGGGACTCGGAAGCAAGCGAGCTCCCAAGGAGGTGACCCAGATCCTGACTTGGGCGGAGGAGAATGTTCCCTGCATCTCGGCCTCTGGGGTCAGCCGGACGTGGACCTGTTTGCGTCCCGACACAATCACAAGCTTCCAAGGTTCGTCTCTGTCAAGAGATCATCTGGCCTATGCCACGGACGCGCTAGCAACTCCTTGGACGGAGTTTCGACTCCTCTACGCCTTCCCTTCTTTCCCTCTCCTGGGTCGCGTGCTGCGCAAGATAGCCCAGGAAGGGGTCCCGACCATCCTGGTGGCCCCTCGTTGGCCGAGGCGGTGTTGGTTCGGGGACATAGTCCAGATGTCAGTGGATCGTTACGTCATGCCCGACGATCCAGAGCTTCTCATTCGGGGTCTGTTGCCCTACCCCAATTTACAAACGCTGGCTTTGACGGCTTGGCTGCTGAAACCTCCATCCTGACGGCGAAGGGGTTGTCTGCTTCGGTTGTGCGTACCATGATTCGGGCTCGGAAGAAATCCTCTTCCATGATTTATTACAGGGTCTGGCACTCTTACATTGCCTGGTGTGAGTCTAAGAGTTTCCCTTGTCGCACTTTATCCTATTCTAGAATTTTGGAGTTCCTACAACATGGTTTGGATTCGGGTCTCCAGCTGAGTACCCTCAAGGGGCAGGTTTGGCCTTGGCTATTTTCTTCCAAAGATCCTTTGCCAATCATAGACTTATCAAGACCTTTTTCCAAGGAGTTACTCATGTACGTCCATCGCGTAAGCCTATGCTACCGGTGTGGGATTTGAATTTGGTGCTTTCTGATCTCCAGGGTCCTCCTTTTGAGCCCTTGTGCGATGCTGCTTTATCCATTTTGACTCTGAAGGTGGTATTTTTGGTAGCTATCACTTCGGTGCGTCGCGTCTCGGAGCTGGCGGCGCTTTGTATGAAGACTCCTTACTTTGAGCGGCATCGGGATAAGGTGGTTTTTCGTCTTAAGCCTGACTTTTTACCCAAGGTTGTGTCTGCCTTTCATCTCAATGAGGACATTGTCTTGCCTTCTTTGTGCCCCGCACCTTCTAATTCTAAGGAGAGGACCCTCCATTCTCTGGATGTGGTCTGAGCCCTTAGGTACTACCTGGTTGTTACGGAATCCTTTAGGAAGTCGGATTATCTTTTTGTCCTTCCTGACGGCCTAGGAAGGGCTTGCTGTTGGAGCGAGCGTATTCTGCCAAGGGAAAGGAACCCCCTTTTCGGATCACAGCTCACTCTACCAGAGCTATTGGTGCCTCTTGGGCTTTTCAGCACCAGGCTTCTGTTGAACAGGTTTGTAAGGCCGCTACTTGGTCTTCAGTTCATACTTTTTCTAAGTTTTACAAGGTTGATGTTAGGGCCTCAGCTGATGCTGTTTTTGGCCGTAAGGTGCTTCAGGTGGTAGTGTCATAAACTACGTGCTGTTGCTCTCTGGGGATCCCACCCTTTCTTGGACACTGCTTTTGGATGTCCCAATTGTCAAGAATGAAGCGACCCGAGCAGGATACCAAGAAAAATACAATTCTGTGATTACTCACCTGTAGAATTGGTTTTATTGGTATCCTGCTCGGGTCGCTTCATCCCACCCTTGTTCTGTTATCCTCTTTTGCCTTGTTATGGTGATTACTTTGAGAGAGCTTAGTTTGGGGCTGTGTGAATTAACATGGTCTCCGGCCTCCCGCCCTGTTCTGTATTTACTGCTTTTCAACGCTGGGGATTAAGGAAATAGCTGCCCTTATGTGCCGGGAGGAGCCACAGGTTTTCGTCTTGCAGTCAGCTGCGCCACCTTGTGGCGGATAACCCAATTGTCAAGAATGAAGCGACCCGAGCAGGATACCAATAAAACCAATTCTACAGGTGAGTAATCACAGAATTGTATTTTCTCATCTCTTCCATTCTGGGGCACCACCAGTAGCAACGTGTGGGTTAATCTCAGCTGTAGACGGGGACTGCAATATAGAAAAAAAATAGCTCCTCCCGGTCTATATAGGGCAGGCTGTGTGGCAAGATCTCCTCAGTTCTTTACTTGCAGTCGAAAGGGACTGTGAAGATGTTTTTTTAAGTTACAGTGCTGACCGGGAGCGGGGGCTTCATCTCTTTCTGTCTCCCAGCACCTCACCAGCTGCAACCTTCCTGGAGACCCCCGTTAGATGCATGAAGTTGGTTCCTATGCCAATAGCATAGGATTGTGCAAAGTGAGGGTCCGCGCCGGGGCTTGTCTGACTGGGTCTGTGTCCAGAGGATCAGGACCCCATTGCAGCAGGGTACTTAATCTCTGGTCTTTGCATGGTGGCCCTGCAGTGTGTCTCGCACTGAGGACCGGCCCCTCTGCCCCCTGGGTTATCTACCCCCATGACTTAGAAACACCCTGCAAAAGACGCAGCCTGCCTTCTCATGGCTGCTGGGTGGGGCCTGACCTAGGTGGCCGGGCACCCTGGTGTCGGTGTGTTTGTGATAACTACAGCATTTGTGGGGGGGGGGGGGCCTCGCTGCCACGCCAGGGGGTGGGGGTGCGTGGCTTCAGCCCGCTCTGGCCTTACAGTGGAGGAGTGGGCAGGACGGCCGCATTTGCAAGGTCTGCGCCCTCCTTCTCACTAACCGCACAAGGCAGCACCATCTTGTGCTGTGCCCAGAGGTCCCTTTTTCATCCCCGGATCGTCACATGGCAGCTCCTGCACTGCCTCCCTGTTCTCCTGGGCTGTATATATCGGACCCCACAGTTTCCTTGGTCAGGTAGGGCTCCCTCTAGGGGCAAAGCCTTTTGACTTGTACTGATTCCTTTAGGAATCTGACGTTGTTGTAGGGTGGGGGTCTGGAAGCAGCTGCATCCCTGGTGGGTTGATCTCAGCTGCAGGAGGTTGCTTTTCTGCTAGTGCAGGCAGGTCTGACCAGTAGTCAATAGGCAGGAGGGTGTGGAAGCCAGGGCTCCAGCTGTATTGCTTAGCAGTTAGAGCAGCCATTCTGAGGCATCATAGGCACCGGGTTTCGTATTTTAGCACTCCGTTTAAATTTCTTCGTTATGGAGGTCTACTTGGTGTCCGCTGTGGACAACTTGGTGCGTCTGGTGGCTAGGAGGCTGGCCTTGCTGGTCACTTTGCAATGCAGGGTCTGGCTGGAAAAGGTGGTCGGCCGACACTGCTTCTAAGAAGGTTTTACAGACTTCAGACAGTGCAAGGATTGTTCGGGTACGCAAAAGCCACGAGGGGGAAACCTAGACCTCAAGGGGCTAGCCGTCCCTATCCCCCAGCCAAAGGTTGACGCGGCGCCCTCACCTGATCGGGTGGGGGCGGATTTACGCGCCGCTGTGGAGGGAACGGATATCCAATGCTTAGGTCCGGGAGTTTGTTTCTCAAGATACAAGATAGATTTCTGGACCGAGCCTCCACACAGGTTTGTGGCGTCCAAGCCTTCCTGTGCCACGGAAAGGGCGGAGGCTCGTGACCGTGCGATTGAGCTCTTGCTGGACCAGGGAGTTGTAGTACCTGTGCCTGGACGCGGCTGCCAGGTCCACTCTTAGCAGTTGGATCAGGCAGGTGGTCATACAGACCTAAACCGGCAAGGGGAAGGAGGCGCCCTTCCAGGTAACCTCTCACTCCAAGGCTATTGCTGCATCTTGGGCTTTCCGACACCGTCAGCGGAACAGGCGGCGACCTGGTCGTCTCTCCACACCTTTACCAAGTTTTACAGACTTGATGTCGGGGCATCTGCCGGGCGCAAGGTGTTGCAGACGGTGGTAAACCCCTCTTCGGGGGTCTAAGCTTGAGGTGTCAAGCCTTTGTTCTTGGTAGGGTTGATGGTTGGCTGTTCTTGCATGGACCCACCCTTATTTAGGGTACTGCTTTGGAACATCCCACACGTTGCCACTGGTGGTGCCCTGATATGGAAGAGATGACAAAAGGGAAATTTCCGTACTCACCTTCTCATCCTCTTCCGTTCTCCACTCCCCGGGCTATGGCTGAACTGTTTTTTAATTGAGGAGTTCCTGCAACAGCCAGCCCTATATAGGCCGGGAGGAGCTAGTTTTTTCTTTCTGTCTTGCAGTCCCCACCTACGGCTGAGATTAGCACAATACTACTTGTGGTGCCCCAGAATGGAAGAGGATGAGAGAGGAAATTTACATTTCCCTTTTTTATATTTAGCTGGGTGTTTGATAACTGCATTGCTACCTTGCTGCCATCACAGTGCTTTGTATTCTTCCCATAGGACACATCCGGATCTCTGATCTTGGCTTGGCTGTGCATATTCCAGAGGGCCAGACTATTAAAGGGCGAGTAGGCACTGTGGGATATATGGGTGAGTAAAGGTGTAAAGATAGATGAGGAGAGCTGTGGCAAGAATAGAGTTGACATGCTGCTTTTTCTTTTCAGCTCCTGAGGTGGTGAGGAACGAGCGCTACACTTTCAGCCCCGACTGGTGGGCGCTTGGTTGTTTGCTCTATGAAATGATTGAAGGCCAGTCCCCATTCCAGCAGAGGAAAAGGAAGATCAAACGGGAGGAAGTGGAACGACTAGTGAAGGAGGGCCAAGAGGAATATTCAGCCAAATTCTCACCAGAAGCAAGGTCCCTCTGTACTATGGTGAGTAGTTGACAGAAGATATTTATATAACCAGGCCAGGAGCAGGGCCAATCATCAAATTCTAGGTAGCCATCCTTTACTTTTTTAAAGAATCCAGTATTGAAAAAACACATTGAAATAAAGAATGCAAATAGGGCTCAATGATGTGAGTTATGCTCAGGAAAGAGGACCTCCCAATACTACTAGAGCACTAGGTAATAAAAAAAATAACTGCTTGATCGCTGTGATCAGACGGTATCCAGGTGCTGGCAACCATTTGACCATGGTACTTGATTTCCCCAGGGGACCAGTAATATTTTTATAAGAGTTTTAGTAATACTGCGAATAGTGGCCATTATGTGCTTGCGCACACATGGAATTTTGCCGTATTTTTCCAATCCGTGCAATGTGAATAACACACCTCTTGGACTACAGTGAATAAACACTTTATTAGTGACTACACACAAGTTAATAACACTTAGTAGACACGCCAGTGAATAAACGCCTTTATCAGTGACTACACACAGGCAAATAAAACATTAAGGGGCAGTGAAGTGCAAATATTTTCAGGGCCGTGGGCTGGGGTTATTTGCCTTTCTCAAGGGCACTTAAGTCATGCCCCATGGCCCAGGAAACTGACCTGCCACACTGATTCCCTACCTCCAGGCCATGACAACATCACGGGGGGCCCCTGCGCAGGAAAAAATGCGTTTTAAAAATGGATGTTCTGGTTTAATGACTCAATCCATTGAAGATTTTAGAACATATCCAGTTTTCTTTTTACATTCTATTACTCCAACCAAATGTGGAAATCTAGTCTGGCCTGGATTCCGCCCCGTGCGGAGGTGAACTATGGCATTACAAATAAAAAAACAAGTCTTTGCAGTATATTGCATTTTTCTTGCATTTGCGTTGTGCTCTCATAGACTTCTTTGAGGTTGAAGTTGAGGTACATTGCGCTGGAAAACGCTGAATGCACGACCATTCCCAACACGACACTAGGATGTGAAAGTCCTGCAGGCAATGCACAAAACAAGTCTAGCTTTTATATCACTCTTGACAAATATGTGGGTGTGACGAGCTTTTGAAACTATCAAAGGTTCACAGATAGGAAGCTCCAGCTTGCATGCATGTATTTTCTCATGGGTACCGCAGCAATAGGAAGGAAACCTGTGGCCTGATTACTACTGTGAGTTGTAATGAACCACTTCCTCTCTACTGTGTATAGCAGGTTTGGAAGGATTAAAAACCTAGGTGTGTGTGTAAGACTGTATCCAGTCCTAGATATTTACACTAGAAAAAGTTTTGTGACCTTTCATGAAATTAATGCGCATGAAATAGAACTTACCTGATAGTCTCATGGCATGTAGGCTCATTCCACCACTCTGCAGCGCCATTGTATCGTAGAGCTGCCTCCCACAGAACAAGCACTCCCACTTGATTCACTGCAGTAAGGGGGACGTGCCAGTCTTCAGAATGCTCCCTACTTTCGAGTGAATCGAGTGGGCCTGGCCAGTCACTAACTGATGGAGCAGGCATGGCCATTCATTGCAGCGCTCTCCAGTAAGTGCCAGTTTTGGTCCTTCTAAGAAACCCATGGCAAACCTCAGCTTGAGCCTTACATTTCTAGCAACAGGCACTGATTTCTTTCTCCTTTTTATCGCATAACAACTTGTCCCTCTGGCCTCTTTTGTCTGACAGGTCCCATCAGGGCTGCCATTAGACCATTAGGCATTGTTGGGCCCCACACAACTTCCATGTCAGCCCCCATTGGATTCCTATAGATGTGGCAATGAAGAGCCATAGCTGCAGCCACAACCAGGAAAGCGCATGTCTGCCACAGCACTGATGCTAATGCCATAAAAAGTCTGCTGGAGCTATTTTGGTGCTCCTGTGTTTAAAACATGCCAATAAAAAGAGATGACAAAATGGCTGCATCAGGTAGACTGCCACCGCCCCCCTCCCCTCCTGAGCGACTGGGCTCTATACAGGAGTCCTACCTTTACTGCCCTGATGACAACCCTGAGTCCCAGACCTAATGTCATCTCCGCAATATTTCACTGAGCCAGCCAGGTCCATTCCCAGCTACTGAGGTCATCTAACCTTGTTACGCCACGTACACCTGGAGCCAAGATGTTCCAGCCAAGTACTTCCAAGGAGGGGATCAATTCTAACTGTTACCAAAATAGGCAGGTCAACCTCGCACTTTTAAAGCAACAGGCAAAGTACCAGACAACCCCCCTCCCTTTTGGTACTTTCCTGGCCCCCACTTTTGTTTTTAAGGACGGCATTTTGTTGGCATAAAAACTATACCTGGATGTCCCTCTGCAACAAAAAATATACCATAGTTCTGCTTGGCCATCAAAAGTGCACCCATGCTTTGGAGAACTCCATTTTTTAAGACATTTTATGCACACTTGAGTGGTGTCTAATGTGTATTTACATCAATTGTAGCAGCCTAAATTTAGAGCTATACCAACATCTGTAGCTTGTTTCAACATTGCCTTGCAGCAGAGGGTCAAGATTGAAGTATTAATCCTGGTCCCTGTCTGCATGAAGCTTATATTTTTTCTCAGACGATTTGGATAGGTGGCGCATTATTGTGATGCAGGAGTAGCATTGAAGAGACTAGTGTTGATTCTGCTAAAAGAAAAGTTCTAACTTGTTAATTTTGTGGTTCCAAGGGCAACATTTGTACCCCCCTTTCTCCTTCAACTCAAAGCAACCTGGCCAAAGTTCCATTCACAATGCCTGTTCGTTTGAACCGAACATCTAAAATTTGGTGTTTTGGGTTTAATTTTAAAAGGCTTTTAAACCTTGTTATATTTTATATTAAGAATGTTATGAGCATATATTGTTCGTCAGTAGCATAATTCTGTGGAATTGAAGCAAAACTAAAAAAGCCTCCTACACACCCATACTTTTTGGTTTCTGCATGAGTCGGCGTACAAAAAACTCTCGTTGGAACAAAGCCAAGCGAACGACAGCACACCTCAAACAATAGTAAAAAATATATATACAAATCTTTATTGAGAACACATCAACACAAAATATTTGTTAAAAACATCTACAACGAGACAAGACCCTACAGTACATAAATGGGAGTTTTCCAGCTATCTGAACATATATAATGTTAGTATTACAAATTTTATTAAAATATACATAATTCCCCAAATCAAGAATAACTGCAATGATCTGGATCCACATTTGAAAGCAAATATTTCAGTACATTATAAGCAGCTAAGAACCTCTGAACAAACCTATATTAAAGTGGACCAACACCCAGGATTTTGACTATCCTGGGTCTTGGTCCACTTCGGTGGGGCACCCCCGATCGGGGTGCCCCGCTGTGTGAAACCCCCCCGAACCCACCTCTCCCCGCGCCGACGGACAAGCCGCGGACTAGCGGCTCCTCCGCCGCCGCCTCCCGCGCGTCCCTCTTGACGCGCGCGTGCCCGCGCCGGCCATTCACAGGCGGCCGGCGCGGGCGCGCGCACGTCTAGAGGGGCGCGAGGGAGGCGGCGGCGGAGGAGCCGCTTGTCCGCGGCTTGTCCGTCGGCGCGGGGAGAGGTGAGTTTGGGGGGTTCGGGGGGGTTTCACACAGCGGGGCACCCCGAAACTAAGGTAAGGAGTTTGGGGTGTTTGGGGGGGTTTCACCCCGCGGGACATCCCGATCTCGGATGTCCCGCGGGGAGGGAGGTGATCGCCGGTGGGTGTTGGTCCACTTGAAGTGCACTGGTGCTATATTAAAGTATGTACAAAAACAAATAAACTGTGAAAAGAGATGTTATTAAAAAAAGTGTTTTACAAATAAATATGGGGAGCCTGAATTGTGGCGGGGGAAAAACCCTAGCACAGCCCAGAGAAAATTGTCTTAATACCGCTGTGGACACTAAATGCTATATTAGCACCAGTGCACTTTATGTAGGTTTTTCTGTTTTACGGTGTTTCAGAGGTTCTTAGTTGCTTATACCGTACATTTATGCACCATTTGCTCTTCAATGTTGTTCCAGATCATTGACTATAAAATTTGATTTGGGGGGGAATTATCATATATAATGTTAGTATTACAAATGTCATCCAAATATACATGTTCAGATAGCTGGAGAGCTCCAGTTTATGTACTTGTCTTACTTGTGATTTTAATGTGTATTTTGTGTTGTATTCTCAGTGAGGATTTGTATATATTTTTCTTACTATTGTCTGAGGTGTGCTGTCGTTAACTGGGCTCCAGAGAGTTTTTTGTGTGGCGATTATACACAGCAGACAGCCCCCTGGATGGTGTCCTTTAGTTTTGCATGAGTAGGCTTTACACCAGTGTTATTTCTCTTTTTACACAGCTCCTGTGCAAGGACCCGGAACAGCGGCTGGGGTGTCGTGGCGGTGGTGCACAGGAAGTAAAAGAGCACGCTTTGTTCAGACATATCAATTTTAAAAGACTTGAAGCTGGAATTTTAGAGCCTCCTTTTAAACCTGATGTAAGAATGCCATTTAATCTACATCGCAATATAAATGCAGGCCCACCAGTGTTGATGGGAGGGTGAGGTCTCCAGGTTTTTAAAACTTCCTTTCGATTTAGAAGGTCATCGGTAATAATTTTGGTTTGATGCTTTGCAAACCCCTAGTGTTTCGCGTGTCTCTTTTTTTTAATGTAGCCCCAAGCAATCTACTGCAAGGATGTTCTTGACATTGAACAGTTTTCCACTGTGAAAGGAGTCGAGCTAGAGCAAACAGACAGTGACTTTTATCAGAAGCTTTCCACCGGCTGTGTGCCAATACCATGGCAAAATGAGGTAAGCTGAGCTCTTTTTTGAAACTGATTCCTAGGAAGGGCTCAATATGGGTCAGGGGTTTCCATCCGGTGGTGGTGGTTTCATGTGACCAGCAACCCAAAAGTACCACCCAACTGAGAAAATGGAAAAGTGGTACTTGATGAAAAAAGTTGGGGCCCCCTGATATAGGTAGTTTGGACAATCATGATTACAGTGCCCGATCCCCAGTTAAAGTGATCGACCACCCAATAAAAATAACTAAAGGATGCTCCCCTTCTGTTCCACGCAGCTGATCAGTCTTAGTCCGGCATTTAACCATTGGATCGCATCCTGTGCTGTTTAGGCCCGAAGAAGGGTTTGAATTGATGCCGTGTCGAGGTACGCTTGCCTCCATTGTAGTGACTGGAAAGGGTGTAGTAGCGCTCCTGTGTATGATGGCATAGGGGCATAAGCCAGACATGGATGCACCCAGCTGGCACAGGAGTTCGGACCACACTAGCTCAGGATGCATCAGGTGAGTTGCTGATTGTCAGACTAGGACTGATCTGCTACACAGGACAAAGGGTGAGTACACTTATTTTTTTTGTTGTTGGGTGATCAGTCACTTTAAATCGGCTATCTGGGCCAGATATTTTGCTGTGTTACACCACTTGTGTTACTTTTAAAGGCAAATGGGGATAGAAATGTTGCTCATATCAAGTGCAAAGCTAGAATCTTAACTATTGCTGTTTGCTTGTTTTAGATGATTGAGACTGACTGCTTCACAGAACTGAGCGGCGTGCCCATGAATGGACCTGTCCCTCCTGATCTGGACTGGAGGGGTCTTTCCTCCCCACAACCCAAAAAAGGGCTGCTACAGCGGCTCTTTAGCAGACAGGTAAATGGGAAAGGGAATACTTGAAATTTGTGTAGACAGGTTCTAAGCATGACCAATCATTTTATGATCATTTCAATACTCTTATAACCCTATATTACCCCCTTAATCACGTATGGCTGGCACTCATGTGACTGCCAGTGACCAGTCTGGATCTCCCAATGGGCCTGCACATCAAACATGAATGGTTTTCGATGGTCATCTGATTAACTGCCATTTGTTTTTTTTATCTGGTTCCTATTATAGTGGCACTATAGTAAAGTCACCACTTCCTCATTCATGGTGTATGGAACCAAATGTCAATTAATCAGGTGACCACAAAAACCATTCAGGCTTTATGTGCAAGCCCACTGGGAAATCCAGATTGGTCACCAGAAGTCACATGATTGCCAGCCATGCGTGAGGGAGAAATTGGTTAACATATGCGTATAGGACTGCTTTAAGGAATCCCCAATGTCGACCCTCTGTCTGAATTGCCATAGCTGGGTCTTTTTTATTTTTTAATACCTCTGAGCCAAGCCTTTAGATGTTGGGTAATAGTACATGGGCATCGCAGAGGACGAAGGACAGTATGGGCTATAGACTTAAAAAACAATTCCCCAGCATCTAAAATTAATATATTTTACATTTTAGTCACTTACTTTCCCCCACTGGGCTGTGACTCTGTTAAGGACTTTAGGATACGGGCGCCACCATCTTGACTCAGAAGCATCACACTTACTGAGGAGAGGAGAGTGGGATAAAATATAGGGGGTTGTCAGGAAAAGGTCAGCAGTCCCAGAATGCAGAGCAGCACAGTCATAAGGCACTTCCTGTTTGCAGGCTGCCTGATGTTCCATGAGCCGCCATCTTGGATGTTTACAGGCTCATAACATGCAGTAGATGCAGGTAGGATGATTTTTAATGTGAGCAATCTGTATGTACAGGGTGTGGGAAATATAGAAGATAGACTCTTATTCAGAGTGAAGGACCGCTTTAAAGTGGACTATAAGATTCCCGGGCCGATCACCCCCCTCACCGCGGGACATCCGAGATCGGGATGTCCCGCGGTGAGGGACCCCCCCCCAAAACCCCAAAAGAACTCACCTGATCCCTCCTCTAGCCGTGCGCGCGCCCGCGCCGGCCGTTTGTGAATGGCCGGCGCGGGCGCGCGCACTGTCAGAGGGGCGCGCGGGAGGCGGCGGCGGACGCGCTGCCTTGTCCGTGGGAGCGTGGTGAGGTGAGTTTGGGGGTTTCTGGGGGGTTTGAAACAGCGGGGCACCCCTAATCGGGGTGCCCCCCTGAAGTGGACCAAAACCCAGGATAGTCAAAATCCTGGGTGTTGGTCCACTTTAATGGCTGTCCTGCAGAAAATGATCCTAGAATGAGGTTTTGGTGTTCTGTCCCAGCTGTCCAAAAGGTTTTTCTCTTGGAACCTAAAATGGCGACCATTTTAGGTTCAATGCATATTAACAACAAATTTCGATACTTGATTACTTGCCTACCTCCACATTCCACGCATGTTCATGGGCTCTACCTGACTGCTGGTGGGCAGTGAGGCTTTCGGGGTGGTTGAGTACACTCAAGCAGCCTCATTGGCTGCACGGGCAGTCGCCTAAGGCAGTGAGTAGCAGCGGAAACCGATTCAGCAAGCTAAAGTCAGAACCCCCAATGTAGGTATGTGGAGCATTCCTCAGTCCGATGCTTCCCTAGGCTGTTCAGTGACCCTCCAGACTTATTTGACTGGAGGAAATTTTTAAATTAAGACCTAAACCTTCCCTTGCAACTATGCGGTCAACAGGGGTCCGTATCCTCTGATGGAGACCAGGAATAAACTCCTATGGAATGATCACAACTCCAATGGAACTATCACATCTCCTCCAATAGGAGGCATGTTGCACTGCAGTGGACAAATGTTTCCTATTATCTGCCATACAGGGCTTCACAAGGAAAAGGCAACTACAGTATCCATTCTAATGCTCGCAGACAGCAGGAGTCAGTCAGGTTTTGTCCTTGTAAACCTGGACCCTTCCTGGCATGGAGATGAGGGTTTAGGTCAAGTAAACTTGACAAAGGTTATTGCCATTTTATTATTTTGTTCATGTGACTCTGTTTATCAGAAAAAGTCAGTAATGTCATTGGGAAGAAAAAGTAGTAATCGGCATGAGAGCTAAGTTTCATCAAGTGATACCCTTCCCCAATAGGGCCACAGATGGCTAGAAAAAAAGTCTAGTTACTAACATTTTAAACATTTAATATTTTGAAAACATGATTTCTGTTAAAAGAACACAATGAGGGTCATGCTAATTTATTAAAGCAAGTTTAACTTTGGCTGAAAATGTGAGTGTCTCAAAGAAATCACTAGTAACTATAATAGGGCCTTTCAAGTGAGGTAAATTTCCTTCTTTTTCTGCATATCCCAAGGTTGTCATTTCCAATCTTTACTTTGTGGTAAAAATGATGATCCTCATCTGTAAAATTAGATTAATTTAGACAATTTAATTTCAGAATTCTTGTGCTCACTGAAATGTGTCAGTTCACACTCAAAACCAAACTTAAACTTGCTTCACTAAATGATCAGCATGACCCCCAATTCTTTATGTAGACGCTGATCTATAAACAGTTAAAAATCAGCACTGCAGTGTAGATCCTTACAGCTTTTTTTCCCTCCGTTTTCAGGACTGTTGTGGCAACTGCAGTGACAGTGACGATGAGCCAACACGCCTATAGCCTGGCAGGACTGCAAAACAATCCAAAGTTGAACCGGTTTACACTTTTTTTAAGTTCACATTTTTTCCCCACACATTTCCCTTGCAGAGAAGCGGTTACAAAAGAATGTGTTGTATTGTGGTACAGAAATATTTTTTCTGCAGATGGATATATATATAATTCTAGGAATGTATGTCTTGAGCATCAAGCCTGGGGGGCTTTGTTAACCCCTTTCTCTGCTGCCACAGGCCAAAGGACTGCACCGGTCTCTCGGGAAAGACTGGCCTATGAAAACCACTGAATATTTCACAATGTCCTTTCTTTCTACTTTTTGTGCTAAGAGATGTTTTTTTTCTTGTTATTTTTGTTTACAAATTGTATTTTTTGTACTTATATAATATATAGGAATATATAGGGCATTGGCCACAAACCCCATTTTTCAAGGCCTACCCTTGCATATAGGATGTTCTGTCTTTTCAATGTTATGTACAGTTGCCATGAATGTTTAAGTGATCAATGATGTGATATACTGTATTAGATGTTTGTTTTAAGGCAAATTATTTATTGCTGTGGGGGCCACAATGTATATTACAGAAGCAACCTAGAGACACTGTTATGGTGGTCCCACAAAGAAGAGGCCGGCGCCTTAGGGTGGTTACACAGTGGTGCTTTGCAGGCTTGTTCTGCTGCTTATTCATTAATTATTTAATGCTTATTAATAACTTACTGCTCTGCCCCTTCTTTATTCACATAATGAATATTATTACATATTTTTTTTATTTATTCTGGCCACTCTATTTATAACTATTGAATGACATTCCATCAGAACAGTCAGGATACTCAAGGTTGAATCGCAATCCCAAAATGGAGTGGATGACACTATTGTTAGCTCCTACCATTGCCAAGCATACAGTTGTGCCAGATATTTCACGCAGAGGGCTTAAGTGGTGTCCTACAAGGGTTTTCCCACTTTATTTCTATCTGGGCTTGCCTTGGGATACAACAGCCACTCAACGTTGCTGAATTCAATCAAGCTACCACTGCCACCTTTTTCTGTCAATGTGCCCCTCCTGTATCGCTTCTTGCACCCTTCCCTGTCTTTACTGAGCTTTTATTTTACTTCCTTTACATTCCGATCCATACCCCCCACTTTCACAGCATTGTGCTTATGTCCGTTCTCCACATTATGCTCCTATGTATACGGTGTTTCACCTTCACTTCCTTCCAGTTCTTTGTTCTACTGGTTAAAGGAACATCAAATGGCTCCAGGGGCCACACGTAGCAACAGGTTGAGCAAGCGTGCCTGCTCTATAGAACACTTTGTGAGTTCAGGAGTACATAGACCTCCTGAGAAGAATCAGATGACCCTTCCCATAAAGTCGTCATGTCCTTGCAGCAGAGTATAGGCAAATCTGCACTAAAGAAACCTTGCCAGATCTTTCTAGCATGTAGAGACTCCTCCCAATTCGAGATGCCCCCCAGGGAAGGCTTTTCTGCTGGACCTGTAGACTTTCCTTGTTTTGGTCTTCTTTAAAGTGGGTCAAAACCCATTTTAACTCCCAGGCACCCCCCACGCCACTCAGTACCTCGAGCAATGCTGCTGGCTCAGCAGTGGCCTGGTTTTCTAATAAAACCGGATTTTGCCTACCGCCAAGGCCACGCTCAACGGCACTTTTGAGATTCCCAATTTGCTGATCTTAAAAGTGCTGTATTGATGAAGTGCAGTGGGCTGGCCACATCCCTGGCTCCCTGTTTGGGCGTGCACATGCTCCCATGCACAGCCATTCAGGTATGCCAAGTGTGGGAGCAGGCACAGCTACAGGAAAGCTTGGGATGTGACGTAGTGGGAGCCGGCGGCTAAATCTGTAATATCTGCTATAGGATGCCCCAGGGGCAGGCTAGCGTCCGGGCCTGAAATCTAGAAGATTAAAGCCACAGAAGGTTTTAATCCATTTTAAAGCCAAACAAGCATATAAGAAAACTGTTATTAGAAAGCCAATCCACGGCTCTGCAGTTAAAGTGTTTTTAACCTTAAACTAAAAGAAGGCTTTATACTTACCTTCTCTCCTATAGGATTGATCCTATACAGCCTTGCGTATTGAAATGTCCGCATGCTTCAGCCATCTTCTCTGATGATGATTGTGTACTCTTGTTGGCACCTGAGGTGGTACACCCCTGCTTCCATTCAATGAATGAGCCTGGTCTCTCTTGTGTGGAAGTAGGGGTGCACACACACACTGTAGTCCTATGAGGGAGGGTGGCAGGAGTAGGACCTGTCATGTGCCTTGGCTGTCCTCTCCTTTAAAGACAGGTCTAACCAGCACACTACCACAAACACAATACGTTTCTTATGTAATGTGTTTTTTGCAGTGAAATTGTTCTTTATTTTGGCTGGAGGCCACATGCTGTTAGCCTGACCTGCTTCTAGGAATCATTGATGGTCAGGTGGTGCACAAAACAAAATCCTGAAATTAGGGTAACAATTATTTATGGATCCAGGGCATGCTGGTTCAGCTTCTGAAGCGGCAGGTGTTTAAACCAGACCTTCAGCATGATTTAATGAAAAGCCCAAACCCTTAAAATATATTAGGTTTAGATGTTGGGGAATAGTTTTAAGTTTTTAGTCACTTACAGCCCGGTGGGGGAAAGAATAATAAGTAACTCTGTTCAGGACTATAGGATACAGGTGCCGCCATCTTGACTCAGAAGCATCACAAATACTGAAGAGAGGAGAGCTGGAAAAAGTACAGGGGGCAGGTTATAGATGTGCTTTGCACAGACAGAACAGATCTGGGGTCAGGGGAAGGACAGCAATTCCAGAATGCAGAGCAGCACAGTCAGAAGACACTTCCTGTTTGCAGGCTGTCTGATGCTCCATGAGCCGCCATCTTGGATGTTTAAAGGCTCATAACATGCAGTAGATGCAGGTAGGATGATTTTTAATGTGAGCAATCTGTATGTACATGGTGTGGGAAACATATAAGATATGCTCTTATTCAGGGTGAAGGACCGCTTTAAGCAATAATACAAGGTCATGAGAGCTTTGACAACCCCTTTTCATGCACACATGCACTCTCACACACTCACACCTTGGTGGTAGGAAACGTTTTTGACCCATAAATACTTTTATGAGGGAAATTTTCATCACAATTTTACATGCTGAGAATATCCTTTGCCTGGATAAAAATGATGGTTCAGCCTTTATGCTGCTTTCAAAGCACTTGTGTGCCACCACCGTAACGCTGACCCCTGGGTGTCTATGCACTGTGCCTTTTTAATATTTCTGTTTTCAGGAAATGTACTTTGAGTTGAATTGTTACTATTTTGTTATGTAGTAAAGCAATGAAGCACAAACCACTTGCAACAATGTCGCACATAAATTGCTGCCAGTAAAATGTCACCTCTTCTGAGTTAGCGGAGAACATGGAGTGGCCGTGAGTGGTCGCTCTGCTCCTGAGAGCTTGTCTGGAGCCTCAGCCCTCGATGATGCTCATCCTTCCAGCAGGCTGGAGGGAGAAACTGGCTTATGCTTTTGTACCTGTATCTCATGGCTCTACTACCTAACTGCACTGCTGCAACATCACCAGTTTGCCTGAATAGTATGTTTCCCCTTTGTAATGTTGCTTTGTTGATTTTATACATTTTTGTTTTCTTAAAAAAACTGCTTTAAAACTGATTCAGTCTTTTGTTTTGGCATGTGTGATTTTTCTAAAATGTTGGGTGTGTGTAGTTGGACTTCAAGAAGCACTATTGTAAAAATCCATATAATATGGATGGTGGTAGGAGGGGTCACTTATACACCCGGCATCAGGAAATAACCAGTCAGACCCGATAAACAGAGTGTGCTTTAAGGCTGCCACCTAGTGGAGAATTTGTAGTAGAAAATGCTGACACTAGTGTATGTGTTTACTGCATAATGTGTGATGCAGAGCTCTAAATGATTGGAAAGCAGAGAACCATGTCCCTAACCAACCCCTCTACTGTCTCTACTACTACTGTCTCTACTGTCTGATTCTTGAGAAAGCATCAAATAACAGATTAGATAACCTTGTATGCCTAAAGGGTTACTGAACCCTGAAAAAAAAACAAGCCGCAGCAGCAGCTGAAGCCCTGTCTCCCGCAGAGCTTGCTGTTTAGTAGGTACCCTGCAGCTTCCGCTGCGTCACATGTGCCATCTATTCAGTGCAATGGAGGGACAGGCCTGGCCTACCCCTCCATTGCAATGATTGGATGGTGCTGTTTAACTGACTCAAGGAGCAGAATGGTGCTCTAGGCATCGGGAGTTCTTTTCTCTGAGAGCATTGGACCATACCGGGCAACTGGATTCAGTAATCCCTTAATTCCTGACATTGCACACGCAGTGGCTCCTGAATGTCTTGGATGGTACTGGGATGTAAATACCAGGAATAATCTGAATTAAAGTTTGAGGCTTCTGTGAATGCAGCACCAAGTAGGCCCTGGTTTTGGTCTTAAACGGTCCAAGCATTTTGTAACGCCACACACACCCATTCCTCCCCCCATGCCAAGTCCAATTTGGGTAATTGCATAAAAATCACAGGGCAGCAGGCAATCTGCACAGGAGCTAAAGCAGGAACCTTGAGTTACCCAAGCCACACAGCATTGTGACTGCACTGGCCTGTCATTCAAGTTCATGGGGACGTATTGCTGCAATCGGGTGAGTTGTTTTCTATTCCAAGTATGTCACACAGCCCGCTTCCCATATTCATGACATTTGGGTTGTTACTTGTAGAGGGCGAACTTCTGCAGAGATGAAAAGAAAAAGGAGCCCCTCCCGGTCCATAAATACCTGGGACCTCCAACACATTCCCCAGTATCTTCTCTGCAGGACGGCGAGCAAGTCAGAGATGTCTGCTTATCTTCCTTGCAGGTAAGCCGGGCTTACACCCGGCCATTTTTTGTTCTATTTCTGCCCGGACCCTTATACTTTAAGCCCAATACTAGCCTCCCAGCCTTGGCTGCGGGTCTGGGTGAGGGTAGACAACACCTTATTAGGTGTTCAGGGAGCTATGCTCCCCCGTGAGACCCCATATCAAGGGGTAGGCGGAATCCGGGTTGGTGATCCCGGTTGGGATGCCCTGTCCCCACGTGTGTGTGTGTGTGTATATATATATATATATATATATATATATATATATATATATATATATCCCCTACACCCATGGTGTGGGATTTCCCCCCTTCCGGGCCCCTCGGTTAACCCTCCAGTCGGGGGAGGGGGGGTGTACTTTCTCCTTCATTCCTTTCGCTCATCTGTGGGTGAATGTGTGTGATGTGCACTTGGGTGCTTCACGTTACAGGGCTGGACGCCATTTTTCACTCTTTCTGCTATTTGCTGAAGGGAGCTTCTCCCCCTCAGGCGGCGTTGGCGAGGGGGTGGGACCGGGCGCTCACGCGTCACCGCGGCCCGCCCCCTCCTGCTTTGGCGCCATTGCCATTGCCTCCGGCTGGGAACCGCGTTGCTGGTCGTGAGGGAAGGGGGGCGGGGCCAGGCGCGGCGTGTGATCCGCGCTAGCCCGCCCCTTCTCTCTCTCTCCTTCTCTGAGCTGCTGAGCTGGCTGACCGCCATTGTTGCAGACACGTGAGTGCCCTCCGGGGGCCCCCCTTTTATTGTTTGCTGACTTAGCCATGTGCCCCATTCAGACAGGGGACAGCGCTGGTCCCTTTTCTCACATTGTATTATGATTTATGATATTTTATATGTGTGTGTGCATGTGCTTATGGCCCACTCCTTTGTGTCTTTCAGGAGGACTTCCTGCTTCTTGATTAAAAGGGGGTTCTCCCGGTCCTAGGGTCCCTAGCAGTAAATTGGGCACCTATAAATCCTCCCACTTGGGACTTAAAGGGGCATCCCGGGTAGCTTATCAGCGTAATTCCCTCTGGTCATTGCGACTACCTTAAAATCACCATATGGAGGCTACACAGGATACCGGGCTTGGGCTACCTTCGGGACAATCCCGGCTATGTGTGGGATGTGGGGTTCCTCTTACGGGGGAGAATGTACTGATTTGCATACCATGTGCGCAACAGGCCATAAAGCGGCAGTTGGGTTCCCAGGTGTCTGGGTCAGTGCTGCTCGTCTCATCTCCTACCCCGCCCCGCATTATCCGTACCCCAAGTGACACTGTCATTAGCGGGGAGTCGCACTCTGATGTATGTGCTAGGCTGGCCAACATCGAGAAAATGATTTCTAGCTCAGTGGGCAGAAAGGCCCCTGCTAAGAAAAGGCATCTGTCACCGGCTGCGCCGGTACTTGAATTTGATGATTATGACTCTCTTGACTGGTCTGATTATTCCCCGCTTGAGGAGGGGGAATTGTTTGAGGAATCTGAGACTGAGGATCTGCAGTTCTTTGATTCTGATGCCGGGCAGGCGCTGGGGGATGCTGTGGATACCCCCAAAGTCCTGGCCCATCTCTTAGAGGTTCTGGATATTTCCCCACCAGCGGAGGCCCCTCCGAAGAAGGGGGAATTCGCCCCGCTTGGAGTTTCCAAATCAGGATCATTTTGATAGGATGATTCTTAGAGAATGGGAGAAGCCGAGCCGGCTTCCAGGTGTTCCTCAGGGATGGGATAGGAAGTATACCTTTCCGGTTGACGCGGTGAAGCGCTGGTCTTCACAGCAGCATTATTTGGAAAGTTATTGTTGGTCGGGTTATAGCTTTTATAGCTCCAAGCTTTTTGTAGCCCCCAGACACCACTCCTCCCCCTCTGTCAAGTCCAATTTGGGCATTAAAAATACCATTTTGTGATTACTCACCTGTAAAATGGGTTTTATAAGTATGTCACACACCCCGCTTCCCATATTCATGACATTTGGGTTGTTACCTGTACAGGGCGAACTTCTGCAGAGATGAAAAGAAAAAGGAGCCCCTCCTGGTCCATAAATACCTGGGACCTCCCACTCATTCCCCAGTATAAGATAGCAGTAAGGGGACCAGGAAGCCAAATATAAAAATCTTAACAATAAAAAGTGCGCCATATAAAAGATCCAGAATATCAAGAGGGCGGGATGAAGCGGGGTGTGTGACATACTTATAATACCCATTTTACAGGTGAGTAATCACAAAATGGTATTATTCCAAGTATGTCACACACCCCGCTTCCCATATTTATGACATTTGGGACATCCCATAGCAGTGTCCATCATGGGTGGGGATCCAAATACAACAGAAAATGCACCAATTTAAACCACTGCAGCTTGCAGAACCTTGCGGCAAGGTTTATATATGTTCAGTTTTTTTGGTGGGTCATATTTGGAGCTACTTTATATATGGTTTCCATCACGGGAGGTTCTCGCAAAATTGGGGCTTCCCCTTTCTGGGAAGTCTGATATAGGCAGCTACTACCCACTGTTCTGTGTTCTAGTGTAATTCACTACCCCACATAACCGCCAGCAGCCTATGGGGTTCAATTAGCTGGCAGCAGTCATGTGACCGGCCGCCATCAAGGTAGCATGAAAGGTTGAGTGCGGGTCGCTGCTTCCAGGTTGGGGGGGGGGGTATGCAGAGGGGACATTCCAAATCATGATGCCCCTGTGCTGCATGGGTCAGCATACCTCCAGTCAGTTTTGACTGAAGGTCCTTTTTAAAATGTGTCAGAGATATTTAAAGTCCCTGTCCAGGCACATTTCTTGCTAACGTATCTTCTGTGGGAACAGTGTAAAAATTAAAAGTATTTCAAAATCTCTAATTACATGTAAATGCCCTATGTATTCTAAGTGACGCTGTTTTCTTTGCTCACATTTCTATTCATCGCTGAGCTGGAAAGGGCATGCCATGACATCGCTTTATGAGTCTTGCACATGTTCGGCTGTGCTCTGAGACAGCTGTGGGACTACAGAGACCTGCTGTTAATTTTTTGTGTGCTTGTGGAGGAATGAAATTGAAAGGAGGGCAAACTTTGGAGCTCTGTTACAGATTCTACCCTGCGCTGCAGAAACTTGTCGGGAGGCACATGGCACAGGCTTCAGGTGAGCTGCCTGCTGCCTTATTATTGTCTTTGGGTTTAACAGTCTCTTTAAAGGGACTGATCAGTCAAACTATAAAGATAATTGCCTGGCAGTTGTAGTGTCAGTACGACCCTGCCACTTTTCTCTGGTCACAGAAATGAAAGGGAAAATACTTCTTTGTTTTCCCCTGTCTGCAGTACCTTCCTCCTGATCTATACCACAAATTCAATGCAGGGGCTTGTGTCAAGCTGAAACCTTCTCTATTAGTGATAGGCTAAAAAGGCAATGCACACAGTGGGCTTGCATCATTCAGTGGACAGTACAACATGAGGCAATATAGCCTTGCTTTTAAAAAGGAAACACAGGAGCCCTACACAATGGGAATACTTTTAAGCTTGCCGGGACAATGACTTCAACTTTGATGTTTTATTTGAATTTCTTTAACTAACCCCCCAAAAAAGGACTATGTAACTTATTGTGTCATACATTAAACATCACATTGCTCCACTGGTGTTTTAGTAGTGGCATGGAGCTGCCTGCCTGGAGATCCACAGAGCATGGCCAGTTGGTGGGCTTTGAGTAGCTGTGAGAGAACCACTGCTGTAAATGAGACCATGTATATTCATCATATACCAAACAGAAATTTTCATTAAAATATACCAGTACTTACCATAACCGGGATACAAATGCATGGATCATTACATCTGCAGAAGCAATGGCATTGTTACTAACAACTAAGAGGTCATAAAAAACAATTCTTATTGTCCTCTAGGTGGCCAGTAAGCTTAGATATGAATGGGTATAAGATGTGTGAATTAAAGTCTACCACACATTAAGCCACCACACACCATAATCTTGGCAGTAGGACCATTGTTCCATTGTGAAAGCTTGTTCATGGTATTACCCACGTGGTCTCCAGACCAGTCTCTGGCTATCACTGAATCTGGGACAAAAGCAAGACTCATCTATACAGAAGACAGACCTCCATTCACCACCTTGCTGAGTACCATGATGGCCTTTACAAGCAATGGTGTAAGGTCAGTGCAATACCTTTAGCTGGAGGTCATGCAACTGCCTTCTGATGATTTGTTTGTTGGCTTGAGATATGGCATCCATTTTCACTTGCAGTATAGAATGAATCATAATGCTCTATTCTTCCAATCAGACGATCCATTCAAAAGAGGTTTGCCTTCACACAGCTCTTGCTGACATTCCAGGTTCTTCCAACCTCTGGGACACACGTCAAACAGTGCTTGACATCTCAACCTGGGATAGAGTGAAAAACCAAGGTATTTGAATGCAAAGATTCTATCCCCCTCAGTTCATGCTAAGTGGTCATAACTGACATGAGGCATCAGACAATCATCCTACATACCCAGGAGGAGTTTAGTGGTATTGGCTATACTGGAACAGTTTGTATGGGTAATAAATTCACCCATATCGGCCTGATTCTAACAGGAGTGTTCTTTCTCGGGATAACCTGGATACTAGGACATAAAGTGTTTCTCCTTTAAGAGAAAAAACAAAGGCTCCTGTTAAGGGTTTGCCTGATCCTCAAGTACAGGTTCCTGCCTTTGCATGCCATGCATGAGGGTACTGGGCCTGATGGTATCCTCCATGGAGCCACTGCCATCTACACATTTCATACCTGGCCCCTCTAGTCTCTCAGCATTGGCAGTTTTTCTCCCTGCCAGGCCAGGTCAGGTCTGAGTTGGGAGGTTCACCTAGCTCTTTCAGGGTCATCACTTGCCAATTTATTGAAGTGCCTTTACTATAGATGCCAGCCTGTGAGGCTCTCTCTTCCTACAGAAGTGCCACTGCATTATTGGAAGTTATCAGACAATATCAACCTTGCCATTTTAATTATTGCACATCTGCATAAAAATAATAATTATAAAAATTTTTTTTTTGGCACGTGGAGGACTGTGTTTGCTTTTAGAAGATAATTTCCTCCTTGTCAAAGATTGGCTTCAGATGTTCCATACGTGAGGAGCTGGGAGAACTCACTGGCAATTTCACAGTAATCGGTTTGTGAACGTGCTGTACTATGTAACAATGCTAAATCCACAGTCTGTATTAACTTTGGATTCAAGGGAAGAAAACATGAGCACAGCTTTATCCTTTTACCACTGAAACGGCTCCTATAGTCTCTGATATTGTAACAGCAAACTCTTAAAGCAACAGCAAACTAAACTTTAGCTTGCAGCACTGGGGGCAGGTTGTTGTCAAACTGTATTTTAATACATAATGCTGCTAGGTAGTCTTGGATGTATGCACCCTAGTACCTCTGTTATCCATCCTAACAGTACATATACTACAAAAATATTTGTACCCCTTGAACGTTTCCATGTAGATGTTTCCATGTATAGATGTTACAGCCACAAACTTTTTTTATTAACATTTAATGTAACAGAGCAGCACAAAGTAACAAGTATTTCTAAAGTGTAAAAAAAAATTATACATTCTATTCAAACATTTTTAAAAATGATCCTCCCCCTTCTAATTTATGCCTTGTAGGACCACTTCTAGCTGCAAGCCAGTTGGAGTATGTCTCTAACAGATTTGCACATATAAAGGCTGACATTTCTCTCTGTACTTTCATGACAGCATGTGAGAGAAGGTCACCCCGTCCCTATGAAGGACAGAAATTATATAAATTATACATTTTTGGCTCTGCCCAAACCAACCCAGTGGTTTTCTGGTCCTACCTTAGGAAGGATGCATTTTAGGACTTCGGAGATTGGAGTTTTTTTTTTTTATTACCACCCTGTATTCTTAGTGCTGTTCCCTGTACTCTGGAATATAATGATCTGCATGTCGGTTCGGGCTATCTTAGGTAGGCATTCAGTTTGTGGGGTCTGACAGGTTGCCCCTCCTTTAAGTGTGCTGTGCTGAGGGTCACTGCGAAGCAGTCTCACGACAACACAGGCTGCGGTGGTGAGGCTCTGGGTGCTGCACCATGTTTGTGGCTTGAGTCTAGGGCTCCATCCTTGTGCAGGTGGGGTTGGTCCCATGTTCTTGCTGCCAGTGGCTCTCATGTAATCATGAGACTGCAGACTCTGGCCTTGGAGTTATTGGTGCGAGATCTAACAAGATGTCAGCGCCATCTTGGTACTCCTGCCGGAACACCCGAACTCTTGCACAATGCAAGATTTTAGCAGCCTTCTTTGTAGTCATAAGGGTCGATTCAAAGAAACATGTAACAGCTTGGATTTTGGTGCCGATCATCCTATTTTTCCCGTACGCTCGTGCGTTCGTATGAACTTGCGAGTGATTCTATAAGCAAATACGTTTCTATCCTAAAATGTCCGTCCGTTCGTATGGCAGTTCGGGAATCAGACCTATGTCAGTTTCCATCCTGAATTTTCCGTTTCATTTCTCAGGTTGCAACATTGGTTTTGCCCTTTTTCCTTTTTTGTCTGGACGTAAATCCTTCTGATCTTGCGCCTGCGCACTACAAACTTACCTCATTAAAGTGCATTCTAAATATTTGTTCTTTTATTTTTCTTTATTTCATTCATTTAGTAGTAACCAACCATTAATGAATGCATTTGCATAAGTAAATCTTACTTTGTTTAATTTTTACTTAACTTGCATTTTCTACTTGTGGATTTAATTTTAATATTTTGGCTTCAAATGGTACAACTTAAAATTTTGTGTGTGGTTACCCACACCCTCTACATACAGATTGCTCTCAAATATAAAAAAACACCCAGCAACTTCTGCATGTTATGAGTCTAGAAACAGCCAAGATGGCGGCTCAGGTATTCTCGGGCAGCCTGCAAACAGAAAGGGCCTTGTGACTGTGTTGCTCTGCATTCTTTGATTTCTGACCTTTCCGTGCCCCCAGCTCTGCTGTGTCTGTGCAAAATACAGCAGTAACCCACATCCTGCACTTTATCCCGCTCTCCTCTCCTCAGTAAGTGTGATGCATCTGACCAAAGATGTGCTTAAATAATTATACAAAGCAAAGGTAAACAACTACACCAATAAATGCTATCTAAAAATATTATTCTAGTACATCAATTTAAAAATAAATACCAAAGGACATAAGTTTCTTTAATTAACGCAAATATATGGATGTATTGCAAAATAAAGGTTTACATGCAAAGGACTAATTAAGGTCCACATTAAAATGCTTTTATAAGGCATACATGAATCAGGTATGCATTGCCATACAATTTATGGCCTCGGCCATGCTGATACATGCAGTTCATTGGAGCTCAAGACGCGCAGACTCCTCCACATAGCCAAAAAACCTGTTCAAGAACAGCAATCCGACTGCTAAAAGGTGTCGGCAGTGGCTTTCTTTTAAAACGTATTTAGAGGTTGGAAAACTGCTCTCTGAATTACACGTAAACACATCCGATTATCCTAAGTTTTAGGATTTGATCCTAAGTTTTAGGTTTTGATCCTACAATTTAGGAACGAACTTGCGATGATCGTAAGAGCATATACGAAATCGTACGTAGGCTCGTGCGAGTCGGAAATGGCCAAAAAAACAGGAAAAAATGACAAACACCCACCCAAACTTACGATTCTCGATCCGAAATCAATTAACTTTTGCTCTTTGAATCGAGGGGATAGTGGAGTTTCAAGCACAAGAATGTTTGGACGGCTATCTTACTGCTCCCTTAATTGGAGAAACAGTTACCGTAACCTTTCAAAGTACCTCTTTTTTCCTTTTGAACGGGAGCTTTTTTGGTGGCGTTATTAATAAGGTCCATTTCTTCTTTAGAAAAGTTTTGACAGTGTCTGGAGACAGGGACAGGGAAGGGGTGGTTCCATCAAGTTCCTCTAATTAAGAGATGAGGCCAAGATGGCAGCTGCCTATGAACGCCTTGCTCCATACCGCCTTACAGTGACATGAGCAGGGGATGCCTCAACCCAGATAGGACATACTTTTATGTGGCGTATGTGGTGTACATATGGTTTGCTCCTCTGCAAACTTCACTGAGCACATATCGCTCTTATGTTTTGTAGAAACTAAGATGTCTCAGAGCATGCTAAGATGTCAAAAAGCATGCATCTGAGATAGAGAAAAAAGCTGTAAAGCAGGCAGAGATTGCCATTGAAAAATTAACCCTTAAAAAATCTGAAAAAACCTTGGGAAAAGCACAAGGGCAAGAAAAAACATAATAGAATTATGTTTGAGAATGTTAAGCCTTGGGATTCAGTCTCCAAATTGAATGCAGTGGTATTCAAACTTTCCAAAAGATATTATCTTCCTGTAGAGGAATGCCAGCAGTCTAAAAGACCCCATGGAAAAGCAAATGGAGGGTTCTCTGAAAACGCTGTGGGTGAGACATCCGCTCTAAATTTCAAGACCCAAATAGCTTTTACCAGTGTCTAGATCATTAACCCTCTGAAGAAAAAAAGGACAAACAGATTCCAAAAGAAGAGATTCTTAAAGCCTTCAAAGTTGTTAAAAAATCTGTGAATTACCTCTGTGACGCCTCAGTAGAGGGCGCTAGGATTACAGCTAAATCTGCTGCTTTAGCTAATACTGCTAGGAGAACATTATGGCTCAAATCATGGTGGGTCAGACGACCAAAGCAAAGCTTTGTGAACTACCTACAGTGGGGGAGTTCCTGTTCGATACTCAATTTGACCATCCTGGAAAAGCCTCTGATTATATTAAAAAGTTTTCCTGTCAAGAGAAAGGAATTTAAGACCAGAGTTGGATGTGTCAAAAACCTCAGACTTCCTTCTCAACCCTAATATAAATAAGGGAGAGCAGTAATCAAATAAATAACGACTTTCATCCGGTAGGGGGAAGATTAAAACACTTTGCAGATGTTTAGGAAAGAGTTATCTCATTCAGAAACGGTATCGCATAGAATTTCAGACAACTCCTCTAAATCATTTTGTGATTACCCCAAGATAGTCTTCCACCTCTCTACAGTCTGCCAGATATTTACTTTGATAAAAAAAAAATCATGTGTGATGGTGAGACTCTGCTGGCTTCAAAACAAAAAAAAAAACAGAAACATCCTCTGGCTAAAAAAATTCAGAAATTCTAGATTTCCTTCAAATGGGTCTACAAAAGGGCCTCAAGTTGGCCACCTTAAAGCTAATAGAAACCCATATTTGGGTCCACGACTGAATGTGTGCCACCCCTCACCTGAGCAGCGGGGCCCTGCTGTTGTCTTGACGGTGGCTCCTGCGGCACGCTGTTTTGGCATTGGAGCCATACGGAAAGGCTGGGCACAGAAGTGCGCACAGCCTCACAGAAGCGAGGGATGCGGAGATTGTGTCATGGGTCCTGCCAGGATCAGGTAAGATCACCAGCACCCTGGGGGGTTTTCACACAGGAGAGCATCCGGTGTAGGATAGCCCCGAGGGTAGGCTAGCAGCCGGGCCTGAAATCTTTTAGGCAAGTTACCTGAGGCTGGGGTCGCATCTACAGAGAAGATGTCTTGAAGGGAAGCCTAGTGAGGACCAAGTTATGCGGTGGCTCCCTGTGATGTGCCAGATAATAGACTTTGATGAATGCTGCTATGTTCCTGAATAAAGAGGGATATCTCATAAAAGTGGCTCCCTGCCTTTTGAACTATTTGTTTATTCACTAACCCTGCACCATATCTCTGAGCTGGGTTAGGTTTTATTGATGCTGTTTGTTCACTAATGATTTCTAATCAACTCCCTATCATTTACTTGCTACTTTGTGTAGCTCTGTCACATATGATCTCAATAAAATACACCTGTATACAGGTTTGTGGCTGTAACATTTAAAAATGTGGAAAAGTTTAAGGCAGTGTTCCCCAACCCTCTCCTCGTAAGCCACCAGTAGGTCATGTTTTGTGGATCACTGGTTTAAGGCATCTGAATAATTTTTCAGTACAAATATATACATATATAGATACTGTGTGTGTGTGTACGAAAGTTCTAACATTGTATTGGCATGGTATAACAGACCTCCAGACCTCTATGGCACCACTACCAATTGATTTATGTTATATGCTTGTGTATGGCGTAGGCTGCAAATTCATACTGCTCAATGCTTCAGCCCTGTATCTCATGTTTAAGCTAAAATGTTGAAAACTCTATAAAGTAATGGGACAAGTGGGTGGTTTAGCATTATACCATTCCCCATAGCTGAATTACTCCTTAGAGTAGGACTGACCCTATACATTCCAGGTTACAGGACCACATGTGAATGTGCATGATTTGCTGCCCATGCTTTGACATAAAGGGACTCAGTATGCCAAAGATTATCATATTTCACATTATTTAGCTAGATAACCTCATTTGAACTTTTCATTTGAATTAAGGGTTACATTCTTTGTTTGCAGATTTGGATTATATACGCATAGAATTACAATCTACATTTCAAATGAACCAGTTTCTCACAGTAGATATTACTTTAGTAGACATCAAAACCCAGGGTTGGCAATAATAAAAATTAAGATTAGGAAAGAAGAGCGTAATAGAAACAGCTACAACTACTGAGTCCTGGAGTCACAGCACTTACTCTTTTCTTGACCCCCCCCCCATTACTCAAGGAAATCATCAGCACCACCTATTGCCCATAGAAGAAAATAGGCACCTGGGTACTACTAAGAAACTTATAGGATGTTGTTACAATCAAGTGCTATATATTTGCCCCAAATCACCATGGAGCTGGGGAAGTTTAGAAAAAAGAAGAGTATTAGATACATTTCACACTATTACTCTATAATCTACATATAAGGCTGGTTTCCAACCAGCATGATTGGGGGCCCCTCATGCCCCACAATTGCTAATGTCCACATGGAGTGGAGTTGCTAGTGCCGCGCACTCCAGACGCTGCTGGAAAGACTTTCAGATTGCTCTGCAAACACCAAAGGGAGATGTGAACACGCCCATAGATTACTATGGATAGCGTTTCAAGGGTGAATGCGGGAAGCTTGCCCTAAACAATAACTTACAACTACAGTATACTGTACCTGGTTAATCCCATACTCCAGATGAATGGTAATACCAACAAGTTGGAACCTCTTAATGTAACAAACCACATCTGTGCATGGGCTTTCTAACAAACAGGGAAGCAACAGCAAGGTTGGGCCCATGTGTCTCAGAATAGAAGGCTGTTTCCTCTCTCCAATCTTTTTACTGTCCACGAATGATATCACTTCCACAGTTTATTCAGTTAAGGTAATAAAGTTCACAGATAACAAAGTTGCCATAGGGCTTATACATGAGAACATGAAAGTGAACAATCATGGTGAACTCCTCAACATAATAAAGGCTGTAAAGATGGTGATGGACTTCAGAAGAAACCTTCCCACCATCCCACCTATATCCCCTGGCAAAATGAAGCCACAAGATTGGCCACTGGTAGTCACACAGTCTGTACTCCGGACTGTATAATGTGTACCAAAGTTCCACCATATGACTGCCATGTTATATTAGACCGCTATGGCACCACTGCCAACTGATTTTTGTTTTATGCTTGTGTATGACATATGCTACAAAACCATACAGCTCACTGTTTCGGCTATGTCTCCTGTGTTTTAGATTACTACAGAGGAATTAAACCAGTGGGTGGTTTAGCAGTGTAGCATGGAATTACTCCTTAGAAATGGACTTTAAACCAAACTAACAGCCTGACACAGTTGCAAAAGAAAGGTAGATGGCCTGTACATCCATGAGCCACTACTTTGTTTCTAAGATTTTACTACAGCAGAAATTAGAAAAAGGAAAATGAATTTGTATGTGCAGCAATCTAAATTGCTTTGGGGAGGGATGCATCTGAGCACTGTTTGTTGCGTTGGTCTGGTTTAAGTCATTTTTGACTGTTGGTCCACCTTAATTTCAAGGTTACAGGACCACATGTGAATGCACATGATATGCTGCTCATGCTTTGGCAAACAGTGGCATGCTTAACCACCACGCATACGCATGGGGCTCCCACCTGCTAGGATACCCCCAGAGACAGGGTCAATTTAGTGGCAACTTTTTGTTTAAAAAAATAACGGCACCCGGCGGGTGGGCGCAGCGAGTGAGTGGTGTCGTTTAACACAATGCAGAGTGTGCAGCAGATAGGAAGCCACTGTACACTTACGCGAGCCAGTTGCTGCAGAATCGGTGCGCTTAGTTATTCAAGATAATGTGACATCACAGCTGCTAGCAAATTGAACTGGCAGAGAATGTTTCTGGCTTCAACATACAGACATATGGAGCCTTATTTAGAAAGACACAGCGCCGTACAGCACCCCTTTTTTTGGCCTTAGAGTTTGGTCCTTGCCCCCGGGGCACCCCCGACCCAAGCTGTGTGAAACCCCGCAGGTCGCCGAAACAAACTCACCTGTTCCCGATCCTAGGGCGCATGCGTGGCCACTCGTTCGATCAGCATGCTCATATCCATTCACGTTGGTGCATCTAAGCAATCGTCTAAGGCGAACGGGTTTGAGCAAGCTGACCCCACTACCCTCTAACTTGGAGCGTGCCCACACCGGTTATTAAAATCGATTTTAATGGCTTCTTTTGCTTAACAATGTGTAATACGCAACCTAAACACACTCGAAAGTTTGTCCCCTGCAGTGATTTCTTGTAACTGCGTCGGAAAAATACAGTGCCAAAGATTTCTAGGAGAAAAAATGTCATAAATATGCTGGTGAGCACCAGAAAAGCATCAGTACAAAGTGGAGCTCATTAGTGCTGGTATAATCATCCAGCAGGTCCAACAGGTGCTGACACAGGCCAGCTAATACCTAAGTGCAACAAAAAAGCTAATTAGCGTTTGACGCAACACCTGCTAGCACCAATGTAGTACCCAGAACAGCGCCAGATTAGACGGGAATGCCGGTGCTTCAAAGCTGGCACTGTAGCAGCAAAATTATGTTAACAGATGCACATCATAAATTAGGCCCACAGTTGAGTCCACATTCACATTTAAGTAGGCTTTTTAGCCCTTGTTTTTGAACTGGTTGCTCCCACTAGATATACATTTTCTTATTACATCTTGCATGGCCCGCTGTTACAGTGTGTCATGAAAATTATTACTTGTGGGGACTGCAACCTTTATCAGATTACTTTTTTAAGATTGAATTAAAAGTTACATTGTTAAAAAGCACATAAACAAAAACAGCAATTCAATTTTTTAATTATTTCAATAATAAAATAAACAATGTGTCCACACTCAGGTCAGATACAAGATCAGGAATTGATACACGATAGCCATGGGTATGGGGTTTGAAGGGAACCTCTAATGAAGTAATACCAGGGGCAGGGCTGGACTGGCCATAGGAAGAGAATTACTGGTGGGCCACACTCGTTTTGGATCAGCCCCAGACCCTGTGCCAGAGTTCACCCTTCTAACACGCCCCCCAGCCAAGACACCTCAGTCTTTGTCTTGGTCTTGCAATATCCTTATACAGCAGCTCATCGCTTAGTCATAGACTCAGCGGCTTAACTACAATACTATGGGCACCAGAGCAAACTTGGGACTGCCTGCCCCATTGCGTGACAAGCCCCCCCCCCCCCACATAAAAAAACAATAAGCACAGTTTAGACAAATTCCACTAGAGCTAAAAATAAAATGTGAGCAGATCCCAAAATGAAGCATAAGTGTACCCTACACTACAAAATCATATTCAGTGTGCACGTAGTTCCCCCATAAGCGGAGCGCCAGCGGATCCTGTCCTCTGACCTAAACATTACCATGTAGAACACCAGCAGGTCCTGACCCAAACATTAACATGTGGAACACCAGCAGATCCTGTCCCCTGACCCAAACATTAGCATGTAGAAAACCAGCAGGTCCTGTCCCCTGAACCAAACATTAACATGTGAAACACCCGCGGATCCTGTCCCCTGACCCAAACATCAATATGGAGAATGCCAGCGAAACATGAGGCAGCAATTAACATGTAGGGAGGTGGGTTGAGAAGGCATGGAGCCCCACTATGTTTCGGCAACATGACCACATCCCCTGGATGCCTCTAACTGCTGGCATTCCCGCACAAGCCCTTCTGAAAGGGCAGCACTAGGTCCAGGGTTGGGGATATGGCCAGAGGCTCTTGCTCCATTCAATGGGCGCTGATTGGCTGAGTGGCATCCCAAAGCATTTTTGCAGCAACAGTTGTGTTCCAGTACCCAGCCATGCATATTTGCTGGGGGCAGGAGTGCTCCTCAGATTAGAGGGAAGTCGGGGATGCAGCCAGGGGCCTTATCACATCTGTTGGCAGATTTGAGATGAGCCAATCGACAATCTCAAATCAACCAGGTGGGCATGACTACGGCGAAAAAGGCTTTTTTTTTAACTGACCCACTGTCAAGGTCAATGCATCACCCCAGGTACTTGGATGGGGGGAATGAGTTCTTGTTCTTCAAACTTTCACGTGCATGATATTTTATTAAGTGATATTAGGAACAACAGTGTAGATTTAATATATAACATCTTGAAGGATGGCCACAGACGCAAATCAGTTCCCCTTATATAACTGGCTTTCTATAATAAAGTCACTATGCAGCATGCAATAACCTTAGCTCATGCTGTGTGAAGTACAAGTGCCATAGACTCATGCGCTTATGTCTGGCTATGGTCACCCTCAGTACAGGTGCAGTCCATGTTACATGCTGTGTATTTCCGCATCATATGCCCTGTTCCTTCTTACTATATATGAATGAGGTTTCTGTCCTTGTGTTTGTACCTAGTCTTCCAGCCTGAGAAAGAATTCCCATGTACGATTTCGTTTTTCTTGGTAACAGTTTCCATAGCTACATAATGGGAACATACATATGCGTGTAAGAGGGTGTACACATAACATAAATATATTTAGATACAGTTTTGTGTGTGTGGGGCTGGAAAATTGGAAGTTCAGTCTCTTCAGTTCTCCCAGAATACGTAGAAGAGGAAGCTTCTGATTTTACCTGAAAGATATTGAAGGAATGCTGAATGGAAGTTAATGTAATTAAAACAATCATTCATGAACAGACACCTTCAAGAGCAGAACAGAAGACGTGCTGAGACGATAGACGTGAAGCATGCAGACTGCCCGCTATTAGGAAAACTAAGCTCGTCTTGGATTTGACAGCAAAGAATAAGATGTCGTTTATGAGACAATGGGAAAAAGCAATTCTGTGAGTACTCACCTGTAGAATTGTTTTTATTCTTGCATGGCACGGCCCGCTTCGGTATTCATAACAGTTGGGTTATTCCGTCACAAGGTGGCGCAGTGGTACTGCAGAAAGCTGTGGCATTTCCCGGCTCCCTATAAAAACGGGCTTAACCATAGAGTTCCCCAGCGTAGACAAGCAGTGAGACAAGAAGCTGGGAGAGAATAAAGTAAAAAATGTGAAAAGGTAAAAAACCCCAATCAACTTGGAACAATCACCATAAAGAAGCAACCAAGAAAAACGATAATAAGGGTGGGGCGAAGCTGGCTGTGCCATGAAAGAATAAAAACAATTCTACAGGTGAGTACTCACAGAATTGCTTTTTTCTTTATTGCATGGCACGGCCCGCTTCGGTATTCATAACAGTTGGGACATCCAAAAGCAGTGTCCAGAGTAGGGTGGGATTCCCAAAGAGTAACGGCCAGTAGTTCAAGTCACTACCACCTGAAGCACCTTGCGGCCAAAAGCAGCATACGCTGAGGCCTTAACATCAACCTTGTAAAACTTTGAAAAAGAATGAACAGAAGAACAAGTAGCGGCCTTGCAAACTTGTTCAACAGAAGCTTGGTGCTGAAAAGCCCAAGAGGCGCCAATACCACAAGTGGAATGAGCAGTAATCCTAAAGGGAGGTTCCTTTCCCTTAGCAGAAAAGGCTTGAACCACTGTCTGACGGATCCACTTGCTGATAGTGGATTTAGCCGGAGGCAAACCCTTTCTAAGTCCAGAAGTGAGAACAAAAAGAGCATCAGACTTCCTGAAAGTCTCAGTAGCGACCAAATAAAACTTCAGAGCCCTGACCACATCCAGAGAATGCAGAGCCCGCTCCTTGGAATTAGCAGGATTAGGACACAATGAAGGCAAGACAATGTCCTGATTGAGATGAAAGGCAGACACAACCTTCGGCAGGAAATCCAGCTTAAGCCGGAACACCACCTTATCCTGATGCCTCTCAAAATAAGGAGGTTTGATGGAAAGTGCCGCTAGCTCAGAAACTCGCCTTACAGAAGTGATAGCCACCAGAAAGGCTACCTTAAGAGTCAAAATAGACAAGGCAGCCTCACAGATAGGCTCAAATGGAGGCCCTTGCAGAGCAGACAACACCAGATTCAAATCCCAGACTGGTAGCAAAGGCTTACGGGGTGGATGCACATGAGAAACACCCTGGAAAAAGGTTTTAACCAACAGGTGATTGGCAAAAGATCTTTGGAAAAATATTGCCAGAGCTGAAACATGGCCTTTTAGGGTACTAAGTTGAAGGCCCAGATGCAAACCATGTTGTAAGAATTCCAGAATCCTGGGAACAGAAAACACCTGACAGGGAAGAGACTTGGACTCACACCAGGCAATGTAAGCATGCCAGACCCTGTAATATATAAAGGACAAGGACTTCTTCCTAGCCCGAATCATGGTATCAACAACAGAGGCAGGCAACCCCTTCTCTGTTAAGATGTAGGTTTCAGCAACCAAGCCGTTAAAGCCAGAGTTTGTAAATTGGGATAGCGTAGCTTCCCCTGAGTGAGAAGATCTGGATCCTTGGGCAAGACGTGCCGTTCTACTGCCAACTGCACGACATCTGCGAACCAAACTCTTCTTGGCCAACAAGGGGCCACCAGGATGGCTGGTACCCGCTCCTGGGCTATCTTGCGCATGACCCTGCCCAGGAGAGGAAACGGAGGGAACACATAGAGAAGCTGAAACTCCATCCAAGGTATTGGCAGGGCATCCATGGCGAAGGCCAGAGGATCCTGAGACAGAGAGACAAATCTGGGAAGTTTGTGATTGTGACGGGACGCAAACAGGTCCACATCCGGCTGACCCCAGTGGTGACAGAGTGAGAGAAACACCCGGTTGTTGAGAGACCACTCCCCCAGATGAGATGTCCCCCTGCTCAGGGAGTCCGGCTCCTGGTTCTCCACCCCTGGGATGTAGACCGCTGAGATGCAGGGAACATGCTGTTCCGCCCAAGACAGAATCAGGGACACTTCCTTGAAGGCTCGCTTGCCCCAAGTCCCTCCCTGATGATTGAGGTAGGCCACCGGCGTCTGGTTGTCTGAGCGGATCTGAACAGCCCGACCCCAAAGGTGAGTGGATAGGAAAGAAAAAACCAACCTGATCGCCCTCAGTTCTAGGACATTGATGGAAGCGTGGGCCTCTTGTGAACCCCACCGACCCTGGAACCTCAGGGACTTCCAGAAGCCTCCCAGCCGGTCAGACTGGCATCCGTGGTGACCGTTTCCCAGCACGGGGGCAGGAAGGACCTGCCCCCCAGAAGGTTCCTTGAGTCCAGCCACCACGAGAGAGACTGTCTGGCCAGGGGAGACAGAACAAATTCCTGATCCAGGGACACAGGGTCCCGATCCCACACTGACAAGAGGTGCAACTGAAGAGGTCTCATGTTAAACTGAGCAAAGGGGACTGCCTCGAAGCAGGACATCATCAGGCCCACCAACTGCATCCCCTGATGGATGGATGGCACGACAGCAGAGCCCGAGCCTGCAGCTGAAGACCCTCCACCTTCTGCTGAGGAAGGAACACCTTGACCTGAGAGGTATCCAGAGTTATGCCCATAAAGGACCTCACCAAGGACGGAGACAGAGAAGACTTGGGATAGTTGATCACCCAGCCGAAAGACTCTAGAGTGGATGTCACCATTTGAGTGTCCCGCTCGGCCTGAGGAATAGACTCGGCCACAATCAGGATGTCGTCCAGGTAAGGAATGATGCGGATGCCCTGGTTCCTTAGCAGAGCCATCACTCCCGCCAGCACCTTGGTGCCGAGGTGATACCGAAGGATAGAGCCACAAACTGGTAATGCTGATCCTGCCGCTCGAACCTTAGAAATCTCTGATGACCTGGGAAGATAGGCACAAGAAAATAAGCATCCTTGATGTCCACAGTGGTCATGAAGTCGCCAGGGCGAAGGGTACTGACAGCAGAGCGCAGCGTCTCCATGCGAAAATGCTTGAATCTGACAAATTTGTTGAGGCCCTTCAGATCCAGAATGGGCCTCAGAGAGCCGTCCTTTTTGGGAACCGTGAAAAGATTGGAATAGTACCCCTGACCCCTTTCTTGATGAGGCACCAAACAAATGACTCCGGACTCTAACAGGCAATGAACCGCCAGAAGCAACCCTTGAGCAGACAGGGGATTTAAAGACATCCAGGATCTGATAAATCTTGGGGGGGGGCAGGCTGCAAACTCTATCTTGTAACCGGAGAACACTACCTCCTGAATCCAGACAGAGCGGCGCATAGCCACCAAGAGCGCAGAGGTCCTACCACACAGCTGCACAGCATCATCCATAGCAGTAAGTATAAAGGCCACAAAATCAGAGCAGTAAGAGAGTTCTATATTCCTCCCCCACACTACCAGCTGTTGTGCCATCAATGAGACGCTTGAGCAGCTTCTTAAGGGCAATAGCAGTAATGGCGGCAGCACATACCGGGCGCAAGCCAGCCCCCACACAGGTAAAAGCATGGCAGACCATTTGATCCATGCGCCGGTCCTCTTCGTCCCTCAGAGTGGTAGTGTCAGGGGAAGGCATGACCAAAGTATTGGACAAGCCTAGCACGGGAGCGTCCACTTCAGGGGGAAATGACCACCTCTTAACAAGATCAACGGGAAGGGGATACCTTTTATCCAAACCCTTGGGCACCACAGGCATCTTGTTAGGACTTTCTCATTCTTTAAGCACCAAGGTGGTAAAATGTTCCTGCTCAGGGAACTGTAGACGCTGTTTACCAGGGCGAAAAAGCTCCCCCTGCTTTCTCTTAGCTACCTCAGGGGCAGCAATGTGCAAAATTTCAAAAATATGTGACAGCAGATTATCAGTGTCCTCAGGGTACCATGATTCCTCTCCGGACGCAGACCCAGGGTCACTATTGCAACCGTTCTGCTGGTTCCCAGAGGAGTCAGAGTCCTGGGAGAGCTCCCCCATCTCAAGGGGGTGACAGTCACCAAGATCATCAATCCCCACATACAACTCAGTAAGGGGGGCGGGCCTGGGGTCCAGGTGTCTCTTCTTGCCAGAGGCCTTCCTAGGAGCATTCCTGGCAAGCTGCTTTTCAATGTTAGCCACCCGCAGTGCCAAATCAGAATGTGACTCCCTGCCAACATTCCCCTCACTGGGGCCCAATTGCAGGAGCAGGGGAGTAGGTGAAGCCGAGTGAGGTGCAGAGCTGGGAAGCGAAGCAGGCAAACCAGCTTGAAGCGCAAGGACACTTTCAGCGCACGGCACGCACACACGGGATGCCCTCCTACGGGATGCCCCCAGAAGTTAATAAAGGGGGGAAATGAGGGGGAGAAAGGAGTGGAGCCAGGAAAATAAGGGGACACAGTCCCCAAACTACTCACCCCCTCAGAAGCCGAGACAGAAACTCCGCATCCCTATTAGGCTTACCATAAAGCCTATGGCCGGCTACCCTTTGTGTTACAGGGTCTGCGGCTTGGAGCTGCGCTCCTGGAGCACTTGAACCTAGTGCTCTTCTACCTTCACCCGATCTGTCAGCCAAGGCTGGGAGGCAGTGAGGGTCCTGAAACGGATGGAAATAGACTTGCAGGGCCGCAAGCTTGGTTGCCCCGCTCACCTGCGCAAGAGAGAGAGACATCTTCTAACTTCGCAGTATCACTACAGAGGAAACACTGGGGACTTTATGGTTAATCCCATTTTTATAGGGAGCCGGGAGATGCCACAGCTTTCTGCAGTACCACTGCGCCAACCTTGTGGCGGAATAACCCAACTGTTATGAATACCGAAGCGGGCCGTGCCATGAAATAAAATGCACCAGCCAGTCTATAAATACCTGCTAAGCATTAAAGAAGCTTGTGAACATGAGTTCTCTTTGTGATATGCATCATTCCTCAAAAACAAGTCAACTTAGGTGACAGGTGTTTAGGGATAAAGGTGTTCTAGGCAAAATAAGGCGTGGTCTAATAATTTAGGGGTGTGGCTTACTAAATATAGATGTAATAAGATAGCCTAGCTTTGATCATTGTTGAAATATAGAAAAAATATGTTTAAAGTTAAAACCTCCCCCAAACCTCACAGATCTGCTGCCCCCCCCCCCCCTCCGTTTTTACCTTGAGCTTTGACCTCTACAGGGCATCCAACTTTTGGGTCCCTCCCTTGGAGCTGCGCACATTAAAGAAAAACAAATTTGAACATGTTGGGGCAGGGTTAAATTTGAAATAATTTACCCACCAAAAATGTAAAAAAAAATATGCCCACCCGGCCCCTGGCCCTAACCATTACAAGCCCTTATGCCCTATAGCACAGGTCCAATGCCCAGCACCGACCCCTACTATGGGCCACCAGGCTCATCCTCACCACCATGCCCATGCGGGTAGTGGAGTATGAAACGGTATAGGGGTTCCTTATCAGTTCAAGGGAAAGTGTAGTAAAAAAAACACACACACACATTTAAAAAAAAACGTATTAATCTTAATTAACTTATACTTACCTTCCCCCTCTGGGCTCCCATACCGGCCTCTTTTAGGTGTATGCCACCAGGGCATATAAGAATGCTCCAGCGGCATTTAGCAAGGAGGGAAACACAGGTTCCCCTCCGATCATCCCAGCTCCTGGCCGGGGGACTCCCTACTAAGCTGCCGGGGAGCGGCTTTTATATTAAAAGATGGGGTCTCCCTGGAATCTCCCTGATGCCAATTATGACATCACAAAAGGGGAGGCCTAGAGGAGTGGCACGGAAAAATACCCTCTAAGCCCCTCCTGTGTCAGTAATGACCTCAGGAAGATTCCATGTAGGCCACGCCTCCAACTATAAAAGCTGACTCTCACAGCTACACGCTGGAGGGGGTCCACGAAGAAGTAAGAGGAGACTGCACAGGACAAAGAAGACCCGCCGTACCCGGGGAAGTGGCCGTCCGGCAGAGGACAGAAGATGGAAGACGGGGATGAATGAGTAAAAGATAAATTATATCTTATTTCCTTTTCACTTGGGGTGAACTGGTAAGGGGGTACAGGGGAATTGTATACAAGTTCACTATGGTCAGGAGCCAGCATGGCACCTGCCGGGCTTGGCGAGAGACTAATCACTGATCATCTTCAGTCCCTTTAAATGCCTCACAGCACAGTTAAAAGCATGCCAGCATGACAACCTCTTTCTTTCTTCTATGATCTGTGGTCTTCCTCTCCAAATTATATATCCCCCACCTAGAGCCAGCATTTTCTAGCATCTATTTGCCCTCTTAGTTGCAATCTTGGGCAGGGCATACCAGTGCCTGTAGTTCCTTAGCAGCTTATACCCGAAAGGAATAATGAAAACTGCCATGATAGACTAGATTTCCCTTCTGCACTGTTCTACAGCAGCCCTAATGCCAAGTGACTGCCTGAAAGACAAATGGAAATAAAACTGTACAATCCACCTTATCAGATGCCAAATCAGGATCAAGATCAGTGACAATAGTTTAAATATATATATTTTTCCAAATCAATACATTTTCAATTGGGAAGCAAAGATGAAAAAAAGGATGCTGCTACAATAATCGGTATCCTCAAACACGCTAGGTCAGCATGACTTCAGAGGCAACAGTAACATGATTACAAGAATCTCTCTTTACTCTCCAACTCAGCACCACAAGAGCTAACAATTATAAGAGCTCCATGTCGTGCAAGAAATGCATAAAAGGATATCATTCTAGAGCAGGGAATCCTTTAAAAATGCAGTATAGTGCAATGTAGTTTGTAGTACAATGTAGAGGATGACAGCAAAAGTAACGTCCCTTTACATGTTTTAAGGCACATTTTATAAAATGGAGTAAATGCTTTTACTGATTGCAGACATCTTATTAAAGTGTATCTGTTCAACCAGAATAAGCCGGTCTGGCTCTATTTTTTTTCTCTCTATTTAATATGATCTTTTTCTGTGAGCCTGGCACCAAGAATTCTGAAACAGATGTCCTTTTTCAAGCTTTAAGCGAATCAGTTTCAAAACAGCGAACCCAGATTTGTATTATTCTAAAAGCGGCACGCCCGCATATCTACCAGCAAAGCTGCATAAACTAATTGTTTGTACAAAAATCACAGGAAGACTGGTGCAACTTAAATGAAACCTTTAAGATGGACAACCATCAATATGATAAATGTCTTTCCAGCCAGAAAGTGTGATGTGACAGCACACTCCCCGTTAGGATTCTGTTCATACCCTTCCTTCCAGTTAAACGGGAGCAGACTACCGCTATTGGACACATTGCACTACATGAAAACAATTATTCAGCAGGAATAGGTGGGATTAAGCCTTGTGGACGTCCATTAACTATAGTCTTTGTTTTAGCTTTTGCCTAGACAAGCCCTTTAACCTTTGCGCTTTCTATATATCTACAACACAAGGCAAACAACAAAATACTGTAGATACTTCATAATTCTTCAGCTGTAAAGATGCCATCTTGTCAATCAGGACATGACACCCTTCAAGGCAAAGCATGCAAATGACTAAGCAAATCCTAAAATTAGACGTAATATGGGTGACTAGTGTTGGGGGTTGACTCAGACAATATACCCTAAGTAGGGGGAGCAGGCACCAGGAACTATATTACGGAGACTGTGTTATTGTAATACTTCAACTAAAGACTACTCTTTAATTAAGTTTAATTGACCTTGGGTCAAACCATTTGAACCGTGTTTTGTTTTATTACACAAAGACATAGGGTCTGGTATCCCATGAGCCCAGAGGTAACATGGCCATCCTCCAGTGGTGGCACAATGCCAGGCCCCTATGCCCTTTGGCACCGGTCCATTGCTCTTCCAGGGGTACCTGGGGCATCTATAAAAGAACCCTGTGGCTATACCAGTGACCACTGGGTCATGCTGCCCTGTAGGGGATACAAGTAATAGGTGAGGGGTACCCTATTAGTCCCTCTGATGTCTTCCTATTGGTCCTCAGTGGCTTATTTGAAGATCTTCAGTGGCTCCTGACTTGCTTGCAGGGTGCTGTTTTGCAGCATACTTCATCAGTGTCCCCTGTCAGCATCTGCGGCATCCTCCACCAGAGGAATAATGTTACCATCTCGAGAAGAGGCTTCTTGTGATTTCACCCAGTGCCACAGTCAGGGGCTGACTGGCCATAGGGAGACCCAGGGCAATGCCCGGTGGGCTGCACTGCTTTGAGGCCAGTTGGGTTGCTGCTTTTAACACCCACATTCAATCCCTGCCGCCTTAGTCCATCTCAGTCCCTGAGTTCAAGGTCGGACGCTGGCGCTGTGGGCTGAGGCTGGAATAATGATGAATGAGTGGCTATCTGGCGCTATCTCAGTCGCTAAGCAGGATTGGCTTGATAAATGTGTGATTGTGGTGGGGAGCCGGCGTTCTCGTGGCGGGGCCCGTCATTACCAGCCGCTCACCAGACGCTACCTGTCGCTATCCCTTGTTAAATAAGGGGCTAAATGTGACAGGGCCCCAGTGCTAATTAAATTGCTCATACAGTAAACTTTTTTCTGTCTACAATTCAATTGGGTGTGACCAGATAACTAATGACTAAATCACCAGCGACAAATGAGGCTTCCTTTCTCTAAATGATGCCAAGTGAGCACAAACATGATGAAAAAGGAGGAGGAGCAAAAAAGATGGGGCCCCTCTGACCTACTAGGCCCCGGTGCGCTTGCACCCCTCAAGTTACGCCCCTGGTCACAGAAGTGTTTTTGGGCAGAGCTTTCCAGGAGCCAATGGGAGGTTGCTGGATGGTCTGGCTTTCTTCATCTTGGATTCTAGGAATTTGTCCTGCAAACACATTTGTCACATATTCATGTCCCTATCGGGCTGCACAAGAATATACAGGCTGTACAGCAACAAAAATAAGGACATCAGACATATATCTTCTGTAGGGCTAATTCATACCAGATAGGTGGATTTTGTGTATTTCCTACACTTTATCTGGACTTTTTTTTTTTGTTTTTGGTGACCTATATAACCCACATGTAACACCAAAGTGGTGCTTGAGATCATTTGGAAATAGAAAGTGGTACTTGCTAAGAAAAGGTTCAGAGCCCCTTTATTAATGACACTACTAACCCAACGACAATAATAAAGCGGCAAGCAGCCCACCTGATGCATTTCCCAAGTCCCTCTCCTCCAGTTCCTGCAGTACCAGGGAGAAGCTGTAGCAGAGCTCTGAATTAAATTTTATTCATCCAGAACCAAACAAAAAATGGTTGACAGCCATTCTGTTCCTTGGTGCTCCTAGTGCATGTGAGCACGACAAGCCACAGTGGCCCCACAGCTGTCTATGGTCACAGCAAAGCATGCTCATGACTCATAAAGCTACCCCATTACATGTCCCTCCCAGCTTAGCCACAACCTAGAAATGGAAGTGAAAAAGTGGATTTACTTAAAATACATAAGGCATTCACATAAAATCAGAGATTCTTAGAAAATTCTCATATGACACATAGAGGATAAAGTGGGAGGAAGTTAGTGTGTGCTTGGACAGAGCCAGAAGTCCAGTCATAATTGACTTTTTTTCAGCAAAATTCAGCCAATCAGTGTGCAGCTGCACCACTGTCATTATTGTTGGTCAGTTAAGGCTTGTTTGTTATTTTTATAGCCTAAATCAGTATCAGCACTGGGTATAGGGCAGCAGCAGCACTGGATTTCCTCTTTCAGAATCAGAATCAAGTTTATTCGCCAGGTATATATGCACATACACACTAGGAATTTTTCTTGGCAAGGCGCAATGCAAGCAAACTTACCAGGAAACAAAAAGAGCATATACAACAGCAAAAAACTATGGATACATACATTTAGTTTATATACAGTGTGCAGGGTAACATGAGTTTAGCTTATATACAGTAAATAATATAGTTATATACAATGCTAGGTATACTAGGTAATTTAGCAGGATATAGTTTATATAGAGTACAGCTATAGTTATATACAATGATAGGTATACTAGATAACTTAGCAGGATATAGTTTATATACAGTACAGAATAAAGTTATATACAATGCTAGGTATACTAGATAATTTAGCAGGATATAGCTTATATACAGTACAGAATATAGTTATATACAATGCTAGGTATGCTAGATAATTTAGCAGGATATAGCTTATATACAGTACAGAATATAGTTACAGTATATACAATGCTAGGTATACTAGATCAGTGGTCCCCAACCTTTTTTTCACCGTGGACCGGTTCAGGATTTGGTAATTTTATATACAGTACAGACTATAGTTATATAAAACGCTAGGTATACTAGATAACTTAGCAGGATATAGCTTATATACAGTACAGAATATAGTAATATACAGTGCTAGATCTAGTAGAGAACTTACAGGGTGTAGCTTATATACAGTGCAAGATATAGTTATATACAATGCTAGGTATACTAGATAATTTAGCAGGATATAGCTTATATACAGTACAGAATATAGTTATATACAATGCTAGGTATACTAGATAATTTAGCAGGATATAGCTTATATACAGTACAGAATATAGTTATATACAATGCTAGGTATACTAGATAATTTAGCAGGATATAGTTTATATATATAGTACAGATATAGTTATATACAATGCTAGGTATACTAGATAACTTAGCAGGATATAGTTTATATACAGTACAGAATAACGTTATATACAATGCTAGGTATACTAGATAATTTAGCAGGATGTAGCTTATATACAGTACAGAATAAAGTGATATACAATGCTAGGTATACTAGATAATTTAGCAGGATATAGCTTATATACAGTACAGACTATAGTTATATAAAACGCTAGGTATATTAGATAACTTAGCAGGATATAGCTTATATACAGTACAGAATATAGTAATATACAGTGCTAGATCTAGTAGAGAACTTACAGGGTGTAGCTTATATACAGTGCAAGATATAGTTATATACAATGCTAGGTATACTAGATTACTTAGCAGGATATAGCTTATATACAGTACAAGACATAAATATGTATAGCGCTAGATCTAGTGGAGAAATTACAGGATGTAGCTTATATGCAGTGCAAGATATAGTTGAGGACTATGTCACAAGTTTGCCCAAATATATGCTTAGATATGCCATTAAGTGTATAGTGAGTCATTGCAGTTCAGTATTCTAATGCAGTGGTTTCTAACCTTTTTTGCACCAGGAACCACTTCTATTGGAGTAAATTGCTCCAATGCCCAGTGGGTGCTGGGGTTGTGGTTGAGGTCAGGGCTGGGATGGGTTTTATGGGTGAAGATGAGGTGGGGTAGGGATTGGCAATGGGACCTTTCCCCCAGGCATCCAAATTTGGGATGCTGCTGTGTGAAACCCCTCAGATCACCTCTTACGTTTCTATGGCACATATGCAGGCTCTTCTCCTATCAGAGCTGTTTGCCTTGTATATGTCATTCAGCAAATGGCTCTGACCTGCGAATGCACCATAGGAATGGGAAGAGGTGAGTTAACAGGGCAATGTGGGGGGTTTTACACAGTGGGGCATCCTAAATCGGGATGCCCGCGAGGCAAGGAACAAAACCTGGGATAGTCAAACCCATCCCGGGTATGGTTCCGTTTTAAAACAGAATGAATGTCAGTGCAGACACGGACTCACTGTGCTGCTTACCTTGTCACTCTTTTCTTTACCGGCAGATCCCACTGCTTTCAGTCACTGCCACAGCCAGTTTGGTGTGCAGTAAAGGGAGTCACTTCACTCCATTTCTCCTCACACAAAGCTGAGAGCCGGTGGGCAGAGGAGAGGGAGCAGATAAGGGGAGGGGAGACGCGGAGGAAGACCGCCAGGTGCTGGGCATATACATCCAACAAGTAAAGGCAGTGCAGCGGTGGTGGGGGTCTGGTGCCCAGATGTCAGCCCCAGCACTGTTTTGCGTCTGGGGCATGAGACCCCACTTCCCTCACTTTAGCAGCTCCTGGTGTTGCCATTTGCAGTGCTGCGGCCTACCTGACAGGGCGCTGCGGCCTGGTAGTGGGGGACCCCTGCTCTAATGGCTAAAGGGTAATAGCTGTTGCTGTGCTGGTTAGTTTTTGAGACAGGAGCTCTGAAGCACTCCGGCCTGAAGGCAGTCTGCGCAAGGTGGGGTGACCTGGGTGCATGGAGGGACACCTTAATGATTTGCTTTGCTGTTCTGACATGTTTTTTCTTTCCTACCGGTTACACCGTACCAGACTAAGCAGGGTGCTGTAAGTATTATTTAACCATTGTTTATGCCTCTTTCATAGTGACAGATGTGCAATGCCATAAATAATAAAATGCCAATGCTTTACATGTTCAGATCCATGAATGTGTCTTAAATGTGTTTACGTATGTAGAAGGAGACTTGGAAACTCTTGGGCCTTAAATAAAAAGACACATGACCGGACACAAAGCCTTAGGACCACAGCAGTCCACTCCCCCTCCCAGAATTTTCTGTACACAATAAGACCTGTTATTAGAGCACTTTTCCCCGAACACCCCCAACCGCCTTTCCTAAAGCAGTGCTGACACATTGTGTGCCTGTGAGTATCGTGATTTCCTGGATACTCTGTTACCATGACAACAGCTGGGAGCAGTGTAATGAATAGGAATTTGGCAACACATGCCAACACATATACATTGCACGTGTGCACACATGGAACAGCACAAGCAGTCATTACACCCACACGGCCAAATGACATGAGTGCCCGACTGAGTTCAGCCTTGCCTTTCCGTTCATCTTACATTGACGACTAAATTAAAGAAAAGGAATTTTAATGCAATCAAATAAGCAGGAGGCTTTTGGTGTATGGGAGGGGAGGAGCACCACAGGAGAAGAGTGAGGTTATTGCTGGAGGAGGAGGAGGTGGGTTAGGAGTGTGAAAGAAGGGAACCCAAGCACTGGGGACACAGACAGTTCATCCCAACCTCAACCTCCCCCAAGGAGAAAGGGAACTATGTGTGTAATCCTTAAGACAGAGGGGTGATGGAGAGGTAGCATAACTGATGAAAATAGAGACGTGACATGCTGCTAACCAACGGAGGAATAGCAAGAAATACAAAGCGCTATAAAGGAACTACAGGGGAAAAAAGGGGGTAATTGATATGACAAATCCGTGCAGAGAGGAGAAAATAGCAGACACCACCAATAAGGAAAGGAATCTGCCTGGATCAATGAAACAGAGTTTTTGTCAGATGGGCGAGTGTAAAAATAAAGGAGGGAGGTAAGAAATTGAGCTCGAAGGAGGGGAGGGAAAAAAAAGCAAAGGGGACTTTGACTGAGGGATGCCTGATGTGCAGAGGAAGCAAATATGAAGTGACATAAGGCACAGAGGAGCATGAGTAACAATGAGAGGAGCAATTCTAGCAAGGCAGGGAGAATGAGAAGAGATGTGGCTAGCAAAAGAGGACCGATTATGATGACAACTGAGGAGAAGAAGGGGCAGTAAATCAGGTGAGCAAATGGAAACAGAAGGGAATTCTCTCTTCGTCACTACACAGGAGACACAGGGACTCCCAGCTGCTGCTGCTGCTGCTGCTGCTACTGCTACTGCTACTGCTACTGCTGCTGCAACCCTTCCCAGTGCATTGGTGTAACTGGTGCCTGATCATTCAACACCTTCTGGGTGGACTTTACACAAGGTATCTGCTGCTGGAAACATACTGCCAGATTCCCCAGCTGTGGGCACCAAATAGGATGTCCCTTGGAAGGTGCCACCAACATCACACATCACAGGAGCCGCAGTCGCTTACTGAGACGAGAACGCAGCCCGGGGAGGCTTACATCTCCACAAGCCAAATCTGGGGGAGGGAGTTGTAGGAAGGAGGAAGACAGACTGTCAGCTCAGTGTACCAGGCAACAAAAGGCTGGCACCATTCTGTCTGCCTGTTTTCTGCAGAGCGTTGCTTCCAATCACAAGGCAACCCTACAACCTCAGGTACCAGGGAACCTCTGCAAAGGGAGGGGCAATGGGATAAATCATGATGATGTATATATATCATTGGGGACACAGTAAGAGGTGAGTCTCATGTGTGATAGGATGTGAGGGGAGAATGATACCTATGTGCCATGCATGCATGCTTACCATTACCACGCATGGTGCATGGAGCGAGTATGGTGCTAGATGTGATTGACATTATTTAAATAAATATATATATATATATATATATATATATATATATATATATATATAGCGAGAGATGGAGAAAGAGTTACATATATGTATGATATATGTATATATATATATACACACACACACACACACACACACACACACACACACACATAAAAGTAATTACTATATATGACAGAAACTATATACACTTGTCTGTAGTTTCATACATATATGTAAGTCATATATATATATATATATATTTATATATATATATATGTATAAAACTACAGACAAGTGTATTTAGTTTCTATCCTCACAGCACATTGTATATGTTCAGAACAGTATCTGTCTTCTAGGTGACGTCCATAATATCTGCATTTGCTATCAGGTACATATAATGCATCTTCCTCTTGCTTGCTTTATTGTTGCTGGTGTTTATGCTTCCGATGTGGATCCTAGGATATATGCAGCATTCCCTATATGAATAAGACATGGATGCTTCAATAAGTAATACATGCAGCCAAATGCAGTATATGATTAACCCAATGTGATCTATTCAAGGAATCTATATACGATAGGCCTCTTCTATACAACCTTGCTTAAGTCTAATTGTGTCAATTCCGTGCATAGGAACCCAACCACAGTAGTCATTGACCACATACAGTAGAGAATTGCTAGCTGGTAGCTGCACCTTGCAGTATTATGCCCCCCCCCCATTTATTTAACCTGCACAGTGGTATATTCTCTTTGCACATCCAGACACCTGTGTGCATCTCAGCAGACTTTCAGACACAACTCCCGCTGGCTAGATAAACTCCCATGCCAACAAATGCATTTAGGAAAGTGGCAGCTTCTTGCTAATGGTCAGTGAAAAGGACATCTGGATAAAAAAATAACTATATCTGGGTAAGAGGTTTGGAACCATCCAATACAGCTTCAATACAGTCTATGTATCTTTAGGACAAGTATAGCAGTCATAGAAAATATTCTTTTTGGCAATTTGTTTAACTGTTTTATACATAAAGCATTGGAATCATTTATAAAATAACATTTTAGACAGCCTTTGATTAGCTTATTACTATTAGTAGAGGTATATCCATCACATAACTTTGTGAGGCTTCTGATGAAAGAGAAGAATGGCACTGGTCTCAGCTTTGGTATTGCTCAGAATTTGGATGCTTGCCTTATAATGATATTGCTTTGGGGCCCATTTTGTATTTTGCCACTTCTCAGCACACTTGAACACTTGCTTAGTTGGTCTTGGCAAATGACTTGGATGTTCTAGTATTTGGATGCTATCATACTTTTCTCAAGTGAGGTAGTGCTTTAAAATGCAGAATTGTATGCAGAAGAAGGATGCAGTGATAGGTCTTTGTGGAATGCATTTGGTAAGGTTTAATCTTGTATAAGATGAACAGGTTATTCATAATCTAATTATAGTATTCGTGTTCTATGAGTAGATTCTTGCTTCCTAGTGCTTTATAGGTAAAATGACTGTGCAGACTAAGTTTAAAATTATAAGCAATGTTTCCTCATCTGCCATACATCCGATTCATCCTCATGTGTTGCTGCATAAAACTGCTAACGCTGAGATCTAGCCCCTCGTCTGTATCCTGCCCCCCACCCCCAGATTCTATTTAGGCATGACCACCTTTCTTAGCACTGAGAGGTGGACAAGTTTCCACCCCTTTTGCATCAGATTGCATGGGACACACCATTGCTGGTGTCTGCATAGGATATCTAACTTATTACGTTGTATTTATGTTTCTTTTGGTGTATTGTGTATTGTAAAGTAAACTTGACAGCCAAATATCCTCTTTCAAATTTTATCTTTCACATTATTTTATTTTCATTTTTCCAGTAACAAACCAGCTTATTATTATTTGGGCAGAATGCTCCTAATACATATCCAGCGAAAATATTCACAGCAGAACAATAAAAAAAAAGATGATTATTACTCCCTCCAAATATGGCTACTTGAGTATAATGACAATCACGGGATTTGCTGTTGTACCAAATAGTAACAAAATAATTGAAGAAGAAAGTAAGAACAACAAGAAGAAACAAGAAGGGGTAGGAGGGAGGGAAAGGGGGGATGCAGAAAAGGGAGAAGGGGTAAATAGAGGGCATATCTAGATTAAATTAGATTAATTAGATTGGATTAATAAAATTAGATTAAATTAGAATGAACTCATAATTCTGGGGTCTAAGACAGGGCAGGAATATTCAAGCCATGGTTTCCAGACTTTAATAAACTGATTGTTGCTATCTTTCAATACGCTAGTTAATTTAGATTTTAGACTAAATTATTTAGATGGTCTTTCACTTCTTTAAAAGGTACTATGGTTCGCTTTGCTGGACAATGTGGGGAATTAAGGTTGCTGGAATATTTATAATAGTCCCACACTGCTCAAGACTACTGCATGACTGGGTGGGAAATTGGAGGCCTGGTGTTCAGGGGAGACCACATTATATTTTTAATCAGCATCGGGGTCACCTCTGGAAATGTTATGCGGTGCAGAGCCATCATCTGAGCAATTTGGGCTGCATTATAATATTTTGTTCTATTTGGGACACCCTGACCTCTTCTCTTCTAGATCGAAAGAGAGTAGCTCTAGCCATATGGGCTTAGTAGTTGACCATATTTTGGAATGTAAGCTGACAAAATGGTGGATTGTGACTTTGACCGGATGTTTTCTGAAGTAATGGAGTGGTTTAGGGGATAATGTCATTTTGACCGCATTGATGTGGCCTATACACAGGGTCTCATGTCGCTTTCATGATTCCATTAAATCTCATAATCTCTGAATAAGAGGGGGTAGTTATCGGCAAACAGGGATTAGTAAAATGCAGTAATCTGTACCCCAAAATACTTCCAAGAATGAGGTGCCATTCTAAATAGAAAATGACTCTTAATGGTGTCTAATTGATTGTGGGCTAGTCCTATGTTGAGAGCTATAGACTTCTCTTGGTTGACCATTAATCCAGAAATCTCTCAGAATGTTAAAGATAGTTGTGAGAGAGGTATGGGGTTGGGTTGTAGAAAACAAAATGTGTTCAGCAAATAGTTGTATTTTATGGTGGTACCCCGTAGATCGAGGCCTCGGATATCAGGATTCTGCTGAATGAGCTAAGACAAGGGCTCCATTGCCTAAACAGATAGAACTGGAGACGGGGCAACTCTGACATGTCCCCTGGGATATTGGAAACAAGCTATATATACCTAGCATATTGTACTTTGGCCGATGTGTACCAATATAGAGTGCTCACCCATTGTATAAAATTAGTTCTGAAACCCCATTTCTTAAGCGTATAGAAAAGGTAGTCCCAGGATAGAGTATCAACGGCTTCCTGAATATCCAGATAGCAGAATGCCAGGTGTGCTCTGTGCTAAGTTGATTAAATGTATCAATCTACAAGTATTGTCTGGGGCCTACCAAGGTGGCACAAATCCAACTTGATCTTTACAAATTAGAGTAGGACCTATGTAACATTTTGGCTTTAGGTGTTTTTTTATGTTAATACCTTCTCCCCCAGTGGCCCAGGAATGCCTTTTCTGATGGTGATGCAGGCATTGAGTAGTCAGGGTGCCAGGGACGTGGTAGAACAAAAATTCTGGTAGCTTGTTCCACCCTCCCTATAGAGGGAGCACCAGGAACAAGCTACTAGCGTCTCTTCAGCCAGAAGTAGGAGGCCCAGAGAAGCGGTGGCAAGGACTGGAGCCAAGGGTGTTTTGTCCCACATAGGTGAAGACAAAGAGGTCTGGCGGCTAGGGCAGCAAGTTTGCCCAGATCAGCACAGAATAAGCGAGTGACAGTTGTCAGGCGAAACCTTGGCAGGCATGTTCAGAGGGGGGCGACAATTGGTGGTTTGTACTGCACTATTAATTAAAAAAAATACTGTATCAGGGGCCTCCAACACACTTTATCCGACCCTCGCCATGTGTGGCCACTGCATCTGAAATTGGCAAAGGCTGGCCAAGACTGTAAATTTGAAAGAAGAAAATTGAAATATGCAGTGCTCATGTTATGTCTTGAATTAAAAGCATTAAGGGTCAACTCAAATTTTTACTTAAATAATAGGGCATAACCAGGGTTTTACTTTACTTTTTATAAATAAAAGGAGCAGGGGTTGACAAGCTGGTGCAAATTAGGATCTAGTGGCATAATACACGGAAATAAGGAAAGAGAAATGGGGAATTGCCAAAGAGAGACACTGCCAGAGAGACACTGCCACTTGTGTTGAATTAAAAGGGAAAGATTGAATGGAATCACCTCCTCTCCAAGATTACATTTATGAAAAGTCATGAGTTGTCATGATAAGAGCTGAACGCATGGGATGATTGTACACGTAACCATCAAAATACTTATTTTCTTGTATCAGCCAAGTGCACGATTCTATATAGATACTTAGCAGATGGAAAGGATTTTGGAACAGCAGTAGAGAGGAGATCCTGGTTCCCCAGTTTGATCAATATATAAGAGGGGTATAAGAATGCCAGTGGCAGATTGAAGCCAAAAATTAGGATGATGAGCCCATGAGTCCCCATCCCAATGTTGTCCCTGGCTAGTCAATGAGTGTGCTCCAAGGCTGAGGTTATTGAATTGCAAGGACAGGTAATGGTCAGCGGTGGCCAAATCAATAATACTGATGTTTTTAGTAATTTAATTTAGTAATTTAAAGTCAGATTATGTGGCAGAGGTGGGCAGCACAGCTCTAATGCTGAGATTGTAACACTGAAGGCAGACATTTGCCAGGTTTACTAGGGGGTAATGTGGAGACAGGTACACTGGATTGGGGAGACTAAGGAGGGGGAAACTGGATGGGAGGGGGACTAAGGAGGGGGAAACTTCACCAGCCCCTAAAGCTGTGTGGCCCTCCAGGAATTTTCCCAGAGTCTCCCTATGGTCAGTGACTTGACGTTTAAAGTTCCAAACAATGCAAAATACAAAAGTTGTATGGCTAGTGTAAGCATCACAATTACGTCAAGACAATTTGATAAATTAACTTACAACTGCAAAAGATCTGATCTAGTCCATTGGTTGGCAGATATTTTTGTGTTTACTTCTGTCTGGTGGTGGCCAGCACAAAATTTGCTGCATGAATGGAGTAAAATATCTCAATCTACCTGATATTTTGGCTACACAGATTACATGTAAAAAAAATATTTCACCTTAATGATAATCAGAAACCCCAGTAAATAAAGCCCTTCAGTCAGAAGCTATTATCACCAATTTGACCAATACATTACAAGTTTCCTGACCTGTAACGTTAATGGCTCTCAGGATCTTTGGTTAAAAGTGCACAAACGAACTTGCTGCAATAGACAATTTAAGTTAAAATGATGAATTTAAAGGTATTTATGGGTTATTTTCAATGCCTCCTGGACAACATTACCAGCCCTTCTGGCTTCCATGAATTTAGGCAGCTTAGATGACAACAGTACTGGGACCAATTACATTTACAGACTTGCTAAATATAATTTATTTTTGACATGTGGGTACATGTATTGATAAAATGTCCAAATTGGCTAAACACATTTTTATTACTGTAGCCAGATCTTTTATTCTGGTCCACAGCCAGACTTATGGAGCTCAGAACATGTTCTAATATGTGCATGCTGTACAGAGCTGGCTAACAAAGAATGAGGCAACATTGGGCACATAAGGCCGATCAAGATCCTAAAAGATTGCATATTAGAAAAAAGCTTTTTATGACTATTTACACTGTGAGCAATATAAAGAAAATATATCAACCCTCTGGCCTGCTTATGTCTGTCAACAAAAGACCTAATTTAAAATGCAATCTGATTCCCTGGGCGTACGGAAATCGTCACCTATTTCACATATGGACTGCTAGGTAAACACAGTGTCCCACCGGGGCCTCCACTTAATCTATTACTATTACCTCTTACACCTAGCCTAGACCAAAGGGGGCCAGTAGGAAACCCCATGCCAGGAAGCTACAATAGCAGGGAAAAAAATCTCGTAGACATACTGGTTTTAGTACCTTACATGAAATTACAAAGCCACCTTGAATATTAGCCATAAACTGGTAAAATCTTCCTATTCTGGAGATTTTAAGGTATACCGGAGTATCCCTTGCTTCATCCCTGGACCTTTAGGGGATGAAATATAACAACAGTGTTTGGCCTCAAAGCATGTCTGTCTAACCCATTGACACCAGCATCGACTTCTTAGGACCCTACACACAAGTTATTACACATATTCATTTTAAAAGCTTGTACCTGGCAACTGTGAGGAGTTTAAATGTAGTAGGTATCTCTGTCTGGGGAAGTCACAACGGATTCATGATGGAAGAACCAGGAACTCGCAGGCTGCCTCATGCCTCCCTGTGGTTGGCCAGTACCAAGGCCTAATATCTCACGGTAACTGTCATGCACTTTACGTGCTAACGTGTTTTTGCCTTTTTGACATGGGGGACAGTGGAGAAAGGTAAGATTTCTCCTATTTACGCAGAGAAAAGCACCAATTTTGTGAAAAATGGGTGTTGTTCTGGTTTAATTAATATAAATTAATTTTGGGCTGTTCTTTATCTTGATCTCGAACCCCAACTCATCAGTGTTTCTGGCCCAATATAATTCCATTAAGGGACCAGGGTGAATTAATCTAGAGCTGGTGGCATTGTTATGGGGCTGATGGGGCTCAGTTCACTAGTGAAATGGCCCCCGCAGCCTGTTAGGGTGATATTGGTGACGTGATGTCAACCGAGGTCACGAGGTACAGTTTTCGTCACATACACATAAAATACTTATCTATTCACAGATCTTGTTAAAGACAACCATCGGATAAAAAGTGAAGAACTGCCAACACTGAAGCCAGGCTGAAAAGACCACAAACGTCAAGCTGTTATAACACTGCAAACAGACATTATTAGTAGAGATGAGCGAACATTTTAAAAGTTTGGTCACCAGTTCGCCGAACTTTTCCCAAAAAGTTTGATTCAGTCCAAACTAGTTTGGGACGAACCTTTGTCTAAAAGCATGGAAAACAATGCCTGATGGCCCTAAAAGTCCTGTATAAGACTCTGAAGTCACCCAAGGCTGTATAAAAACACATTTTAGTGGACTAATTAGCAGTTGAATTTGGTGGTAGCATTGGCATGCCTATCAGTGGCATAAGGTACAGGGGTTTTAATAGCGTCACCTTTATTCATCTTTACAAAAGTTCGTTTTTCCACAAATTGGCAGACAACTTTGTCCGTTTAGGGGTGATGACAGTACCTGCTGTGCTGAAATCCCTTTCCGACACTATGCTTGAGGGTGGACAAGACAGGACCCCCATGGCAAACTGCTAGCTCTGTCCAATAGTTCAATCTGTTCACCCAGAAGTTCAAGGGGTCTGAGCTCAGCGTATCTCCTAGAGAAAGGGCACAGTCGAGGTAGGAGTGCACCTGGATGTTTAGGTGGTGTTGTTGGTGATGGACATCCATTCCAAGATGATGTGTGTCAGGTGGGTTTTTGGGATGTATAAACTTGTACATCATATTCTCAAGAGTAAGTTGCGTGCTGCTGCTGCCGCCTGTTGGAGAGGTAGCGCATTGACTTTGCGGGGAGCCACGGCTAACTGGCTGCATATCTTCTCTCGATAATAAGCCATTTTTGCCTTCCTCTCGGAAGGTGTTAAAAATTCCCCAATTTTGGCTTTATACCGAAGTGTAGAGATCCAGTACTCGCCTTTTTGCTTTATACTAACAATGCGGCTGTCAGCATGCAAGCACCCGAGCATACAGCTCCCTATCCTTGCCAGCATTTTCGAGGGCCCTGTTGGTTCCACCTTCGCTCCATATTGCAATCTTTGTTCATCATCATCATCGTCATCATTGTGTGCCTCCTCCCCTATCTCTTCCTGTGATGGGATCCTTGATCCTGTAATAAATCCACCTCCTGGGAACAGATTTCCTTCTCGCCCTCCTCCACCTCTTCTTGTAGATCCAAAGAGCCAGGAGACAGACGAATCCTTCCTCCATCCCTTGCTCAATCATGGTTGTGAGTGTTTGCTACAAAATGAATATCACCGGCATAACATCATTGATTTCGCTGTTGTCCCTGCTGACAAAACTTCAAAAGGCCTCAGCATGCAACACGTGTCTCTGATCACCTGCCAATGGCAGAGCTAGAAATCACACTGGCTGGAAAAGCTGCCCATTTGCTGCATGAAGAAATCATTCACCGCTTGGCGCTGGTGGTAGAGGCAGTCCAGCATGTTTAGGGTGGAATTCCAGCGCTTGGGAACATCGCAGATTAAGCGGTATTTGGGAAGACCATTCTGGTGCTGCAAGTCTAGGAGAGCATGTTTGAAGTCATAGGATCGGCTATAGCGGACACACACCCTTCTGAAAATGGGCAGAACATCCGCCAGACCAATATGTTTTTAAGAAGCATTTGACGACCAGATTGATCATGTGGGCCAGGCATGGGGCATGTCTAAATGCAGAGCAGCCGCAATCTTTGTCCCTTTATCTGCAACCACATTGCCCAATCTAAGTTGACGTTGAGAAAGACAGCAGAAGATTTCCTCATGCATACACAGCAGCAACTCCTCGGCAGTGTGGCTTGTGTAATACAGTGTGGCATTTCTGCGCATTGTAATTATGAAAGGATGGAGGAGAAGGAGAAGGAGGGTAAGCTATGTCCTGCTGTCTCCCGTCTGTAGAGGAGGTGTCCAAAGCTGATCGGCACAAACGTGGAGGTGTTACTAATGCCTGACCTTGTTGCGTCAGAGCATCATGCTGCACAAGGTTGACCCAGTGGGTCGTGACACACATGTATTGCCCTTAGCCGTAGCTACTTCTCCAAGTTTCTACTGTTGCATGCACTGTGCTACACACTGACAGTTGCATAGACATCCCCACTTTCACGTAACTGTGCAAGACGGGGATGGCCTTGTTAGAGAAGAAATGATGACTGGGGACATGCCACCTGGACTGGGTGCACCCCATTAGTTGCCTAAAGGCGGTAAACTCAACCAGGTGGTAAAGCAGTTGCAGATGACAGGCACTGTGCAAGGTTTTGTTCTTCTGGGAAGGTACAAAAGAATTGCCACACCACAGAGTACCATACAGAGCTAGCCTTTCCAATACCACCACCACCAGACTTTGGTCCTCATCTGGCAGGCTTTTTTCTGCAAAAGCAGCATCAGTGTTGCCGTCACCTGCTCCTGAGTTGACCATACCAGCAGAGATAGACCTGTGCCGTTTTGTTGATGATCTGGCCCTACCTTGGCTCAGCTCTTTGTCGTTGCCCCTGCTCAGACTATGCCCTTTCCTTGTTGCCTGGTTCCCAAAAACGACATACTCCTCCTGATCCCCGCCACTTCCCTGTTCTGATGTTTCATCATGGTCTACTTGCCTCTCCACACCACAACCACCTTCATAACTGCCAGTATGTCCATGTCTACCACCACCCCCACTGCCACAGCTATGCGTCTCGAAAACCACTTTCTCCTCCTCCGTCTGTCCATCTTTCCTCCGTCTGCAACACACTGTAGTCAGACAAATTCTCCTCATAACTATCCATAGCAACTGGGCTACTGAGAAAAGCTGGCACCCTACTAGGAGGCGGCGGTGAAGAGACAGATGATGGAAGAGAAAGGCTTCTTTTACTGTGATGTGTAGCTATAGTGGTGGATGAATCGACTGAAACATGGCTCAAAGTCATTGCATCAGAGTCTTCCACCTCCTAAGATGAGCGAGAGTGAGTCAACCAGTCCACAATGAATGCATTGTCCGAAATAACATGCCCACTGGAGAAAATGGACACCTCTGGCTTGCTGATGCTGCTACTACTCCCATGTACATTACTGCTGCTGCTACTACTACCGCATATATTGCTGCTGCTGCTGCTAATACTAGCAGTGGCAGGCCTGGGCAAATGGATGCTGACACTACTATGGCTGGATCTGGGCAACTGGCTGGCGCTACTCTTACTGGGCTGGGGCACATGGCTGCTGACCACAGTGTTGGTACTGATACCAACATACTTATCCTTACTGGCAGAAAGAATTGCAGGGATGTCTTTTCATCTACCCTGTCCTTTCCCACCCCTTCCTTTCCCAGACATTTTACTTAGTATTTCCTAAAACAGATAGATGTTCCCTAAAATATTCCTTGGCCCGTGAAAAAGATTTTTTTTTTTAACTGTATTAAACGCTGAGGCACAGTGGACCCCAAGTTCCTCAACAGTGACAGGGGCCAGCTAAACCAGACAGATGTGACCAAAAAATAAAAAACCCTCACTGAGGTTTTAAGACTTTACAGTGTGGACTACAATGACCAGCAGATCCCAGCGCAGGCAGATGCAGATTTTCTGGTCAGCACACACCACCCTCAGTGTCCCACTGTGCCCTCTTCCTTTCTTCTTTTCTCCTATGCTATGGTTCAAAATGCCATAAACTTAAACAGTCCCTGCTCTAAGAGCAATGTTCTCTCTGCAACAGCCAGGTCAATAATGTTGGATAGACAGCGCATCTCATGACTGTCTTCTGCAATAGCGCCTCCTGATTGCCCAGCTACCTTGACCTCTTAAACTGGGACCATGTGACCCTGTCTCTCTGCTTCTCCTTGTCTGGCCATGACCTGTGTTTTTTTCTGAAATTCGGGTCGAAAACGCGTTCTACTTGTTTGGTTCGCTTTATTAGTATATGAAACAGTTTTAACATCTTGGTGTCATGGCTACCAACATTTATGGTATAAGCAGGGCCAGATTATGAGGGGGGCGCAAGGGGCCTCCGCCTTTTTCCCTGCAAAGAGGGCCTCCACCAACTTTTGGGTTATGGTCTGGTCCAGGAGGCTTTTCAATCTTTGGTCTGATGGGCAGCAGGGCCAGCTATCGGTGGCAGTGGAGGTCCCCACACCTGGGCAAGCCTTTTTTTGTTTTTGCAAACCTGCAGCCAAAGCCACCACAGACAGAGAGTCTAGAGCAGAAAAGCCACCGCCAGCAACGCAAAAGTGATGGGTGAGTGCAGAGCAGTCAATTGGCGGCCGCTAACTGCACATAAGCCACCAAGCATAGCCGCTGGCAACTCAAAGCAGGGAACTGTTTTCAGCTGGACCATCTGTGCGACTATACTACCCCCTGCCTAGAATGACAAAGCAGGTGTTCCCAAGCAGCACACACCCGCACAAGGGTGGCACAAGGGACTCGATCTGACATTCCAGTAAGTAGGTGCGCGCCAGACAATCACCAATCAGTTACTTGTCTGGACTATTATTTTAAAGGAAAAAAATACTGTATCTGGGGCCTTCACCACACTTAATCTGACCCTGGATATTAGGTCTTCATATTTAGACCCTCAACTGGGTAATCAGCAGTGAAAGTTTATTTTGAGTGCTTTCTGTTTGACATGGAAATGGCTGGTAAAGCAGCAATTCTATCAAAAAACCCCACGTTTTTCTCCTAGCAACAAAGCAAGGGTCCTCAGAAAACTCAGACATGGCTAAGCCTAAAAGCATTGACTGCTAGAGTATAAAATATAAGAAACTATTAATAAATGGTGGAGGATTTCCCATATACTAAGAAAAGAACATTGAAGCATCATTGGGACCTGGCCTAGTAGCTTTACTGATTGTGAGCTAATACAGTATGTATGTACTTTCTTTCAAATTTACTTTAGAATGCCTACTTAAAAACACTCATCATTTAGGAGGTTAGGGCCAAATCAGCAGAGAGTAAAATATAACATACCACCATATAGGTGATCCACTGAAATTTTCAGTGTCAGAGTCAGAGGCTATTTGTCTATTTTATCGTTGGCCGTCTTTAAACAAAATAAACTTTAGCACATTTGCCTAAACACCTGCATACCTCCCAATTGTCCCTCATTTAGAGGGACTGTCCCTCTTTTGAGCCCGTGCCCCCGTGTTCCTTCCTGTTCTCATGTGTTCCTCTTTGGGTTTAACCTGAAGATCAGCACCAATAAATGATTAATTCGCCTATTCAAAGTTGGAGCAGCTTTGGAGGTAAGTATCCTGGGATTTTATCATTGCGGGGCATCCCAAAAGTAAGTAACAGAATAAATAACTCTCAGAACAGTACAGGCAAACTAAAAACACAGTGATAGTCCTGGATCACCAAAATAGTCCTGCCCATCAATCCCATCCTCCCTGCTCTAGTCATCCATTACTCCCTCCCTCCAAGCTCCTCCCATCCATCCACCCTTCCCCTCTCCTCCCACCCATCCCCTCCCCTCAGTTCTTCCCATCTATCCGCTCCTCATAGTTCTATCCATCCATCCATCCCTCCTGCTCCACCAATTTATTCATCCCTCCCACCTCTCCTTCCAGCCTATTTCTCCTATACATCCCTCTCCCCTTAGTTCTTTCCATCTATCTATCCATTACTCTCTCCCTCTCCCTTAAAGGAAAACTCCCCTTTTGCCTTATTCTTTTTCTCTTCTCGAATGTAAAATTAATATATTTTATGCTTTTAGTCATTTACTTTTTATTCTTTCCCTCACTGGCCTGCAACCCTGTTCAGCACTCTAGGATATGGGCGCCGCCATCTTGGCTCAGTAGCATCACATACTGACGAGTTGAGAGGGGTCAAAGCGCAGGAGAGCGGGGTTATAGCTGTGCTTTGCACAAACAGAGCAGAGCTGGGGTCAGGAAAAGGTCAGCAATCCCAGAATGCAGAGTGGCACAGTGAGAGGACACTTCCTGTTTGCAGGCAGCCTGCACGTCCATGAGCCGCCATCTTGGATGTTTAAAGTCTCAGAAAATGCAATAGATGCAGGTAGGATGATTTTTACTTCAATATGTCTTTATTGAGTTTTACATTGTATACAGAACAATAGATAAAGACAGGAACATAGAGGATCACAGGGCGAAGATGGGACGGCAGCCAAATACAAAGCATTACAGTCTCGCTCATAGGGGGATCCGATCATACCACGTTCCCCCACTCGGGGCACAAGCTAGGATCCGACAGGGGATATCTGCAGCCAGTGCCCAGGGACGACCTATCTCTTCACACTGGGTCAGCGCCCCGAGGGGGTGACCTTCCCTCCTCATGTGGGCCCACCCCCCATCAGCCTTTTCCGGTAAGTAGCAACCGATTCCATTTCCCCCAGCGATCAGAGGGAAAAGAGGAGTTATAAAAAGAAAAGGAAGAAGGAAACAGGAAGAACGAGTGAGGAAAAAGAAAGAAAGGAACCCGGGGGCCCGGTATCCCGTGCCCGAACCCCAATCCACCCGCCATCCCGCCAGACCACATCTCACCAACCAAGAGGGAATCAGGTCCTCCCATTCCACCACCGCACCAGCTAACGCCATACACGTTCTAGTAGCGCCTGAAAGTCAGGTGAGACCTGTGACACCTCCCAAAGGGTCCATGTCTTAAGAAACCTCTGGGCACCCTCCTCGACCCTCTCCAGAGTCAGCTCCTCCATCCTCTTGATGTTCTCCACCTCTCCATACCTCTCCAGCAGGGAAGGGGCAACATTGGTGCGCCAGTGCCTGGGGATCACCGATCTGGCAGCCGTGAGCAGGTGCCTCAACAGCCCCTTCTTGTTCACCGATACTGACCCTAGGATCATCGACAGGAGAGCAACCTGCAGCGTGTGAGGAACACTTTCAAGAGTCAAGTGCTCATAGATTCCGAGCACTCCCTCCCAAAAGGCCCTCACCATTGGGCACTCCCACCAGATGTGTAACACAGTCCCCAGGGCCCTCCCACACCTCCAGCAGTCCCCGGACTCTGCCCCCCCAAACTTCACAAGATCCCATGGGCATCTATACCATCTTGCTAGGATTTTATAATTCCGTTCCTGAGCCCTACACGCCATGGACAATTTGTGGGTAAGCACAAAGGACTTCTCCCAGTCATCAGATTCAAATGTTTGGCCCAACTCCTCCTCCCATTTCCTACAAAACTGGGGTAGCTCTCTACCCTCCCCCACATCCTGAAGGATCTTGTATAGAGTAGAGATCACATGCTTAGTGGGAGAAGGGTCCCGCAGGAGCCTCTCCAATGGCGTAGGGGGGAAGGAAAGGTTCGAGGCTGGCGCATGAGATTTGACAAAGGCAACCAGCTGGGCGTGCAAGAGCCAGGAGATATTCCTATGCCCGCCTCGAGCACGTAAGTCAGAAAGGGAGGGAGCACCCACTCTCGAAACTATGTCTCCCAGTCTGGTGTCTTGAGAAGCTTCCCAGAGGAGAAATGACCTAGAGGTCATCCCTGGAGGGAAAGCCGGGTTGTCAAATAGCGGGGTAAGAGGTCCAGGCCTGCGTGACAGCTCCCCCCGCCTCAAGAATCTATCCCATATTGTCAGCAGAGGGCCCACCAGATATGGCAGCTCCTGTCTCCCAGGTCGGCGTGAGGAATCCACCCAAGGCAGGGCCACCAGTCTGATCAATACTAACCCAACACTTATCATCCCTGTGGTGGAACCAGTCCGAGAGACGCACCAGCACTGAAGCAGTATGGTAAGTCCTAAGGTCCGGAACCACAAGTCCCCCCGTATGCTTAGGCCTTAAAAGAGTAGCCCTCCGTATCCTGGGCCTCCCGTTGACCGAGATGAATTTAAAGAAGGCCCTTTGAAGTGTTTGGAAGAAGCCCCGTTCCGGGCCAAAGGGACCGCCTGAAATTAGTAAAGAAACCGAGGTAAAATGTCCATTTTAAGGATGTTTATGCGTCCCAACCATGAATATTGTTTTTTGCTATATGAATTGAGGTTGGTGACCATAGATAGAAGAAGCGGGGCGTAATTAAGTTTATATAGCTTCCCCAAGTCCGAGGGCAACTGCACCTGAAGGGGAAGTTCGCCTGTAGGAGATGCTGAGTCCGTGCGTCAAGCGAGATGTTCAAGATCTCTGTTTTAGATAAGTTCACTTTAAAATTGCTGAGGTCACTAAAGCGTTTTAACTCTGCTAAAATAGATGGCATAGGTAAATGCGGTGAGGTTACATACATGAGCAAATCATCAGCAAAGAGAGAGATCTTGTGCTCCCTCCCCCCACAGGCGATCCCCCCGATAGACAGGTTGGCCCTCAGGGCATTGGCGAGATGCTCCATCACCAACACGTAAAGCAGTGGGGACAAGGGGCACCCCTGACGCGTACCCTTCCAGATACCAAAGGAGCCAGACAGGGACCCATTGACCCTTACCCTTGCGGTAGGGTCCTGGTACAGGGCCATGATTCTAGACAGCATAACTGGGCCCAAACCCACCTGATTCAGTGTGGCTTTCAGGAACCCCCAGTGCACCCTGTCTAACGCTTTTTCCGCATCTACCATCAGCACGCAAGCCAGAATGGCCTGCGACTGTGCGTAGTACATCAGGGAGATCGTCTTGATGGTGTTATCTCTTGCCTCCCTTCCCGAGACAAATCCCAGCTGATCTAAATCGATCAATGAGGGGAGCAGCGGTTGCATTCAGAGAGCGATAATTTTAGCATATATTTTCATATCAACATTAATCAATGATATTGGTCTATAGCTTCCCGGCAATGTACTATCCTTTCCAGGCTTTGGAATGACCGCAATGTGCACCTCCAGGGCCTGTCTCGGGAAGGAACAGCGATCCGAGATCGAGTTATACACCTTAAAGTGGACCAACACCCTCAAAAACGACATAACTCTTTTCACTTTAATAGTAAAAGACACTTACCTTTTGATCACTGTTGGAGCCGTCTGTCGCTCGCTGCGCCTGGAATCTTCTGAATCCTCCGCCGGAAGTCCCGCTCTCCAGCTCTTGTCCGGTCATTATCATATATTGTCCGGTCATTAGCATTTCTTGTCCGTCGCTGAGATCTTCTTTCTTCTCGCGTTACTTCTGCCTGTGCTCCTCTTCTCATGATGTCATCCGGGGGCGTGGCCTCTCGCTGCTCTCAGGAGCGAGCGTAGTGCAGCGAGACCTGAGGCTGGGGTCGGTGGATCGGGTCACCGGGCGGGCCCTGACCATGACCGCTGGGAGACAGCAAAGGGCCCTGGCGGTGGAGGCGGCAGGTGAGGACGGTTGTGCGCGCCCGTACCCGCACCTATCTACCGCGCATGCGCGCGATTTTAACAGGAAGAGGTCAAAGGATCTCTTCCTGTTTGGGGGAAAATGAAGATGGTGGCCGGATTTTAAAATTATAGCGACGCGCAGCGGGAGCATAACAGGTAAGTTTTTTTTCCCTAACTATGCTAATCGGCTCTTTCTGCTTAATTTGTATATTTTAAAAATAGACATTAAAAAAAAAAGGGGGCAGGGTGTTGGTCCACTTTAACAAGAAAGGGGGTGATCACAGTCCCCATCACTTTGTAGAATCTGGGGGTAAACCCATCAGGGCCCGGACTCTTACCCGCGGGAGCCTCCCCTATAGGCCGAACCACCTCCTTCAAGTTAAATGAATCCTCCAGCGATTCGCAATCTTCTGGAGGTAAGGTTGGGAGGGCCGTCTCCCTAATATAATCTACTATCGGAGCGCTCTCCACCCGACATGACCCCTGGGCAGGAGTACTCTCGATGTGGTAAAGCCTGGAGTAGAAGGCCTGAAGCTCACCCCCTATCTGGGGGGGTCTTATGAACCTCCAGTCCCCCCTCCCCCTTGATAGCAGGGATGAACGTACAGCCCTGCCTTGGGTGGTGAGTCCGGGCCAGCATCCTGCTACATTTATCAGAGTGTTCATAGATACGGGCCCTACATCTGTCCCGGTATTTGAGAAAGCACTGATCGTAAAGGCTCTTCAAGCGCTGCCTGGAATCCAGTAGCTCCCTCAAAGCTGTGTGGGCGGCGGTTGTTTTGTGCACCTCCTCTAGTTCCCTGATACGTTCCAGGGCCGCCCGATCAGTTTTGTCCTTTCCCTCTTGAGCCTGGACCCGTGTTTGATAAAGACCCCCCCGTAGTACACATTTGAGTGCCTCCCACTGCAAGGCAGTGGAGTTGGGTCATTAACATGGTCCGAATGGAAGTTAGCGATAGCGTTTTTACTTCTTCTAGACATACGGTGTCCTTCAGCAAATTATCGTTCAGACGCCAATTGTATTGCCTAGAGACCAATTCCGGGATCGGGAGGCTCAGGAAGACAGGGGCATGGTCTGACCACAGTATCCGCCCAATAGAGGTATCAGGGTCACGCGAAAGCGATTGGGGTCCACTTTCAAGTCCAAGGGTTCCAAAGGGACTTCTTTATGAAGAGCAATAGATACTCCCTTAGATTTGTTTTCTGGGTTGGGGCTATGAAACCATCTATCGTAATATCTGCTTCTAATTTCTGGGATTTTCCCCTGACAAAAATGAGTCTCCTGTAACATGAGGATATCCACCCTTTCCTTGTGGAAACCGTACAATATTTTTGCCCTCTTTTCAGGGATATTCAACCCCTTGGCATTGAAGGTACATACCTTGAGACTAGACTATTGGCTGGAGTTACAGCTCGGGGCAAAGGCACTCTGTACCAATCAAGGGGATCAGAGACCAATGGCACCAGACGCGCAAGGTCCGAGTCAAGGACCGAGCACCCAGGAAAGAATAGAGGGTAGTGTAGAAGAGGGAAATAGAAAATAGGAAGGAAGAATAGAGACCCCGATGGGGTATAGGAACAGAGGGAAAATATAGAGATTAATGAGGAAAACCTAACAAGCCCTTCTTTTACAGAGGAGGGCAAACAAGAGTACTGAGGACGCTGTCCTCGAACACTGCACGCCACCTGTCAGACAAGGTCCAACAGGACAGCATGGGACTGTTATTGGGAAGGTGACCTAGCGACTCCCCTAACCCCTAATTGTGCAAGGACACTAAACAGGCTCCCCTTCCACCCCACCTGCTCAGGGAGCAGAGGACACTTAAGAACGCCAGGTAGGCACCCACTGCAGCCCCCCAAGATGCCCCCCAACATATCAAAAACAAGTACGAATAGTGACAACTGGTGACCCAGGCTACCACCGTAGGCGGGACACACCAACAATTATGAAACCGAAACATCGCCCCTCCCAGAAAGCTAACGAAAACAAAGCTATACCCGCTCCCCCCAACAGCCCGGCCAGCAGACAACCCCCCCCCCCCCCCGCCCACCGCGACACATATATGACGAGCGAGCGGGGGCACACGGAGACGACCCCAAACCCCGACCCCACTCGAGAGTCCAAAACACTCCGTTCAGTGCTGTGCAATATAGTCACACTGGAGCATCATAGTCCTCGGCAAATGACCAGCAGGATACAGGGGGCGGGAGGGGCAATGGGGAGATTAAGAGGCCGTCACCAGGAGGAGAGAATCAAAGAGAAGGCGGGAAAGAGAGGCCTAACGATCCACAGCCCGTCTAGAGACGCCTCCTCTCCAGATCCCAGCCATCCGGGGCCTCCGGGGAGCTCTCTGTGGCAGAGGGTGCGGGGGGTCAAACGCCAGCCAATCTGGGACCGGGAAAGGATCGATTTCCAGGAAAATAAACAACCCTGGCAGGTCCGCCTTGCTTCTGAGGGCAAACGTGGAACCGTCTTTACGCACTATGAGATGAAATGGGTGGCCCCACTTGTAGGAGGCCCCGATCTCCCGGATCCAGTCGAGGAGGGGTCAAAGCACACGTCTCATCTGTAAGGTGTGGCGCGACACATCCGGCAAAATCACGATTTGCGAGCCCTTCCACTCGAGCCTTCCTCTCTCCCAGGCCAGGTGAAGAATGTCCTCCTTAATGATAAAAAAGTGAATTCTACATAGAACGTCTCTGGGAGCTTGAGGGTCACCGGCTGGGCGACCAGCCACTCTGTGGATCCTAGCTATGATCAGTTCAGCATCTGGCGGTCTCCCCAGCAGGTAGTTGAATAATTCTGTTGCCCATGGGCGTAGAGCTGATCGATTCCGGGATACCTCGGATCTTCAGCTTATTACGCCTGTTTCTGTTCGCCTGGTCATCGGTTTGAAGCCGAAGGTCCACCAACTGTTGACGATGCAGCTCTTGATATCTTTCCAGGGTTGCCAGGCGAACTTCATGGTCTGAGCGGGAATCTTCGAGCGATGAAACTTTAGTATCTAGGGCGGAAGATTTCTGCTGAAGATCCTCAATTTCTCTATGCAGAGCCCACTCAATTCTGGTCGCCACCGCCTCTAGGTCCGTCTTAAGCTCGGCTTTGGTCGGGAGGCACTGCAAAATATCTCGGAGACTGGGATCAGCAGGGGACTGCGGAAACAACTGCCTGACCGGTGCCTGGGGTGAGGGTATCGCAAATAGAGGGTCGCAGAAACCCACATCTACTCGGTGCGATCCGGCAGGGCTCAGGTCTCCCATACCACCCGCGGACCCCCAGACTGGGGACAGACCACTTGGCAGGTCGATACTGGAGCCAGACGAGCACTCCAAATGCGCGGCTTCCATGGACGGGGGGTCGGAGTGCGCGGGTGCCCGGAAACCCCCGGGTGTCGGGTGTACATCTGCCCGCACAACTTGCTTGCCCTGGCCATTACTGTCTCCCAACATGGGAGTTATAGGATGGGGATGGACCAGACATGGTCCCTCAGTGGGCAACGGGCCGTGGTTTGGAGACAATCCCGGGGTGGTGTGGCCCTTTAATCTCCCCTCCACTGGCGGTATGTTTTCACCCAGGCTGCCCTCTGAATCATTATGCGCCAGCTTATATGCTGCAGCTGGAGGCGCAGAGACAGGTGCCTGCGGGGACCCGACACAGCCAGATCTCAGAAGCGCTGGCTTCCCCCCTCCGATGACACGCCGCTCCTCCATCCCTCGCTCCTTCTAGTGCGCTCCCCGGTGGGGCCGAGGCCGGCTCGGCTGCACTGAGGAGCTCCCCGAGTCCTGACGCAGCTCTCGACAGCTCCTCCCCATCTCACTGGCGGACTCGCAACCCGGTAACAGCTCCTCCGCTCCCAGGCAGATGACAGCCGCGCCATCCGCCTTGTTCGCGGGTAAGCGCCGTACCTCTCGCTCCCTGGGGCTCCGAGGGCTAAGGCACTCTCACCCATGCCTTAGCCAATAAGATGATTAGCAAGATAACGTGAGGAAGTCTATGATATATACTCGAAATCACCACTTTGGCGGTATGTTTTCACCCAGGCTGCCCTCTGAATCATTATGCGCCAGCTTATATGCTGCAGCTGGAGGCGCAGAGACAGGTGCCTGCGGGGACCCGACACAGCCAGATCTCAGAAGCGCTGGCTTCCCCCCTCCGATGACACGCCGCTCCTCCATCCCTCGCTCCTGACAGCCGCCGACTTCTTCTAGTGCGCTCCCCGGTGGGGCCGAGGCCGGCTCGGCTGCACTGAGGAGCTCCCCGAGTCCTGACGCAGCTCTCGACAGCTCCTCCCCATCTCACTGGCGGACTCGCAACCCGGTAACAGCTCCTCGGCTCCCAGGCAGATGACAGCCGCGCCATCCGCCTTGTTCGCGGGTAAGCGCCATACCTCTCGCTCCCTGGGGCTCCGAGGGCTAAAGCACTCTCACCCATGCCTTAGCCAATAAGATGATTAGCAAGATAACGTGAGGAAGTCTATGATATATACTCAAAATCATCACTTTGGTGTACATAGCTAAGGTAAACACATGTTTCTATGGAATACTATTTACTTTTATAACACAGAGCTGGAAACAAATAGAAAATAAAAAAAAAATACAACTTAGCTCAATGCAGTGCTACACAAGCAATGTGGCAGCTACACAGATGGTTTGTGAACAGTTAAACACACATTTTCTAATTTCTAAATTAAATAAAGTAAAATACTAGATAAGCTCAGCATCTTGAGGACTTTTCGCACAAAAAATCAAGAATTCCTTTAAAAGACTTGCCCTTTAAGTCTTTACACTGTCCAGCAAGGGGTGCTGCGACCAGAAAACCAATGGAGAAAATACAACAAGTCTGAATAATTTGGTGCCTGATACAGGGGAGTACATAGCCCTTATAGGGCCCCATAGCAGGTTCCCCCATCATGCACCCCCCAGGTGGACACTCACAAACAGTTTGAAGGCGGCACATGGCGCGCAAACTGTGGGGGGCGATAGAGACACATGCACGACTTTGAGAAATGCAGTGCGTGCGGAAAGGGGGTGATGCGCACATGATGGCAAAGGAGTTGTGCATACTGCAGCGGGGAGGAAGGAAGCGGCATGGCTGGGTAAGCATGGAATGGGTGTGCATACTACAGATCAGTGGGGGCATGTGCCTGCACTGCCTTTATGGTATGTACGCCCCTGGTCTGATGGTGTCATGGCCTGCAGTCTAGAGTAAGTTAAAAGGGATCTTTGGTTAAAAAATGGCCATAGTCCCTCCTAAATATGCAGCAGTGGGACAGTGCCACCCAGGCTTCCCCACTGTGTGTGATTACAAGTAGCCTATCACACAAGACACTGCACAAAGTGCACCCTGTCCAGCACCACCACAAAAAAACTATATATAAAGAGGGAAAAGAGTGTGCCAATCCGCTATCCCAAAGTTATATCGTAACACACAAGCACAAGAAAACCTGCGGCTCCAGCACACCGCCAAAATAGGATATAAATCCAGAGGGCACCACTCACCCTTTACAAATCATTCAAATAATAACAAGTAGCCTATCAGCGCGGCCGTTGGCTCAGGATGCTCCACTGTGTATAACCCCTCAAACGCCCTGGAACACCCTCTCCCGGAGCCCTCGCTGCGTCTGTGCATTCCGGCCGTATCCCTGCTCACCCCTAGCCGTGCGCGCTATCACGCCCCGACCTTCCTGAATGGGCAGCGCATTCACGCCACGGCTGTGAGGTGGTTGGGGGATGCAGCTGATGGTGCCGCTCGGCTGCTTAGCCACCCTTGGCGCCAAAGAGGGCCGAGTGACAGTGAGCGCGCTGATTGGTTGAGCGAGCTATGATTGGCTGAGCTGAGCGAGTTTGGTCTGATGGGATTCCTAGAAATATCTGCACTCTGCATATCTTTTTTTACAGTGCAATGCCCCCCACCCAAAAAAAAAATAAAGCAGAGCTCCAAGAGGAAAAGGTATGTATACTGAATTTAGGACTTATGGTTGGCAAACTGTTTGTCTAGGGCCCCTGTGAACCTGGACGCTCTCTTAAACATAATTGCCAGGAAGGGTTTAGGGCCTCTTTAACTTAATAACATATTTATTAGAGGAAAATGCAATTATGATGAAGATGATAATTAGTCTCATATCGGGAGAGAGAAATTCAATATCACTTGGACGATTTGGATTATGGCACAAAATACACAAAAATTGTAGCTGGTTGTGAGACCAGATACGTGGGAGCAATGGGTAGTCGAGGTAGAACACAGTCGGGCCGTGACTGCTAGACCCTCCCTGGCTTGCACCCTACCTTTCGTTTCCCTATCTGTTCCCCTGCCTGGGACCTACCCCCCTTTTAATTAGTCTCATATTAGCTACTGGCTGCAATATGTATATTCTGGAAAGTAGCCTCTACAATTGTGGGAGAATTTAAAGCAGACCAAAACCACCCATCCCTGCGGCATCCTGGTCCTCTCTGGCAGCAGCAAAGTGTGCAGACCATGGATGCTTCCAGAAGCCCACACAAGTGCCATGAGATTGAAGCTGAGTATATGGCGATTCGGGGGGGGGGCTGGGGGGGTGTAAAGAATTGAACAATATGAACACTTTCAGTTTGGGGTCCCGGAAATGGTTTGCTGTCACAAGCTGTTGCTGATCTGCAATATTCGCTAAATGCAACCCACACCGACCTTAAAGCCTGCCTACTGAAACCAGACGTAATACTCTAAAAATATGCAACCAAAGTGCTAGATCTCATTCTATTTTTTTCTAAGCATAATTACATTAGCCACAATGCAGTGCAGATATAAAGAGCACATTTATGAAGAAAGGCGAATGTCATGTTCCAGAGAAAAGATGTTTTTGTCTTCAGATATTTGCAGTGACGTGGGCTGTTGCCAGAGATCCGGTCTATTTGTGTCGATAGATATTTATTGCATGTCGTTTCTATTTACACACTCCTTCAATCACGACCTTGCCGTGTCCCCGTGTGCAGAGCCCAATGATTGCCCACCTATAAAAGGCTTCCTGTTCAGTCACCTGTGCCTGCTGGGGCCGTGTACTAAGCATGTACACGGGGGGCTCTGTGACTGCACATTCACACCTTCAGATGGAAAGGAATAAAAATAGGAAGCATGGGTCATATCATGTAAGAACTCACAAGCAGCATGGTGGAGATTACGCAATATATGACTAAATCATCTGCACTATGTATTGTTACCGTATCAGCATGACTGCCTATAGGCAGATACACATTATAAAATGATTACTTTTTAGAAAATCAGTTTTAGATACATCAATGGAAATTAGTCTATCAGGATGAGGGGCAGACATACACATAGGAATAGGGGTGTGAATTGGCATAAATCTGGCGATACAACATGTATCGTGATACACGTATGACGATACGATATATCCCGATTCTGTCTCAAAGACAATATATTGCGATTTTTTTAATTACATTTGATTTTTAATAAAAAAATGACATAGGGTCCCCTTTCTAAGGGGGGGGGGGGCGCATTTTTTGGGGAAATTTTAAGGGTTAAAAACCCTTTAAAATCCCTAAAAAAATGTTGTGAGGTCCCCCTTATCCAGCATAACCAGCCCGGGACCAGCTATGGGAGCTTGTAGAACAGGGTGCAGGAGCCAGCTTTGGTGGCCCCTGGCCCTGCAGGCTACAAGCCGGCATAGACTAATGGTCACAAGCTCTTCTGTCCCCCCTGGCCTTTGAGGAGGCAGGTAATGAGGGGACTCAGGGTTAATGGCAAGTCACCCACTAGCCGCAGGTGACTTGCCAGACGCAGAGCCTTGTAAACTGGTATAGGGATCTCATAGATCCCTTACCAGTTCACAAAGGGTTAACAGTAAAAAACACCACACATAGAGAAAATGTCTTTATTAAAAAAATATATATTTTTTTACTTTACTTTACTTTAGTCACCTCCGATTGTCAGCTCCTGTGTCCCTTGCTGATCCAATGACAGATGTGAGAGGGGGAATGCCAGAGGAGAGGGGAAGCAGGAGATCAGACAAAGGGTCAGGTGAGTGTTTTTTTACTTTTCTTTTACTGAAGTCAGAATCGATATTAAAAATAAAGAATTTATTCTAGTATCATCAAATGAAATATTGCGATACTTGACAGAATCTATTTTTTCTGACACCCATACATAGGAAGCCACTAAGTTTGGGGGTTAAAAAGATTGACCACCAAAATAAAAAAACAAAAGGATACTCACCTATTGTCACCCACAGCTGATCGGTCCTACTCCAGCGATCAGCAACTCACTCAATCACTGGATCGCATCCTGCGTCGGCTGGATCAGAACTTCAGTATCTTGCACTTTTGTGTCTGGATCACGGTTCCACCATAAGTCACAAGGACGTGGTCAGGCCCTCTTAATTCATTACAATGGAGCAACATGTCAGGCCGCGGCACACCCCCTCAATTGCAGTGAATAGAGAGGATGTGGCTGCGGCTCTGTGACTCATGGCAGAAAGGCGCAACACAGAATACTGCTCAGGATGCGATACAGCTAATTGCAGATTGGCAGAAGGCCAAGTAGCTCCAGGAGACAAAGGTTAGTACCCTTTTTATTTGGGTGGTCAATTCCTTTAAAACATATCAACAGTTAAAAATGACCGGCGGCTCAGAAAGTAAACCCACCCTCCCTTTTTGGATGCCCTGACAACTAAAACCAGGTAGACTTGAATGCAGCGTGCATGCCTGCCAAAGAACATAATTGGCTGCTGGCAGTCACATGAGACATGCAAGTACCAGGGATGTGCCAAAGGGATAGTGGCCGCTTGCACATGCACCATTGGACCGGGAAAGAAGGTGAGTTTTCGGGTGACCTGGGGAGTTTGACACAGCGGGGCATCCTGAATCTGGATGCCCCGGGGGGAGTGAGGGTGCCTGCCCTGGGATTTGGTCCACTTTAAGTAGTGATCAGGACAGAGAACATTAAATTCTCTGTCCAGGGACCCATTAATTTCCTCTTACCTAATCCCCATGGGAGCAGTGTAACATATGTATTCTAAGCAAAGCCGTTTTATTCCCTTCAATTTTGGGGTCATGGCTGAGCTGGGAAGGGCTTTTTATGGTGAGGCTTTATGAGTGTTGAGCTTGTTTGGCTCTGGTCACAGACATCTGTGAGACCTCTGTGCTGTGCTGTGTTCGCTCATGCTGAGAGCACCAAGGGACAGAGTGGCTATTAGACCACTTTTTGCATTGTCCTGGGGGAATGAAAGTGAAAGGAGGGCAAGCCTTGGAATCCTGCTATGGCTTCTACCCCGCTGCAGGAATTAGAGGAGAGACACATGGGATAGACATCAGGTGAGTTGCTTGCAGCTTTATTATTGCCTTTGGCAGGGTAGTTTCTAGGCAAAATAGAGTTCAGTGCAGGAAGGGAGAAATTCTGCCCCCTTCTCACACATCGTATGTTGCTACTGCTGTGCCATACAAGTATGTTCGATGCTGTGCCTCTTCCTTAGCAACATGCAGTGCCCCTTCCCCTATGACTAAGCCCAACATGGAGAGATAAGGGGCCTGCACCACTAACAATGGCCCCTCCAATGGTCTTGGCACTCAGGGTTGTTGTGCAGCTCGCTCCCACTCTAGAAACAGCCCTGGAATTTGGGTTTATAGACCCTTTAGGGAACTAGCATTACAAGCAGTAAAATCAGCTTTTCATGCTTAAAGTGGGTCGAAACCCCCATGGCTGGTGCCCTGGAACCTAAAAGATCCTAATCTAAAAGCTGCTAGCCTGCCCCCAGAGCATCTTACACCAGATGTCCCATTGTGTGGAACCCCCCAGGTGCCAGTGACCTTACCTGATCCTGGCGGGTCCTCTGACACGATCTCCGCTGGTGGGAGCGTCCCCGGCTTTCATGGCTGAGGATGGCTGAGCAAGCGTGACCGAACAGCATTCCAGGGATGCTGTCAGCCGGCTGCACCTCGGCGCTGCGGCACCTTTGGAGATCAGAACCCAATTTTCTTTGAAATCCAGGCCACTAGTGAGCAAATAGCAATGCCCGGCTGCCCAGGTGGTGGGGCGAAGTATGAGCAGTGGACCCAGAAATGGGTGTCCATCCGCTTCAAAAGCCTCACATAAAAACATCTAGATTCACCAAACATCCCAGCGGCACCCACAAAAGTCTGCCATATATCATAACTATAGCAAACATCTACTGGGTAGTAGAGTTAGGCCCTTATTTATGAAGGAATAGCGACAGGTAGCGACTTGTGAGCGGCCGGTAATGACGGGCCCCGCCACGAGAACGCCGGCTCCCCACCACAATCACACATTTATCAAGCCGATCCTGCTTAGCGACTGAGATAGCGCCAGATAGCCACTCATTCATCATTATTCCAGCCTCAGCCCACAGCGCCAGCGTCCGACCTTGAACAGCGACAGGTATGACCTCTCGCTACCTGGCGCTCTTCAATGCATTTCAATGGAACAATCTTTAAATATTCATTTTTTTTAAATGTGAAAAATTCTGTGACCACTTCTGCCATTTTAGATAAGGTTTAAGGTAAAAAAAAAATAAAAAAAAATTGTGCAGAATTGATATTACAGGTCTGATATTAATGTATTCATATTACAAAATTATTTTAAAAACTTGTTTTTATTGGTTTCCAAAAATATGGTTGTTAGGGGGTTAAAAAACTACTTTTAACCCATCGCCACCAGCGCTCTGGGGTTTAAACATGCATTTTACAGCGTGAGAATTTTTTGAGCGTGATTTTTTAATGAATATGGTGAATGAATATGGTGGGAGCCGGTCGCTCTGACCAGTCGCTATCATGCGCTCCCATACAGCGCGGAACCTGTCAAATAGCGACTCATCACCCAATATTCAACATTACGGCAAACCGACTGAGTCGCTATCAACTACCGAACAACGGCCAAGCACAGCGACTACTAGCGGGCGCTCTGAAAATGCCGCTACAGTCGCTCAACTGTCGCTACCTGCCGCTATTAATGAATCTGCCTCTTAGTTTCTAGGAACAAATTCAGTGCTGGAAGAGGTCAGTATGCCTAGATGCAGTAGTATTAGGAATTAATGCTGGGAAAGGAAAGTTTTTCCCCAAGTGACAGACTTTTGGTTTTGGTCAGCTTTTTAATATTTTAGCCTGCAACAGCTCTGGGGTCAATGTGTAATCAACCTGCCTAGACATGAGCTAATCTCTCCTGTAAAAAAAATATTATTCAACCTGTTTTCAGGAGAGACACCACTGAGACATATGATAGATCCAATTCTTCCACTTCTCCCATCGGGTTGCAGTATATGGTGTGGGGGTGTAGTATGATCTGACTTCCTATTCTTTTATTAGAAGCATTAAACATTACCAGCTATCTATCTAAAGCAGGGACAATAATTCTACCAACAATGAATATAGAGTTGCTGGTCTCAAAGTGATGAGAGATAGAAACAGGTCATTATCAGGTTTCCATTTAGTTTCAAGCCAAATTAACTCCTTGTTCTTTTTCTGACCATACACACTAAGAGAGTGTTACAACTAGGGGAAGGTAGGTGAAAACACTTTGTATTAAAGTCTGGCACAAAGACAAATGTAATATTGAGAACGCTGCTGGATAAATGGGATTGCTAAATACTGTTAACTCTGCTGGAGAAACATTCTTATTCTCATAGGAAATCTAGGAGGTTCAGAGGCAGATGAATATATTAAGTATAAAATTATTCCTTGTTCCCTGGTGTAGTGTTACTAGATTTTGCCTGTGTTCTGTTCTTCTGTAGGTCTCTTTTAGGAATATTCTGATTTGGCAGGCACCCAAGTCCAAACACCATTTAAGTCTATGGAGGGAAGGTTTTGGTTGTGGTCTCTGGAAAGCAATTAAATGCCAAATGTCCTCAGATTGCATAGAACAACCACTGAATGTCTGAGGAACATTGTGCTAATTGAAAAGTCAGAGGTCCCCTTTAATGTATGTAATGAATAGCACCTATTTAAAGTGGATGTCCCATCAGGGGGGCCTTAATTAAGAAGCGCCAGCTGTCATCTTATTTAACACTCGCGCCAAAAAGGTAGCAGTGCCAGGCGCTCTGGTTGAAGCAGCCCCAAATGTAACCTGGCACTGTAGGTCCTATAGAGCACAATTGGCAAAACTCGATTGAAGTGTTTAATGCTCATAATTAATATTAAACTCATATATGTGTGGACAACTTGCATTGTGACTTGTCAGTAATTAAATCACAGGACTTAGATGTCACATTGATTTTAAAGTGTAAGTTTAGTCAAAAGTAACCCCCCCCCCCCCGGCACCCTGGCCTGGTGCTGAGGCAGGACGGGCAGGGTTAGAAAGAAAAAAGACCACTTACCTTCTCCTAGGACCAGCGCCACTCCCTCAGTCTCTGTGTGGCCGCTGCGGAGGAAAGCACAAAGCCACATCCATGTGCAGCAAGCTCCCGACACCCATTCACTTGAATAGGCGGTCGGGAGTGCACACAGAGGGTGCGGTTTTGTGCTTTCAAGCAAGATGGTGGCGTCCAGTATCCGGAGTGCTGGGAGAGCGGCTCAGGGTCCCATGGATAAGGTAAGAGGTCTTTTTCTTTGTAACCGTCCCCCTGTCCAGGGTAGGCAGCAGGGGGGGGGGGTCACTTTTTGACTAAACTTCAGATTTTGGGTTTCTTTTGTTTAACAATGTGTAACTTGGACAACAGCAACTAAAACGCAACCTAAATGCAGTGTAAAGGTTGGTCCCTTTGTGCCCAGCAGTAATTCCTTGTAACTGTAATGATGACATGGTGACCAGCGTTGGAAAAATACAGTGTCAAAGATTTCAAGGAGGATATAAAATATGCTGTGGAAAGCCAGAAAAACGGCAGTACAAAAAGGCGCTGGAATGATCGGCAGCCTGACCCAACAGGCGCTGACATTGCCGGCCAATACTTGAGTGCAACAATCAAAGCTAATTAGTTAGCGTTCTGCGCAGTTTCTGCTTGTGCCAATGTAGTGCAGCACCCAATAAGACAAAAATGCTGGCGCTCCAAAACTAGCGCTATGGCCACAAGAGAGTTGCTAAATGCTGCACATCATAAATAAGATGAAAAATCATTGTTTGTTAAAAAGGAACTCTAACATCATATGCATATATTTTACTATGATTAAAGGGGGTTTCTTCTATCTTGTTTACTATTTCATCTATAGATGAACCACTGTCAACAAAGGTTATGATGAATTTAAAAAAAGAGAGTTGGCTAAATTAAAATCAAGTGGTTTCAAAATGTTGTTCCAATCAAGCCGCATCAGTAAAATCTGGGTTGAATTTTACCTTTACCAAAATCCACAACACTACCTGAAAGTAGGGGTGGACTGGCCATAGGGAGAACCCCACACTGCTTTGTGGACCGAATGAGCTGCCACATTACATTTGCTATAATTCCCTTAGCCCTCTTCTAACACTCCCCCCGCCCCAAGTAGCCTGCCTCCAGACGCTCCTTCCAACCCCTTCCCCAGATACCTGGCCCCTTTCTACCCTTCCAGCCAAGATACCCCTGCCCATGTATAGCCCCTGAAATGCTATAGCCTTGGGGCATGAACGCACTGGGAAAAGACCCTGGGGATGGAGCTCAGCAGCTTGTTGGTGGGTCATAGGCTGTCCAGGGTCAGTAAAGTCCTGGGCTAATTTTTTGTCCCAGTCCGTCCCTTCCTGGGAAGAAACGTAACATTTTCAAGAGTGTTCACTGCTGCAATTATTACTGTAAATCCAAGCACATACTTGGATGACCAGGAGCTTGTTTAACCTAGGGATCTTTAACCAGAGGCTGGGTATCCACTTGCATTCTGCTTATTAACTGTGAGTGGACTTGTGGCCAATGCATCCTTCACTCCTCCTTGGCATCCTGATTTGGGATGCCCATCTGCATTAAAGCAGAATAGGAAGCCTGAGGATCCATCAGGAATACTCAACTTGCAGCTGCCACAATCTAAGGAATGTGGAAGAGTATTTAATTCAGTTGTCGGGATTACTAGACAGATTCATTAAAAAGCAAAGGTAAATTTCATTTTATTGAGCATGAATATGAAAAAAGGTAGAGAAGAAACAATTATAGGACCCCTCTGACCTCATGGGCCTACAATACAGTTGCTACCCCTGCATATGCCTGGTCCTCTGTAGGGGAGAGCTAGCAGGACAATTGCCCTGGACGCCAAGGCCATTGGGAGTCTTTATCCCAACCAATCTGTTTTCTGCAGATGAGTCAAGGCCACCGTTAGTGGTGCAAGACATGGCATGAGGAGGGGGCACCACCTACTGCCAGGGGCGGACTGGCCGTAGGGCATGGCGGGCAAAATCCCGGTGTGCCGCACCTGCCCCACACTTCATAACATCAAAATAATGCTGCCGTAGCTTTGCTTAACTGATAAGTAGCCGGCCGCTTGAGTTTTACTGCTGTGGGGAGCAACATGCTGGGTAGTAAGGGCTGAAGGACAGTCAGAACGTTACGCTGGTAGGCATAGGTATCTCAGGGGTTAATACGCCCTCCCCACACTCCTTGCTGTCAGTCTTTACCTCTCCAAGTAAATAAGCAGCTTCCGGTTCACCATCTCCATGAGCAGCGCTGCTGGGAGTGACGTCACCCTCTCCCAGCCGCCCCTGCGCTGCTTGTCAGACAGTGGAGGGTGGGAGCGGAGGCTGCTTGTTTACTTGGAGAGAGGTACAGACTGTCAGCAAGGATGAGGAAGGGGGGGAGGAGGGCTAATTAACCCCTGAGATACCCACACCTACCAGCATATTGTTTAACCATGACCCCAGTTCAGGGCGGCCAATTAGTGGGCAAGTCGAGGTCCAGTACTGTACAAAAGCAGTACATTACATTTGTTTGTGCTGCTGTGAAACACCCAGATTTGGGAATTCCCCCCCCCCCCCCCGTGTGTGAAGCCCCCAGTCCCTATGTGCAGGCGCAGTCCCTCGCCCAGGTTTGCATCCCTTTGCCTGCTCCCTCCGGCTGTGCCAGCCATTCAGATAGGCAGAGCTAGTGCGCGTGCAGCAGCCAGGGATGCCAGCCATTCAGATAGGCAGAGCTAGTGAGCGTGCAGCAGCCAGGGATGCCAGCCATTCAGATAGGCAGAGCTAGTGAGCGTGCAGCAGCCGGGGATGCCAGCCATTCAGATAGGCAGAGCTAGTGAGCGTGCAGCAGCCAGGGATGCCAGCCATTCAGATAGGCAGAGCTAGTGAGCGTGCAGCAGCCGGGGATGCCAGCCATTCAGATAGGCAGAGCTAGTGAGCGTGCAGCAGCCGGGGATGCCAGCCATTCAGATAGGCAGAGCTAGTGAGCGTGCAGCAGCCGGGGATGCCAGCCATTCAGATAGGCAGAGCTAGTGAGCGTGCAGCAGCCAGGGATGCCAGCCATTCAGATAGGCAGAGCTAGTGAGCGTGCAGCAGCCGGGGATGCCAGCCATTCAGATAGGCAGAGCTAGTGAGCGTGCAGCAGCCGGGGATGCCAGCCATTCAGATAGGCAGAGCTAGTGAGCGTGCAGCAGCCAGGGATGCCAGCCATTCAGATAGGCAGAGCTAGTGAGGGTGCAGCAGCCGGGGATGCCAGCCATTCAGATAGGCAGAGCTAGTGAGCGTGCAGCAGCCAGGGATGCCAGCCATTCAGATAGGCAGAGCTAGTGAGCGTGCAGCAGCCGGGGATGCCAGCCATTCAGATAGGCAGAGCTAGTGAGCGTGCAGCAGCCGGGGATGCCAGTCATTCAGATAGGCAGAGCTAGTGAGCGTGCAGCAGCCAGGGATGCCAGCCATTCAGATAGGCAGAGCTAGTGCGCGTGCAGCAGCCGGGGATGCCAGCCATTCAGATAGGCAGAGCTAGTGAGCGTGCAGCAGCCGGGGATGCCAGCCATTCAGATAGGCAGAGCTAGTGAGCGTGCAGCAGCCGGGGATGCCAGCCATTCAGATAGGCAGAGCTAGTGAGCGTGCAGCAGCCAGGGATGCCAGCCATTCAGATAGGCAGAGCTAGTGAGCGTGCAGCAGCCGGGGATGCCAGCCATTCAGATAGGCAGAGCTAGTGAGCGTGCAGCAGCCGGGGATGCCAGCCATTCAGATAGGCAGAGCTAGTGAGCGTGCAGCAGCCAGGGATGCCAGCCATTCAGATAGGCAGAGCTAGTGAGCGTGCAGCAGCCGGGGATGCCAGCCATTCAGATAGGCAGAGCTAGTGAGCGTGCAGCAGCCAGGGATGCCAGCCATTCAGATAGGCCGAGCTAGTGAGCATGCAGCAGCCGGGGATGCCAGCCATTCAGATAGGCAGAGCTAGTGAGCGTGCAGCAGCCGGGGATGCCAGCCATTCAGATAGGCAGAGCTAGTGAGCGTGCAGCAGCCAGGGATGCCAGCCATTCAGATAGGCAGAGCTAGTGAGCGTGCAGCAGCCGGGGATGCCAGCCATTCAGATAGGCAGAGCTAGTGAGCGTGCAGCAGCCGGGGATGCCAGTCATTCAGATAGGCAGAGCTAGTGAGCGTGCAGCAGCCAGGGATGCCAGCCATTCAGATAGGCAGAGCTAGTGCGCGTGCAGCAGCCGGGGATGCCAGCCATTCAGATAGGCAGAGCTAGTGAGCGTGCAGCAGCCGGGGATGCCAGCCATTCAGATAGGCAGAGCTAGTGAGCGTGCAGCAGCCGGGGATGCCAGCCATTCAGATAGGCAGAGCTAGTGAGCGTGCAGCAGCCAGGGATGCCAGCCATTCAGATAGGCAGAGCTAGTGCGCGTGCAGCAGCCGGGGATGCCAGCCATTCAGATAGGCAGAGCTAGTGAGCGTGCAGCAGCCAGGGATGCCAGCCATTCAGATAGGCAGAGCTAGTGAGCGTGCAGCAGCCAGGGATGCCAGCCATTCAGATAGGCAGAGCTAGTGCGCGTGCAGCAGCCGGGGATGCCAGCCATTCAGATAGGCAGAGCTAGTGAGCGTGCAGCAGCCAGGGATGCCAGCCATTCAGATAGGCCGAGCTAGTGAGCATGCAGCAGCCGGGGATGCCAGCCATTCAGATAGGCAGAGCTAGTGAGCGTGCAGCAGCCGGGGATGCCAGCCATTCAGATAGGCAGAGCTAGTGAGCGTGCAGCAGCCAGGGATGCCAGTCATTCAGATAGGCAGAGCTAGTGAGCGTGCAGCAGCCGGGGATGCCAGCCATTCAGATAGGCAGAGCTAGTGAGCGTGCAGCAGCCAGGGATGCCAGCCATTCAGATAGGCAGAGCTAGTGAGCGTGCAGCAGCCGGGGATGCCAGCCATTCAGATAGGCAGAGCTAGTGAGCGTGCAGCAGCCGGGGACGCCAGCCATTCAGATAGGCAGAGCTAGTGAGCGTGCAGCAGCCGGGGATGCCAGCCATTCAGATAGGCAGAGCTAGTGAGCGTGCAGCAGCCGGGGACGCCAGCCATTCAGATAGGCAGAGCTAGTGAGCGTGCAGCAGCCAGGGATGCCAGCCATTCAGATAGGCAGAGCTAGTGAGCGTGCAGCAGCCAGGGATGCCAGCCATTCAGATAGGCAGAGCTAGTGAGCGTGCAGCAGCCGGGGATGCCAGCCATTCAGATAGGCAGAGCTAGTGAGCGTGCAGCAGCCGGGGATGCCAGCCATTCAGATAGGCAGAGCTAGTGAGCGTGCAGCAGCCGGGGATGCCAGCCATTCAGATAGGCAGAGCTAGTGAGCGTGCAGCAGCCAGGGATGCCAGCCATTCAGATAGGCAGAGCTAGTGAGCGTGCAGCAGCCGGGGATGCCAGCCATTCAGATAGGCAGAGCTAGTGAGCGTGCAGCAGCCGGGGATGCCAGCCATTCAGATAGGCAGAGCTAGTGAGCGTGCAGCAGCCGGGGATGCCAGCCATTCAGATAGGCAGAGCTAGTGAGCGTGCAGCAGCCAGGGATGCCAGCCATTCAGATAGGCAGAGCTAGTGCGCGTGCAGCAGCCGGGGATGCCAGCCATTCAGATAGGCAGAGCTAGTGAGCGTGCAGCAGCCAGGGATGCCAGCCATTCAGATAGGCCGAGCTAGTGAGCATGCAGCAGCCGGGGATGCCAGCCATTCAGATAGGCAGAGCTAGTGAGCGTGCAGCAGCCGGGGATGCCAGCCATTCAGATAGGCAGAGCTAGTGAGCGTGCAGCAGCCAGGGATGCCAGTCATTCAGATAGGCAGAGCTAGTGAGCGTGCAGCAGCCAGGGATGCCAGTCATTCAGATAGGCAGAGCTAGTGAGCGTGCAGCAGCCGGGGATGCCAGCCATTCAGATAGGCAGAGCTAGTGAGCGTGCAGCAGCCAGGGATGCCAGCCATTCAGATAGGCAGAGCTAGTGAGCGTGCAGCAGCCGGGGATGCCAGCCATTCAGATAGGCAGAGCTAGTGAGCGTGCAGCAGCCGGGGATGCCAGCCATTCAGATAGGCAGAGCTAGTGAGCGTGCAGCAGCCGGGGATGCCAGCCATTCAGATAGGCAGAGCTAGTGAGCGTGCAGCAGCCGGGGATGCCAGCCATTCAGATAGGCAGAGCTAGTGAGCGTGCAGCAGCCGGGGATGCCAGCCATTCAGATAGGCAGAGCTAGTGAGCGTGCAGCAGCCGGGGACGCCAGCCATTCAGATAGGCAGAGCTAGTGAGCGTGCAGCAGCCAGGGATGCCAGCCATTCAGATAGGCAGAGCTAGTGAGCGTGCAGCAGCCGGGGATGCCAGCCATTCAGATAGGCAGAGCTAGTGAGCGTGCAGCAGCCAGGGATGCCAGCCATTCAGATAGGCAGAGCTAGTGAGCGTGCAGCAGCCGGGGATGCCAGTAGCTCCTTGCACCAGCAGCATTTCACACAAGTGTGATGCCCCAGGTATAGGGAGAGCCATATAAAGAAGCAAAACTAGAGGGGGTGCAGGAGGTGCAACCACACTGGGGCCCAGAAGGTCAGTGGGGCCCCATCAGTGTTGCTCCTCCACCTTATTTATCATATTTGTGATCATATAGCATAATTTTAGGAAGCATCATTTGTCTCTGCTATTACAGTATTTAGCTGTTTAGCTGCATCCGATTGAGGAGCCGTGCAAAGGCCTCACTTAATAATCACACTAGGGCCCTGTCACATTTAGTTATGCCACCGGCCATGTGACAGGTGGGTTTTGGTCCACTTTAATGCTCACAGATGGTTGTAAAGCCATTTTGCAGCACACTTCAATGCAATGCAAGGCTGTGACCCCAATACATGATGCCGTTTATCCCATTACTATTACATTCCTTCTGTTTTGCCTCTGTTCTTCCTTTTTCACCTTCCTTCACATTTCCAGACTCCCCCTTTTCTCTGCATTCTGTCCCTCCTCCCCCACAGTTAGGCCAGGAGGAGGTGATAGCAGCAAGATGCCAGGGCTATGGCACATGTACATATATACAGAGAGAGAGAGTTGACTTTATTTTTAGGCTACTTTCACACCAGGGTGGTCATTATCACTGTGCTAACGTAATTGCATGTGCACTAGTGATTTACATAGGAAATCGCTAGCACACATGCAAATGCATTAGCATGGTGATTTACTAGCGCTAATGCTTGCGGTTGCAAATACTAGCACAGCAAAAAATCACTGCAATGCAATTGTAATCGACGATTGCAGATGCAATGAAAGGGCCTGGGCAAATGCGTGACCAGAAAGTTCCAGGGCCGTTTTTTGTCTCCAGTCCACCCCTGCCTACTGCCATAGTAGAGTCACTGCAAAATACTGTCATGGAACTCCAGCAGCACCATAGATAGGGTGGGGAGGGGGCAGATTTTTTCCTTCCTGCACTGAGTACTATTTTGCTTAGAAACTGCCCTTCCTGTGTATTGGAGGTACATACGCCAGGCAGTTATCCTGCTAAGATGATTGGCAAATAAAGCTTTGATGACTGGTTCCTTAATGTCCTGTTTCTAAGCAGTTCTTACTCTTAATGGTAATCACCTCATTTAAAGCACATTGGGATACATGTGCTGTGAGCGCAGTAATTGGCCACAAGTGGTTAATTGAGTCAGCAGCATGAAATTAAAATTGCCATGTTGGCTAGCCCATGTGAATCATAGCTTCCTTAAGCAGTCCTCAGCATAAATGCATAATGTGTCTTCTGTTCAATGCAAGATAATATTAAATAACACTCTACAGATGTGATAAAACATTCAATGCCTTACCTTTCATTTTCCCAAATTACCTGTGTCAGTGTTTAGCCATGTTTTCAACAAATTGTATTTACAACTAATACTTTATAAAAAAAAGAGACAGATATTTAATAGATATGAAACATTGCTAAAGGAGGTTTCTGTGTAGAAAGATGCGTTAGGCAGTGTATAGATGCTGCCCCTTATTAGCAGGCTGATTCATTACTAACGCCAGGTAGCGACAGATGAGCTTCTGTAGCAGGCATTTTCAGAGCGCCCGCTAGTAGTCACTGTGCTCGGCCGTATTTTATAGCGACTCATCGCTGTTCAGTAATGTTGAATACATTGTGAGGAGTCGTTATTTGACCAGTACAGCGCTGTATGGGAGCGCATGTTAGCGACTGGTCAGTGCGACCGACTCACACCATATTCAGCAAAAAAAAAAGCCTCACACAACTCTGGCGCAGAAAAATGCTTATCTGAAGCTCAGAGCGCAGGAGGCGGTGTGTTTAAAGTCTGTTTTTCAGCATCTTTCCACTAAGTAACAAAGCAAAAACATATGGAATTACATTGTAACCACATTGTAACATGAACACTTTAATGCCAGACCTGTAATGTAATTTCTGCAGAAACATATAAAAAATGAAAAATTTGTGAAAAAACTGCTTTTTCAGTGCCAGATAAGGGTCACAGAATTATTTGAGATTTCCCCCCCCAAAAAAAACCCCGTTTAAAGAGAAGAAAAGCATCGTCTATTGAAATGTATGAGAGAGTGACAGGTAGCGAGAGGCGCTGGCGCTGTGCAAGGCTGAACGCTGGCGCTGTTCGCTGAGGCTGTGAAAATGATGAATCGGACGCTACATGACGTTATCCCATTCGCTAAACAGATTCTGCTTGATAAATGTGTAATTGCGTGCCGTGTCCGGCGTTCACCAGTTGCTACCTGTCGCTACCTCTCATTAAATAAGGCCCTAGCTCTATGTCGCCATTCAGCTACAGGTTGGGGTCAGGGTGACAATTTTCAGGGGTGCACCTACTGTGAGGGAGGATCTGGTGAGTCTGGTATATATTATTTTAACAGCAAAACCTTATTCATTCTTGCTTTAAAAGTGCTAGGAGGCCTGTGACTACTTATTTTGTTAACATTTATAATTGATCCCCTCCTTAAGGATATTTCTTGTCACTAGGGGAGTTTCTAGTTGTTTGCAGCCTGAAATAGTGGTAAACAAAAGGCAAAACCTTTGGCTCTCCGTCAGCTCCTTTTTTATCTAAGACAACCCGAATGCCTCATTTCAAAATACCTTTTAATGAAAAAATAATTCTCCCTTACCTTACAGTTATAAACATATGAAGCAGTTTAAATCAGGGGTTCGCAACCATATTTTGATCAAGTGCCACCTACCTTTTTCTAATTTTCCCAAGTATCACTTGGGTGGTATATATGGATTGTCAGTCACCTAAACACACAAGACATCCCTTTACAGTGAATAAAATACACAAAACACCCTTTGGAGCTGTTATATATTTATAAAGCAAAGCTTGCTGAGTTCTACTCGATAAGTTATTTAGTACCATCAGTGGTACTTCATTCTCATCCACTTTCTCAGGAAGCAGTAGAGGAACGCTTGCCTAAAGGTATACAAGCACAGCCATAGAGTGTCAGTTATCAAATTGTGTAGCTATTTACATTCCCACAAACTATTTCACAGTACTTTATTGGTTGCTTTACCACTGTCCTAAATGTATCCCCTTTAATTTTATGATATTGATATTTAACTCTAGGCAGAAAGGGAAAGCTGAATGTACATCCTGCAGGAATAGAAATTCAGATTTTAGAATGCCCCTGTTTAATTAATGTGGCACACAGCTCTGCAAAATTCTGGTGATTAGGTGACAGGAGTGCAAATGACTGAGCAGGGAAATAGACCGCACCACTCACACCACATTCAAAGAGGTGGCTCAGTGGTGCTTCCTTTACAAAGCAGAAAAATGTTAGCCCAGATGCATTGGGGGTCATGCTAACTATTTAGTGAAGCAAGTGTAACATTGGGGGTCATACTAATTATTTGGAGAACCAAGTGTAACATCGGGGGTCATACTAATTATTTGGAGAACCAAGTGTAACATCGGGGGTCATACTAATTATTTGGTGAACCAAGTGTAACATCGGGGGTCATACTAATTATAAGATGAAGCAAGTGTAACATCGGGGGTCATACTAATTATTTGGTGAAGCAAGTGTAACATCGGGGGTCATACTAATTATTTGGTGAAGCAAGTGTAACATCGGGGGTCATACTAATTATTTGGTGAAGCAAGTGTAACATCGGGGGTCATACTAATTATTTGGAGAACCAAGTGTAACATCGGGGGTCATACTAATTATTTGGTGAAGCAAGTGTAACATTGGGGGTCATACTAATTATAAGATGAAGCAAGTGTAACATCGGGGGTCATACTAATTATTTGGTGAAGCAAGTGTAACATCGGGGGTCATACTAATTATTTGGTGAAGCAAGTGTAACATCGGGGGTCATACTAATTATTTGGTGAAGCAAGTGTAACATCGGGGGTCATACTAATTATTTGGAGAACCAAGTGTAACATCGGGGGTCATACTAATTATTTGGTGAAGCAAGTGTAACATCGGGGGTCATACTAATTATTTGGTGAAGCAAGTGTAACATCGGGGGTCATACTAATTATAAGATGAAGCAAGTGTAACATCGGGGGTCATACTAATTATTTGGTGAAGCAAGTGTAACATCGGGGGTCATACTAATTATAAGATGAAGCAAGTGTAACATCGGGGGTCATACTAATTATTTGGTGAAGCAAGTGTAACATCGGGGGTCATACTAATTATTTGGTGAAGCAAGTGTAACATCGGGGGTCATACTACTTATTTGGTGAAGCAAGTGTAACATCGGGGGTCATACTAATTATAAGATGAAGCAAGTGTAACATCGGGGGTCATACTAAATATTTGGTGAAGCAAGTGTAACATCGGGGGTCATACTAATTATTTGGTGAAGCAAGTGTAACATCGGGGGTCATACTAATTATTTGGTGAACCAAGTGTAACATCGGGGGTCATACTAATTATTTGGTGAAGCAAGTGTAACATCGGGGGTCATACTAATTATTTGGTGAAGCAAGTGTAACATCGGGGGTCATACTAATTATTTGGTGAAGCAAGTGTAACATCGGGGGTCATACTAATTATAAGATGAAGCAAGTGTAACATCGGGGGTCATACTAATTATTTGGTGAAGCAAGTGTAACATCGGGGGTCATACTAATTATTTGGTGAAGCAAGTGTAACATCGGGGGTCATACTAATTATTTGGTGAAGCAAGTCTAACATCGGGGGTCATACTAATTATTTGGTGAACCAAGTGTAACATCGGGGGTCATACTAATTATTTGGTGAACCAAGTGTAACATTGGGGGTCATACTAATTATTTGGTGAAGCAAGTGTAACATTGGGGGTCATACTAATTATTTGGTGAAGCAAGTGTAACATCGGGGGTCATACTAATTATTTGGTGAACCAAGTGTAACATCGGGGGTCATACTAATTATTTAGTGAAGCAAGTGTAACATCGGGGGTCATACTAATTATTTGGTGAACCAAGTGTAACATCGGGGGTCATACTAATTATTTGGTGAAGCAAGTGTAACATCGGGGGTCATACTAATTATTTGGTGAACCAAGTATAACATCGGGGGTCATACTAATTATTTGGTGAAGCAAGTGTAACATCGGGGGTCATACTAATTATTTGGTGAACCAAGTGTAACATCGGGGGTCATACTAATTATTTGGTGAAGCAAGTGTAACATCGGGGGTCATACTAATTATTTGGTGAACCAAGTGTAACATCGGGGGTCATACTAATTATTTGGTGAAGCAAGTGTAACATCGGGGGTCATACTAATTATTTGGTGAACCAAGTATAACATCGGGGGTCATACTAATTATTTGGTGAAGCAAGTCTAACATCGGGGGTCATACTAATTATTTGGTGAACCAAGTGTAACATTGGGGGTCATACTCATTATTTGGTAGAGCAAGGTCCACTTTGGTTGTGCCATGTGGCATGAATTGCAACCTGCAGCTAAGTGAGCTTTAAAATTGTAACACACAAAAATTGCAATACATTTGTTGTGTTCCCAGTTTTGAAATAATATCACCCGCACATGCGACAGGGCATTGTTCAAGATGAAGCACTTAATTTCTGCAGATGAAGCAGGAATATTTTTTAGGAATCTAGCTATGGGGTATGCAAAAGAAAAATCTCGACATGTCTGCATAACCCATAGGCTGCTACTATAGCCAAACTAATATTTATCTGCAAAAATGTCCCGCCGCAGGTACAGATTATATAAAACTAGAACAAAAAATGTTTCATTGCACTTGATTGAGTGTTAAAATTAATAGAAGCAGTTTTTGTGCCTGGAGTTTAGCTTTATTAGTAAGGTAAAATAAAATAGGTCTGATGATCTTGCCATCTTGTGAAAGACTTATATCAGTGCTAATTTGTGCCTTAATGTACATAAACCTGAGCAACATGAAGCAAAACCATTATATGACCATCTTCTGGATGAACTGTAAAGTGGTTGGATAGCTTACATCTTTTGGAGAACTTATAGTAACATCCAGTAGTAACATAGTTATGTAAGGCTGAAAAAGACCCTAATCCATAGAGCAGGGGCACTCAATCACTTCTTGTAAAGGTCCATTTAAAGGAATCCGGTGAGAGGTGAAGGTCCGGGCAGAGGGCTGTTCCAGGGGCGGGGTGGATAAGTATAAATCAGCACACTGCAGGAGGGGCTATAGATTCCCTAGGCAGTACTTTATATTGCAATGCTAGGTGCCAGGGAGCCATGACACTGGCAGGGAGACTAAGCACTACATCGACGATCAAGGGGGCAGCTTTAGGCACAGAGATACAGAGGCAACCGAGTGCAGCGCTGTCAGGGCAGGGGTCCGGAAATCTGTCGCGAAGGTCCGCATTTGGATCCCGGTCCGCCAGTTGAGTATCTCTGCCATAGAGGTTAGTCCGTATATAAAAAAAATTATCCTTCCAGTGATCTAGAAGCCATTGCTGGTAATGTTATTACATGACTTGTTAGATTTATACATTTTGTGCATGTATTGTAGAATTAAATAGTTTCTTATTAATAACATTGAATGTATTTTGTGTTTGCAGACAATACGCCCTGTGACATCTGAAAAGACGACCTCGAATCCAACAGAAAATCCGAAGCCTTCAGATGCTTTTAAACTTTTCCAGTAGCCATATCTTTTATAAAAGTACTACTATTGCTGAAAGATAACCCATCAAACCATATACAATGCTTCCAGTTACATAACAGACTTTTCTAAATATATTTTGAGGTTATGTTTGCTGGATGAAATGTCTGCCTACTGAGAATTCAAGGAGAACACCGCAAGCAGCCTGTAAACCAAAGGATGCATCTGAGCAAATCAGCTTAAAAATTCAAACAATGACAAAAACTAAATAAATGGATAGGATTGTGAAAAGAAAACGCTGGGGATGATATGCCATCTTTGCACAAAGAATACCTGACACTGGTGCCCCCATCTGTGAATCTGCAGTGTGTGTTTGGGGGTTCCTGCCCCTCTGTATGGCAGAATAAGATGGTTATGTCTCAGGGCACCTATACTTTTCTTAGTTGTTTTGCCGGATTTTGGCTTATTTGGGGACTCATAGTTTTGCTCTGCTGTCTGTGTAGTTTCTTAAGGCGCCGTATGAAGAAACGTAGAGAAGAAAGGCTGCGGGAGCAGAGTTTACGCTCTGTGCAGATCGAACCACTTCAGTATGAGGAGTATGTCAGCAGCCCACGCATTCCAGTGGCACATCGGATCCGGGCACAGCAGGCAGCAGCACAGCAGCCACCACCACCTGCACCACCACAACCAGCTGCAGCAGCACAAGCTCGACCGTGGTCTGCTACCCGTAGAAATGGTAAGAGGCTTTACAGCAAACATGGTGACAATATATTTACTACTAACCTCCTTCAAACCAAAGGGACTTACATTTATCACTGTATTCTTACAGTGAGACCTTGGTAAGGCAGCGGCGGACATGGGGGGGGGGGGCAGCCTGAGATTTTACCAGCTCCCAGCAAGCCCTTGACCAGCCAATGACATCACCTGCTGATCACCCCTCTCCTCCCCCACTAGCTTCAATGTTTAACTGATAATTTTAGGTCATCATTCACACACTGGTACCTATAGATTTACTTTAAACCGAGACCCTGGTATAGTCCTATATAATTTGGGGACCTAGAAGTTCTTGGTTCACAGCCAAATCTTTGACTTTTCTTGACCATTGTCTTGTTTCTTCATATTTGGTTCATGAAATTATCACAGCTTCTCTGTAGAGGTTGAGGTTGTTGCTGCATAATGTTAGTTTTGTGCCAGATATAACATTTTATGCTAGAGTTCTAGATTTTATATGGTTATTTCAGCAATGTCCTACCATTCAGAAACTCCAGCATTGCAAAGGATCTGGACTATAATTGATTTGTATTTATATCTTCTTAGCTAATCTCTTCTGTGACTACCTTTAACTTGGTTCTTTCTTTTGTTTCCCTCCCCTTATGCTCTACTTACATTCTTCTTAGGAATTTGTATTGTTTTGATATGGCATATAGGTCAATTAATGATGCATGTGAACTCTGGATGGATGGCCGCGGGGGGGGGGGTTAAATGATTTTGGGAATCTCTGGTGGGGCTATGTTTGGTGTAGCAGTGAGTACTTTTCTCACTCAGCACACAAAAAAGTTAAAAATATATTTTTTACATGGTAGATATTTTACTTTAGACATTTGCAAATGCCAGCATCATATTGGGAATTTAAACAAAATTAAAAAAAAATATCTCCTCTTAACAAAAATCATCTGTAATATTGTTGCTTCTCCGGTGAAAGGGATTTTTTTTATCATACACATTTTTTCTATTTTATTTTATTGTGTGCTGAGTGAGAAAAGTCATTTGGATGACCCTTGTTTGTTGTTTCAAATGGCTTACACTCCTTTTCCTATTTTCCAACATTATAGACTATTTTGTGTAGATCAGTGACATGATTTCTTTTTAAATGTCTGTTTTATATGGTTTTTGTTGTATAAAGAGATTGACCAGGTTAAGTGAAAAAACAAATAATTGTTCGCTTACCTGCCATGCAGAAGGCTCACCCTACCATGCTGCTGAATAAAGCTGTTGTTGAGAAGATTTAACCCATTTTCTGTTGTGCAGTCCCTGGATTTTATTTAATTATCGCCGCCATTTTTTGGCATTGAAAGATGGATCTATCTCCACTGCTCTTGTAGTAGATTGTGTGTGCATGGGAGGGTAGCTGCTCTCTGCTTTGCTTGTTTCCTGCTTCTTTGTCCACTTTCCAGTGCAAAAAAAGGTGGTCATGAGTAAATAAAATCCAGTGGCTGAGTTTCCAAAAGGAGCTGAATATCAGCACTTTAATCAGCAGATGAATCCTCTGCATAGCAGGTAAGCAAATAGTGATTTGTTTTTACACTTAGTCGGGACAATATCTATAATTTCATATGCATGTTTTTGGACAAAAAATAATAGTCCAATAATCCCCAACAAAAATACATGCATAGATCTATTCTAGAATAAAAAGTAACCTAACACCAGAAATTTTCACCCCTAAGAATTCTGCACCCTGAAAAACTACTCGTGGCAATCTCACCACACTTGTATTACATATCTAACCATCATCATTAGACATTGCCTCAGTCAGTGCTATGTGAGATGGCTTAAAACAGGTACCTTCTTGGTTCCCTGCTTCACAAAATTTATCAGAATCATGATTAATCCGCTTTGGGCAACCTACTGCCACTCCAGACAGAAACTTCAGAAAATCTTTAGTCTAAAATGGGAACTTTTGGGATTCAGCTAAGATTTTTAAGGAAGATATAATATAACGCAAGACAAAAGGAGAACAGACAGTAAATGGAGAAACTGGACACATATTAGTTACAAAGAGGGCAGTTTCTAGACAAAATCACACTCAGTGTGAAAGGAAAAGAATCTACCACCTCCTCATCCATCCTGTTCCATACCAGCATGTGTGTGCTTTACCTCTTCATTAGCAACAGGCAGTGCCCCCAACCATGACTGAGCCCAATATGAGGAGGGCTGCCTAATGGCCTGCACCACTAACAGTGGCCCTGACTTATCTGCAAAAAAAACAGGATGGCTTTGGCACCATGGACAATCATCCTGCTTGCCCTCCCTTGTAAACAGCCCTGGTTACAAATGTAAATATAATTTGTGAAATAACAGCAGTAAAGAAATGGGAATAAAAGAGTAAGTTACCTAAGCCTGGAGTCTTCTGGGTTGTGAATTCTCAGTTGGCAAGTTCTCGGTTGAAAGTTTTCACTTGCTATTGTCTGACTAGATGCAGGGCCTGGCTCTGTAAAATGGCCCTGTTCAGAGCTACTTCACCATGAGCCAGACCACCTTTTAAGGCAAAATCAAAGGAAGGTCACAGATTTGACCCCTCCAATTAAAAGCTAGAGTGGGACTTGGCATCACATACCCTCTTTCAAAGAGTCTGGATTCTACTCCTGTTTGTTGTTTGAGAACTACCTGAATCTTTTCCAGCACAAAATCCTGAGTAAAACAATGCCAGGTTTCCCAAACCCTATATTGTTTTGGTGAATGAGGTGTGCGCATGGTACTCCAAATGGACAGAAGTTATCACTGAGAATTTATCTGCAGAAACATTCTTATGCTTGGATGTGTGCCAAGGGGTAACCATGTGGCTCAACACTTTTGGTCCCTCTCACATGTACTTGTTACTGTTGGCTAGTGATCAACGAGGGTGGCTTTAAAGTGCGAGAGAACCCAGGATTTTGACTAAGTTTTGTTCTATGCCCTGGGCGCATCCCGAATTGTGATCCCCTGCTGCAGGAATCCCCCCAGAACACGTGTACAATCTCACCTTTTTCCGGTCCGATGGCGCCTGCACAGGCTCTCATCCAATCAGAGCAATTTGCCATGCGTATTTAATCTCGGCAAACAGCTCTGTTTACATGCAGGGCTCAGCAATCAGGAGCGTGTGCGGCCGCATACTCTAGCAGCGCGCGCGTTCCCAGCCTGTTGGTATGACTGGCGGTGGGATCGCGGTAAGAGCCAGAAGATGAAGGTATGTGCCACCCGTTGTTTATACCGCAGAGGGCACCAGGAAGCAGGTGAGCTTTGCAGGGCCCTGAAAGGTTTTACACAGTGGGGCATACCGATCTGGGTCACCCCTGGGTTTTGTTCCCCATTGATAGAGTGAATATATTGGGAAGATGTAGCCTTCCCATTACATAAACAGGAATGTTTACACCTAGCACAGACAGATGGCTTTCCAGCGCTGACGAAAACTGACAACACTGCACACAGCGGACACCTGTGACACATGCCTCTGATTTTAGAGATGGTGCTGTGACACATCTGAAGCCATGCTCAATGACTACTTCCTTTGTTAGCAGTTTGGTAAGTATTGGCACCTAGGGGGGGTTAGGCAGCAGGCATCCAAAATCGGAATACATGTGGGATCTATGATGCAATGTGGTGGATGTCCAGGTGTTTCACTTTACCTATTTCTTTGTGATTTATTCAAATGAAATATTAGAAGGTCCACTTTCAGCTGAACATCTTCGGGCATTATCCTTCTTCTTATCCATAGGGTGCAGTTAAGAATGTATAGTGATTTTTTTATTTTATTGAAGAGCTATTAGGGCCCTGATGCAGCCAAGAAGCTCCAAGCTGTAACATTCCACCACTAGACAGTATGCTTACTTTCATCTTTTTCATACGCCACAGCTCCGTGGACACAAGCGATACATTTTTTTCGTTGTCCCAGTTTGTATTAACCCAAAAGGCCAGAGCCGTGAGTTCACAATCAAAGCAAAAAGAGCCAGCTCAAATTAACTGTTTATTTTAATGCGTTAAGCACAATTTAAGACAATACAAGTAATGGCATTTATAATACCAGTCTGAGAAAGCGGGATACAATGTACAGGTAGTTACCGACAAGTAGGGATACAAAAGAATGTCAGCATGGAGTGAGTAAGTAGGTGGTTGTCTCCATTTGTAGATGATCATGCAAACAGTGGAATGAATTGTTTATTGATCTTCTTATATGTCTTACCAGACTATAACTACTGTGATATTACACACTTAAATTACACAAAGAATATGTATGAGAATTAAAGAACATAAGTTCCTACTCTCCCCTCTACTTAATGATAATCTATTAATGATGTAATTAATTAGCACATGATCTGGTGCACATACGGCAATTCTAATTTAAGTAGTTTGAGGTAGTGATTAGAGATGAGCGAACTTCCCCAATAGTGAATGTAAATAAGGAATAAACCACAGAATACCGCGCTAGCAACAATTAATAATAAAGGTGAATTATTAGATGCTTTTAAGCAGACCCTGCGCTGGAGTTATAGTTAGCCGTATTGGCGCGGCCACAAATGGAATAGACAAATAATTACAAATGTAATTTAAAACTCCGCGGGGAAAAATGATTTAAGTAAAGCTTTTTTTAAAAATAAAATTAAACTAGATGCCTGAAGAATACAGCACCTGGGTGGGAAGTCTCCAAACTTATTGTGAATCCCCAATAAATTTGAGTTCACCAGAATCACACTTTTAACAAACTCACTCATAAAACAATACACAAATAAGCTTACTTCAGTCCTCATTCCAGCACCGGCTGATATTATCATACTCCGGCTGGCCGTGGTGTAGAGGACCCACATCTAACAAATAGACGATAGAGGACCCACATCCAACAAAGGCAGGAAGGGACTTTTATACTGGCAAATGAGCTGACATCAGCTCACTCTGCTGAGAACCCCCCCCCCCCCCCCTGCAGCAAGAAGCAAGATGTCAGAAGACAGAGAGATCTGCAAGAGCCAGGCATGGGCCTAGAGGCCGAGCGGCTGGCCCCCTGCCATGAAGACTACCAGCCCACATAGCCCTCATGGGCTGCAGGCTCTTCTGCACTGCCCTGGGCTATGGAGTGGGGGGGGACAGATAATGGGGTGGGGGAATATGGCAAGTCACCTGCTTGCTGGCAGGTGACTTGCCAGCCCCTCCAGCCCTGAACTGGACTGAACTGGTATAGAGGTCTCAAGGACCCCTTCACAAAGAGTTAGATTTAAAAACACACACACACACAGTGAAAATATTATACACACATACATTTTTCCCCTACTTACCAAGCCGTTCAATGGTGCATTGTATCGTCCGCCCCTGCTTCTAACAGAGCTGCCCCTCTAACGACTTCCGTCAATCCCTCTGGCTTCTGACACGTCACTCTCCACTCCAGGGAGGGGCCTTTTTTACCAGCAGAGTGATCTCACCTCAGTATAAAAGCTCCTCCCTGCGGTCGGGGCGAGAGATACCGGGAGCCCAGCCGAGGCTGTGGATTCTACAGAGAGCGAGGAGACAGCGAAATTGCAGGTGAGTTTTTACTTTTTTATTTAAGGATTTTAGGGGAAAATTTGGTTGGCATGAATCACAGAAAATGCAGATTCATGCCAAATTGATTTTTCCATGAAGTTTGGACCAAACTCCTGTTCTAATAATTTGCTCATCTCTAGTAGTGAGACATTGTACTTTATTTGTTACATGAGGAATTGTATTTATGTTCATTTAATTATGGGCTGGACTACGACATGCATCATCATAGTAATTATATTTTATCTGGTTTAACTATCATTAGTGTTGAAACCAAGATCAAATCATTTTTCTGAAAAAATATGTTTAAGAAAGACACAGAATGTAGATACTTTTATATAATATACTATATTAGTAAAAGGTTAATTCCACTTTTGATGGCAATTTGTCCATTGTCCATTATCATGTGCTAAAATGATGTCCACAAGGTGCTGAGCTTATCTGGTCATTCGTTTTCTTTTTTACTTGTTTGCAACTCTGTGTTTACAGCTTTCTCTAGCAACTTTGTGTTTATGTTAGCAGCCGTACACAAACTGATGTGTTTGGTGTACAAAGCAGAGACCTGAGGCAGAGATGACGCTCCACATTCCTGAGGTTGCAGGATTAATCCCTCCATCTGTAATTCAGCCTCTTCAGACGAGGGAATCACAACCTTAGCCAAAGGGTTACTGGCAGCATTCTCACATAGGGAGTGATGTCTGTTGCTTGCTGCCTAATTATTCCAAGCTCTGCTATGTGGAGGAAGGGGAGTTCACCCTTGACAGTGTAAATATTCTGGATTTAAGCAGAAGCTATACCATATGGTCAGGAAAGCCACTCCAACGTAAGCAACACAGAGCCACAGAAACATAAGAAACTTGCTGATTAGTAAATCACAGGTATGGGGGCACAATCCTAACACACATATTTATTTTACATTCCAGAGGAAGAAAACAATAAGGCAGAACACCAAAATGGTGTTGCCCTTAAAGGACAGAAATTCCAGGAGGGACAGCAAGTGCCTTCTGAAGGAGCTTGGGCTAATCCTTGGGGGGGGGGGGGGCGGTGGGCATTGAGGTCTAGTGTGGACACCCGAGGGTTAATCTGGGGGTGGAGATAAAGTATAGTAGTAGCTGTCTGCGGCGAAGGATGTTAAGTGTTGGAGGTGAAACAATTCGGTAGAAACAATTCTGTTTTTTTTTAAACATTTGACATTAGGGTTAAGGCTAACATTAGTTATTCTAAACATTAGGATTAGCATAATTGATTGAGTCATAGATAGGGCTTATCCTAGAAATAAAATAACGCAAAAACTAAAATGCCAAAATAACTGCACCAAAAAGCACACATGGCAAAATAAAATGCCAAAAATGAGTACCGCTTTATGGGTTTGCTTCCAGTTCCATCACAAACACACATTCACGGGATCACTTTGTTCTGATGTTTTTGCTACATGCCGTTTTAAAAAAGGATCTGGCAATTATTATATGTTTTGTTAACATAAAAGTTGCTGTTACTATTTGGGGGACCACAAGGATTAGTACTGGGCCTCATTCCCTTTAATGTATTCATAAATGACCTTTAGAGGGAATTGTTTAGTAAAATAAAATAATAATTCAAGATGATGATAAGATGCCCATAAGATGCACCTAGGATTCCCCATATAGGCAGTGTGGCATTCCCCCCATCCCATTCCCCATATAGGCAGTGTGGCATCCCCCCCTCCCATTCTCCATAGGCAGTGTGGCATTCCCCCCTCCCATTCCCATAGGCAGTGTGGCATCCCCCCCTCCCATTCCCATAGGCAGTGTGGCATCCACCACATCCCATTCCCATAAGCAGTGTGGCATTCCCTCCTCCCATTCCCATAGGCAGTGTGGCATTCCCCCCTCCCATTCCCATAGGCAGTGTGGCATTACCCCCTCCCATTCCCATAGGCAGTGTGGCATTCACCACATCCCATTCCTATAGGCAGGACGCTGGAGAGAAGAAAAAAAAAGTATACTTTCCTGATCCTCTCACAGAGAATTTCACTGTTACTAAATCACCAGATAAAAAGACAATGAAAGTCAACGGCAGCTTTTACTACAGTGTAGAAAGGAGTTAGTGCTTTTTGTAACACATACTAATGCGTGGCATAAAGCCACTGATTTTAATTTTGCTCCAGCATAGGCGTGGCCGCAACCCTGGCTTCCCTCGCTCCCTGCCTATCTGAATGGCTGGGCGCAGGGAGATACGGCACCAGCAAAGAATGCATTGCAGGAACCGCCGGATCACCGGCACACTGGGGCCATCCTATATAAGATGCCCTGGGGGCCGGCTAGTGGCTGGTCCTGGAATCTTTTAGATTGCAGTCCGGCCACAGGGGTGATTGGTTCACTTTAAGAATATGTACCTGGGATAGAAAAAGATAATATTAATGATTCTCCCCATCCCATTCCCCATAGGAAGTATGACTTTATCTCATTTTCATAGGCAGTGTGGCATTCTCCCCTCCCATTCCCATAGGCAGTGTGGCATTCTCCCCTCCCATTCCCATAGGCAGTGTGGCATTCTCCCCTCCCATTCCCATAGACAGTGTGGCATTCTCCCCATTCCATTCCCCATAGGCAGTATGATAGTCCCCACTCCCATTCCCATAGGACGTACGACATTACTCCTATCTCATTCCCATAGGCAGTGTGGCATTCCCCCCTCCTATTCCCATAAGAAGTGGGGCATCCAATATAAGATGCCCTGGGGGCAGGCTAGTGGCTGGTCCTGGAATCTTTTAGATTGCACTCCGGCCACAGGGGTGATTGGTGCACTTTAAGAATATGTACCTGGGATAGAAAACGATAATATTAATGATGATGACAAGTGGGCTAATACCTGAAGAAGCAGTAAAGTTTTCTTAATAATTAGGTAATCATAATATTAGTGACCAGTGGCAGGCAGATGGCAAAAGGATCATTGATTGCATTAAAAGGCATTGCACACAACAAAATTATTCTTTTATTACTGTTTAAGTCGATGTTAAGACCCTAGATCAGGGGTTCCCAACAGGAGGTACTAGTACCACTGGTGGTACTTGAGATCTTTTCAGGTGCTACAAAGCTGCAGACTGACCTGTACCCCAACCTAATCTTCTGCCATCTATACTACACCCAGGCCTGATTTGCACCATAAATGTAAAAAACTGCCTGTTTTTTGTGTCATTCACTTTGAATGGCCATTTAAAGGTGGTACTGAATTAAAAAAAGGTTGGGAGCTCCTGATCTAAATAACTCAGTGATATGATAGATTATGCAATAATACTTTACATTACATTACTCAGTTGTATTGTGGATGATTGTGGTACAATAGATCCTTTAGTAATACCCTATATATTACTCAGTGATTTACTTGGTTAATCAATAATAGTGTTAAATTATAATACTGTAAATTATACAGCAATATTTTGGAAGGGGGGTTTCTAACCAGCGGTATCGCTGATAGTATTCAAGATCCTATCAGGTGGTACTAACCAACTCTTTATAAGTAGTAAACTGATACAAAAGGTAATGATAACTATATATTTACATTTTTGAAGACTATCATACAATTTATATGGTTGTTTTGTATTTTTTTAACACTGTTTCAGGGGCTGACAACCCATATGCACCACCATGGTGGTACTTGAGATGTTTAGCAAATGGAAAATGGTACCTGATAAAAAAAAGTGTTGAGATTCCCTGCCCTAGATGGTTTAAAGGGAACTTGAATGGGTTCAAATGCCGGCAACCAAAACAATACATTTAAACAGTGCAAAATCAGGGATTTTGTTCCTTGTCCCCCAGATCGCACAAACTTACCTTTCCCGGTCCTACAGTGCATGTGGCGCTCTTGACCAATCAGAGCTGTTTACCATGCATATTAATGCTTAGTAAATGGCTGTGCGCTCGCCAATCAGGAGAAAAAGCACCCACATCCCCAGATGTCCCCAAATGTATCCACTGCTGCTCCCACTGTTTACATCTGAGAGGGAGACGCTGGAAAAGGTGATTTGGGATGCCCTAGGGGAAGGCAAGCCGGCCTCGGTTTTGTTCGGCTTTAAGAGGTGAACTAGAGTACCCTGAGAGATTTTGAAAAGTATTATTAGTTAGAGTTATTTTGTTTAACAAAAGACACAGGGGGAGTTTCTAACAACTCATACAATGTTCTGCCCCATGTTCTATTTATACCTAATAATCACAACACAGGGGCATCCACTAAGGTTAGTGGAAAGACACTTCTTACATAGTGAGAATATGGAACTCTCTTCCAGAGAATGTAGTCATGTGGAATGCACATTGAAACAGTTTAAACCAGATCAAAAACCCTACAAGAAACAGTGCAATTCACTCCCCCCAGGGCGATTCAAATTGCTGGAAATTAAATTAATTTACCACTCTGTAATGTAACTCCCGCTATGGTCAATTTCAGCAATTGCTGCTGGGTTTCCTGTCACTTTACAACAGGGTTAAACTCCGGTTCTGTTGGCCTGACAGTAGCAAAGGGTGGCAGACTGGCAGCAGAGGTGCTGTTGGTGGTAGTAGCAGCATTAGGAGAGGCTGCAGCTGTTGAAGAAACACTATGCCATGACACAGGAGACCTGTGGTGGTTGTGTAGGTCTGGCAGTAGCAGACGAGCCCTCAAAAAAATATTCCATTTGTAACTGGGGTAGCAGCGGGATTGACACCCTTAAACTTAACTAAAGCTGAATAAGAAGCAATGGCTTTTTACAAGCGCTGAAAAATGTACCCAGTTTTGGCATCACAGGGGGTAGACATGTGGATGTGTAGGCCTGGCAGTTGTGGGCAAGCCCTCAGAAAATGATCCCGTTTCTAAAGGGGAGTAGCAGCGGGATTAGCATCTTGACAACTTGAAGAAGTTGAAAAAGACGAAACAATGGCTTTTTACAAGACTTGCAAAAAATGTGCCCATCTTGGGCATCACAGGATTAAACTGCTGGTTGTGTAAGCCTAGTAGTAGCAGAGGTGCTGTTGGTGGTAGTAGTGGCATTAGCAGTACTTAAAGACTAGGCAGAGGAACAGGAGAACTGTGGTGGTTGTATAGGGCTGACAGTAGCGGGCAAGCCCTCAAAAAACCAAAACCATTTGTATAGGGGGGTAGCAGCAGGATTGGTACTTGACAATCTAGTTGAAGAAGACTTAACAATGGCTTTTTACAAGCCTTGAAAAATATGCGTATCTTGGGCATCACAGGGTTAAACTTTTGTAGGACAAGTAGTAGCAGAGGGTGGCAGAGGAGGTGCTGTTGGTGGTAGTAGTGGCATCAGCAGTACTTAAAGACTAGGCAAATGGACAGGAGATCTCTGATGGTTGTGTAGGGCTGGTGTTAGTAGACGGCAACTGGGGTGCTGGTGGTGATAGCATTAGCAGAGGCACAGATTTTAAAGACTAGGCCAAAGGACAGGAGACTTCTGGTTGTTGTGTAGGCTTTGTGTAGGCCTGGCACTGGCATTAGCTGACAAGCACTCAAAAAATGATCCCATTTTTAGAGGGGTAGCAACAGGACTGGCTCCCTGGAAGTTGAAGAAGGGTATTTGGATTGTCCCACATAGCTTTGTGATGCCACTCCAGGGGCCTAAATAGATCCGTAGTTCCTAGTCCTAAATTTGTGCCCTGGCTATAACTAACTTTCTGCTTGCAGATCTGGCACTGTGCTAGGTTTTGTTCTCCAGGGAAGGTACGAAATAATTGCCACACGGCAGCGTACCATAAATTAGAAGACCTAGAATGTCCACCACCACCTGATTTTGCTTCTCCTCTTGCAGGCTTTGTTCTGGAGTCTGCAAAAGCAGCATCAGTGTTGCCCTCACCTGCTCCTGAGCACACCTAGCCCTGTGCCGCTTTGCAGATGATCTGACCCTACCTTGGCTCGGCTCTTTGTCTCTGCCAGTACCAGAAGTACCCTCCTGTTCTGATGATGTCCCTTCCTTGTTGCCTGGTTCCCAGATCCTGTCCAAAAGTACATCATCATACTTCTCCTCCTGATTACTTCCCTGTTCTGATGTTTCATCATGATCTACTTGTCCCCCACACCACAACCACCTTCATAACTACCAGTATGTCCATGTCTACCACCCCCCACTACCACAGCTTCCACCTCCACCACCTTCGCAACACACTCCAAAGGCTGACTGTCATCAAACAAATTCTTCTCATCACTATCCATAGCAACCAGGCTGCTGAGATGAGCAAGAGCGAGTCAACCAGTCCACAATGGATGCATTGTCCAAAATAACACGCCCACTGGAGAAAATAGGCAATTCTGGCTTTCTGATGCTGCCACGACTACCACGTACATTGCTGATGCTGCTACTACTACTACTGTGTATATTGCTGCTGCTGCTACTACTAACAGTGATGGGCCTGGGCAAATGGATGCTGCTGCTACTGTGGCTGGGCCAGGGCAGATGGATGCTGCTGCTACTGTGGCTGGGCCTGGGCAAATGGCTGGTGCTACTTTTACTGGGCCTGGGCATATGGCTGCAGACCACAGTGTTGGCACTGGCACCAACATCCTTATCCTTAGTGGCAGGAGGAATTGCAGGGATATCTTTTCCTCTACCCTGTCCTTTCCCACCCCTTCCTTTCCCATGCATTTTACTAAGGAGCACACACACCAAAATGACACAGCCCAGCTAACAGACAGATGTGCCCCAAAATATCTCTTGACCGGTGAAAAAGATTGTTTTCTTTAAGAGACACTGCGGACCCCAGTCTTTTTTTTTCAACTGTTCACAGCTGTTGGTCCTGAATGCCTTAAGTGAACATTATCAGTTATGGTGACCAGACCGATGAATATAGTCAAGCCAGGCATTTATTATGTACTTTATAAACAATGAAAGGAAAAACTGAGAGAGTACAATAATCTGTGATGTTGTATGTAGAAATATGTTTCCAAATGTCACCTGAATAATCATGAAGCTTCCAGCTTCTAGATCTATATCTACTTATTTATGCTGTTTCCAAACATGTGGCGGCAGTCATAAAGTCAAGCGGTGTGAGACCAGCTGGGTTGTATATTTATGAAACTGCTCCTTCAATTTTGGTACACAACAGCTATTGGCAGTGAATCTTCTATGGTCCAGGGGGTCACACATACAAGCAGGTCACATGAAATTTGATCAGTTATTGCCACGTACTCTAAACAAATTTAAAGTCCAATTAAACCAGATACACAAAAATAGTTATCTATACTCTATACTCAGAAGAACCTTCAGACTTCTTTATATTTTATAGACCACATGATGCCTTGTTCACCCACAACCTTGATCTGCACTGGGTTATTATAAGCCTTGTCTGTTTGGCAAAATGAATTAGCATACCCCTATTTCTGATTCAAATCACAAATGGATGTTGCTCCAAGGCTTATCTGTGACTTGATTTCTGCTCCCTTAATACCCATCTAGGAGCACAAGAAGCTTGCTGGACCTGTCTGTGGACAGATGCATGTTCAGTAAACTATATCTGCTTTCAGACATGGCCATATTTCTCACTAGGCAACCCTAGTCCTGTGCTTAGGGCATCTAACTGCTTGGGCGGCGCCTATGCTACAGAACGGAAAAGCTGATTTTTCCTTTATAATCATTGCAGGTTAATGCAAGTTCTGCCCCCGCCCCCATCCTCTGCACCCGCTACTCTGCACATTGCCTCTATGAATAGGCAGAGCGCTTAGAAAGCTGGGATTGAATGAGTGTGTGTGCGGGGTAGGTCACACCGTTTAGACCTACTGAGCCACCAATCATTTTATAAGAAAATAAACACCCTTCTTTTACCAAATTTTGTTACTGTCAGAACCATGAGAAACAAAACATTCTTTTCCATGTGATATCATTCTCGCAAAAGGAATCATCACTCATGTGGAATACAAGGGACACATGCGAAAAAAACTTGCACATGAGACAAGCATGAGAGAAAGCCATGCGACAATGATATGCTCTGTGATAATAATGTCTCGCATGAGAGTTTTTCATTTGACTTTAGCAATAGAATTAGAGGGAGTAAAATGAATAACAACATGCAACATGCGAGCGGCGAGCAAATGCCGGCATGCTTTATTTTCAATGAAATGGACATGAATTAGTGTTTTTTCATTTAAAATTAAAAAAAAAATTGTGTACACCTCATCCCTTAGTCAACCTGCCCGGGCACCAGGCATAGAGGTTGGTAACCCTGGGCTCAGGAGTCAACCAGCCAACTCCTGGCCCTGCTGGTTTACCAGCTCCTATGCCCTTTGGTATAGGTCTCTTGCCCAATGGCCATTGGGTTCTTCTGCACCCCTGCTGCCCTAAAACGTGGGGGTGGGTAATCAGGAGGTGGTCCTGCAGGTGACATGCTGGTTCCCCTACCCTTTGAAATGGTTTGATTACTTACTGGTCCGCGTCTTCTTCCATCTGTTACTCCCCTGGTGTCGTTGTCTTCTTCATGCACCCCTGGGTAGCCAGGCATGTAGGCTAGATATATGACTGGAGAGGAGGGGTATGTAGGGGGTTTCCCTAGGGTATCCCACTCCCCTCCAGTGATGTATTTAGCTAAATGGATGAGATTCCATAGATTCGTCTCTTTTTGAACTGGTGAGTGACTTGGACAGGTGGCACAAAAAACATTCTCACTCCCTATAAAAAGCACACCCTGAAGCATGAACAAATCCAAACAAAATCAAAAATGGTTTGCTGAATCAGAAGAGAGATTTCCTATTCTGCATCATTTCTTGGCCGTTCCTTGCCTCTCCTCCCCTTTCTCTTGTTGTTCTTTCCCACCTTCTTTTGCTTTTTTGCCTCTACCCCATCCTTTCCTCCTTTACTTTTTCATTTAATTTATTTTCAAGGTTTTATGGAAAAAGTCAGACCAGTTTATCAATTACAATAGCCTTATTACTGCCTTATGCCCAGGTATCTTAAACCTCCCTGTCATCCCTCTATGTACAACTGTGTGTAATAGTATCTAACAGAGTGATGGTGTGTGACCAAAAAGTGCCTAGAACAGATTTAATCATAAAAATTGGCTTACTTTTTAGGGCAGTGGGTTTCCTGCAGGTTGGGGAGGAGGGTTACTACAGTGGGGTTGACATCCAGGCTGAAAGGCAGCTTTTACTCACTTGGATCAGTAGATCCTGTTTTTTTTTTTTTTTGCTCGATCTGTCCTCTTACTGGAGCTGTTGACATTTCAACAATTTCCCTCAGTGCTTCATCCATTAAACTTTATTTGTGAAACAGCAGCAACCAGGCTTAGCAAGTACTGTTGATCCTGCCACCTCGGCATGCCATACTGTACCTTTTTAGCCTAAAGCAACAGTAAACTGTAACATCAGATGTTCTTATTTAATAACAGGATTCTAACTGGATCAAGACAGGGCACAAACCTGAGTAAGGGCAGTCTATTACAATGAAAACAGCTGTTTGGAGTCATAAGGTAGAGGACTGTGTGTTCCATAGATTTCTTTTACCAGATATCCAAAGCATGAAAACAGCACAGATACTGTTAGAACTTGCTTGTTGATAAATATCACAAGAGATATTTGAACAACCAGTAGTTTAATTGCATGCTTTTAAAATTGAAAACCATATTTTTAACACTTAAAGTGGACCCAAACCTGGGATTTTCACTAAGCCTGGTTTGGGGTGCCTCCGTTGTGTGAAACCCCCCTGGTCGCCAAGTCCACTTACCTCTCCTCAGGCCCACGCTGTGGTTAGAGCAGCCCGGCTCGAATCCTAGCCGCACTTGTGAGCAGCGCCGGCATCGCTCGACTCCCTTTGGCTATGTGCGGCCCTGCACAGCCATTCAGTTGCGGTGGTCGAGGAGGGGAGCAAGTGATGCCAGCGTCTCTCACGCAGGCGCTGAGGGCTTGGGGCAAAGGTCGGCGCCCCAGAGGGTTTCACACATCCCATTTCAAGATGCCACTGGGGGAGGGAGTAAACCTGCCTTAGAGTCTCATAGACTCCAGGGTGGGTTTTGGTCCACTTAGGATTTAGTAGCAGAATATGTTGTCAACAGTTTATTAAGCAACTTTGGCACCAAGGCTTTCCCCAGTCTTTCTTTTATTTCTGTATTTTTTCATTTCTGTGACCTCTATTTTTGTAGATTTGGTTGATTCATATGTCGATTTGGTATTATCCTTTTTGGGATTTTGTGGGCTGAGAGTCTAAACTGAAGCTTTTTAGTTAACATAATGAAAATTCACAGTGTGTTAAATGTACACTTACTGATCCGAAAAAAAAGAAAATATAAAAGCAACACTAACAAAAAAGCAGTTTATGTTCATTGCGGCTTCTTGTTTTGTCTGAAAAAGAATATATTTTTTTATTCATCTGTTCATTTGTACTATCACGATTTTGGGATTCTAGCACAAAGCCGAGCAGGGAAAAAGGTGAAAAACTAATAAAAATCTGAGAAAGAGAACTGTCTGTTTCCTAGCAACCAAATATAGTCTATGACCTAAACGTGTAGTGAAAAGTAAAAGCACCAAACCCAAAGGAGGTTTCCTAGGTTTTATATATATTAGACATTTCAGGCAATCAGTTACCATACAATATACATCACTGAATACTAGAAATTGGGAAAATGGGTCCTCTATGGTTGTTTCCTATAGCTGTGTTTTTCTTTACATTCTTAATGTAATCGTAAGACATACATGGATAAGTACATGTAAAACATATAGTCTGGTATACATTATAATGCAGTGATTAGTTACATATATTTTTAAACCAATAACCATGTAAATGCCATAACTGAAGCATACATGGACCTGGTACGTAAGCCAATGTAACAATTTTAAACTTTTCAATTTGAAAGAAGTAGGAGTGAAGACAAGAAGAGAAGTCACAAAAAAAGAGAGAGAATCGGGGAGGATGCAAGCAGAAAAGAAGAAAGAAACAAAAGGGAGAGGGGGAATGGCAATAATAAGGCAGCAAGCAGCTCACATGATGACTGTACTATGTGTCCTTACTCCATTTTCTGCAGCGCTGGGTAGAAGCAGTAGCAGGTCTGTAGATTCTTTCCTTTCTTCAATTTAATTCCTCCAGGACCACGCAAAAATGTAGTCTGACAGCCACTCTGGCCCTTTGCTGCTCTCAGCTTGAGTGAGATGGCAAACCATAGTGGTTCCCTCGACCACAAAAGAGCAGGCACATGACTCATAAAGCTGTGCCATGACACGCCCTTCCGAGATCAGCCACGCCCCCGATGTTGAAGTAAAAATAGCTGCTTCACTTAGAATACATAAATAATTGACATAAAATCTAAGATTTTGAGATTCATTTGTAGAAAATATGAACACGAAAAAACTTCAGACACAAGTTTGTTTAAATAAGAATAAAGAAAAGTGCAGGATGACAGGGGTTGGGGGCTGGAGATGAGTGGGGTAGCAGGGTTCACAGAGGTGAATACGAATGAGTGGTGGGAGGTAGAGAAGGGTGGCCCTGGAGAAAGAAAAGGGAAGAGTGAGCATAAAAAGAAGAAATATGGGGGCGAGTTCTAAACTAAACTGAAACCTATTATATGGGTCCCCCACTCCATGAAGTATTCCACTTACAACATAGAAGACTTAGAATAGCGTGGGGGATTCCGGATTAGTCCCAGGGTGTCCTGATGGCAGCCCGTCCAGCTATGGGGCATCTCCAGCGCATTCCATGGTATGCCCAGCCGGGTCCTGGGTGCCCCCTCCAATGGCTTGTGTGTTCTCGACCATGCTGTCAAGTCCAATCCCCTGGGGCTAGTTGAAGATAATTCTGGAACTTCCTTCCTGGATCCCCTGGTACGAGGCAAGTGTCAAGTAGGGGTCCCACTTGTTGTTGAAGGCCACCAGAGATGCCATCCCAGTCCCCCGCAGGTAGTGCTAGTGGTAGTCCCCCTAGTAAATTGTCAGGAAGGCAGAGCTCCTATGATGCCCCATAGAGAGAAACCTCCCACAGATGGGAAGGTTTCCTCAGGCAGAGGTCTTGGACTATCCCTATAACTAGGTTCTAGTGAGGTGATCCCCAGGTCCGATGGCTTCCCTAAGCCTCTAGGTATCAGAGGATTCTTATCGGGGAGAGGCGGGATCAGGATAGATGCAGGGTTTGGCTGGACAGCCCTGAGTCTGGGTCCATCTATCTCTGGGATTTGAATATAGGGTAGGCAGGGCTAGGCTCAGGGTGGGATGGATGTTGGGTGGGGTGTAAATATAACAGGGAGAGAAGTGGGGAGGGTGGCATGGTAGAATGTAGGAGATGTGTGAAGGAAGGTTGAACAAAGGAGGCTGGAGATTCGACAAATGGTCAGGGTAGAAACGGTGACGCAGCTCCTAAGCCCTGCTGCGGATCCAGTGTAAATGGCAGCGGGAACCGCCGAGCAACGCCTCTGCTCTACCTCTAACTAGCGGTAAGGTGAACCCTCCCCTGTTGAGTGGGCAGATTCCTCTTTATAACTGTATATTATGCTAGATGTGCCCTGGGACAAAGTCATTGTTTATGACAGTAAACTATTTGTGGATAATGTATGATGGTCCTGAGGAAATTAAATTGAAAGGATGGCAAATATTGGAGCCCTACTAGAAGAAGAAATGGAGCACAGGAACATGGGACACGCATCAGGCGAACTGTTTGATTACTTATTTCTGTTGGGTTTCTCAACCAGTGGTACACTAGATCCTATCAGGTGGGGTATGACTCCCCCTTTCGTCTACTTGGTCATCACACCATGCTCTATTATATATGACTGTTTAAAATGTCATACATCATGTATTTGAAAACAATTGGTGCACTTACAAATGTACATAGTGCTGCTGAAATCGTTCCTGAAACAAAAGTTTACAAAGTTGTGCTGCACAGTTTTTGATAAATAATGTATATTGTCCTATTTAAAGTTTTGCCAGTCTTCCAGTTTTATATATGTGGACATATTTCGCCCCTCCGGGCTTTTTCAATGCCTTGGCCTAGCTGTGAAGTACAAATAAATATCCATATATCACATACATGCCCAAAGAACCGATATCTACTAGTGAATAGACCTTACTCACACTGTATACTTTGTATCACAGCTATTGCTACACTCCTGGCAATCACAATATACAGTTGAAGGTTCTATTAATTTAGCTATACAGAAAAAAATATATTCTAACTGGCCAGGCAAAAAAATTAAACCATCCTCTGTGAACTATATATATTTTAATGGGGAATAACTCAACCAAGCCTTTTATGTCCAAGGCTCACTAAGCAGCCCTGCAGATTTGTAGATTTTTATAATGCCTTGCAGCACAGACACAATGCCAAAAACATATGTAATAATGTTGGTAATGACTGTAAATACAAAAAATAGTGACATTTCTTGTTTTCCTGTTTCACTTACAGAACCTGATTTGTCTCAGCCACCATGCTACGAAGAGGCATTACTAATGGCAGAGCCACCACCACCATACAGCGAAGTCCTCACTGACACACGAGGCATCTACAGAAAGATCCTCAGCCCTTTCCTCTCCCTTCAGGATGAGCTTGTTAAACCCGAGCAGCCCCTGAGCCATAAACAACACCTTACAGGACAACCAAATACTCAACCACTTCCTGGTGCCCTAAGCCCACAGATACCACCTAATCCTCCCCAAGAAGCACCAAGCCGACGAAGACCATCCTGGTCAGGCTCTGAAATTGGAAGTGGGGTGCTGCCTGGATTGCCAAGGAGCTGCCAACTGATTTTGCCAATACCCCTGCTGGGCAGGACTACAGCAGTTTGAAATAGTATGGAGAGAGAGGAAATCCAAAAACTGTAGTTACGGCTCTAAAAAACAGTATCATGGGCTGTGAGCATAATAAATAAAACTACAAGTACTTTCAGACCATGCGATTATAAGAAATAGTGGAACTATTTGGTAACTTGAACATGACCTAACAGACTATATTTATTTAATGCTAGAGACAGTGATGGCAGAGACATCTGGGATGTGGACAGCTAGCTCTGTCTTGTACAGCTCACAAGTGTCAATGAGCAGTGAGCCTGGATCTGATTCTACATTTAACTTTCCATAAACCTGGACAGACTGCGAGCCATCTTTATTTATAATTTTAGTTGCACTTTCTGTTTGTGGGATTAAATTGTGGCAGCCATAGTGTGTATGTGAGCTGCCAGCTAGGTCATGGTGTCCATTTCTGTATGTTGTACATACTGCTGTATTATGATATTCAATACAGTTATTCTAAAAGGGCTTCACATTGAACATTTTGGAACACTTTTACGTCGCATTGTGATTAATGATAACAAGTTTGGTTATTTGCCATGCGAACACTGTGGAAGATGAAGTTATTTGTATAATGATGCTGAACGCTTCATTTTATTTTACTGAATATGACTTCAAGAGTAAACATAAGCCAACAACACCCAAGAGCCATTGGCATTGGCCCTAAAACACATATGGCCTGCATCCATCACCACTGTTGAAGGCGTAAGCATGTGCTTGTTAGGGAGGTAGGTAGGAGGCAGGTCGAGGGGTTTGCACCAGACAATCTATTAGGAAATGTGGAACAAGCGGGCTTCCGGTAGTCATAACCAACAGGAACACAGGGGAGGCAACTCTACCCTGACACATTCGTCCTGAAAACTAACCAAAAATGTTTGTTGCACTGCAAAAACATTGCAAGTAGTACGTGATTGAAAAAAATCTGTGCTTAAATTATTAAAAATATTTTTGCCATCACCATAATGCTTGTCTAGGAAGCTTTCCTGACCTCACAAGAGCACGGTTTGCCCTTGAGGCACAGGTTTACCCAACATTTGATCTGAACCAATAACACACATTTTCTCTTTGAACTGATACCCCTTATCCCACATCAGTTACAGTAACTGTAATGGAGGGGATATGCAAGTCCTAGGTGTGCCCCCTCATTGCAGGGAATGGAGCGGACGTGGCCAGTCACTGTGACTAACAGAGCAGGCCAGTTTTTCGACAGAAAGTTCGTTGGTGAACATGGATGCCAGGGGGACTAGTTCTCAGGATCCGGTAAGTATTATTCAACCAGAATAGGATGAATCAGCTGCAGGAGAGAAAGGTTGAGTATTCTGGCTGAACATTTTAAATATGCTGCTGCTGTGACTTGATGTGGATGATGTGGATACAAACAGCTGCCAACAATACCGCTTGCAACATCGCCGAACAGGAACTGAAGAAGATCTGGAAGGTAATAACAATTTAGAGGTGGTTGTAACTGTGTGCGAGTCAGCAATTAACATCTGGGTAAGTGCTACACCACGCACTGGTTCTGGTGTGAGTAGTAGCTGACAGGACTGTTTTTTCCTGGAGTCATCTACAAGGAGGGTCAGACTGCGCTGCAGACAAGCCAGGGTCCCACTATCCTTGCAAGTGGCCAGCAGGGAAAATGTCCAGTTCAAGTTTTAGGGGAAACCGGTGAATCAAGCCACAGAGTTCAGAGCCAAGAAAAGAGCCAAGAAAAGACAAGCTGTAATCTATAGCCAGAGTTTCAGGAAGCCAAAGCAGGAAGTCATCCTAAACCGGTGGGAGAGAGCCAGAGTAAGACAGAATCCAAAGCCAGAAGTTCAGAATCAGAGGGGGGTCGACATCCAAAGCTGGGGGTCCAGAGCAAGTTGGTATCCAAAGCCAGATTGAGAGCCAAAGTTGAGTCGAAACATATGTGAACAGGAGGCAACCGTCACTTTTAGAAGATCTGCGCACAACTTTACAGCCCCGCAGGCCTCTCTTTAAAGGCTGCTTGGTGCCAGGAAGTGCCTGCCACACATTTTCAGAGGAGCCGGCACTTTTGCCCACGCTCTCTGCAGATAGCGACGCGCATGTGCGGAAACCCACGCATGCAAACAGGGTCGGAACCTTCCGGGGCCAGGCCAGACCGGCGCACCAATCACATTTGTGACCACGCTCCCAGTCACACACCACCTGAACAGAAACACCCAAGGGCCGTGACCATGTCAGTGCACACCCCGGCGTACATAAGGCAGGCCAGATCTCTCATTGTGACAACTGCCTAATGTTAATGGAGCTCTCCAATCAATGACTTGCTGTTGCTTACTGTACTGTACAGGTCCACAACTGCTGGATTCTGGAGGTTGTCATTTTAAAAGTGTGTATATGTCAGTTAATTTAATTACTTTCCATAAATTCAGTGCCACTAAAGCAGACCTCCATTCAATAAAATAAAGTTTGCTTCCCTAAAACTCCCCTGTTTGAGAGAGCCTAACCCCATGCAGATGCGGATATTGTTGGCTTTGCTAACACAGAGACACACTACAGTGTGGCAGCTTCCTTACAGATGTTACAAGGAGATAAAATCATTTTCTAGCAGGATGCATTGGTGTAAAGATCAACATGTCTGCATACTGTGTTATATTGTTTCTCCCCACAGGGCAGTCAGTCTGGAGCTTGGGATTTTGCTATAAGCAGCCCACACCAAAATGAGAGAAGAATTTACTTCAGGAATGGGATCAGCATGTCTATCATGCTACACACACTCAGGGCCTGTTCACACTGATGTGATTCAAGACAAGCACCTCTCAATCACCTTTAAACGCTGACTATTTTTGGCTATGGGCACATTCAGAAAGGTGTTTGTGATTGCATCGCAATAACAGTCACCTCCAAAATGCCTTGCATGCAACATTTTGGAGGCCACCAAGATAGTGATTCCACTTCATTGGCTAGGTGTAAATGTGGCTTCACACTCTGAATCAACAGCTGCTGGAAGGGAGGATTGCAACTATGTATCAATGTGTCAATATATTTGGATCAAAAGCACTCCAATACACTAGTTTAGTTTGCAAATAAAATTTGTATTATAGGACACATATATATACAAGTGATCATGAAGTGCTATTGTACAACACATCAATCAAGCAAAAAAAAGGATACATTGAATTAGCTCGGTGTGAGCGAAGGTCAGAGTTGTCATCAGGGACGTTTATACACCTCATGTAAAGGAAGGCATAATGCACATTATCACTAGCAGAAACCGTATCTATAGGTTGCTATGGCTATAAAAAAGGTAAACATGGATTACCAATAGACTGTGAGGTGCCTCTGTCACGAACCTGATGAGTGGTATGCTGAAAGCAGGCTGAATATGATCAGTCAAGGAAAAAGGATACAAATAGTATATTACAAGCATATGTTATAGTAAACACCTGGTCAGTACATGGTAACCGTGCCCTGCATCATACCAGAGTGTGACCTTCCCTAAATGCATACATGCAATTTAAATCATGACGTGAACAGTTATTCATTAAGTACAATGCATAGTAAGTGAGTTACCAAGTGGCAGTACACAGTGCAAATGATCGCGGAACCACGCGCCCACGTTCCGGAGCTCACGGCTCCTTTCTCGCTTGCCTTGAGCACTTCATGATCACTTGTATATATATATGTGTCCTATAATACAAATTTTATTTGCAAACTAAACTAGTGTATTGGAGTGCTTTTGATCCAAATATATTGACAAATTGTTCATTTGGGGACAAATGTGGTGATGTCCCTTGGATCTTAGGAGCACCCTTACTAATTTTCTGTTAATCAAGATATTTGGTGTACCAACTACCAACCATTTACTTTACTAACTATGTATCAATGAAAGTCAGCAGAGCATTGCAACTGTTGTTTACATTGTTGATATAAGGTTTTAGGGCCCTTTCTGAACAGTGATGATTCATTACAGCTGATGCTTCTTTACTACAATAAAGGGCATCTAGGGTAATTTTGACTGTGGGACTGAGCTTTTCAGGGCAGGGTTTTTTATGGCAGGGTTGCATCCCCTGCAGGTGGACACACTAGACACAGGCCTAGGGTTTCCTGGTGGAAATATGGATCTGTCTTCTACCTCCAAGCTGTGGGGCATTTAAAAAAATGTTTATAATGGGGCTTTTTGTAGTTATGGGTGTTTCCTAATAAAAATGATTTTGTGGATAGCTTTGCTCCCCATGTAACCGTGGTTTGGCTAGGGAATAGCACGCAAAGTGCAATCTTGCAGGAACTTTCTTTTCTGATTGAAAGTATAGACCCCTTTCTGATTGCTCATCTATCCAAAATACATATGATGAGTATGTGCTTGTCACAAAGCTTCAGACCTGGAAATTCAGAGTTGTGTGCCAATGGTCTTTCACATATACCCAGGTTTTATACTGCTTTGGGTACATGGCATTATTTAGCAGAAAGAAGCAGATTGCATTTTTAGGTTCAATCAGCCAGTAATCACTACTTGTATAAACATTTTAAGCCAATCAAAATCCATTCAGACATTGAGCAGGTGGAAAATGTAGATCTATGATTATAATATCCATCAGTCTGTGTTGTCCTGAAAAACGTGAATATTTTAGTGCAAACACCTGATCGTCAGTACCTTGACATTTAGAAACACATATAGTGCTAAATATGCTTTAATAAGCTTTAATTATCATTTAATATAATTTACACTTCTGGGCATAATCCCACTACATATAGTTCACTAAAATACCGGCAAAAGCAAGTCTGAACAGAAATGCTGGAGGCTGCGAAAGCGGCTATCCACAAAAAATATGCAGTTAAAACTGAATCATCACCTAACCTGTATATTGCTGCTGGTATTTCAATCAGAAGAAGACTTTGATATGAAACCCACACTACTGGTAAGTGACTCATTAAAAATAAAAATAAAGCTCTGCTATGTCTGTTCATCTTGAAGGGAAGAAAACACTTCTAAAAGGTCTCTGTGAGCAACTGGTAAGTGGTGTAATGTAATAAGATAGCAACAAACAACAAAATGTCTCTGCAGAAACGTGGTTGAAAGTTCCAGAGTTTTTCTTGAAAAAAAAAACATGGAAAAATAGCACAAGGACACCTTATGTACATTTTCTGAAAGCAGTATGGCAGATTCCAGAAATATGAATGGTTGCTATAAGAGGACCAAATCAGATGCATCTCTACTCTCACAGAACTCCAGTATAAAGTCCTTCTCACTGACTCTAATCCCAAATCCAGGGGTACACTCCATATCTCTGGTCAAGCACTCCACTACCTGAGCCTCCCTCTTCAGCTGGTGTCTCCCTCGCTATACCCATCTCCGGGACCACAAAAGCACCTTAGGTCCAATCCATTGCAGTTTGACAGTCCAAACTCCTTCTTGGGAAGCACCACCATCCTTCTCGGTGCTCCACAGAAGAACTAACTCTGTGGGCCCACCTTACAATCAGATGCAGATATTACCTGCTTATATTTAGTAAGTCACTATTACAATAACTGGCAGTAATGTCATTTCTACTGAGTACAAATTAGTTGTGCTCACTTGATATACAAAAGCATCATTACCCGTTGCTATTACCATATAAAAATTGACAGTATAATTATTTCCATCCTATAGTGCACCATCTGACAGTGCTATTTATGTTGAGGGGTGTACACAAGATCTAAAAAATTACTGGTGCTCAATAAATAGGGTACCAGGACTGTCATTACCATGTGAACTAGAGGGTCAATTTGAAGGACATGTCTAGTCTAATAACAAGCTCACCTTCCTCTTGCTCTGATGGTGAAAACCCACTGATCCTTTACCTTAGAACTGGAAGATCACCTCATCCATCACTTTACTATAGAGCTGGCAACATTGTCCAGATGAGATACAGAGGGTGCCAGAATGGGCCTGCAGAGTCCAAGCACCAACTCCTTCTTTTATGTTCACTATATAATTTTGTTAAAATGTGAGCCTGAAGTGCAGTTCCTCAGGTCAGCTTTTTTGCACCAATTTTTATAGCACCAGCTCTGTTAAAAAAAGCTCACTTCAGGCAGGTCCGGACTAGGGACGAAATGGCCCAGACCATGAGCTACTGGCCCTGTAGAAGAAAGGGGGCAGATCATGGGCAGGGGTGGAAATGATCACTCTTGGCACTAAAGCTTCAGCGTGGGACTATATATGGGGGGGGGGGTTGAGGGAGACTGATAGTACTGTAGCTTTAGTATTGTAGGAACAGATACTGTGGCAGGGGGTACAACAAGGCCGGGGGGGGGGTTCATGGAAGACTTGGGAGACAGAAAGCTTAGGGTGGTGATATAAAGGGGTTGAGTGTCTGATTTATCCCCAAAACTTAGGTAGGGTTTATGAGGAGGAGGAGCGGATGGGATGTGAGTGTGGCTTGCGAGGCTGCATGACTGGGGGGGCCCCCGTTTTTTAGATTCACAGTATATGTGTGTTTTTATGTATGTAGTGTACCGTTTATAGTGCCATGAATTTTTGCTAACAATAAATCCTGCTTTGTAATGGCCATGCGGCTATTTGAATTTATTGGGCCAGTTCCAGCAAGTAACCGTGTCTATATGTATGTGTAGTGTAGCTTAGTGGGGTTAGCTGGACGCCAGCACGTCTGGCAGTGTTCATAACATATGGAGTGAGATTCCCCTTCCTTTTATGTTTCAATTACTATTGCCTTAAACTACTAGTCATCATCAATTTACTTTATATAATGTTAAATAATACCAATGGGGCTCCCAAACTGTCCATGTCTTCTCCCATCCTTCTCCCATCCCTGTCTATCCTCTCTATAATTCCTCATCACTTGCTATTCCACCCCCCCATCAATCAGGTTTTTTAATGTCATATATACCCATTGTATAGACTGGGCATCCACTATATTGATTTCACTTTTTGTTTTTTACTTTTAGGCAATCCCTTTAAAGAGATGACACTCTGCACAACTGCCCGTCCCATAATGCTCCAAGGACCATTTTTTAGCTATATGAGAACCTGAAATATGAGCAACAGCTTTTCCATTAAGAAGTCGTCATCTGCCATGGTGGCGTTTAAATGCAATGAAAACTGTCTGTTCAGCTCGTTCAGTTTTGCACATGCCTAGCCCCTGGGTTTCTATTGGTCCTTCTGGAGTGAGGAGCAGGCCCCATGCGTCAGACCCATGAGCTGAACCAGGCATGCGCGGAGGCCATCTTGTGGTTGTCCGATGGGAACCCAATCCACCCTCCACTGACATCATCGGAAGCCGCTGCATAGTGTGTCCTTCCAGCTTCGCCAGCGCTGGCAATGGTGTGCGTCATTTGATTTTATTCAAATAGAGGTAATCAAAGTTCATAAACTAAACTCCATTCTTCCCAAAAGAAGGGCGGTTTGTACACCCGAAACATTCAGGTTTGTCCCACTGCATTTATCTGCATGTAAGCTCACACATCTAGTTCTATAATTGCGCTTTATTTTTATTCTGCAAGTTACTCTGGATAGTTACAAGGAAGCTGGCGCCTGATATCATATCATGGCCATAACTATGCCTGCTCCTGATTTCTGATTAGTTTTATAAGCGCTTCTTTGAATGATGTAAATATATGTATGCCTTACCCGTTGTTCTGGTTATACTATTGAAGTTTTATTGTGTGTAGAATATATATATATATATATATATATCTGTTTTTCTGCTCATATACTTTTTAAACATATTCAATTTGTGCACTACAAATAAAATGGTTGAATATTGCAAAACAATTATGGAATTCCGGTGTGGTGATTGCATTAATATAATTAGCATTGCCATTGTGATTCAACTAAGGCTGCTTCTATAGCATCACACAGCTTCTATAGCACCCTTATCTTGAAAACTTGATCAACTTTGTCTGGACTTTGGATAGGGCTGCGACATAGCTTGACTTTTGTTTATAACAAATGTATTTGCCTGAAATATCACTTGGAGTAAAGTTATTAACTAGAACATCCAAAAATAGTTCCCACAGAAAAGTTTCTGCCATGCCAGGAGTTCCTCCTTAGCCTTCACCTGTTTCTCTCTACAACAATTCTCTGTAGTATGCAGCTTGACCTGCAGGTGGCGCTGTTCTGCAGAGCTTCCAGGAATCAGCCAGCACCTGTGCTAATTACCTGCTGGCCTTTTAATGCTGATGCTGCCATGCAGTCAGTGGCTCAGTATTGAACTCTGTCATCAGAAACCTGAACTCTGGATCTAAGAACTCTGAACCTGGATTCCTGTAACTGGACCTCTGAACCTTGAACTCTGCACTTGGATTCTGAACCCTGAAACCTGGACTTCCTTTTCATCCCTTTGTTTCCCTCCTGTTGCCCTATTTTACCTCACTGCACACTGTTTTATGTATAGCACTCTGAGAGTGAGTTTGTTTTTTCACAATAAACACAGATTTCTGCATATACATAGTCTCTCTGCTTTGCAGTACTCATATTACTGGTCACTCTTTATTAGTGGATTTCTCCTTTGAGAAATGACAGTTTCATTTTGATCAGACAGAAGGTATGTGAAGGCCTTTCAATTATCCAGGTCATGGTGTGTCCTGTATATAGTAATAACACAATAGCATACAATATGCTTGATCAGTGGGTTTCACCACTCATCCAAATGGCTTATGTGATGTGAACTGAGAAAGCTGCCTGGATAAGCCGTGAAGTCTTGTTCTGATGCTTCTTAGCCTGTTGCAAATATCTTAATATAGCTTGCTGTAGATAAAGTGCACCCTGTATTGTCATTCAGTTTTATACCATGCAACAATTTTTGCAATGCATTGTTTGTTTTGAATGGTTATGAAACATTGTGCATCATGGAAGGGTCTTCGCATATTGTAGTTTACATTTCGGGGAAGTAATACATTCAACCTGCATAGAAAAATCAAACAGTTCAGACACTACTCAAACCTGTTAACTAGACCTTTGGTGTTTATTTTATGTCGGTGTTTACTTAGCACTCAATCTGCAGTGACACCTATGCTCCAACACATTTAATATTTATCATGTATTCGCTTCTATTAATATTTAATCATTTCTCAGCTCTTCTCATGCCTGCAGTCTTCTCCTAAAGCCTTTATTACCACTGGTGAGATAACTGTCTTGGCCACCACCATGATCACTGCCTGTATGAAAGTGCTCCTTCACTGCTACTAATCTGTCGCATGCACGGGTGGCGCCATGTTAGCCTGTACAGCTTATGAGTGTGGGCCTGGAAGCAGGTTGCCTGGCAGTCTAGTGTGAGGGGCAGATGTTCCTATTTTGGAACTGGAGACAAGAACTATAGATGTAAAAATGTAATCCTTAAAGTGATTGGCAAGTCAAAAGTCAAAAATAAAATAAACAGTAGCTTACCTTTCATAGAGTGGCCCCAGCACTGTCCTTCCTCCTGTCTGCCTCCTTAGTGAAGGAAAACACTTCTTCATTCTGGTTTCCATCCCCACCCTGCCGATGTGGTCCACTAATCAACCTTTAGGGGACTAAGAAACACCCCCCTACTCCCTGCCCAGATGTTCTGGGTGGCTGCCACTCTCTGCACCTATGAAACCCCACCCTCCTCCCAGTGTGCTTACATCACATCACTTTTACCACACACACTGTTTCTCCTCATTTTTTTTCTCCGCATCTCCAATGTTCTGATTGGAGATTTAGTAATAACTTAGAAATTACAGGGTCTTTTGGAAAATAGATTGAAGTTTAGGACAGTGCAACGTGCAGCCTCGAGGCAATGGCACAACAATCAGGCTTTTCTTTTGTATAAACTTAAAAAAAAGCTAGGATTGTCCCTTTTGCACCAGCCCTCAAATTACAGTAGATATTCATATGGGAAAGTATCTCTTTGACTTGGCTTATCAAACTTAGCTCTATTTTTGCATACCCTTCTTTCCTTATTCTCAAGTAGACTGTACATTGATGAATTATATATATTCCATCTTTCTTATGGGTAGCATTTGCATATGATGGTTTAAGGCCACTAGATTTATTCATTATACCAATAGGCCCCTCAAGTGGACCTACACTTATTAACATTGCAAAGTAATTTTGCACTAGCACTTTATATAATTATTATTCTTGTTGTTTCACATGGTTGTATTAATTGATAAGATTCTTGTATATAGTTGGTGATTTAATATTATGTATCTAATAATTTATTTAGGGTATTTGCAATAAGAGGGATCAGTTTTTGTATGCTTTAGATGTGATCTTTCCCTTCAAGGACGAAATAGAGCCTCTGGTTTACTAGATAATCATACCAGAGCAGATGGGTGATATTGGTGTAAATGTGTCTATTCTTTTTATATAGTGGAGTTACAATAATAAAGTGGCATTTTTTTATATTCCTCACTGTGCCCTTTGTTGGGGTCTTTTTGTGCTTAGTTGAATTGTGGATTTAGTGGAGTGGCACAGACCCAGGAGCACGCATAATTTCTTATACTTAGGCTGTGCCTGCTGTTTTGTTGTACAAAGGAAGTAAGCGGAAAGATTTTACCTCCCCTCACATTCGAAGAATGGAGATATTCTTATTTAGGATGCCCATTGCATCTCCTAAGACCACAAAGCGCAAGACCAGACAAGATCACCTCTGCATTTCTCTGACTGCTGGAACCAAGCAGTGCACCACTTCCACCTGAGCTAATCCAATTGGTCGAAAAAGGCTGCCATCAGAGGGAATGGGGAAGTGGTAGGTATGGGCAGCCTGGTCTCAGGGGAAATAAGGCAGGACATCCCAAGTACCCTCATGCTGCAGGAAAACTAAAGTTTTTTTTTACTTCCTTTTAAAAACAGCTGAGGAATCAAACTCTGAAACATAAGATTTCAAGCACTTCAGTCAGAACACAAGCTAATAAGTGTCTAATAATGAAAAAAATAATACTTCTGCTTATTCAATTGACTCTCTCATGATGCAGATAGACCAACTCCATGTAAAAGGGGGTTAGATGGCAGCACTGCTCGCTAAAGGGAACCAGTATCTTTAGACATACAGTAGTAATTTTACTTTAAAAAAAAAAAAAATAGCTTGCTAATAAGGAACAGATGACTTACTGAAGATAAGGGGCTCCCACTTTCAATCAAGAAATGCTTAAATCTACAGATTAATTACCCGAGGGAAAGGGGGCTTCTTAAATTATTTGAATAAGAGGCAGGGCTATGTCATCATTTTTGGATAAATCACTTAGGATAAAGGGGCTTCTACTTTTACTCTAGAAATGAATTAGCTGCCACAAAGGAAACTCTGCTACCACTAATCTGCAGAGCATTTAGTTGACATTACGGAATAGTAAGCAGCATTATGTAGTCTAAAAAGGGTCTCCTCTTCCAGCCTGAAACTGAATTTTTGGGATGAAGTGAAACTCATCTGCCATTAATTAATTAGCAGAGTAAAGTGAAGCCCACTATAATCACCAAAGAATGTTTAAAAGCGTAGCAATTAGTTTTCCAATGATTATGTAAGTGCCAAAATTCCATGTAAACACATCATTGTCACTGTAAAACACAGCACAGTTCATCCCTATTCTATGGCTTGATCTCAGACTTGTCCTTTAGCACTCTGCTATGTTCGATAAAACCCAGTCTTATGAGGTATCATTACACTTAGTAGAGTGAAGGAAATTATTTTCTTGAGTCTGTTTTCTGTAGTAGAGCATCTGCACGGAAGCCTAAAACTGTTATGTTCGATGTGAGATATCAGGTAAAAAACACTGCTGTTAGACATTGGAGCGGTGGCAATTCCTGCTCTAGATTAGGGGTTACCAACCTTTTTGTCATCAAGTACCACTTTTCAATGTCCAATTATCTCATGTACCAACCAGGTGGTCGGTCACCTAAAACTGTGTTAAAAACACACAAAGCCATTTAAACAGCACATAAATAGTTTGCATGAACATTTGGAGCAGTTTTGTACTTTTTGCTCAGGCTTGAGTAAAGTATAGCATGTGAGGTTAAGAGGTGTTAAGCAGAGCAAAGGTTAAGCAGAAGGTCAGTCTGCAACAGTCTGAGTACCACCCAAAAAGGTCTCAATTACCAGCTGTGGTACTTGTGCCACTGGTTGGGAACCCCTGCTTTAGACTGAGCTTTCAAATCTTACAACCTGGCACTCTGTAGGGTTTGGTAGTTGCCAGGAGAACCCTGTCTCCATAAATAATTCTTACTGTAAAGTTTGATGATGTTTTTTATAGGTTGAGCTACTGAAAGGAAATTATTTTGCAGTGTAAATTTACATTCCCCAATTTGTGAAAGCTGAACAAAGCCCAGAACTCTAACACATATGAGATTAGCATATTTTTCAACCTATAGGACGCAAAAAAGGGGGGGGGGGAATGTTGAGACATCTTATCGGGCGAATGTCACACTGCCTATGGGAAAGAGGGGGGGGGGTGCCAAACTACCTAAGGTAATGGGAGCAGGGATGCCACATTACCTATATGGGGAATGGGAAGGGGAAATGCCACACTAACTATAGGAATGGGAGGGGGGGGAATGTGACACTGCCTATGGAAGGGGGGGGGAATGCCACACTGCTGCCTATGGCAATGCGATAGGGGAGTGCCACACTGCCTATGGGAATAGGAGGAGGATGCCTATGGGAATAGAAAGGAGGAATGCCACACTGCCAATGGGAATGGGAGGGGCATGCCACACTACCTACAGTATATGGGGAATGGGAGGGGGCTGTCCTATTATTGTTTATTTACAAAGTGCCATCAATTTCCATGGTCCTGTACAATGTGGAATTTCAAACAAGGTAGAACAACTAATTTACAACACATGAGCATTATGAGTCAGATGTGACAGAAATGCACACATACATACATAGTCATACCGAAATACACTAGAAGAGGGGGCCCTGCCCTTCCGGGCTTACAATCTCTCCCCTCCATTTCCTGCAGCTCCCATGTAGCAGGGCTCCAAATTGTGCCCTCCTTTCAATTTAATTTATCCAGGACCAAGCACAAATATAGACTTTATTCAAGCCACACTGGGCTTGAGCTGTCTCTGACCACAGAAGAGCATGCTCAAGACTCTTGAAACTGAGCCATGAAATGCCCTTCCCAGTCATGACCTATTAATTGAAGTGAAGAAAGTGGCCTTGCTTAGAATACATTTGGTATTGACATATAATTTGAGATGCTTTGCAGCATTTTCAAGGGAGGCAAGGTGGGAGGAGGGTAGTGTGTGCCTGGACAGGGGCTCTACACAAGGCATTGTAGTGTAGATATATAGCTTTATACCTTATATGTTACCTAAAAAGATCTGCTGAAGGTACACAGATGACTGTGACCTGCTGTTATAGATCAATAGAGTCATTCTAAAAACATATTTTGGTTGGTGCATTGCCACGGATATAAAGAATGTTATGAAAGGACCTTGTTTTTCAGCTGCAAGAAATAAGAGCTTTCTATTATCTGTGCCATGAAAGAGCATACTAAGCAGACAGGATTTAGATTCATTTCAATAAAATGAGACCTTGGTCCTCCAATACGCTTAGTAGAGCAGCCAATAACCAGCAGGATACATATCTAACAAATAGACTGTTCTGAAAGGTGGTAAAAGAAAAAACAAGCCGTGAAACAAAAAAAGCCATTGAAATAATTATGGATTGGTCTAGGCTGGGTATCAATTTGTTCCGAAACGTCATATTTGTAGCACAAAATATTACATTGCTCATACAGCTCCATACAGCACATATGGGGCCACAAAAACAGAAAGTGCTGTGTCAAATATTGATTGACACAGCGTGCTGTTATTAATAACCAACCAAACCATGATTTGGGGCTTCAAAAACAAACCAAACACTAAGAATTCTTAGATTTTCTGGTGACCAGATATGAGCGAACCAGTTCAGTCGCACCAGAGTTCAATCTGAACTTCAGGGAAAAATTAATTCAGCACAAATCCGAATTTTCTTGTTATTCATGCTGACCAATTTGTTATTTGTGCCGACCAGCCCATCTAGGCCATGTGGGCTAGGCAGGATGGTAGCCTTCAGGGTCTGTCTCTAGGCCCTGGTCTACCAGACCCAGCTGGTACCCAGGCTGGTTCTTATGGAGAAGGGGACCCCATGCTGTTTTTTTTTTCTTTAAACGGTATGGGGGTCTCCCCTATCCAAGCAAAACCAACACCGGGCACCAGCTATGGGGGCTGATAGACCAGTCTACCCTCTTCCCTGGAGACAGGAACCCTATGTCATTTTTTATTTTTAGGGTTTAACCCCTAAAAATTTAAAAAAACCTCATGGGGTCTCCTGAATCCAACCCAGAGCAAAACCAGCCCGGACACCAGCTATGCTTGAGTGGCCCGAGAGCCCAGCCCCTGGCCCTGAAGGCTACCAGTCTGCATAGCCCACATGGGTCACTGGCTTTTCTGCAACCCCTTGAGCTTTGGGGATGCAGGTAATGGGGGCGGAGGGTTATGACAAGTCACCCGCTCAACCGATATGGGCCTGAATTAATACTTGCAGATCATGTACATCCATAGAGGTAGGGAAGCAGGCTTGTGGCTGGAAGGTGGCAGGTTGGAACCGCCAATTGCTCCCGGGCGCTGAATTTAAGGCTGCCCACCGCTCCAGGCACATGTGCATCTCACTGCCCCTTAGTGTGTTATTCACCTGTGTGTAGTCACTCATATGGTGTTTATTCACTGCTGTGTACATTGTGTGTAAATCACTAGTGTGTAGTCACTAATATAGTGTTTATTTACTGGTGTGTTCTCGGAAATGAGTTGTTCACAAGTGCACAGATGGGAAAATGCGGAGGAAAAACTCCATGTGTACATAATCACACAATGGCCACTATTTGCACTATTACTATTACATGCAGATTTTCTTTCCTGGGCAGAATGGCATCTTCCAGCATCTTTCTTAGAAAAGAAAATATAAACTATAAGTGACACTGCTAATATTTTCTGATCCGATTTGGGATGCCCCAGGGGAAGATTTGTTTTTTCTGCATTAAAGAAAATTAAGTACAGCAGTGTTACCCAACCACGGGCATGCTCATTATTAGTGGTAGAGAAAACTTAGTTTGGTGGTATGCGACAAGGCTGCAGGTTGGCCTGTACACCAGCACTGTCTGCTGCCTCTAAATACAACACTAGTGGATCAATTCAGAACTAGTTGCAAAAAGCCCGCCCAAAAACCTTGCCTCTCCTTGCATGTGGAAAATGTATGGGTGTTGGTTTGTGGAGTAAGTCCTTAAAACTTGGGTGGACTTACATTTGCAACATTCGTCGCAGAGGCCCCAATTACTGCCTTTGTGAAAAAGTAGTGTTGGCCCCGGGTCCCCTCCCCATCTAAGCCAGCCCTGCTAATAATGCATGGCTAATAATTGTGTAATTAATCATTTATTTTAATGAGGCCCCATCCCTTGTAAACTGTCAGATCCACTGATTTCAAAAGGAGCATACCTGCCTCCACATACACTGGAGCCTCTGCCGTCCTAAACCTTACTGGTGCTAGATTTAATGAAATATACGCTATTTTCAGCATAAGCATAAATATTCATTTTTCTATTTATTTTTTACATATGTATATTAAATAATACTTAAGCAATTTGTCTGACATGTGACAGCTAATACCTGCAGTTTTCCCAGTCTGTAGGGGTCAGTATTTGCTTTGTGTTCAGAGAATGGAATAGCAAATTACCAGAATTTTCCTTTATTATCTTGTTGTAAACAATTAGAAACCACAGCAAGAGCAAAGATGGATTATTATTTCCTGGAGTGTATATTTTGGCCATGTTTCATCTTCACATCAGCGAGGATGCGGCGCGCTCTGCTTTTGGGCGACTATCCTGCATCCACCTGTGAAAAGTAATCTATGGGCATTTTCACATGTAAATGGGGCGTTTTCGGAGCGCTCTGCCAGCAGCATCCTTAGGGCACAGCGCTAGTGATCTCCCTCCATGAGTGGAGAGTACTACTGCTGGACGCCCTCCGCACATCGACACCAGCAATTGCGGGACACTCAGCCAAAAGCAAGAGCGCTCCGCAACAGCAATGTTCTGAAACAAGCCTAAGGGTAGCAAGTGTCAGTCAGTGCAAGGAAAAGCTCAGTGGGCAACATTTTTTGTGTTTATATCATGTTGTGTCATCCTATGAGGGAGATTTCACCTCCCATTCTGTCTCCAGTAAGAAAAGAAGCAAAACATATTTTTTAGTAGCCACGGTTGGTCTAAGGATTTTTGAAAGACAATATAGGCAGGGCTCCACAGAGTAAAAGTAACAGCAGATCATGGAACAACTTGATAATGGACAACTTCCTCCATAGAAATCACTCACAGATGAACTGCAGCTGCTCTGCTATTATCAAACAGGAGGCTTCTGTGTTTCTCTGATCTACAAACCCGACTCAAGGCAAGACAAAAACAAGACAAAAACAAGAGCCAGTCCCCTGTAGGGTCTCTCTTTTAATCCCATCTGGTCTTGTCCAGTTTCACCACGGTAACTAATCAGTTCCTCACTCACATGCCCCTCATGTCAAAGCACATGCCACATGTGACATGGTCCCTGTTCCAACCTGCTAAGCTTAGTTCTCTCTAGTTTGCAACACTTTATGGTTTATCATCTTTTGGCCTGTAACAAAAACCATTAACTAGCTATGGACTCCATAAAACCCAAATAAAAAACAAAACAAAAAGGTACTCACCTTTTCTCCCCCATAGCAGCTTCCAGCCATTGCAGTGCTCAGAAGCCTCCTGTGCTTTTTTTGATCCGGTCTCCAGGGGTGCACTCCCACCACCCCTCACATCAATCACAGTAACTGTAAACACTCCATTCACTGCCAGGGTTGTTCATGCACCCAATGAATTCTGGGGGGCACTAAGCGGTAAGGAGGTGATCTCGATTCCTGGCCAGGATATGACTGAAGTGCTCATGAACAAGGCGCCTAAGCCCCCCAACTGTTCACTGGGTGCCATAGTTAGAGCAGCCCACCGATATGGGCATGTGCACACTCACTGCACAGATGGGTTAAAATCAAAGCCATATATGCAAAACAAAATCCCAATACAGGACTCATTTTCAGAAATCAGGAGGTTGCTGCTGTGGAACAGGAGAGTACCCTTGGCTGGCTGCCCTGTCGGAAAGTTGGGTTTACAGGTAATCTAGGGAATTCCACACAAGGATAGAGGGTAAAACACCCATGAAAAAAATCCAGGTTTTATTCCTCTGTAGTCCTGTTTGCAGGAGGGTTCTAACCTTTCCTTTTTATTTAGCAGTTACTAGTGTAAAGGAAGGCCAGTTATTTTTGACTGGACTTCCTTTTGACAGTGGAAGTCTGCTGCTGGTTTCTATTGCCCGTGGGCCCTCTTCAGATGTGCTATGTCAGTTTTTAGTGTTTTTTAAAATAACTTACCTGCTCAGCACTGGTGCCCAATCACGGTGTACACACTGAGCACTGGAGCTTCTGATTCCAGCTTCAAGCGGCTGCAGAGATTATAAATGCATTGTTAGTGATAGCATGAACACTGCTGTCCATTCCATGTCAAGGGGTCAAACGTGACCACCAGATGATGGGATCCAGTTAGAGGTGAGTATCTGGGCCCTATGGACCAGACTTGCAGGGAGGCATCACCAACTGGGATGCTCCCCCAGTCTGGAGCAGCAATGCTGCCTTTATAACTTTTGCTGCTAGCCTACTTATTGATGTAGTCACCCTCTGTTGCCAGACCACTTTTAACATTTTGCACTATGTATGTTCAACTGTGATTTTTCTAGGGATTTCCAGGAAAATTATTTATTGTTTTTTGGTCAACACAGGATTTAACATGAAATGTCTTGTTTTTTTGTTTTTCATTGCTTTCACAATATTTTGGGGGTGAAATATGTAAATAAAATATATATATTAAATGTAAAATCCCCATTCCTCCCTGGTATCACATATATATCAGTAAACAGCGGTTCCTGCCCAGAAGACACCCCAAACTGAAATGAGATACAACTAATATGCACACCTTTAAAAATACAATTCTGTGATTACTCACCTGTAGAATTGTTTTTATTGGTATCCTGCTCGGGTCGCTTCATTCTTGACAATTGGGTTATCCGCCACAAGGTGGCGCAGCTGACTGCAAGACGAAACTTGTGGCTCCTCCCGGCCCATATAAAGGCAGCTATCTCCTAATCCTCCAGAGTTGAAAAGCTGTAAATACAAAAAACAAGTCGGGAGGCTAGAGACCATGTTAATTCACACAGTCCCACTATAAACTCTCTCAACGGTAAACACCATAACAAGGCAAAAGAGGATAACAAAACAAGGGTGGGATGAAGCGACCTGAGCAGGATACCAATAAAAACAATTCTACAGGTGAGTAATCACAGAATTGTATTTTTCTTGGTATCCTGCTCGGGTCGCTTCATTCTTGATTCTTGACAATTGGGACATCCAAAAGCAGTGTCCAAGAAAGTGTGGGATCCCCAGTGAGCAACAGCACGTAGTTCATCACACCAGCGCCTGAAGCACCTTGCGGCCAAAAACAGCACCAGCTGAGGTAACGTCAACCTTGTAAAATTAGAAAAAGTATGAACCGAAGACCAAGTAGCGGCCTTACAAACCTGTTCAACCGAAGCCTGGTGCTGCACAGCCCAAGAAGCACCAATAGCTCTAGTGGAGTGAGCAGTAACACGAAAAGGGGGCTCCTTCCCCTTGGCAGAATAAGCCTGCACCACCGCCTGCCTAGGCCCGTCAGGAAGGACAAACAGAGAATCCGACTTCTTAAAAGATTCCGTAGCAACCAGGAAGTACTTAAGTGCCCTGACCACATCTAAGGAATGGAGGGTCCGCTCCTTAGAATTAGAAGGTGCAGGACACAAGGAAGGCAAAACAATGTCCTCATTGAGATGAAAGGCAGAAACAGCCTTGGGTAAGAAGTCTGGCTTAAGACGAAAAAAAAACACCTTATCTTGATGCCGCTCAAAGTAAGGAGGCTTCATACAAAGCTCCGCCAGCTCCAAGACGCAACGCACCGAAGTGATAGCTAACAAAAAGACGACCTTCAGAGTCAAAATCGATAAGGCAGCATCACACAAGGGCTCAAAAGGAGGACCCTGGAGAGCAGACAGCACCAAATACAAATCCCACACTGGTAGCAAAAGCTTACGCGGCGGACGCACATGGGTAACTCCTTGGAAAAAGGTCTTAAAAAGTCTATGATTGGCGAATAATCCTTGGAAAAAAATTACCAAGGCCGAAAACTGCCCCTTGAGGGTACTCAATTGTAGACCCGAATCCAAGCAATGTTGTAGGAACTCCAAAATCCTGGAAAGGGAAAAAGAACGACACCAGGCAATGTAAGCATGCCAGACCCTATAATAATATAAGAAATCAAGAGGATTCATGGTACGCACAACCAAGGCAGGCAGCCCCTTTTCCGTCAGGATGGAGGTTTCAGCAGCCAAGCCGTCAAAGCCAGCGTTTGTAAATTGGGGTAGCGCCGCAGACCTTGAGTGAGAAGCCCTGGATCGTCGGGCATGACGTAACGATCCACTGACATTTGAACTATGTCCGTGAACCAACACCGTCTCGGCCAGTGGGGGGCCACCAGGATGGTCGGTACCCCTTCCTGGGCTATCTTGCGCAGCACACAACCCAGGAAAGGGAAAGGAGGGAAAGCGTAGAGGAGTCAAAACTCCGTCCAAGGAATTGCCAACGCGTCCGTGGCGTAGGCCAGAGGATCTCTTGACAGAGAGAAGAACTTTGGAAGCTTGTGATTGTGTCGGGATGCAAACAGGTCCACGTCCGGCTGACCCCAGCGTGAAAGATATTGTTGCTGAGAGACCATTCCCCCAGAGGAGAAGTCCCCCTGCTCAGGGAATCTGCCTCCTGATTCTCCACCCCGGGGATGTAAACCGCCGAGATGCAGGGAACATTCTCCTCCGCCCAAGACAGGATCAGGGTCACTTCCTTGAGGGCTCGCCTGCTCCGAGTCCCGCCCTGATGATTGATGTAGGCGACCGCCGTCTGATTGTCCAAGCGGACTGTACCGCACGCCCCCGTAGATGGGGAGTCAACTGAAAGAGGACCAATCGGATCGCTCTCAGCTCCAGGAGATTGATAGGCACATAGGCCTCCTGAGGGCCCCACTGGCCCTGGAACTTCAGCGATTGCCAAAACCCTCCCCAACCGGAATTGCGTCCGTGGTGACAATCTTCCAGCGCGGGAGATTCCTCGAGTCCAACCACCACGAGAGGGACCGCCTGGCCAGAGGGGACAGAGAGAACTCCTGCTCCAGGGACTCCTGTTTCCAATCCCAAAAACACAAGAGATTCAATTGAAGAGGTCTCATGTGGAACTGGGCGAAGGGCACAGCCTCAAAGCACGACACCATGAGGCCCACCAACTACATCCCCAGACGGATGGATGGGTGTGTATATGACAGCAAGGCCCGCACCTGCGTCTGAAGACCCTCCACCTTCTGCTGATGGAGAAACACCTTGACCTGAGAAGTGTCCAACGTCATGCCCAGGAAGGACCTCACCAATGACGGAGTGATCGAAGACTTGGAATAATTGATCACCCAGCCGAATGCCTCGAGAGTGGACAATACTTTCTGGATGTCGCTCTCGGCCTGCTGAAGAGATTGAGCAGCAATCAACAAGTCGTCCAGGTAAGGAAGAACACGAATGCCCTGGCTCCTCAGCAGAGCCATGACACCCGCCAGTACCTTGGTGAACACCCGGGGGGCTGAGGAGATTCCAAACGGCAGAGCCACAAACTGGTAGTGCTGATCCTCCAAAGCGAACCTCAGGAACTTCTGGTGTCCCCGGAAAATAGGGACCTGTAGGTTGGCATCCCTGATGTCCACCGCGGTCATGAAGTCGCCGGGCCGAAGCGAACTCGCCGCCGACCGTAAGGCCGTAATAAAACCCTCGACTGCGTTCCTGATGAGGCACAGGGCAAACCACTCCGGACGACAGAAGTCGTTGGACAGCCAATCTTAGACCCTGCGCCATCAAGGGGTTCTGGGACAAACGTGACCGAAGAAAACATGGGAGCGGCCAAGCTGCTAGCTCTATCTTGTACCCGGAGGACACCACCTTCTGAATCCACCGGTCCGAGACGTGCTGTCTCCAGACGTGAGCAAAGAGCAGAAGCCGTCCCCCCACCCGAATGGATGAGGGTGCCTCCGCGCAACGGAGCTCACGGAGGCCTCACACCGCCTCCACAACAACGTCCCCGGCCGAGGTCCCCGGCGCCCCCCTCGCAGCCCAGAAGCAGCAGAGAGGAGCAAGAAGAGAAAGGTAAGTAAAGAGTGCAAAATAACACAGTGCACCAAAACACACACACACACACACACACACACACACACACAAATAAAGCTGTGGGAGACATAAAAGATAAGGGTCCCAGGTGGTTCCTTCCCCCCCATATAGGCTCAGCATAGACTACCCTTAGTAACAGGATCTGCGGCCCAGAGCAAAGCTCTGCCGAACGCCTGACCCTCGGCGTTCCCCTACCATCACCTGGTCAGCAGCCGAGGCTGGGAGGCAGAAGGGTCCACTGAAAAATCCCAGGTGGGAATAGGGCTGCAGCGGCCGACGGACTTGGGATGCCCCGCTTATCTGCAATATCCAGAGAGAGAAAAGTCCATCTTCGCAGTCAGACTGCAAGAGAATTCTGGAGGATTATGGGGAAATAGCTGCCTTTATATGGGCCGGGAGGAGCTACAAGTTTCGTCTTGCAGTCAGCTGCGCCACCTTGTAGCGGATAACCCAATAGTCAAGAATCAAGAATGAAGCGACCCGAGCAGGATACCAAGAAAACCTTTTCAAAAATAGATGTGGGTTCCCCTCTTTCCAGTAAAACCAGCTTGGGGACCAGCTAAAGGAACTGGAAGACCAGGGAGCGGTTTTGGCCCTGAAGGCTACCAGCCCACATAGCACATAGAAGAAATGGCAGAGAAATTGGGGTTTAGAGGTTCAGTCAAAGACATTCCCCTTTTTCATCCCTTTCCCCAATCAGCCCTGCAGAGAGGGACAGGATTGCTGGTTCCTCCGCCTCCTCCCTCAGATTCACATTGCACAGCCAGGGTGTCTTAGGCAAGTTCTGGGAATCTTACAGACCCCACAAATGAAATGACCACGCCCATGTTTTTCAGATGAGAAATCATACAGTGAAACTTTAAAATATCTCAGCCATTTCCTCTTCAATCTAAAAAGGGGAAAACAGTGTAGGACAGTGCCAAATGTAGCCCAACACAATGGTGTAACAATTACCTTTACTTTTGATTTTGATTCTTTAGAGTTCAATCACTTAATCCAATCTTTTTCATCTGTGGCAGATTTAAAATTTAATATCTGAAATGGACCCACTCCCCTGTATTCCCTCCTGGTTGCTTACCATTGGACTAGACAGTGACCCAATCCCAAGGCAGAAGTGATGCATCTGTAGCCAGGTTTCTCCATATCGATGATCCTGAGGCATTACACAGCTACCACTGCAGTCATTGGGTGATTAATGAGTTACTCACATACTCGGTCAATCTGGACCTGTAGCAACATGACCCACTTGCTTCAGCTCGTTTATTCCTTTCAGAAGCAGCAGTTTTACTTGGAACAGGTGTAGGATATGCTGGGGTAGTGACCACAGTGCAAAGTGATAAATGCATCCAGCTAGTGTATCAAGTCTGGCCTGGGACCATGCCCAAACAGGGTACTGGTAAGTATTTGTTTTTCATCACAAAAGACAAGGCAGAATGAGGGTATAAAGAATTTAAATGGCATTTGTAAACTGATCACTTATTGTGATGCCATGTTGTATGCATAGTGACCAATTTAGGCCGAATCATACTTATGTAACGTGTATAACCTCATCCCGTGTTTCTGCTCAAAATAATCTTGCAACTGTCTATATAAGTTGCTATTCTGCCTATTTTAGTCCTGACTTAGTGTAAACATTAAGAACTATAGCATGTCCAAGTTTACTGCACCTGCATGACCTAGTTATGGGGACCGTCCAAGACCCGATGTCAGGGGGTGCACCTGTAGATGGGCAAATTATGCAGTAACTTTTCCTGGTTATTATTATAGAGACTCCACAGCTGATAAAAGAGCTCATATGTAGATTGCTTTCTCAGAAATATGTTGCTAAATTTAAAAACTCTTGGTAATGAATTCTGCTTTTGTATATATGGCTATTATGCATGTATTCCCAATCCTACAGTCAAACTTGTGGACCAAAATCCATGATCTTGGTCCTTTTTCTGGGGCATACAGATTTGGGCTGTATGGCTATGTGAAACCCCCCAAATTGCCAGCAAAACTCCCCTTTCAGGTGGTCTCTTGGCACATGTTCAGGCTCACATCCAATCGGTGCCGTTTGTCATGCATATTAATGCTGTTTGGAATTGAGCTCCAGCAAAGAAAAAGGGGAGCAGCCACATCCCTGGTCTCCCTGCGGTCTGCGGCGTGCTCCAGCCCACTGCCTGGGTGAAGTAGCGCACCTCAGCCGCGAGATGCAGCCACAGACGCCATGGGATTTCAGGAAAGGTGTGTATTCTAAGTATGTCACACACCCCGCTTCAAGAAATTCATAACGTGTGGGTAATACTGACCTGTAGAGGGCGATATGCAGAGATGCCAGGAAAAAAGAGAGCCCCTCCCGGTCCATAAATACCTGGGACCTCCCACTCATTACCCAGTCTTCATCTCTGCAGACGGCGAGCAACTCAGAAGATGTGGTCACCTCCTTGCACAGGGGGATTCCAGGTAGCCGGGATGACTCCCGGCCCCTTTAGTTATCTATTTCCACCCGGATCCTTTTTTTTCTGTTACCTCATGCCTCCCAGCCGGTGAGGGTAGAAAAGCACCCTTGGTGCTTAAGAGCAAATGCTCTCCCGTGAGACCCTATATAAGACGGTAGGCGGTCATCCGGGACGGTGACCCCGGTTTGGGATGCCCCGTCCCTTGGCCTTACACTTTGGGTGGTCCCCCCCTTTGGGTAATGCCCCTCTCTCTAGCGGGATAGCGGAGGGTAGGAGCAGGGCCCCTTATTCGGTGTTAGGTCCAAATTTTGTAATCATTAATTCTTAATAATGTTTTAATGTATTCATTTATTAAATTATTTTCCCAATAGTTATTAACTTATTTATTACTTCATAACAGCGTGTATTTCTCTGTCAAAACGGCGCTGTGGCCGCCATTTTTATGCAGGCTTTCTCCCTGAGGTAAAAGGGGCGGGGCCGGACTTAAGGTGCGAGCCGCGGCCCCCACCCTTCCATTTGGCGCTGATGCGGCTTGGATTCTGAGCGAGGAGCGGGGCCGGGCGTCAGAGTCAAAGCCACGGCCCGCTCCCCTCCTTCTGTCTCTTCTGAGACTGGTGCCGCGGCCGCACATGGCTGCGGTGCCAGCCTTTTTGCATTGTCATGGCGGAGGGGAGCTTCTCCCCTCACGCTTTCACTCTTGGGGGCGGGGCCGGGCTTTCCAGCGCTGTGGCCCGCCCCTGTGTCACAGGCACCGCTGAGGTGCTTTTCTCTGTGCCTGTTTCCTCAGAAGGGGCGGAGCTTGGCGCTTCGCGCTCTGCGCGCTGGCCACGCCCCCCTTCTCTCCCCCTTCTCTCCTCAGAGCTGCTCTTTACCTCACAGAGAGAGGAAGCTGTCTTCAGGACCACAGTGAGTGGCCCGGTTGGCCCCCCCTCTGTCCCATCACCTATAATTATATATTTTTATGTCATATATATATATATATATTTTATACTCCGCTTTTCTTATTAGCCTTTTTTATTATGTCTTTCAGATATAACCTACAGTGGTGTAAGGGGGTTTCTCCCGGTCCTAGGGTCCCTGGGTTCTTAATTGGCTTATTGCAAATCCTACCACTTGGGACATTAAAGGGGCATCCCGGGTTGCTTATATGCGTAGTTTCCTCGGTCATTGCGACCAACTATAAGTTCACCTTATGGAGGCATCCCCGGATACTGGGCTCGGGCTCCCCTCGGGGCAATCCCGGAAGTGTATGGGGTGTGGGGCATCCCTTACTGGCGATGATGTATTTCTGTGTATACCATGCGCACAGCAGACTATTACGCGGCAGTCTGGTTCAGCGCCACCGGTCTCTCCTCCCCACCCCCCTCCCAGTTTGATCCGTGCCCAGTCTGACGTTGTCATGGGCGGGCAGTTGCAATCGGAGATGTGTGCCCGATTGGCTAATCTTGAAAAATTCTTCTCCAGCACGGTCACCAGAAAGGCTCCGGCTAAGAGAAAGCACTTGTCGCCGTCTTCACCGGCGGCCGACTTGGATGATGTTGATAATCTGGACTGGTCTGATTACTCCCAACTTGAGGAAGGGGAGGTATATGAAGAATCAGATAATTCAGACGATCAGCAGTTTGTGGGTGCTGATACCGAGCGGGGCTTGGGGAGGTCTTCGGATACTCCTAATGTTCTGGCTCAGATGTTTGAGGTTTTGGCTATTTCTCCTCCTGAGGTGGTTCCACAGCAAAAGGGGGAATTTTTCGAAGAATCCAGGCCGTGCTTGGAATTTCCTAACCAAAAGCATTTTGATGGGATTATTGCTAAGGAATGGGAGAGGCCTGCCCGGCTCCCAGGTGTCCCTCAGGGTTGGGACAAAAAATATCCCTTTCCATTGGATACGGTTAAGCGTTGGGCGTCCCCTCCCGAGGTGGATGCACCGATTCTGGGTTTATCCAACACTACTGTTTTAAATTCTCCTGATTGCTCCACGCTTAAAGATGGTGAGGATAAACTCATTGACCAAATGGCTTGTCATGGTTTTGCCAGTGTTGGGTCAGCCATGAGGCCGGTTTGTGCTTCAGCGCTGCTGGTGGTGGCTACCAGGTCGGTGGTCAGGGACCTGTTGACTTCTTCCGGGTTAGATCCGGATAGTGACGAGTTCCTTGGCCTTAAAAGGTGTGATTTGTTTTTGTCATTTGTACTAGCCGCCTTGGATGACACTGTGACAGACGCTCTGTCTTTTGGACTTTACACAGGTTCATTACTTTCCTTTTCTTAAGCATGTACAGACTGCCATTGTGTTGATTGATTACGTTATTCATTGTTCTGACTGCCATTGTATTGATTGATTACGTCACAGACAATGGCATTGTTCTGATTGAGTGTATTACAGACGTCTATTGTTTTGCTGATTGCGTCACCGGCAGAGTTGAGGGATTGTGTGCCCTGCTCCCATTGGTCTGTGTATTTGTCATGAGGTCCACGGGGGAGGTCCCCTTGCATGGAGCCTTGCATATAAGGCACAGTGTGGCACTAATAAAGTACACTTCACCTTCACCCTCAATACTGAGTTCTGTCTCTTATTGGGGGAAACGCTATATTACAATTCACTAGCCCTTGTAAGGGCTGTTCCTGTTTCCTCACGGACGACTCTGGAATTCCAGCAGCACCTCTTACGATTGGGAAAAGGACGTCTCGGGCGGTGAAGCCCTCCGGCGATAAGGGTTATCGCTACAGACACATTGATGATGTGTGGCAGAACGTCGGCTCTATTGGTGACTATTCAGCGTTCGGTTTGGTTGCGCCAGTGGGTGGCTGATTTTGTGTCTAAAAAGTCGCTGACCGCTCTTCCCTTTGTGGGATTACGGCTCTTTGGTGAGAAGTTGGATTCAGTTGCCAAGGGTGGTAAGTTACCTCAACGCAAAAACCAGCGTCATCCCTTTCGGGGGGCGGGTTCCTTTGCTCCTTCCTTTCGCGGGGCTAGAGCTGGCAGAGGAATTGTTTTCCCCGCAGCCAGAGGAGATTCCTGGAACAGGGGCAGAGGACGTGCCCGCCCAGGATACAGCTGGGGCTCTAAGCCCAAACCCGCTGCCAAGCCAGCTCAGCAATGAGGGGGCGCCCTCACCCATGTGGGTGGGGGGACGGCTGCAACACTTCTCCCAGGTCTGGGACCGGGAGGTCTCGGACAGATGGATCCGGCAAGTGGTGACTTCCGGCTACAAGCTGGAGTTCGAGCTCCGGCCCCCTCCCAGATTCCTCAGGTCTTGGGTGCCTTTGGACCTTCTGGCCGCGCAGGAGCTCCAGGCGGCAGTAAAGAGTCTGTTGGATATGGCAGTTATTTGCCCAGTGCCCCCTTCAGACAGGGGTCGGGGCTTTTATTCCAATCTGTTCACGGTGCCCAAGAAGGACGGCTTGGTTCGACCCATTCTGGACCTAAAGATCCTCAACAGGTTCGTCCGTCCGTGGAAATTTCGCATGGAAATGCTGCGTTCAGCTATCCATTCTCTTCGGCAGGGGGACTTTCTGACGTCCGTAGACATCAAGGACGTCTATCTGCATGTGCCGATTTTTCCAGCGCACCAGAGATTTCTCAGGTTCGTGGTGGAGGATCAGCATTTTCAGTTTGTGGCACTTCCTTTCGGTCTTACCTCGGCTACAAGGGTTTTCACCAAGGTGCTGGCCGGGGTGATGGCTCTCCTCAGAGCCCAGGGTATTCGCATTGTCCCTTATCTGGACGACCTTCTCATTATGGCATCTTCCTTCAGCCAAGCGGTATTGGACACCAGAACTGTGGTGTCCACTCTGGAGAGATTCGGGTGGGTGATCAACTACCCCAAGTCCTCCCTTTCTCCGTCCAGGTTAGTGTCTTTTCTGGGAATGTCCCTGGGTACTTCCCAGGCCAGGGTGTTTCTCCTCAGTCCAAGGTTCTCTTGATTCAGGAGTTGGTTCGACTCCTCCTGTCTATCCCTCGTCCGGCCATCAGACTGGGGATGATGCTGGTGGGATTGATGGTAGCCTCCTTCGAAGCGGTTCCCTTTGCTCAGTTCCACACAAGGACACTCCAGCTCCATCTGTTGGCGGCCTGGGATGGGTCGCCACTGTCGTTGGATCAGTCCTTCCTGATGACCCCCCGAATTCGGTGCTCCCTTCAGTGGTGGCTGGATCCAATCAATCTGTCGAGGGGCAGATCCTTTCTGGCCCCTTGTTGGGAGACGGTCACCACGGATGCCAGTCTATCAGGATGGGGGGGTTCTGGAAGGATCGTCAGTCTCAGGGTCTGTGGGGGCCTCAGGAGGCTCACGAGTCCATCAATGTTCTGGAATTGAGGGCCATCAGGATTGTTCTGTTTCGCTTGACTCATCAGTTGCAAGGATTGCCGGTTCAAGTCCGGTCGGACAATCGGACGGCGGTCGCCTACATCAATCACCAGGGAGGGACTCGCAGCAGGAGTGCCCTCAAGGAAGTATCTATGATTCTGGCCTGGGCGGAGACCCACGTCCCGTGCATTTCAGCAGTTTACATTCCGGGAGCGGAGAACACGGAGGCGGACTCTCTGAGCAGGTTCTCAGCTCGCCGGGGGAAATGGTCTCTCAGTGTTTCGCTTGATTTGTCTCAGGTGGGGGTCCCCGGTGGTGGACCTCTTTGCCTCTCGTCACAATCACAAACTTCCGACATTTGTGTCTCTCTCACGGGATCCACTGGCTCTGGCAGTGGATGCCATGTCTCTGAACTGGAGAGATCTGGGGTTTCTGTATCTGTTCCCTCCGTTTCCCTTGGTGGCCAGAGTGGTGCGCAAGCTGGCCCTGGAGGGCGCATCAGCAATTCTGGTGGCTCCAAGGTGGCCAAGACAGGTTTGGTTCGCAGATGTGGTAAGGTTAGCAGAGGATCAGTTCGTTCTGCCCCTGCTGCCGGATCTGCTCACACAGGGTCAACTACGTTATCCCAATTTACCAACGCCGGCTCTGACGGCGTGGCTGCTGAAACCTCCTTGAAGGAGGAAGGTCTTTCCGATGCTGTGATTCGAACTCTCATTAGTGCTAGGAAGCGGTCTTCCTCTACTATAGGACTTGGAGGTCTTATATTGATTGGTGTGAGATCAGGGTGTTGCCTTGTAGGGAATTTTCCATCTCCAGAATCCTGGAGTTTCTTCAACATGGTCTGGACCTGGGGCTCCAGCTTAGTACTCTGAAGGTGCAGGTTTCTGCCTTGGCGGTGTTCTTTCAAAGGTCATTTGCCCTACATCCTTTGGTTAAGACCTTTTTCCAGGGAGTCACGCACGTGCGGCCTCCTAGAAAACCTTTGCTCCCTGTTTGGGATTTGAATTTGGTTCTTTCTGCTCTTTAGGATTCTCCTTTTGAGCCCTTGAATGATATTGCCTTGTCTTCACTTACGCAGAAGGTGGCCTTTTTGGTAGCCATCACTTCGGTTAGGCGTGTCTCTGAGTTGGCGGCTTTGTCCATTCAAGCCCCGTACTTTGAGGGGCATCAGGACAAGGTGGTTTTTCGTTTCAAGTCCGATTTCCTTCCTAAGGTTGTTTCTGCCTTTCACCTAAACCAAGACATTGTTCTGCCCTCTCTGTGTCCTAATCCCAGCAATGAAAAGGAGAGAGCCCGGCATTCTTTGGATGTGGTTCGTGTTGTGTGCCCTCCGGGCCCCGAAAAGGCTTGGCGCCTGCCAAGTCTTCCATTAGTAAATGGATCCGTCAGACCATTGTTGGGGCCTATTCTGCCAAGGGGAAGGTACCCCCTTTTCGTGTTACCGCTCATTCTACTCGTGCGGTTGGGGCGTCCTGGGCTTTTCAGCACCAGGTCTCTGTTGAGCAAGTTTGTAAGGCTGCTACTTGGTCTTCTGTTCACACTTTTTCCAAGTTTTACAAGGTTGATGTTCGGGCCTCAGCGGATGCTGTGTTTGGCCGCAAAGTTCTGCAAGTTGCAGTGGTTTAAGTTGTGCCTTGTTGCCTTGTTTTGGATCCCCACCCTTTATGGACACTGCTGTTGGATGTCCCACACGTTATGAATTTCTTGAAGCGGGGTGTGTGACATACTTAGAATAATACCATTTTGTGAATACTCACCTGTAAAATGGGTATTATAAGTATGTCACACACCCCGCTTCACCCTGCCCTTTTGTATTCTGGATCCTTTATATGGTGAACTTTGCGTTGTTATGATTTGTGTTGAGCTCTTCCTGGTCCCTTACCTTACTGCTGTTCTTATACTGGGTAATGAGTGGGAGGTCCCAGGTATTTATGGACCGGGAGGGGCTCTCTTTTTTCCTGGCATCTCTGCATATCGCCCTCTACAGGTCAGTATTAGCCACACGTTATGAATTTCTTGAAGCGGGGTGTGTGACATACTTATAATACCCATTTTACAGGTGAGTATTCACAAAATGGTATTTTTGTGGCTGATTCTGGGTGTTTAACCTATTGGGGCAACCCAAATCTAGATGCTCTAGGGATGACACAAGAGAGTTTTGGTTCACTTTAAATATCTGTGCAGTCATCCCATTTCACTAGCCAGAAGTCGAAAGTCATAAGCTGTAATGACTCATCATTGCTCTGCTCAGAGTAGAGAGCTCCTAGAAGCATTGTTTCACCTGCTTAAATGCTCTGCAGCTGCTGCCCCATAGAGATACACAATTACATAGCTTCCCACACACACAATATGCCCCACTTTCGGCAGAGAGCAGGGGCGGACTGGGGTTAAAAAATGGCCCAGGACTTTTCTGGTCACACCAGCCTTTCTGCACTGTGTCCAGCCCGGTATCCATGCACCCCCCCCCCCCATAACTGAGAGTGTGCAGAAACCCCTCACCTCAGAGGCTAAGGGGCAGAACCCCCCATAATAGGTTTTGAGCAGAGGCAGACTGGGGCCAAAAGTTGTCCGGGGACATTACCTGCCCTGATGTACTGGGCACAGTGGAGCCCGATGAAGTGAAAACGCGCAGCACCGTGCATTTTGGCAGACATGTTGGCCTTGATTCACAAAGAGTTGAAAAAATCTCTCATGGTAGTAAAAAATTCAGTTCATGAGAACAAAGCCTGAGAATTTCACTGTTAGTGAATCACCGGATAGGAAAACAATGAAAGTCAATGGTACTTTTTTACTCTTGAAAAAGGTATTGAACTTTTTATCCCTTTTTACCTGTAGTAAAAAGTGCCATTGACTTTCATTGTCTTCCTATCTGGTGATTCACTAACAGTGACATTCTCAGGCTTTTTTCTAATGAATTGAATTTTTTACTACCATCAGTTATTTTCTACCCTTTGTGAATCAAGGCTGTTGTCTGAGACACACACACACACACACGTCAAAATAAGCTGCATCCTACCATGTGTTGCTAAGCTGTGCTCTTCTGCTGAACTGCAGCACATGCACTTGTCACAGGAATATAGCACTCAGGGGCATAACTTAAGGGGGTTCAGGGGGTGCGACCACACCAGGGCTCAGAAAGTCAGAGGGGGCCCATCATTATTGCTCATCCACCTTATTGCTCATATTTGTGCTCATTTGGCATCATTTAGAGAAAGGAAGCATCATTTGTATCTGTTGTTTCAGTCTAGCTGTCTATCTGCATCCAATTGAGTTAAAAGATTATTGTATGAGCCTTGTATTAGAACTCTCTGTAGATCCCAAAATAATGTGCATAGAAAAGGTCCCCCCAAAACCAGCACACCCCATCCCAGACATGAATATGCAGAGCAAATATAGATTCCCCCTGCAGACCAGTGTCAGCAGACCCCCAGATCCAGTAAATAAAGAGGACCTTCAGTCATAAATGACTTGAGGCACAGTACAATAACTTCAACCAGTACTGGTGTCTGTTCCTCTCCAGTTGGGGGCATCCCGATTTGAAATGCCCTGTTGTGTGACACCCCCAGTTTCTTACCCAACCAACAGTCACATGACACATGTGCAGGCTCTCCACCAATCAACATGGTTGTGCCATCATTGATGTTTTCTAAGCAGTGTGGTTTAGGAAGCACGAATGAAGATACATCAGCAGTGCACTGGCAGAAGAGCTTGTGTATGTGCCATGAGACTGCAGTTCAGATAATTACGGGCGACCCCGGGGGTTTCATGTGGTGGGGCATCCCAAATCAGAAACAGACACCAGGGCTGGCTGACATTACTCTTTAAAGTTGTGCATGAGTAGAGGACAGGATGCTAAATGAATGGGGTCTGCCTGATATAAGAGTGAGAAACAAAACCCAAGATAGTGAGAAACCTGATTCCTCTACAATCCACCCTCACTCCATATGTGTGCTGCGGTGAGGGGACAGGGAGGGAAATAGAATTCTGGCCACTTCAACTTTCTAACAAGGGGGCTGTAAAATGAAAAGCATCCAGCCACCCCTCTGTGTGTACAGGCCAGAGAGGAGGGGGCGCGTTCCTGTGGGTAGCGCAGCGTGAGCAGTAAAAAAAAAAAGCCATTACACTCACATGCTGCCGGCTTCTGTTCTGTCCTCCGCGCTCTGAAACCACCTGGTGTCACGTGACAGATCGCGTGATGTCTGGCAGATCGAGTGATCGAGTGAGTCTGGCAGCATGAAAATGATCACAGATCACCTGACTGCTCGCCCTCTGGGGGGGGACAGTGTACCACCACCCCACACATCATACACGGGGGGCGGGGGGTCTTTATTAACATCCCCCAAAGTAACAGAAAGGCTTTAAAGCGGCCGGTGCTTTTTGTCATGTGGACTGGTCGGCCCAACTCTCTTCCTCGCAGCGTGTGCTGGCAAATGACAAAGTGTGGGGTAGGTGCGGCCCACTGGGAAAAGTCCCGGTTTGCCCACCCCTGGGTGTGTGTGTGTGTGTGTGTATATATATATATATATATATATATATATATATATATATATATATATATATATATATATAGCATGACAGAGATGTGGCCCTGAGGCATATATCTCTCCGTTTGAGGTGAGATGTTTAGCACAAAATTCTAAAGCTTACCTGCTGACAGCCTGCTTTGTGCGAAGAGACTATGGGGGTCATGCCAAATATTTGGTGAAACAAGGTACACTGTGAGTGTATCTGAATTGCAAGCTGCATCTAGGTAACGTTTTTCCCAAAAAATTACCTGTACCAGCAACAGAGCTTTTTTTTCCAGATGAGGTACATCATGAGGTAAGAATCATAAGGAAGCTGCCAGCTCAGCTGCAGCGTGTCCATGTGCTGGCAACCTCCCCGTATGTATATCAGTGCTCTCAGATGCGTAGCAAGATGGCTGCTCCCATGCAGTCCAGGAGCACAACTGTAAATGTATTCCATAACTTCTGCATGCAGTTAAGCCGTCTCAAACAGCATAGGCCACTGATCATGGTGAGGGGCTAGAGGAGCATTTTAATAAAACATTATATGACTGGAGGTCTGCTTTAACTCCCTAGTAATAGGTCATGTCCGATCTGCCAGCATCCTTTCACTTTATGTAGGGTGCTACTTTCGGACATCTAAGTGAGGTCTGAATTAACACACCTGCGCCTCCATCCTCACAGGACCACTGTGGCTTGCTTATACTAGAAGTGCCAAAAGACGGGGGCGTTCATATAAGCACATTTGAAACGTGGTCGTAGAATAATAAAATGGAAAAGAAGGGGCGAACATTGAAAATCTTCTACAGTGCTCTGCATGAAATGGAGGAGAGACACATGGGTCAGGCTTCAGGTGAGCTCTTTGCTGTTTTATTAATGCCATTGTCTAGACTGCCCCTTTAATTAAATTCATTTTACTGTTATTTCTTGCGAACAACAAAAGGCAGAGGAGCTGTAAGCCCAGGAAATTGATAAAATTAGCCCATATGCCATATGACTACTGGCAACACCCCAATTTAACTCCAATGTGATCAAGATAAATAAAAAAAAAGTTCCCTGTGGCGAATGTATATTATTTCTCTGATCTCACAAGTAACTCCATACAGCACGTTTCTTTTATTTAATTTTTTTTCTTAATACAAGATTAGCAAGGTGCTATTAAAAAAAATCCTTATGCCCCTTTCTCCAAAGCAGTAAAACCAGGGGAGACAAGCAAGGGTACATAATACAAAGAAAGTGAACCGCCTCCTCAATTTTATAGTCACCATAGCAACAGTGCAATTCTGAGCCCTACTAAATTTATAAATATTTATAGTCCTCTGATTTTAAAAGGTTATCGTCATGATTACACCTATTATGTCATTTCATAGAAACAAGCCCACCAGCATACAGCCCAGGAGGCAGCAAATCGTTTGTTCTTTACAGCAGTTTCTTTCCAGAATGGCCAACGGAAATGATTAATAGAAAACAAATACAGGGAATTAAAGGGGTTGGCCGATAACAATGCTGTAGGAACATAGGGGGAAATCTGCCACAGGTGACTTGCCAGCCCCCGAGGCTTGTGAACTCCTATAGGGGTCTCATGGATCCCTTAACAGTTCACAAAGGGTTAACTGTAAAAAAAAAAAAAAAAAAAAAAAAAAACCACACCATTAACAAAAATGACATTTATTAAAAAATAATGTTTACTCCCCTCCAATCGTCAGCTCTTCTGTCCCTTGCCAATCTTGATGACAGATGCAGTGATCACTGGAAGGGGGTGGGGAGGTAAGGGATCAAAGGATTCCCTGCCCCTTCACCCCTCTCTCCAGTGATCACTGCATCTGACAGACTATCATGCCAGGAGCGGGGTGACATCATCATTCCCACCCCAAAGGGGCGGGGATAGTGGCGACAATGGCGGCAACAGCAGAAGCAGGGGGAGAGGGCCTGTCAGGCCTGTCAAGAAGAGACCTGGCTGAATTGATCGAGGGGCCAGGTGAGCACCTTTACTTTTTGGGCCGCTAGCAGGGGGGAATGCCAGGTACAGAACATTTCCATAGCTGGTGTTAGAAGGGTTAAAGGGAAAATCTGATTTTGTGGACTTTTCCCTAGACCTTAGATCAGAGTGGTGGCAGAGAGCCCAACGCTACTTTACTTTACACCTGCTTCTGTACCGATGATCAGGAAGGAACCAGGTTGTGGGGAAATCGGCTGGATGTCTCTTTAGGCCCATTTTAAAGGGAAAATCTGATTTTGTGGACTTTGCTCTAGACCCCTGCCACTCACTGTTCTGCAACCTTGGTATGTGATGCATTTGTTTTTGTTTTTTTTCTCTAGTTTTTTAAGTAGAAACCCAGGCAAACCACGAACTGTCACATACTACAACCACCACCACCTCTTGTAAACATCAGGTTGCTCCTTCCAAGATGCTGATTCAAATCAAGTAGGAAGGACATTTCTCTCCCGCCTTCGACAGAGGGGCGTGGCCAAGAAAAATACAGTTTTGTGAGTACTCACCTAGAAACGAGCACAGCAATCGCGCCAAAGAAGGGGGCGGGGCTACCGTGGCCGCGCCAAGAGCCCGGCCCCTTCCCGAACGCAGCCTGAGGGGGAGAAGCTCCCCCAGGTTGCCACTACGCCAGTAAAGGCAGTCTATCACTCAGACACACACAGTAAAAACACACTAACCACACAGGGACATAAGCTGGGAAAACAAAATAACGGCCAGGCAACCCCCCCCCCCCCCCCTGGGGGGAATAAGGGACCCAGAAGGGGGGAACCCTGCCAGAAGCCAGCCTTAAGCCTAAAGGGATGGGGCATCCCACACCAGGATCACCAAGAAACCCGGATAACCGCCTACCCCATAGTGAGGTCTCACAGTGGAGCAGTGCTCCTACTGCACCCGTAGGGTGCTCCTACCTTCACCAGGACCCGCAGCCTAAGCTGGGAGGCTCAATATAGGGCAATTTAGAAGGGTCCTGGCAGTAATAGGGACAATAGAAGGCCGGCGCGAGCCCGGCTTACCTGTAAGTAAAGAAGTCTTCATCTTCTGTCTTATCGCCTTCTCTGCAGAGAAGAAAACTGGGGAATTGGTGGGAGGTCCCAGGTATATATGGACCGGGAGGGGCTTTCTTTTTTGCATATTCATCTCTGCAGAAGTTCGCCCTCTACTGGAGATTACCCAGATGTCATGAAGACCGAAGTGGAGTGTATGGCACACTTAGAATAAGAAGGTGGATCTTTTATCTTTGACAAAGCCAAGTATTCAGGCAGGGCTCTTGCCAGCACAGTCAAGTGAAAGCCAAGTGACAATGAAAGCTGCCACTGAGAGTATTATATGAGGAATTGATATAGTAACAGTTCTCTGTGGACTATATATAGTCCAGGTCAGGATGCATTTGTCCATATACTCACCTCTGAATTACCGAAGCACAAGCCAGGGCCTATGGCCGATGTGCGCACCTCAGCTGGCGTATCTGCATGGCTGGTGGCAGGTGCATGCAGTGGAGGAAAGTTGCCAGTGGGAGGCACCTGGAAAATAATTTCAATTCAGAACGCATTGCTGGGCATGAATAGGCACAGTGGCGAATTCTGATTGGAAGAGCGCTCAAGCCCATGTGGTTGGAGTGTAGATCGAGGTAAGCAACCAGGCAATCCCAGGGGTTTCACACAGGGGCATCCCAACTCTAGATGCTGTGTAAAGATGACCAAAGCCCAGGTGATTGAAGATCCTGGGTTTTAGTTTTGTCTGTTATCCTAATACACATTTTTTAGCAATAGTTAGCACAGAGCCAAAGTCTGATGAGTGACTGACTTGGGGTTTATGCTCAATAGTTATTTCACAAAATGCCACCAGAGGGAGATGCTATGAATCTTGGAACTTCATTTAGAACAGATCTGCCCACAGTAATTTGCTATAGGAGGGAGGCCTCCACCTGTAGATTTGGAACCACATGTTGCTAGAGCAGAACACCCTTGAAGGCACCTAGGTCTGGGACAGCTCCATGGATTGAGGTCAATACAGAGACAGGAAGGCATGCTGGCCAGCCTTTTTAGCTTCCAGCATCTAACATTTGAAGTGGCCCTGTAGCTGAGAATGAATGAAGGTCCACCTATATGCCTACCTGAAAAGAAAAATAACTTCCACAGCCAGAAAAGTGAATTATCCCTTGAGGTCCTTGGGTTTTTCCACATGGGGCTTCCAACACTTATCCCTTGATTTATCGGATACCATTCAATAGTAACCCAAATATAACTCACCGGGATGGCCCTCCCATGCCACTGGCACGTCCCACATGATGATAAACTGTATTGGTCACTAGCAGAGAAGGGCATGCAAGACCAATACCAAAGCATGGGCCTGGTATGGCCTCCCCCACCAATGGACCACCAAAAGGTATTTTGCATAAATTTTGGCTTTTTAGGAATTTAGAAACTGGCTTTAAACTCTTTGGCTGGGTAATAAGCTCATGTCGGGGAAACATTTTTGAAGCAGGTAGTTGGACATGCACACTGAATTGTCAAGTTTGATGCTTTTGTGTTTATTAAAGCAGACCCACACCCATTTCCTACCAAACGGGCGTGGGTCATCGAGATTGCTGGAGAAATGGGTGTGGGTTGCCCGCAAGGGAGAGGTCTACAGATGCAGCTAGTTGCAATGCTTGACATCTCATCCTGTGAAATTTCTTTATACATTTGCATTCTTAAATAACTTGTAATGTATTATTCCTACCACCAGATGGCACATGGATCTATGCTCGGTAGTAATGAACAGTGCATTTGGTCACCTGCACTGTATGGAAGGTTTTCTGTGCTGCCGCCACACCAGCAACCTTGATCTGTTCATTGAAGTTGCCTTGTTTTTGGCAATTACACCAAGTTTCAGTTTTATTTAGGCTTCAGTGCATAAGTGCAGCTGCAAATCTTGATGTTCAATTTAGTGACCCTTGACCCATTCAGATCACCAGTAATCACTCCTCGGTCCAACTGCTCATGTGCATAGACTTCAATCAGAGCAGTTTGCTGAATGACACAGGCACTGCAAACAGCTTTGATTGGACGAGAGCCCACTTGTGCTATTGGACAGGGGAGAGGTGAATGAATCGTGGAAATCTAGGGGGGTTTCACACAGCGGGGAATCCCAATTCCAGATGCCCCAGGGGAAGGCCATCTAATCTTTTAGATTCCAGGGCCAGTCACCCTGGGTTTAGTTCCGCTTTAAAGAGTCAATGCATATTCAAGGTTTAAAATTGGGTAGGTGTTCCTACCTCTCTCCCACAGCCATAGGTCTTCCGGCAACCAATGGGGTATGCTTGCCATGAGAACAATGTGCATATCAAGTCAGCGTATCTCATACGTCACTGGTGTGATCAGATTTAGGTAGTTCAGCAAATGTGCATAACAGAAGGGATGACTGCAGCCCTCAACTGTTATCAACTATATTTGGCAGCACATTTGGGGTAAAGGTTTGCTAAATGGTAATCACACAAAGTCACAGACTCTCAGCAGAAAAAGTTCCTTCTAGTCCCAATAGCCATAGGCCTAAGGGGGAACTACATAACACCCCCTTACCATAACAGCATGCAGATCTTACAAGACAGTAAACATGATGGTGTCTGTGTAAGTTACTTGAGAACCCAACTGCAAAATGAGTCCAAGGTTAGATCATAATATTTAAAGTGGACCAAAACCCACACTGGAGTCTATGAGACTCCAGGGCAAGCACACTCTGTGCCCTGCTGTCCGAAGTCCCCAGGTTGCCCAAAAACGTATCTTCATTCCTGGTTCAATGGGGCATGTGCGAGCAGCGACCGCATCTCCACTGTCCCATTAGCAGGAAATGTGCCCACGCCAGGCATTTGTGAATGGACCAAAACCGAGGATAGTCAATCCTGTGTTTTGGTCCACTTTAAAGGCAAATATACTATCAGCCTCTTGATTTCTTCCTTACGGCAAACATATTGGCAATTTAAAGTGGACTAAATGATTCCCTCTCTTTGGGGCACGGAGACGCTTCTCTGTGAACCCCCCCCCCATCCCCAGTCACTTGAAATCCTTACCTGTCTAAAGCGCCATGGCGCATGAGCACCAGGCTGTGACACTACTCGCATCTGCAGTAACTCAATGGCTGTGAGGTGATGACGCGCACCGCCAATGTGGGCAGTTGGTATTCCATTCAGCTTCTCATGAATATGCGTGGCCAGAGAAGCGGATTGGACGAGGGGCCGTGCATGCGTCATTTGGCCGATGAGAGGTGGGTTTACTGGGTGAACGGCAGGGTTTCAAACGGCAAGGCACCCCAAAGCGGGGTGTCCCAAACCAAAACACAGATAGTGAAAATCCTGGGTTTTGGTCCACTGTAAATGCCATGGATACGTTTTGTGTCTTTAAAGAACAAGAAATACTGCCTTAACAAATGCAAAATGTATGGTAAATCCATAAAATACCTTTACATTACAAATGTATTAAATACTTCATGATACAAATGCATGATGGTCCTTGGGGAGTGGAGGTTTTATTCATAGGGCGGTCCAACATTTCATCTTAGCTTTACTGTCTAGAAATGGTGCTCCATGTACATACAGATAAATAATGTGGGTATATAAAAAGAACATAAACAGGGTTGTCATATATAACCACAATTGAAAGACACAGCAGTAATAATACATAGTTGGATCCAGACTCCTTTATTAACACATGAGCACAGTCTGTACAGTGTTGTGCTTTCAGAACAGTACTAAACATGAAGAAGGAAAGGAAGCTTTTTGTGGCAGGCAATGAAATGATGAGGGCACAAAGAGTCAAAGAGATGGGCAACAGAATATTAAAATTAAAAAAAAAAAAAAAAAAAGTTTGCACAACTTCCCACCTCCTCCACCAATCTACCAGCAGGAGCTTAAGATCCAAGAACAAGGCATGTCACCCCCACATTCAGGGAATAAATAGGAGAACAGAGCAAATGAATATTATGAAGGGGTGTGCTACAGAGGAAAATATGCCCCCTGCCCTGTGGGGCCACGCAGGGGTACTTAGGATTAATTATTGCCATAAGTTTCTATTTTGTTTCCTCAAAAAGCTGTGGGAACAAGTTACAAAGATAAAACTACAACAAGAAATCCTCTCTTCATCCTCCATTTCAAACGCAAAAAAAAAAAGGCAGTCGGCACAGGCTTGTCAAAAAAATACTATATATATATTAAAAAAAATCCAGCCAACAACACTGATGAAGCCAGGCATTAGGCTGCGGCTCCTGGCTCTGATACACATGTTCTGCTCAATCCACAGGGGGGGCAAACCCTGTGTATCTTCAAACAAAGCAGAGAGATGCCATCAAGTCTGGCATGTTAGAATATATAGAAAAGAATAATGGAAAAGTAGGGGAGTAAATGACAGCCTGTCTTCCACCCCCCAAATTCTCAAATAATGGCAAAGTGTGAGGAGAAGCAGGCAGGGTCTTACTAGCATGGCTCCAGCAGTGACAGAAGTCTCAGCCATTACTACAATACTTTGCTGTTAAACGGCTGTATCACATACTGTTTCTCAATCGTGTTCTGGACACACTTGATAAGACAAAGTTTACTAAGCACTTTCACCAAAGCCACCTCCTTCTTCATCGTCTTCTTCTTCCATCACAGGGTCAGAGTCCCAACATGTTATGTCAATTTCTGAAAAAAAGAAAAAAAAATGAAACTACTGAAGCCTGACCCTTAGCATGAAATACCGAGTCTCTATTTCATGTTCTAGTTAATGATGATTAAGTCAATTTTAAGCCACATTAGAAAAGGGCAGATCGGGAATGTCGGTTTAAATCTGCCAGGGGTCTGTATGCCATGCGGTCACACATCGATAAGTCCATGATATGCGATTGCCATTCATTTGCCTGGATTAATAACTTAATAATTGGAGGTCTCCCCGCAATAATAGCATTCTCACTGGACATTTCATCACCAGCCCACATCCAGGATCCCTGCACTGCTTGCTATATTTACCATCTTCCATGTGATTCACCAGCCGGCAGCTGCACAGTGATCTGCACAACTATCAAACCAATAATGATGATAAACTTTATTCCATAAGAAAATTAAAAAGTATGGTCAGCTATGAGACTGGTAAGATTATCAATAATTGATAGTATAGTTGCCCAGTTACAAATAACAAATGGGCTCAGCACACCTGACCCTGGGAAGTGGCATGGTAGCCAAGGCCTCAGGGGGTGCCGCCTTGTTTGGAGTGTGCTCTGGGCTGGTGATATAGTCATTACAATGTAACCTTTTTGTTATGTTCTCTGTGATTTATTTATTGGATTTAACTATGCTTTGGGCTTTTAAAATCTGGGATACTGTTGAACTCTGTTCATTGGTTATTTGTAACTGGGCAACTATACTAGCTTTTATTGGTAATCTTACCAGTCTCATAGCACCCCATACCTTTTAATTGTCTCGTGTCAATTTATGTAAAACTGTGGAGTTTTTTATTATTGATTGATACCTGGTTGTGCAGCCATTTGTGTGTAGTTTATGTTTGTCTTTGGCAGGCACACCAGTGAAATTGTATTGGGCAGTGCAACAGCAACACAGAGATCATCTGCACAGTTGCTTTTCAATTAGGATTGGCTGGTCGCAGTCACGTGGGTGTCAAGGAACGTGAGAAAGATAAGTAGCAGATTTGGTGACACAGGTTGCAGGGTAGTGCATTCCAAAGGCGGATGTCCCTGTGCTAATAAAAGCAAAGGGGCCTCATTCAATTGGAGCCCTCTTTAACTAAAAAAGGGGTTGGCTAGATTATTATGCTAGAAGCAACAAGCACTATTAAAGTGCTTGCTGGTGGCAATAACCGTGAAAATGTAAACATAGTGCTTTTTTAAGGGATCTAGCTGTCACTTCTTCTTTATTCCCTTGTATGTCAACAAATGGCAATGAATTATATGACTGCCGGCAACTACTCAGGTTTGCATGTGCAAGACCACTCTGCCATACCGAGTGGTCATTGGCAGTCATGTGATTGGCAACCATACGTGAATGAGGAAAAGATAAGCTTATAGGGCTGCTTTAAGACACCTTAACTCTAAAAGGTAGCCATCAGGGTGCCCCCCCCTCTTCCAACCCTAAGCATCCAGATTTAGCAGACAGGCTTCCCAAATTCGGATGCCCTGGTGTTAAAGGATGACTTTAGGGACTGCAGCGATCTTGACTGGTCAATGTCACATGCAGAAATATCTTCCTCCATTCAGCCACATAGGGTCTCTTTGCTTACAGATGGAGTAGGATGTCTGCTCCACCAGTTGGCCCTGTGCTGGACGTAATTACAGGGGTACAGAGGTAGAGGTGAAATTTGGACCCCATCATCATTGTTGCTTTATAGCCTTCTTTATCAGATTTGTGCTGATATATACTTGCATCCAATAATACAATGTTTTGTGTTTAGTTGTCTTGTAGCCAATTCATTTGCACATGTGTGTCTAAGGAACTAAATGGAATAGAAACATAAGTTACTGTGAGCTACCCTAGAGCCCCATTTAATGTCTCCACTGGCCTGGTCACATTTAGTTGCACTTTTGGCTATAGGGGTCCCTTGAATCTCTAGAGGACACACTGGACTATGAAGTGGTGCTGCCAGGGCAGTTGGGCATATACAGTATGAACACATAACCAATTGGAGATTTGAGCAAGAGAACAAGTAAAAAGGGACATGCTAAAGAAGCACATATGAATAAAGTGACACATTTTCCAGACTTTCCTAACACAGAACAATATTTCATTTACTATGGTATTCATCAGATGGGTGCCATAAGTATGAGAATGCAATCCTAATAACTACAGGCAGCCCCATTCATCCCTAGAACAGTCAGGACATGTGGTTGAGACAAAGCAAAGAAAAAAGTCAGCTCCACCTTATAATAGTATTCTCCTGCCCAGGGTATTGGGAAAATCGGCACGGCTAAGAGCGCTCAACTCCAATTATCCAGCCAGAAGTTCCCATAAAATCAGCAAAAACGTTATTCCAAAAATCGTTAAAAATCACATGAAAGGCAATTCCCAGTAAAAGATCAAACACGTCAACATGTTTCAGACCGCGAGGGGTCCTTAATCATGATTAAGGACCCCTCGCTTTTCGAAACACTTTGACGTGTTTGATCTTTTATTAGGACGTGTGGTTGAGCCCAATTTGTTTACACCACACCTATCCTGGCTCATCAAGCAGCAATCATGGGCCTTTCTGGAATCTGCAGGTTTATGAGCAGCTGTAAAAAGAACAATGTAGTATTACCTGGTGGCTTGTTGTAAAAAACTGGTGGTGTCGCTTTTGCCGACACATCATCTGTCTGAGCAAAATCTTCATCTTGAGACTGACTGAAATATCCCTCACTTGCCTAGAGAGAAAAAAAAAACAGACACATCAGACAGAAGTAATGATGCTACATTTTCATTATGTCAGTAACCATTGTATTATCAATTACACATGCTACATAAATGAAACCATAAGCAAGGCCTGGATTCTAGGCAGGCCCTTTGCCTTCTGGAAACCGAACAGTCATTCCCATGTTTATCAATGGATGCCATTTAGTTCCTGAATTATTACACACAGTCTTGAAATATTGTGACCAAATACAGGTCACAAGGGGTCACTACTTGGGTTGCCCCCTGGCCGGTATTTTATTTTTTTTAATTTACTGGCCATTCGCCTGGCGGTGTCGGTATTTGTTTTCTTACTGATAATTGAGGAAGGGAAAAGTATATTCACAATTACCAGCAAAAAAAAAAAAAAAAAAAACTAGCACCACCAGACCATAAATAAAAAAAAATAAATAAAAATCAGGTGGCAACCCTAGTCACTACTAATGTTCACTTGCGCTAAAAGGGTAAGACATGTTGGCTAGGTCATCCATATTTCAAACAGGTTCCCTCACTTAACACAACAATATCTGTTCTTCCAGAAAGGAGGAAAATTTAAGAAGAAAAGCAAACTTTGTGGGTGGATTCCTAAAAAAATGAGTATATTTTGCCCCCATGTACTTTTATGCTTTTGAACACACAGTGACGTGCTCAGAAACAATGACATTATATTATATATCTGCAGATCCTGAGGGCTTGCGCTGACAGGATTAAAATCACATCAGCATAGTTTGTCAATGCTCAGCCCCTCCAAGTCTATCAGAACAGGCTCAGGCTTATATTATTTTTACAGGATTATCACAAAACCAATTTCATTTTCAGTGAAAACAGACATGTTAGGCATTTTTTTCTTTCAGGCTTGGTAATACTTAGTTTGATCTCATTGTGTAAGGTAACAATGCGCCATGGAGCATCATATTTATTTTGTATTTAGCCTGTCAAATAGGAAACACCTTAGCAAGGCATTCAACGCCATTTGGTAAAGCAATCCATTAGACCAGTGTTTGCAAACCTTTTTTCATGAAGTACCACTTTCCATTTTCCAATTATCTCAAGTACCACCCAATGCATAATCCACAAGGGTGGAGGTTTGCTTTGAAGAGGAACAATACTGCATTGTATTTCACCTGCCTCAAAAGCGCAAGCTCTTCCGCTAGCAATGGCATCATCCAAAGAGGCAGCACACGTGTGGCTAGATAAACAAAGGCAAACTAATGGATGAGCAACAGCATGCAGCATCTTTGGATTCAAGCATTTATGGTGGGAGAGCTTACACTGCCAAGCGAGGTGGAGTAATAGAATGACCATTTTCTAATGACAGGTGCACCATTGGGGAGCAGGAAGGGGTTTCAACAACCAGCAGAGTTAGTCTATGCCACATAACCTTGCTTCCAGTACAGTGAGAGTCCTCTTTTAAGCAGACCTCCACTGGGAAGATCATGCTCATATAAATTAGCCCAATCACAATTTCCACAAGGGCTCGAACACCAGCCCACTCATCATAGGGTAGACCAGCCAGCAACAGACATTACAACTTCTGCAATCTCAAAAATGTCATTTCCATTCATCTATTATGTTAATTGTAAACTTTTATACAAGGCAGGTTCTGAAGCTTGATGTGGTCAGTTAGTCCTGTAACTTGTCTCAATGTACTCCCCACCCCAGGCAAGAAGCCCCAGCCTATATTATGCCTCTGCAATACCACACCATTATCTGCCCCTACAATACTAAGACACCATTATATCTGCCCCTACAATACTAAGACACCAGACCTCGAGTAAACTGCTGCAGGGGAGAGAAAGTGAGAAGGATGTATTTTATTTATATTCATACAGGTGCATCTCCACCACCTCCTACAGAGGGAGTGCATGTTGTAGTGAATGTGAGTGAGCGGCGCACATCAGTTACTATGAAAAACACAAGGGGTGGCGTCTCTTCCACCTATTTGCTTACATATGGTGGACAAATGCCTAGGGAATAATTGGGGTGCATGCACGAAGCAATACCTGATCTCAGAAATGCTGGGGAGCAAATGTGAATATTGGAATTTTTTTACCTTTAAAATCCTTTTATAAACTTACTTTTAAGTTCACTGAAAGTGGAGCAAAACCTATACCCTGGAATCTAAAAGTTTCAAGAACACAGGGTGGCTGCTAGCCCACCCCCCTGGGCATCCTATAGCAGGATGCCCCGCTGTATGAAACCCCTGGAACCGCCTGTATACTTACCTTTACCATCGGCTCCTGTGACACTGCAAACGACGAGTGCGGCACCCCCAGCTTCCTGGTAACTGTGTGCCCCCCATGTCCAGCGTCCAGGTCCTGAGTTTTACAAAATCAATCTGTAAGCTGATCATCTACAGTAATATATCCAAAAAGCAACTAGCTGCCGAGTCCCCCTACAGACATACCTCTGATTGTTAGAAAAAGCAAACTAGGATTTGGTATGTAGTATGAGTATATATCACCCCTATAACATGGTGCCCTATGGTCACCCCTATGACATTAACATTGTGGTTCTCTATTGGTGTGTAGGTATTATACTGTTCTTATCTATTAAAGTAAACATGTGAACGATTTGCTTACTCACAATTGCTGATCAGTTACAAGTTGGCTTTTTTAACTTTTGGAGGACAATGGCTACAAGCTACATTTTCCAAAAATGAAAAGCAGAATGTAGAACCTATGGTTGTTGAGTGGAGCAATGCAGTACTAAAGCAGACTTTATGTAGGCCTCACAGCTTGCCAGTGCGTGTACATGGCAAGTCAGCTGCAGACCAGACCAGGATGCAGCCGGGCACGCTTTGGGAGTTTATACAGGAAATTCTGGCATAATTTTTAATCCTTAATTAAAATCATGGCTGAAGGCAGAAATAATGTGACTCTAAATCATACCAAATGATTATTTGATTTCTAGGAGTTGGGCCAGCATTATGAAGCTACAAATAAAAATTTGGACCTTATGCAATTCTGATGAGACCGGATGAGTTGTGATCTGTTTTTTTTTAAGTTTAGACTAAAAGTCTACCATAAAATACATTTTGACCAGGTATCAAAAATATTCATTAAAAATAAATAAATATAGCACACCTGTGTTCCTTCTCTTTGTGAGGTCTCGCCATTTGTCAAAAGAGAGTCTGTGAGCTCTGGCTGGTGACAAGAGGCTTCCTGCAATGCATGCTGGTAGCTCAAAGTCATCTGGTGGGGACCCTCAATATGAATGATACTTTGGGGATCCTCCTCTGCCTCCATGTCACAGAATGTGGGTGGTGGTTGTGGGAGCTCCTCAAAGTTCAGAAGGTTGTCTTCAGGGACATGAGGACAGGCCTCGGTTTCTGTTTCAGAAGGCTTTTGTTCTGTTTGGATGTCCTCATTTGTAGTCATCAAGTTTCCATCTGTCCAGGTAGATTCCTGTGGCTCATCATTCTGCCACAGATCTAGTAGATTAGTAGACACTTGTGTTGCCACTGGATGATTATCTGTCATCAGATCAACCTCCCCTATTTCCATAACTGCTTCCTCTTCACTTCCTGTTAACTGAGGGGCATCGGGAAATCCTGCATCGTCATTATCATGTGTCTCCACGAAAACATCTTCTGTGAGTTCCTGTTGTTGTACCCATGAACCATCTTGAGCAGGCTGCTCTGAGCTCAGGGACTTATTCCACTCCTCGCCCAAACTGCTACGACGTTCTTTCTCAGGACTATGAGGGGGGCCTGCTTCTGAGGAGCTTCTCACCGCTGCAAGGGGGGGAGGATCATAGTCTGTCAGTGAAACAACCAATCCAGTTTAAAAGAAAAAATAATCAGAAAAGCTTAGCAAACAACTCTAAAGGTCAGCACCACCCATAATAAACAGTACACAGATTGTCTGTCTGATTTACATAATTCTACATAAATACTAAAGCTAGAGTATTCTCATTTAAAGAAGAACTTAAAGGAATCCAACAGTCTTGTTAAAACTGCTACCTGACACATACCTGTTCTCGGTCAGCCATTATCTACTTCTTTATAGTTTCTGCACTAAGACTTGGCCAGAGGTCATAAGAGATGAAAAATAAGTGGCCAACAAAAAGAGAAAAATATGGGGTGACCGATAACAGACTTGAAAGAGGGAGGTATGCATGGTGGAGGGGCACTGGCCGCTAAATAATGCAGCTTCCTGAGCTATGCGAGTGTGTAGCTGTTTCTTGCTCCCCCGTCAGAGAGCTCCAGCAGTCCGCAGGCTAGAGTTCTTGTGGGCTTGGGATTGCCAGGAAGGCTTGGGCCCACTTTAAACTCTAGTCGACAAGCAATGAAGTCGAGGGTGGAGGTGAGCAGGCAGTCCTTTTTTACTGGAGGACCACTATTTCTATCAATTGTAGGACTAAGGGCTTCATTTATGATGTGCATTTGTTAACAACCATTTTGTGGCTTTAGCGCCAGCCTTTCCATCTAATCTGGGGCAGTGCAGGTTACTACATTGGCGCTAGCAGCCAATGCATAGAATGCTACTAATTAGCTTTGATTGTTGCTCCAAGGTATTGGCCGCCCTGAGTCAGTGCCTGTTGGACCGCCGGCTACACTAAATTGCAGTTTTTCTGGCGCTCCCCAGCATATTTATGATTTTTTTTCCTCCTTCTGTATTATTCCATCACTGGTCAGTGTTTCATCATTACAGTTAGAAGAAATCACTGCTGGGGACAAAGGGGACAAACTTTACTTTGCATTTCAACTGCGTTTTAGTTGATGGTGTCCAAATTACACATTGTTAGGCAAAAGAAGTCATTAAAATCAATTTTAATAACCCAAATAAAAGTTTCAATTATTGACAAGTCCCAATGCAAGTTCTGTACAAATAAATGTGTTTAACATAATAAGCATTAAAGAGGACCAAAATCCACCCTGGAGTCTACGAGGCACACAGATAGGGGGTGCCCCACTATGTAAAGCCCCCCCCCCCCCCCCCCCAGGTCGCCCAAAAACTCACCTTTGTTCCCGGTCCAATGGAGCATGCGTGAGCAGGGGCCGCATTCTCACTATCCCCTTAGCAGGGAGCATGCCCGCGGCATGTATTTGTGAATGGGCAGCACGGGCACACTCCTGTGTAAAGGGTAGCGGGGATGCGGCCACCAGATCCACTTGTATTAGGTTAGCTCCTGGATGAAGGGGCTCGAGTGGATCCAAGAGCACTGAATGGACGAGTGGCCACACATGTGCCATAGGACCAGGAAGAGGTAAGTTTGTTCAGGCGACCTGCGGGGTTTCACACAGCGGGGCACCCCCGATCAGGCCAGTTTAAAGTGGACCAACACCCAGGATTTTGACTATCCTGGGTTTTGGTCCACTTCGGCGGGGCACCCCGATCGGGGGTGCCCCGCTGTGTGAAACCCCCCAGAAACCCCAAAAAACTCACCTCTCAACGCTCCCACGTGAACGCCGCAGCCAATCCCCGCCAACGTCCAGGCGGGGATCAGGAACGTCCAAGCCGCTTCCGCCGCCTCCCGCGCGTCACTCTCGGCGCGCGCGCGCCCCCGCCGGCCATTCACAGAGGGCCGGCGCGGGCGCGCGCACGTCTGGAGGGGCGCGCGGGAGGCGGCGGATCAGGTAAGATGTTTTTGGGGTTTCTGGGGGGTTTCACCCCGCGGGACATCCCGATCTCGGATGTCCCGCGGGGTGGGAGGTGATCGGCCCGGGAATCTTATAGATTTCCGGGCCGATCACCCCTGGGTGTTGGTCCTCTTTAAACACTTCAATCCAGTTCTGCCCCTTGTGCTCTATGGGATCTTGAGCTACAGCGCAAGGTTTCATCTGGCGCTGCTTCTAACAGAGTGCCCGGAGCTGCATCAATTTTGGTGCTATAGTTAAATAAGACGCTAGCCGGCGGCAACATTGGCTTGGCATTTCTTCAGTTGTTAAATCTGACGCTTAGTGCCGCTGAGGCCGAAAATGCGGTATTGTGTGGCGCTGACACTTCTTAAATAAGGCTCTAAGTACCCCCACATATTTAACTTATTATGTGCCAATGTGATTCTGTGTGACCCTCTCCTGTGTGAACCATTAGGTGGCATATCCAGGCCACTCTATACGCTTGCATTTGATGGAAGGTCTTCATCTTTCAAATTTGAAATGCTTTCCTAAAACAGAAAGTATTTGCATGGGGCATACCAGCCAAGGATAATGGAATTACTCCCAGAATCCCTTGAGTTTTCTTGAAAAGCTGTAGCACTACACAGTCAATATGTCTTCAGACCTCAATTTTAACAAATGCCTAAGGATATCGGTTCTAATTTACTCTTACAACTACACAAAGCCTGTATCCCTGGAAATATACCTGGCCGAGGAGCTAACAAGGAGAGATTAACTTCTGATGAAGCCCTTTCCTGCTGCTTGAAGAATTCCCGTGGGTTCTCTGTGCGCTGTGCAATGATGGCAGCAGCCTCCTATGGACAGGAGATAAATTGTTAAAAATAGAGTTTAGAGACACCAAAAGCAAACCTTATACCACATAGCATTTGTTTTTGTTAAGAACCAAGCCAGGGGGTCGCAGGCAGACAATGCTGTCCAAGCTTATTACATTAACCTGATTGATAGCTAGAGGTCAAGAGCAGCAAGGAAACGTGAAAATGGCCAGGTACTGTACCTCTGCCTGGTCTTAGGCTTGCTGTTGCAGTATATATGTCTCAGCTTACCAAATTAGGATGGGGCGGAGATGACCAGACATTTTTGACTAGAGATTAACTTAACTGAGGCTTGTTTAAGAACAATAACCAAAAATGTAATATTGCAGATTTCTACCCTCTCTCTCAATTTTGTGGTTTGCCTGTTCTCCAATTGCTTATTGTGCTAGCTGAAAAGGAAGGTGTACATCTTGGCCCTGGCATGAATGGGCAAAATTCTGCCCATTTGAGTATTAAGAGTATGCAGAAGATTGCAATCTATAAGGGTATAAAAGGATACAACAGTTGGAAAAGCATATGCATATCCCTAGTGTGCTTCTAGTATTTGGGTCCCACCTCAGCCACATGGGCTGCTATAGCTATGGTTTCACCTAGGCTGTTGGTGTTGTACACTTGCTAAACATTATATAGGTTTGTATTCTTTTTTTTATGTCCACTGTTGGCAGCAAAATGGTGGACGTTCTCCTCTGTGTTCACACTAGATTTTTTTTTCTTATTTCTCTTGATGCACTGTATAGGCGAAAATGTATAGATTCCACTGTTAATCTGACGGATTTTTATGAAGTGCAAAGAGGTACAGAAGAAGCCCCGAGCAGGGCGAAACTAGTCTACCTCTATCGCCTAACAACCCCATGTATCACAATGCTTGTATGTTAATAGGAATGATTTTGTATTATTGTAGCAAAAAAAAAAGTCTCTCTCTTTGTATTATTACATTAATCTAGCTCATTCATTGTAAGAGCTTATTGCATCTCTGTACATATTAATCTAAATATTTAATGCATTGAATGCTAAAGATTGGGATATTTGATCCCTACCAAGGGCGGGAGGAATGGCTTAGCCACCCCCGTCTTCCCTTGTTTTAATAATATTGATAACACAATAAAGTGTCTTGAAATTTTAGACTTTATGGTAAAGACTGTTGCTTTGATCTATGACGTGGTCTGACTTGGAGGTCTTACAAAACTGGGGTTGACCTATACCCGGTATAATACTTTTGGTTCTTCACACTAGATTACTGCATTTGGAAACATCCGTCAGGATGTACTTTTCTGTCAGTCTTACGTTCGATATGACGATCACAATTTGGCACATAGCAATGCAACACTTGGAATTCATATATCAGCACACCATTTGCCTGCTTTAAAAGGGACCAAGACCCTGGCATAGCTAGAAAGGAAAGGTAGCAACCATTTTGGAGCCTCCTCTTCTCAGCATCTCAGCCATGCTGCTGCCTGGATTCAACTGACACAACCAACAACGCACAGTAACAGGAAGACCAGCAGCACTTCCTGTTTGCAGGTGGCATTGTTTACTACAGCAGAATTTAGAAAAAGGTAAATTAATTTTTATCTGCAGCAATCTAAATTGCCCTGGGGGGGATGTATATGAGCACTGTTTGTTGTGTTGGTTTACACTATTTTTAACTGTTGGTCCACTTTAAGGGTTAAAACATTTCTTTAGTTAGGAAGGTGCAGCTCTCAGTAGAGTCAATACTGTCCTCCCATGTATTATCCAGTGTAGATAAGCCCTCAAACATTACTAAGCTATACAAAAGTTTGAGGCTTGCAACATAGGCAGCAATGCTTTGAGTTAAAGAGAGAACCATCTAAAGCAGGCTATAGACATGCAATAAGGGATCAGTCCAAATACAGATACAACATACTAGATACAACATACTAGATACAACATACTAGATACAACATACTAGATACAACATACTAGATACAACATACTAGATACAAGATACTACTAGCATTGTGCACTTTATACAGGTTGCTTTGTTTATCTTATATGCTTAAGTCTCTGGTACAATAAAGCACATGTCCAGTCATATACAGCAACACATTGGGGTAACTTTTGACCTGAAAACCATTGCCCAATGAGCCTATAGGTTTAAGCAAGTCTGAGATTTGAGGCAAGGCCCAGCATTAATGTTAGTCAACCAAGGAAAGTTCTCCTAGCAATAAAGCCATGAAAAGAGGGGTGGTACAAGAACCATATTTTCCTACATCAGTATATAAATATATGGTAACCATTCAAACCAAATATCAGATAACTATGGGATAGAGCTTTTTGCAGCAAGTTCTACCTCAACTTCACTTTCTGTCCTCTTCTGTTCTGCGCTGTCTTCTTCCTCTCTCTGGTCCATCTGGCAGGGTATAAACAGACAGTTCTATTAACACTAATAAAGCACTGCCGGTCAGGTATAAGAGATGAAAATGAGAAGAAAATCCAAAAATTGACTTACAAATATGGAGCTACTTTGTAACCGCTTTTTGGCTTCTTCGGCCTCCTCATCTTGCAGCTTCCTTCTGGCGGTAAAACAAAAAAGCACGCCATCATGATTTTCTGAACCAGATGCTTGTTGAAAAAAACCTTGTTTTCTGTGACCCCATATATAAACACTGGCTATACACATAACTGCTAAAAGCACATTACTGTAATGAACTGTTTGCAGAATAAAACACATACTCATTTAAAACAACCAAACAAAAATGGAACTATCATTTGAAACTCTAAAATAGAATTTTCTATGTGAAACAAAAACATAGAAGAACCTTTACTCTTTTAACCAATAAACCTTTAGCATTGTTTTTGTGCACCGGGTTTAAGACCAGTTTGTTTTGCAGTAATGCAGCTTTGCCAGTAAAATAGAGCAACTATACAGAAATACTTCCTATTGGTAACTTTTTGGGTTATGATGGAAAATATAAGATAGGGCCAGTGGTCTACAGCAGAGGTTCTCAACCAGTGGTAGTAGTACCACTAGTGGCACTCGAGATCTTATCAGGTAGTACTTGACCAGGCTGCAGACTGTAGACCACACCTGATATGCTGCCATCTATACCTTAACTATATCTGTACATAACTTCTCCAAAAGGTGATAAAATTGTGTTTTATACACTCTTGTGTGTTTTTACTATAGCTTTTAGTTGTGCAACATCCTATTTGTACTATGCAGGTGGTACTTGAGATAATTAGAAAATAGAAAGCGGGATTTGATGAAAAAAGAAAGGTTGGTAACCCCTGATCTACAGGTTAGGTTAGGTCAAAGTGAAGGTTGCACACCGATGTTGCCGTGAATGATTTGCTTTTTGCCAATAAACTTTTTGGGAGTACCAGATTGTTTAAACCTAGGTAATATACCTTAAAAATCCTACTAGAAAATTCTGCGCTAAATAATAAACTTCAAAAAGCCAAACTCAATGTAATGCATGCCTCTACATAAAACTGAGATTTCTACAAGTTTTGTCAGATCTCCATAAAACAAAGCAGGCTGAATCCAGTCTAGTTCAGCTCTCGTACGGTCGGGATTGGCCGCAGGGGATATATCAGTAGTGGACACTCAGATGTGCTGGGCATCGGGTAGGACTCAGCTTGTGGGACTTTTTTGTGACAGTCCTTAATGGTTTGCGGCTTGTGAAACCTGCATGCCAGCAGATACAAGTAAGGGTCTATAGGAGTAGACACCTGTGTTCCTCGATCTGCTGCTCTCTCTCCTGGTATCGCTTCTCGCGCTCTTCTTGCTCTTTCCGCTCCTGCTCCATACGCTCTTGCTCAAAGCGAAGTCTCTCCTCCAGAGCTTTCTGCTTCTCTTGTTCCTTTCTTTCCTCTTCCTCTCGCTGAAAGGCAAAAAAGTACCAGCATTGAAAAAAGTTACAGATTATAGAATCAGCAGGTAGATGAAGAAAAAGTAGTGGGGGAACATATTATCATGTTGTGCAAATCACTTGAAAGAAGCTCTGGTATTCCCACAGCACAACAATAGGCATCAAATGTATCTTTTGCAATGCTCTGCATAAACAGGAGTGCTTGGGATGTCAGAGTAACCTTGTACTTATGTAGTATTATTCACAAAGGAATTGCTTATCTACAAGCAGACTGTAATTGGGTATGATTAGATACCCTTCTAAATACTTAAAGTGGACCTCCACGCTCTCATCAACTTCTTTACACGATCTGTGAGTCCTGCATAACTGAGAAGCTAATCTTCTGCTATTAGCACTTTATCATCTAAGGGGGGCAGGAAATGGCTTGCACACCCATAGCCCAGCTGCACCTCCTAGGTGAGACCTAGGAGGAACTCTTTGCCTGATCTTAGGTATCCCCAATATTTTATTGTCGGGGTATCCCAAATCAAGATCCCCTGGTGGCAATTGTTAAAAGGGACATAAAGTAGTTTTGACTGCAGTCTGATGAGGGGGCCCTGGACTTTTATACTCCTGGCAAGTTTCAGTTACTTTTGTTTTTGAAATTAATGATTATTATGAATTCATAAATAATGCTAGATAGCGTGAAAAGACATTCAATAAAGATTGTTGTCTTACTTTACTGGTAGAAATAAAAAAAAAAGAAAAAAAAAAAAAAGGGGGGGGGGGAATGAACGCTACCCGTACCGTTTAACTTTTACAGGGAGACCCCCCTACTTCTGTCAGTCCATGAGCCAGCCTGTGGGAAATAGTAGCATCGACTGCTCTAACATCTGTCCAAAGCATTGTGTGCTGGGTAAAAGCATCTTCACACAACAAGATTGGCCATAATTCCAACACAGGCTGGTTCAGGTGACAGGCCTTTATAAGTTTTTTTTTTTTTTAAACATTACAATTTCTTTTGCTATAGATCTTCTTTAATATGATCAAAATGCTTCCTAGTTTGTGTGAGCTTGGTTCTTCCAATCTAAAATTGGTCTCATTTTATATATAAATTACTAGGTTTACTTAAAGTGGACCAAACCCAGGATTTTAACTACCCCTGTGTTAAACCCCCCAGGTTGCCCAATCTGATTCACCTTTCCCAGGTCCTATGCCGCATGCGCAGGCTCTCGTCCAATCAGTGTTCTCTGATCCGCTCCCGCCCATTCGTCTAAGGCAAACGGATCTGAGGGAGCTGGGCAGCCACATCCCCCACTATCCTCCAATAGCTTAAACCTATCTGTCTGAGATAGAGCTATATAAAGTTACTCAGTCTCTTCTTGTGAGCAACTAACAGATCAGGGTCTGAATTGACCAGAATTCTAGTAGATGGAGATCTCAAGGTCAGTCAAACTCCATGCTAAGCAGTTAAGCTGATAGATGGCACACAGTTGGCACAGAGTGAGCTGCATGCAAGTGTCAGCTTTAAAGTGGACCGTCACCCAGGGGTGATCGGCCCAGGAATCTATAAGATTCCCGGGCCGATCACCTCCCTCACCGCGGGACATCCGAGATCGGGATGTCCCGCGGTGAGGGACCCCCCCCCAAAACGTACCTCATCGGTGGCGGCGGCCGGCACCGCCTCCCGCACGCCCCTCTAGACGTGCGCGCGCCTGTGCCGGCGGTTTGTGAATGGCCGGCGCGGGCACTGTCAGAGGGGCGCGCGGGAGGCGACGGCGTACGCGCTGTGTTGTCCACCGCTGTCACCCCCTTGTCCGTCGGCGGTGATTGGTCAGCGCGGCCACGTGGGAGCGTGGTGAGTTTTGGGGGCTTTCTGGGGGGTTTCAAACAGCGGGGCACCCTTAATCGGGGTGCCCCCCTGAAGTGGACCAAAACCCAGGATAGTCAAAATCCTGGGTGTTGGTCCACTTTAAAGCTATGCAATATCTGAGCTGCCGTAGGTCCCCATATGAGATCGCTATATTTTACACATATATAATTGCACAATCATGACAAACAAAAGAGTTACATTTGTCTTTTATAAAACTACACAACTAAACAGGAAAGATGAATCTATATTAAGACCGAAATAATAATAATAAAATGGTTTACTTTTGCTTGCTCCCAGAACTGTTCCCTATTGAGTCGTTTCATTTCAACAGCGGCATCTGTCTTTTGGTAATTGGTGCCCTTTGGAGGAGATAAAATACGTCATTTTCAATGGTGATAAACACCAATAAAAGTCCGCAGCATGCACACTGCCCTTTACTTACCACTGCTTCTCCATCATCCCGAACCTGCAGCCGCTGCAAAACTGGACTGGCAAGATGCCCAGTGCCATTGAAGAGACGCTGGCTTATAGCCATAGGATCTATGTCCTCCACGCTGCTGGCATTCACGATTACATCAACACCCTACGTGATAAAATGAATATCAGGATGAGTAACAAACTATTAAATGGCCAACTGGCTCATCTTATAAGGAAAAAAAACCTCCATTATCCTGGAGCAGTCCAAAAAGTCCTTGTATATATTACTTCCACTTATTTCCAAATACCTAACACCATATTAAGTCAGTAATATAAACAACTTGCAACAAAAGTATGATAGCCCAAAAGCTTAACTTCTATCATTTAGATCATTTAATAACACTGCAGACCATGGGAATCAAGGCAATTTTTATTTTAACCTTCACATTTTCCTCTTGTTTTTGTAAGATGGAAAAGAAAGGGGTCCCTTTAAGTCTCTCTGTTGTAAGTATTACTGAGCAATGTGCAACTACAGGGGTGGTCAATTGGTTTATAGACTGATGTCAGCCCTCCCTCCCTCCTTCCCTAAAGTGCTCAGCACTAGTGACTCAGCATAGGAACGTAAGGGCTGCACGCTTTCCTAAAAAGGTTATGTGTCTGCTGCAGGAAAATTAGCAACACATTTATAGAAAACCTCCTTTGCCTTTCTCTTACAGATGGGGAAACAGATTATTTTATCATAAATAGGGTATTAAAGGGACAATAAAGACTAAAGGAAAACCCACCTGACCTCCCAGAGAACAATTTTATTGAGGGGCATATGTCTTAAGGGGGCAAACTGAATTGGGAACCCCCCGGATTGCCTGCTCCTCTCACCTCTTCCATGTGCCCCCTCCCATCTCCGCGGTACCATCCCAGCAAACCTCTAGCTAGGCACGCACTCACTCTAGGTCTTTCTGAATGGCTGGCAGAGACACGTGCTCACCCCATTCAGGAAATCTGAATGAAAAGAATGAGTTTATTGGCACCATGTATGCACCATGGAAACAAGGAAAAAGGTGAGTTTACAGGGGGATCACAGGGAATACAAACAGCAGGGCATCCCAAATTGCCCACCAAGAGAGGAACAAAACACAAGAAAGTCAGTTTCGTGGGTGTTGTTCCTCTTTAAACATCAATGCAGACAGGTGAGATCCTTTATCTCCCAGGCAGCAGATGCCTCCTGATCTGTTCCTCTCAAAAGGCTGTTGTGGATTTTTAGGGTCTGAAACCCCACACTCCTCTGTTTACTGTAGTTGGGCCACCTTCTGCTAAAAGCAGAGCGAGATTCCCTGTCTACATCATAGTGTACGAGCCAGCCCTATTCACTGTGTGCAGGAGGTGGCCACTCCTACTGCATGTCGGATTACACTAACCTCTATTCACCACTACTGCCATTAACTCACTGCTCTTCTACATATGCTAAATGGCTAAAATGACTGGCAAAGGGAGAGATCACCCCTTGGGTACAGGGCAAGGCTTTCCTTAAATTATGTAGTTTTGCTTGACATTAAAGGAAAGGGTTCTATCAACCCTGTGCTGTTAAATCGGAACAACACTAATTTTATGTAATATGGGTGTTCATCACAACTTATAAGTGCAGGCAGGGGGTAAGCCAATTGCCAGGTGCCCCCCACACAGTACCCCCTGGAAGGTCGGGTATCTGCCAGTATCACCAAGGGAGTGTGGAGAAAAAGGTGGGACATCTTGGCTTCCCCCTACACAGATTAAAGCCATGACCAACACCCATGTTACGTGAAAAGTCCATTGGTGCATTTTAAATTAAAAGAGAAATGGGAGTTATAGGAACCCTGATTCTAAATCATGATGGGTGTAGGATGGATCAAAACAAGCACGGTTGGGGCATGAAGTAGGGGGTATTTTTAATATTATGTGCAGCCCTTCGTTGGCTGACAGGTTATAGACAGGGGCTCAATTGTGTTCATTAAAGTGGACCAACACCCAGGATTTTCACTATCCTGGGTGTTGGTCCACTTCCGCGGGGCACCCCGATCGGGGTCCCCGCTGTGTGAAACCACCCAGAAAGTCCCAAAAACTCACCTGACCCCGCTCCCACGTGACTCGCTCCATCAATCACCGTCGACGGACAAGGTGAGAGCGCCCGCCTCCGCCTCTCGCGTGCCCGTGCCGGCCATACACAAATGGCCGGCGCGGGTGCGCGCCCTGCTAGAGGCGCAAGAGGCGGCGGTGGCCCGCGCATGCGAAGTTGGAACGAGGAACAGGTAGGATTTGCGGGCGTCCTGGGGGGGTTTCACACAGCGGGGCACCCCCGATCGGGGTGCCCCGGAGGCTGGAAGCTGATCAGCGGTGGGTGTTGGTCCACTTTAAGGTCCAACAGGTTGATCACCACTGCTTTGTATGTTGCATTAAACCAGCCCATCCATGCACATGGACAAGGCAGTGGTGGTGGTCTGTCTCTCAGGAAAAAATAAACAGGACTATACAAACCACACACTGCAGGGCTGAAATATTCTAATATTCTTTCACATGTTTACAAAAGAAATACAACATAGATACTTTGCACATCTATGGAAGAAACAAGCCATACCTGGAAAAAGTCTGCCACCTGTGCTACATGACTGGCACAAGCACATTTCCTGGCGTCGGGCACATCTTCGCCAACCTAGGAAACAGAGTTTACATGTCAGTCTTGATACATTCATACACTATAAAAAAAAGTGCAAACTGCCAGGTGATACAGGGATGTAAACGCAATAGCCCCACGCAACCGATAGCAATCAAACAAGACTGCTGCTTCCGCAAGGCTACAAGGAAGTTGTTTTTTTTATGTTAAAATATCTGGAAACTGTAGGCAGATTTTTAACATTGGACTTTATAATGAAAAACATGCTAGATGGTAAAAGGGGTTAATTATACACATACCATGTGAAGAGAAAATCCAATTAAAGACAATTAAATCCAAGACAATTAAAACATGAGTGCAAAGGAAATGCTACACAGAGATGTGGAATTCAAGTTTGTTGTAAGAAAGAAAAAAAAAAACAGGTACATTGTACCATTCCATTAGCAACTGCCTGCTATAAATTAGGATCTCCTAAGAGTTTAGTATTGTTTGAAATCAGCCAGTTAGCCAATGATCTTGAGGAGAGGACAAAGATCATAATGGTAACACTGAAGTTAGTAATGTCAGAAGTGGAAAAACTGCTGCCACTAGGGGGAAGCATTGCTAGCACATCTTCCCTCCATACATAATGAATTCTTGCAGTTATACATTACCAAAAACAGTTTAACTAAAGCAGGGAAGGCACAAAAGCATTATGCCACAATATGGAACCCTAAAAAATAATAACTGCAACTCCAATTACTAAGCAATAGGCAAGGTGGAGATTCTGGGTGAACAACTACTACAATTTGCTAAGCATTGACAAGCCAGAACTATAAGTGCTAATATGGTGGTCACTAGAGATAAGGAAGATGGTAAGAGGGATTTGTAATCTGCCAAAGGCTCGATTAATATTGGTAGAGGCACAATGCACTGCTTATCTAGCTCTCCCTTTGCACTGGCAAAAAGGGTCTTTTCTTGGACCCAAGAATTCTGAGAAAGATACCTTTAACTGTGAACTAATATTGAGTGGCTGGGATCATACTTAATCCCACATCGGCCAGTTACAGCTCGACTGTAGTGACTGCCAGTCAAAGATCTGATATTCTTCGGCTTCAGAAACCAAGTTCGGGGCTCTATATTGGCCACAATAAGCTGCAAATTAACTAGGTTTTATCTGTGGCTACAGTGGGTGGACACTGGCTCTTGAATGTGTCTGAAACATGCCACCACTAAAGCAGCCATTAATAAGGGGTTCACAATATTCTGACTTCCAGTAGTGATCCACTACCACTAGTATCAGAACACACTTGTAGTTTTCCTTCTTATAAGGAAGCACTGGATAGGAAAGTCCTTACGTATGAATACAATGTCTACCAGACTTTTGGTCTGAGTATAGGATTACTTTTAACTAAAGCTTTCCCAGAAATGTGGTTGTGTTGGAGGATTTAACCTATTCTGGATGTTTGGAAACCAGTTTGGGATTGTTGCATTATAGCAGGTTTTCTCCTAGCAGGCCACTACTTTGTTAAACACTTTTAGAGACCTCAGAATCCAGGCAATTACAATTAAGACATGAGTGCAAAGCAAATGCTACACAGAGATGTGGAATTCAAGCTTGCCTGTGGTCCAAGCCATGTGTACGAAAGACTAGCCTAAAAATATTTTGCTATGAAATTGTCCCCTCCTGTTTTTTCTATGGTAAAAGCCTAAATACTTCGAGAAAAAATATAAAATATATTAAAAACACAAATATTTAAAGTGGGCCAGAACACTGGATTCAGCTTCTCTTAGTCGACTAGAGGACTCATCAGCTAAGGGCTAAATGCTGTTGGCTGCATCCATACTAGCTTCTAGTCTGCCTGCACAGACCATTCACAAATGGCTGTTGCGGGCATGTATCAGGCAAAAAGGTATAGCGGAATGCAGCCACGGCCCATGCCACTGGATTAGGGAACAGGTAGGTTTACCAGGAATTCGGGATGAACGAGGGAGTTAAATCGGGCAGCCCTAAAGTCCATCCAGGGGCACTTGTTTTCCACTTTAAAAAATGTTAAAATTGTATTATTAGGACGCTCTATTCCTGTTTATTCAACTAAGCCAATTGGAAAGGCTGTAAAGGACTAGGAGCTTTATTCTAACACTATCACATATTTATTTAAATGAAGAGTTTTTAGACCAATCCAAAATCATTTTTAAGCACACAGCAGTAATGCATTACCCAGTTTATTAGCACATATCGGGCAAGCATGGCATGAGGCTCCTTCACACTGCAAAATCCATACATCACTTTCTGGTTCTCAAAGTGACTGGAAAGGTCAGGTAAACCACCACCTGATAAAAAATAAAGAAGATACAGCATTAAAGATGAGGTAACAAACAACCTTTTAAAATACATGGTTAATCAAGCAAAGTTACTGACATTATCACACAGATCCCTCCAAAAGACTCTACTCAATGGCAAAATCCTTGCTCAACACACAGTACATACTAGGTGGTGAAAATAATCAGGCCAGCATTTTATCTAGAGTTTTAGAATGTAATCAGTTTTTCCATTGATACTTGAACAGCAAGTGGTGAGTTTTCTTTAGCTCCAAGAACATTTATGCAGTTGGTCAAACACAAGGCTCCACAAAGACCATCCAAGTTCTTGCACACAATTTAGCAAATCAAATCAACAAGAATTTTGCATGGGAGAAAATTGGGGTTAGAGGTAAATAATTGCAAATAGGTCAGAACATTAAAACGATCTTCAGTGTAAACAACACATTGTTTTTTGGAAAACAAGGGGTAATGCTCAACCTCAAATCCCCAACAGCCTATGAAATAATAAGTATGAGAGAGTGTTTGTTGTACATCCAGGAGCAATCCAATCACAACCTTAACTTGTATCATTGCCTCGTAATCTATTCATGGTGTACCTTAGCTTATGGTTTGTTTGATTGCTTGTATATTACTAGAAATTAGAGTTTATACAGCATATAAACAGTGAATTTGATTTTGAATATACAAAAATCTAAAATATATTTTCCACATGGGTTCAGTTTACAACTTGTAACAGTTCCTTGACTACAACAGGCCTGTTCAAAATAACAAATATAATTTTTAAAAAAATGAGAAAAGCAGTGGAGAGCAAACCCCATCATATTTAAAAGCGACTGTCCATGCTATAAAAAAAAAGTTACCATTAGCCACCTTTTTCCCCTGCAGCTGTTCCCTCCACCATGTTCAAACGTTCCTGGATGTGGAGATAGGCTCCCCCAGGGTCCACATGTGTCCCCGGAGTCCCCTACAAGGGACTGTGCTAATGAAAGTGTCTGGCACACGTCGTTAATTGCAGTAAATTGAGTGGGTTTGGTCCAGTCAAGGTGACTAGCAGGATCATGTCACCAGTGAAAGTGAATGAGTGACCAAGAAATCCCAGGGCATGTGCATGCAGCAGGACTCAATTTTAGAAACATATTTCTGATTGCAAAACATAAGTGCAAAAGGGGAGTATTTTTTTCTATTAGCATGGACAGCCCCTATAAATTGATATCATCAATGACCAGATATTTAGATTCATACTATAGGGAAAATAGGTTTCTCCCACTTACCCCCTGATGTTGCCAGCATAAGATTATCTGAACCATCCTCATATGTGTAGAGCGCCCTATGAAGAAAAACAGTTACGGTTAGAAACAAAAACATTACTAAAAAAAATAAAGACATTGTAGGAACAATCTACAGATCATGTTTTATTGGGCAATGTGCATTCATTGGTTGTACAAAGAAGCTTATCCGCATTATAGAACATGAAAATATGCCCCATTATATTTAAGGCCACATATACACCCAGGGCTACAGGCTCCTGCTAGTTCCTCTCTTAAAACCATTGAGGCCAAAATAGCACTTTAAGCATTGTATTTAGCAGAGTTTTGGAAGCAAAGATATTCTGGCATATTAGCGACCCCAAATAATAAATACTGAATATCTGGCATCAGGCCGAGGATATATCTGAGCATCTAGCAGAGTATAGCTTAAAAAAACAGAAATGACATCAACAGATAAAAATACAGAGTCAGCACATGTAAAATAGAACAATATAAAAGGACTTTAACACAGAAAACCACAATCCAAAAAAGCCAATGGAAACATTCTGTAACCCAAATACTTATTTCATTGTGGTCATATATTTACAGTCATAACATTTTACAAATGAAGGATTAGGACTAAATAGAATCTGCATGTGTGTACACACCACGGGGGCCATTCATATTCATTTAAATGAAATTAGATTTGTATTTATTGGTTGTGCTATTTTTGTAGATATTTAAGAATCAAAAATGACATCCACAATTAATACAAATGCTGGCACCCAACTATTTACTAAAGGATTTGGGGTGCCTTTTACCCCTTGCCATTGGGAATAAACAGTCAGTTACTGCCTAACAGCCAGTAATCAAGAGGAGCTGCCAACATTGGCCACTTTAACAGAGGGTAAGATCCTTCGGGGACTGCGCAATTAAGATTCAACATAGTCAGCATAAAAATAGGGGAAAATATTTAATGCAGCCGTAAAATGGGCATTGATTACAGGAAGATATAGAATGTGGCATACTTCTATTTGCTTTAGCCACTGTAAATTGTACTGAATGTTATTAAAATGTGGTGTCCTGTAATAACTTGAAAAGTCCCATATGTCAGTTCTTTACATCTAACTGCAATCATACAGAAAGCCAAGGTGTGCATAGATCAGAAAGTCCCGTTCCAGACCTACCGCCTCCTGACCAGGTCAGCAGGACAGGGTAAAACAGGGGGCAGGGCCGGATTAAGGGTGGTGGAGGCCCCTGGGCATAAAGTCTAGTAGAGGCCCCTATACAGTAATTTGTCTCCATTTTATTTAAGTAACAGTAGCATTAAATTCCATGCATTGTCTGGTGCTGCACTTTATATACAGTCCTGGTGCTCTACCCTTCCCCGATCCAGCAGCACATGCCCTCATCCAATGAGAGTTGTCTGCTGTGACTATGTCATTTGGCAAATGGCTCTCATTGACTTCAATGGCTAGCATGCGCTACCACATCCCCTGCAACATGTGCGCTCCTGTCACAGCCTAATTGGCTGGACCGGTATTACATGCATGCTGCTGGGGATGCGGCAGCATGTGCTTCCCACTGAAAACAATGAGAGCCGTTAGCAGAATGACATAGTCATGGCAAACAGCTCTCATTGGACGAGAGCCAGCACATGTACTGTTGGATCGGGGAAGGGTAAGTGATTACCGGCACAATGAGGTGTTTCACAGTGGGCCATCCCAATTTGGTTTGGTCCCGATATAGGCAGGACAGCAGAAGAATCATACAGGTCAGTGCTGGATTAGAGAAGCATTGGGTAATAGGGTAACTTTTTTCTGCATCAAATATGCTAGCCAGAGAGTTGGGCTTGTATGTATTGCTCCTAGGAGGGACTTGTATAGGCCCATATCCTGCTGTAAAAGGGTTCAATTAAGTCATACAGCCTGCTTCCCCTTCCCAGCATTAAAGCAGACCAAAACCCACATTTTTAACTAGCATCCCCTGAATTGCTCCCCCCATGAGGAGTACCTTTTGCCAATTTTTAGTGCTCCTGCTTCACTCTAATCCCAGATAATGGCTCTTGTTTTAGCTGTAAAGCTCTGCCTCCTCTATTTATTACCATTGTGGTGAGTGGCAATGATGTCATTGGCACACCAATGCAATGACTGATCGTCTGCCATCTTACAGAGAGGAACAGCAAAAAAAAGTGTTCCAGGACGATTTGAAAAGCAAGATTATCCATTCCTAGTTCTACACCCTAAGAAGGGAATATCAGCAGGGGATATTGCCAAATGTATTTCACAAGTTTGGTGGGTTTTGGTCCGCTTTAATAAAGCTAGCACCCCAGAACATCAAGGGATCTGTTCTTCTGCCTCTAGTAAGTTTCAGCTCACCAGAGACCAAATGGGCTGTATATATGCGGTTCATATACATTTATATTTTTCATGCCTATAGAAGGACTTTAATGCTTAATGCAGGTTGAGTATGATGTGACTTTTGCTGTCATGGTGCTCAGCCTCCACATATAATAAGATAAAAGAGAAAGTACACCTGAGATTCTTACACTCCCGGGTGTTGTTTCTCTCCAGCGTGGCATTTCCAGGGATAAAGACATCGACCATTCCGGAGCCTTTTGGAGGGCTCTGGGGACTCCAGGGAGGCCGTTGTTCATCTTTCCTGGGTTTTGGTTCCTTTGGTCTTGCACTGATTTGGGATGCCCTGCTGTGTGAAACTCCCCCCCCCCCAGATCACCCCAAAAACTCTCCGGCATAAGGGAGTGACAGCGGTTACGTTCTTGACTTCCCTGTGCTGTGCGACGTGCTCCTTCCCTCAGCCTATTGGAATAATTTGGCAAGGGAGTGCACATCAGCTCCCGGGGATGTGGTTGAGACTGGCAGCAAAGCAGGATGTGGGAGCCCTGGAAAAGGTGAGGTGGGGAATCCTGAATTGGGATGCCCCAAGATTGGTCAATAAAGACTGCAGGGCCAGCCACACGGGAGGTTTTTCCACTTTAAGGCAGAGGCATTACCTATTTAGGCTATATATCAGTATATATATATATATATATATATATATATATATATATATATATATTCTAATCCCCCCATAACACACATATTGTGGTAATGGCTAGTAGACCCCATGGCAGTAATGCTTGCTCAAGTATTCACTGCCCCCCAACCCTCATTTCAATCACTCCACTGCCCAAACATACAACTGCACAATAAATGCCAGTAGATGCTACAATCACCATAAAAAAAAAAACAAAGAGAGCATAGCAGTTAGTCCCAAAGATAGTCAAGAACTAACCAGAAAAAGGAGACACTGCAGGTCAATCTGCTGGGGATAAACTGCAGCACCCCAAACACAGTTGCCAGCTGCTGCAGTGTGCTGTGGTTTCTGATTCCCCATCATAGGCAGATCATCAATGAACAGCTATAGTACTGTACATGCAGCTCTACAGACAAAATGGCATCCTGCTTAGAGTTCAGCATGGTAGTTGTTTTAGCCTCTAGAAGTAGTAGCCCCACACTTAGCAAATCCACAAACTAATGAATGTTTAGTTTAGCACATCTCACATCCTAACAAACACATTTCGATCTCTAGTGCAGATGACTCTGGCCTGCTGTGTGATAAAGTGATTTGTACCTGTAGCCTGTGATCTGTTCCTCCACATGACTGTCCAGACATCTCAAGGAGGGGGGCAGAGAGGAGGAGGAGGGGGGGCAGAGAGGAGGAGGAGGGGGGGCAGAGAGGAGGAGGAGGAGGAGGGGGGGCAGAGAGGAGGAGGAGGAGGAGGGGGGGCAGAGAGGAGGAGGAGGAGGAGGGGGGGCAGAGAGGAGGAGGAGGGGGGGCAGAGAGGAGGAGGAGGGGGGGCAGAGAGGAGGAGGAGGAGGAGGGGGCAGAGAGGAGGAGGAGGGGGGGCAGAGAGGAGGAGGAGGAGGAGGAGGGGGCAGAGAGGAGGAGGAGGAGGAGGGGGCAGAGAGGAGGAGGAAGGGGGGCAGAGAGGAGGAGGAGGAAGGAGGAAGGGGGCAGAGAGGAGGAGGAGGGGGCAGAGAGGAGGAGGAGGAGGAAGGGGGGCAGAGAGGAGGAGGAGGAAGGGGGGCAGAGAGGAGGAGGAGGAAGGGGGGCAGAGAGGAGGAGGAGGAGGAGGGGGGGCAGAGAGGAGGAGGAGGAAGGGGGGCAGAGAGGAGGAGGAGGAAGGAGGAAGGGGCAGAGAGGAGGAGGAGGGGGCAGAGAGGAGGAGGAGGAGGAAGGGGGGCAGAGAGGAGGAGGAGGGGGGGCAGAGAGGAGGAGGAGGGGGGGCAGAGAGGAGGAGGAGGGGGCAGAGAGGAGGAGGAGGGGGCAGAGAGGAGGAGGAGGAGGGGGCAGAGAGGAGGAGGAGGAAGGGGGGCAGAGAGGAGGAGGAGGAAGGGGGCAGAGAGGAGGAGGAGGGGGGGCAGAGAGGAGGAGGAGGGGGCAGAGAGGAGGAGGAGGGGGCAGAGAGGAGGAGGAGGAGGGGGCAGAGAGGAGGAGGAGGAAGGGGGGCAGAGAGGAGGAGGAGGAAGGAGGAAGGGGGCAGAGAGGAGGAGGAGGAGGAGGAGGAAGGGGGGCAGAGAGGAGGAGGAGGAAGGGGGGCAGAGAGGAGGAGGAGGAAGGGGGCAGAGAGGAGGAGGAGGAAGGGGGCAGAGAGGAGGAGGAGGAAGGGGGGCAGAGAGGAGGAGGAGGAGGGGGGCAGAGATGTTCGTTTGCCATTTGTCTGGGATTTGTTTTGAACAACAGTTATGGGACTTTCGGTTCGCCGCCCCACCAACTGGGAAAACCTCTATTGCCGGAAGGTGATATATATATGTATTCTCCCTTTATTATATAGCAAACAACCCAAAGACTCTGTCCCTCCTATCGATTTATGTCATTTAGTCCTACATGCACATGTTACATATAAAATGAATATGTTGCCGTCTGTCTACTACACAGTACAATCAGCCGTGCTCTGTGTGCATTGAGGTGTGCATAGCGGACTGCTGCCAATGCTAGGTGGTGGCAGCAAAATCACATATTGGTTCCAGTGCTATTTTACCAGCGGGTTAGTAGGACTTTAGGGATTAACTTTGGGCCTGAGATACCTTGTGTTTTGCCTAGATCCCACTCACCCCATTATACTTAGACCCTCGTTTGTTGCAGCCAGCTTTAGAGGGAAGAGGAAGGTAGGACGACAGAATACCTGGTGTCCCATAAACATCCTTCAAAATGGCTGCTAGCTAGCAGTGCCTGCTTGAGAGTCAAAAGTATCATACTTGTACAACATTTAAAGAGGCACTACAGTCACGTCAACCAACTTCTTCAGTCATTGTATGGCTGACAGTCACAATGGGCTTGCACAGCAAACCTGAATGGTTGCCAGTGGTCACATGATTGGCTGCCACTTGCTGCCAAGCTTGTGAATGAGGAAGTAATTATGTGACAAGAGTGTCCCTTTAAGTATTTAAATGAGAATGACTATGGCTATTGTCTCATTGCTTACCATGTGGGGGGGGGGGATGATTAATATTCATTTACTAAGGGATTCTGGAGTTTGTGGTTTACAATTTAAAAGGTTGCCAAAAAACATCTTGCTAAATCACTTAAAACCAAAATCTAAACAGTGGAAGCCCAGCCAAAACTTTGTTTTAGTTCGGATACAGTGAGAAATGGTTATTTATATATTCAGATTTTTACTGCTGCCTGTCATATTGTAGGCAAATCCAATTTTTAGCCTATTGTGTCGGCCTACATTTGCCACTGTCCTAAATGCTTTTAGTTCCACCACTATGTTGAAGTCCAAGCAAATACACAGCAGAACTCCATAGAGGGGATTTGTTTGCTTTACATATTAAAGCAGACCTACGCCTGTTGTGCCCACAAGAATCCTGTCCCACAGAATGTGCGCCTGCTTTTATTTTAGTTCTGTTCAAGTATCATAGAGATTTAAATGGCCAATTAAAAAGGTCTGGTTGTGGTCTTCCCACCTGTGCCCGCTAGCTTTTCTAGTCCAGCCACAGCCTTCCGAAGCCACAACCTGCTGCAGTGGTGGACACACAGAGGAAGTTGGATTTTCTGATTTTGGTGCAGGCAATGTAAGATGCGTATCCAGGTTTTGTATGTTAAGTTTGCAGATGTCCTTAAACCTTCCTGTTTATATTTGCCTTGACATTCAAACATGTGACAAAGAAAGTTGGAGCCTCTGCAAATGCAGCACATGCATTTGCTTCTGAAAAGAAACATGCCATTTATTCCCTATAACAAAAGGAAAAAGTCAAAAAGGACATGATCTCCAACCACTTCCAGTTTCTAGTGCTGAATTCTGGGGAATGGGTGAATTGTGGGTACACACTGTTATAGTTGGTACCTTGTAAATATGCTCTCTATTTAGAAAGTGTGTCTTAGCTTCACTACTTGAATAGGGGTCCTTTTGGTCTTTTTTAGACCACTATATTAAAGTGGTGTTGGGCGCAATTGTGACAGTGTTGCAGAGGCTTCCAGATTCCTGGAGCCCCTCCGCACATATCCACCAGAAACCCCGCCATCACCTTCACTGTGATCCCCTGTGAAATCTGGCCTCGCAGTTGGCCACTGATGGTCACATGATGCAAGTTTCCATCGCCAACTGGCAAAGTGGGGCTTCAGCAATCTTAATGTTCCCCACGACCTCTAAAAGGGAATGAGTGCATGGCAGGTGGGCAGTCAGGCTGGACTTCCTCTTTAATGAGGGTTGGCAACTTCATTGGAGGTAACAGCTACCTATAAGCAATCAGATAAATCCATTCAATCATCCTTTGTAGGGCAAGGATTATTCTGTAAACCCATCTTGGAGATTGAGCCTCACTTGCTAAATCTGATGGGGCTGATGGAGCTGCAGTGGTATCCAAAAGCAAAGTTGCATTTAAACCAGCTGTTTTAATTTCTGCGGCAATGCAAATATGTGTAACTAATATGCCTAGCCTAGAACATGTGCTCATATTTAGGAAAGCTACATCTTGTAAGCATTTTGATCAAAATCCCTGAACCTTACTGAAACAAAATCTGAATTACTTGGTAGGCAGAGAATGAATACTATGCAATTCCATACAGCAGTCACATTCAATGGCAATAAAAAACAAGGAGCCTTTTGCAGTGTGGCAACACAAACAACTTCAACTTTCATTGCATCAGATTGGAAGAGGCTTGACATTACAAGATGAAGCTCGCACAATTTATTACCATCCTAATAAGGATATGCACAATTTGCATATATGTTATGCAAAATATATTGTGATTGACTTTGCTGCTCCACTGTTGTATTTACGTTACAAAACAACAGTTAAAAGAACAGAAAGAAACAGACAAACTTGCAAAGGATTAAATTATAAAATGGCCAAACAAAGAGCTGTGCACGGCTAAAACAGTGCATAAAAAGAACACACACTAAGCAAAGTATGTTCATTTCACAAAAGGAAGTGACCTTGGTAATAAAATGTTGTTGATATGGCCTGCAGATGACTCTGATGGCAGAAAATAACCAAGGTTTAAGCAAAAAAGTTACACATAGCTAACTAGCTCGCATTTCATTTGTTTTTTATCACAAAAGTAAAAACACAAAATTAAAAATGTAAAGACCGACCCTCACCCTTGAAGCGGCATGGGAGCCGCGTGCGCGGGTGGATTATACCGACCTTGAACCTATGCTTGTATACCCCGGGTGGCCCTGTTATTGTGAGATTTATGTTGTATTGTCTGTCGGCACTTGCTATTGTATATTTATTCTGTTTGTTTCACATGGTTCACACTCAAGACTATTGGATGAGGTTTGTGCAATATTTAGGACAAGGATATGTGGTTATAATCATTATTTGGGTAATACTGATGTGTATATAATAATTTCTTGTTAGGTTGATATCCTCATATGTTTTGTTTATCACGTATTGTGTGTGGTTGGTTTTATGTTGTATTATCAATTGGGTGTTAATATGTTTTTGATACATGTTTAGTAATTCATATGCACTTAGCACTTTATTTTGTTATATGTAGGATATTGATTAGCTGCAGGCACAAAATATTCATTAGAGGGTGACAAATGATGGGCCATATTGCCTTGGGGTATTAATCAATTGGATATACCCATTGGGCATCAATTATAGGTTAATATTGGTCAGGATCGGTTGTTTTTAATTGTCTGTGGTTTATGTGTTTTTAACCTTCCTTTGCATTACATCTACAATAAATTATTTTTGTATAAATATATCTTTTACTTAGTGGTGGTGCTCCTTTTTTCAGCGATGGGTGTGCTTATATGCATGTCCACTCTATTCTTTGTCTATATAGTTTATTTTAGTGAGCACATTTTTGGTTATGGTACTTTGGTAGTGGCGGTGCACCCGACCCAATTACATTATAGCTTGTAAAGACCGACTAGTTACAGGGAATGAAAGCTCAAATTTAATCTGTGTGACTAGACCCTTAGAAATGTTCATGCATATCTAATCAGAGGCTCAAACACTAGGATAGGAGGAAAGTATTGCAGAAGGGAACTGTGTAGCAAAAATAAGTAAAGCACATATGGGAAGGTGGTGCCAAAATAACAGCATAAAAGGCCTGCAAGGTGTTGCATTAGAAAGCACAACAGCACGTCAAGGTGGCAAGCAATGTGGACTAGAGCTGGCATGCCATGCAAAAAGAAGGGGACCAGAGCAGCAATCCAAGTACATTACAGGCAGACCCCAATCCAGTGCAGAGCAAAGAAACAATCACATTGCCTAAAGAGGGAAAGACCAAAACATGTGTCCACAGGTTAGACGTGATGGCTCTGTAAACATTAGGAGACTTACTCATGCATCGCAGGCAAGAACACTTGAGATATCACAAAGGCAAAAAGAATTTGTATGGCTCTGTCTCCTGCTAAGAATCATAGGTAAATCCTGTTATTAAATACGCTCTCTATTTAGAAAGTGTGCCTTATCTTCACTACTTGAATAGGGGTCTTTTTGGTCTTTTTTAGACCACTATATTAAAGTGGTGTTGGACGCAGTTGTGACCGTTGCAGAGAGGCTTCCAGATTCCTGGAGCCCCTCCACACATATCCCCCAGAAACCCCACAATCACCTCCACTGTGACCCCCCAGTGAAATCTGGTCCCACAATTGGACACCAGTGGTCACAAGGAGCAAGTTTCCATCTGCAACCAGCAAAGCGGGGCTTCAGCGATCTGAATGTCCCCTACGGCCATTTTAAGCCTAACGCAGGTCTCTCTCTAAAAGAAATTGTGACTAAGTTTATTTCAAAACGAGTGAGACAGCGCACAGCATTACTGTGTAGATTGCGGAGGACCAAGGTGACAATCACAGTGGAGAACAAGAGAGTTGGCAACTTTGGTGCAGACATCAAGAACCAGAGCAATAACCTCAATACAGAAACCAAGTGACAATTACAGCATAGATTGGAAAGGGAAATTTGTGAAGAAAACAGTCATATAATTCCACAGGAATGCACTTCCTGAGTGTGAGGAAATAGTCAACTAATTTCACATATTGCCTGCTCATTACAGGTTCGTAAACACAGGCTTGACAACGCGCCCCCCCGGGGGGGGGGGGGGGGCCTTAAAGGACCACGCTGGTACCAGTCACACCAGGGATAGACAAAATGTTATTAGAATCTGGAAATCATAACGCGCGTGTTCGTGGATCTCCTGTCGGCCCCAGGTGCTCAGGGGCCGAATTCTGGAAAACCTGGTTTAGGAGCCATGGCTTGGCCTCTTAAGAGTGCACGGCACACAAATGGGTCAGTTGGAACTAGAACCGCCATTTTATGACTTTCAGACAGAAAGCTTTTAGGATTTAGCTAGCCTCTGCTAAGAGGCAGCGATTGTGGCTCATCTCAGGGGGGGAGGAGTGAGTGTCCCACCTGTATATACCTGTATATATAAGACCACTTGTCTTTTCTCTGGGGGTCACGTGTGACATGTGGAGTGTGGACCAGGATTCAACAGGCTCTACACGCCCCCTGGGAACGTCTGCATCACTGTGTTAAATCTGTTTGCAGTAAGGTAACCAACATGTTACTGATTGTAACTACCCACTTGTATTTGCCCTTCTGACCCGAATTGTAGTGATTCATTGTATGTATACAGTTTGTCTAGTGTGCTCTTAAAGCAATAAAATATATAACAATCTTGGGCTGCTCTGTTATCTTGATCCTAAACCCACCCATCCGTGCAGTTATAGTACATGCTACCGGTGCTGGCCTTGATATAATCCCATTAACTGACCGGGGTATATCAAACAGAGCTGGTGACATTCCTAAGGGGCTGGCAGGGCCCTGCTCACAGGTGATAATGAAAGGGCCCCACAGCCTGTCAGGGTCTTAACGTGCCTGTAACAAGGTGTGGCACTAATGTCAGGGGGGCTCACGAAGAACAGATTCCTAACACAAATGCAGAAAGAACTTGAACCCAGAACCAGACCACAGTATCAATCCCAGTGCAGAGCAAACCAAAGAAAATATCACACTGCAGAAAGAAGGGAAGGCCAAACCATATGTCCAAGTGATGGCTGTGTAAGTATTAGAAAATATACTAAAGCATTGCAGGCAAAGCCAGGCATCAAACACACTGATGTTTATAGAGATGGTCTAATGAAAATAGGGTTCACCAAACAAAGGAATAATAAACAGAAAACAGCAGGGCATAGCAGAAATCAGAGAGAACAGATGAGGATTGATCAATACACAAGAGAGCTGAAACAAAGCAGAAAGTAATTCCAAAGCAATGAAGCTCAGTTAGTTTAGGTAATCTGGAATCCCCCTGGATACTGTGTGCTGCTGTACCTGGCATATCTGAGTGGCTGGCGCAGGTACGCAAAGACGGAGAGAAGTGGCCATGGGGGTGCTTGCCACTCCCCTTCCATTCAGCATTATATGCCACTCATTAACATGCGTGGCGTAGAATGCAGAGTGTAGGAAAGCCTGAACATGTGCCGGGGGATCGCTGGAGAGGCAAGTACATTTGGTGTCTTTCTGGCTGCCGTGTACTGCCTCACTAGGCACGTCTAAGTGGCTTTAACAGGTATGCAAAGTTGGAAAGAAGTGGCCATGGAAGTGCTTCCTGGGGGTTTCTCTCCCAGTCCTCGGTTTTACCTAGGATAAACTAAACCCAGGATAGTGAAAATGTTGGGGTTTTGTTTGTCTTTAAAGTGGACCAAAACCCAGAATTTTGACTATCCTGGGTTTTGGTCCTTTCCCCCAGGGCACCCCACTGCGTGAAACCCCCCAGGACGCCACAACCAACTCACCTCTTCCCAGTCCTACGGCGCGTCTAAGAGCAGCAGCTCCGAGCGTGCTGACGGCTGCATCCTCCGCTTCCGATATTGGGATGCGGCCGCAGCACCGTTGGACTGGGAAACAAGTAAAGTGAATGAATGATCCCCGGGGGGGGGGGGGGGGAGGCGGATCGATCGGCCTGGGAATCTTATAGATTCCCCGGTCAATCTGCGTGGGTTTTGGTCCACTTTAAACATTTCTTTGAATGAAAGATAAAACTAGCCGCTCTCTGGCTCCAGACACACCCCACATAGTATTTAGGAGGTATCTAAACATGTTTCTGCTTTACATATGTATTCAACAACACAAATGTGCCATCACAAGGTCTGCTATTTTCAACCTTACTAAATGGTAAATGCCCTGTGCTGATGGTTTCATAGTCTTGTGTATAGCTGAAAAGAACAAGGTGACGAGATCAAATCCTTAGGACAAGTACAATCAATCCTTACTGATCCCAAGGTAGACTCTACATTCACATTTTTTTCCCTTGTTTAGTTAGAATAATCAACATTCTCCTAACCATAATCATTGAAGTAATGCAATATATTACCATGTCTCAGCTTTAAAATCACTCTTTAAATAAGAAGCATTGTCTATTTGAGAGTTTTGTTAATAGGTCAGCAACCTTTCTGTAAAAGTCATTCTGGGAAGCCCCTCCAGCTATGAATGAAAATCCAATGGCAGTCCTGCAGTACATTTGCTGGCACGCGCCCTCCTCTCTGCTTTGGCGTTGGACACTTAACAAGCAGCACTGGGCTCGCAGATCGCTTTACCATCACACATCCCCAAGGGCATGAGCACCACCAGCCAGTATGTGGGACATATGGTTGCTGTCAGGGTATGACATCTGCTGGACTGAAACAAGAGGGTGGCCATGGAAACATGTAAGATACTAGTGCTTCTATTAAAGGGAATATATTATATTTTCATACATTTATACCATGTTACAATGCAGCAAAACAGGATGGGAGCAGAGGGAAGAAATGTATTTACTTAGTGTACCATTTACAAGATGGACACAGCATCGATTTTAAGAAGCAAGTGATGGGGGAGGGGAGAGAGTGGGATGCTAGCAGCAATGGTGGCCGAGCGTTAATTACACTAAGGGAAAAGGAGGATTGGGCAAGAGACAGGGGCGGAGGAGATTTGGGGGCAGTGCCCAGAATGCCTTGCATACCCTGCCCACCCTCATACAGCACAGACAAAAGCAGACCCCACAGCTTGCAGATATACAAAGGGGGGGCTAAATGACGTTGCCATGGCAGCAGACTGAGGAAAACCGTGATGGAACAAATTTGTGAAGCGTCTTGATTAACGGAAAGCTACCTGCTAATAAACATGTCACATGCTGCTGATGCTGACAGAGCTCGTATGAGACCGAGACAGCCCTTTAACTCCAAACAGATCGAAAACAAAAGCACTACAAAGAGCATTCATAGTGTTAGAGAATACCCAAAACAACCTGTCAGATAACAGCTTGCGCATCACAAAGTGACATCCCCATATAGTGTGCAGGCATCTCCACAATCCTCCTTACCATAGGGATATTATATCTAGCAATAAAGAGCTGCTATTTGAGATCTATGGGCCCTATACAGCTTCAAAGTAAGGGTCCCCTTCTCATTTTACCATGGATTTTAAAAGGGGAAAGTCCACTTTCAATGAAAGTGTATATTTCTATCTGCCAACATGATGTCCTTAAGGTGCTGAGCGTATCGGTTTTATTTTTTCTAATGTTGGCAAATGTGCATTTAATAGAAGCAGTTTTCGCTACCTGCCAACTGTTGCTATTGGCAACTGTACAAGTTTGTACACCAAGATCTACAATAGGAAAGTTAGCCCTGCACAAACGCACGCTGCTGCCTCACCTCAGTAGTGGCCATAGCAGCAGTATTCTGTGTGTACAGGACTCACCTCTCTTCTTGTAGATCTTAGGCCCCTTTTACACTGTGCGCTTCCACTGCATTTGCAGTGGTCCTCCGGGGACATGGAGTACATCTGCCCTGGAGTCTCACAGACTCCAGGGTGGGTTTTGGTCCTCTTTAAGGACACCCACTTAGCACAAAATGTACTAATAAATATGTAATGAAAAGTGTAATTTTCCTAATGGATTTACAGTTGTGAACACAGCCAAGACACCACATTTCTGCCACAGCATTGATGTGCGAGCATTCCCCATTCATCCCAATCAGAGCCACTTGCAAAATGACATCATCACAGCCAGCGGCTCTGTCAAAAATCAGAGCCGTTTGCCAAATCACGTGATTTGAGCAAGTGGCTCTGACTGGACGGGAACCAACACATGCGCCATTGGACTGGGGAAAGGCGAATGCTTATGCTTATCGGTGCCCTGGGGGGTTTCACACGGTGTGGCATCCCAATTCAGGAAGCCCCCAGGGAAAACCAGTGGCGGCTCTGGAATCTTTTTGATTCCAGCGCAGCCGTTGCTGGGTTTTGTTCCACTTTAATGCCACCTCAAATGGGATATCCACATATTCATTCCATATGGTGCCTACAAGTAAATACCAAATTGAAATACTAAACATCACCCAACGAAACGGTTCACCTCAGAACTCATGTGCAAGTGGTTTAGACTAATGTAGATTTTAGCATAACGGCTATAAACACATTTGAAGAATGTTTGAGGACATTGATCTTTAAATAAAGTGGACCAAAATCATAAACTGATGCTAGGTCCGGTTTGCATTCCAACCCTGGGGCCAATTTAGGATGCCCCACCGTGTGAAACCCCGAAATGCTTACCTCGCCAACAAGCCCATGGTGCAAGCGCAGCCTGGCGTCGGTATCACTCGTGTTTCATGCACGCTCTCGGGCTGTGCGCGGCCGCACCCACAGTAACTGAATGGTTGGCATGGCTGTGCACAGCCTAGGGATGCAGATGGTGCAGTGCACTGATCGAGCGTACGGCTAGGTTTTATTAAACTTCTCCAGCCGTACATTAATATGATGCTGATTGGAGGAGAACAGCGCCTGTGCTGTGGGTGCTTGAAAAGGTAAGAAAAACGGGGCATTGGCGGGATTTCACACAGCAGGGCTTCCCTCATTCATCTCATAGGCCATGCTCTATGATTTTATGGATTACTTTTGCCTATGAGATGGCTCATGATGATTTTAATGAAATTAAAGAAATAAATGTGGATTTATGAAACCGTGTTAGATTCCTTTACTCAGCAGCATCAACACAAGTCCAACAAACCTATTCAGAATGTGTAACAATCTGAAAGAAACCAAGCAGTCACAGCAGTTATCAAATAAAGAAGCTTATGGTCAGCAAATTAGCATCTGTTTTACATTATTGTACATCAGCGTATTTATTCTTGTAAAAAGGCATAATCTATACTGATTATTTCTCTCTGCCTATGACATGATGGGAAGTTTTCTAGTCTGTGTTGACACAACCGCTAATAAAGAATCTATGGGTGTCCACAGAACCAGAGGCTTGAGGAAGTAAGGATGAAGCTGCAAACCAGACAGTTACAGAGAGTATGTACACGCGGGGACCAATGGCGTAGTCTGGGTGATGACAATATAGAAAATCCACCGGCACACCTCTTCTCTAGCATGTATTTTTCCACTATCTAGTAATGTCAGCACCACCTAGACCCCTTCATCAGAAATGTCAACCTCTAGAAGGCCATGAAACATTGTAACTAGATGTCTGGATCTCAACTTTGCATCTTGCATAAATGTAGTGCCTTACTCTGCACATCAGTGCTGTTCACTGGAGGTCCTCAGACATCCAAAGATCTTTTTGGCCATAGCTATAACTTGCTCAGAGTAATGTAATTTCTATGGCAGTGCTTTATTGAGGCAGCATTTAAGGATGTGAACACTGGCAAGAATAACCTAACCTCGAAGTAACTGGGATTCATTTGCATCAGGCTATGTTATTTAGGTCACTAGATTCCCACAGAGGGATTCATTTTTTTCTAAGCCTCCACCTTGGTTTCCTTTGTTTTTGTCTTTGTGCACATTGGCTTCTCTAGAGAAAATGTGAGGCTACTTAGTGTGCACATTAGAAGAGGTAAATAACCCCCAAAAGATCCCATAACACTTAAACCAGCCAGCAACAGACAAAGCGCTGCTCTCCTGCTAGAGATGCCTCTGCATGCACTGAGGAAACACAGTAATGGATTGCAGCCTGGTAGGTGCAACTCAGACAGGGGTTCAGACTTTGGGCATCCCATATGAGTCTTAGTCTGGTATAAAGAACTCATTGACCACCATTTACTGTGATAAATATTTACCCACACAATTTTTATAGTCTTATTATTAATAGCACTGTACAAAGTAGTACTTACAGACAGGATAAACATATTGTATTAAGATTGTTACAATTACGGTGCTACGAGGTTCAAAATGAATGCTGTGAATACAAGATAGGAGAGATAGGAGATAGATCTCTGCCCGTATGAGCTTACAGTCTAAGGGATAAGCGGTGGAGACAAAGGGTAGAGAGGATGTTGCGTTTGAGTTGGTATCACTGGATTAGAGATGAAATGTAGGGTGGGGCCATGCTGAAAAGAGCTTTGTAGGTTAGATTTAGAATTGTAAACTGAATTCTTTTTGAAACTGGCAGCCAGCCGAGGGACTGACAGAGAGGTGCAAAGCTGGAAAAGTGAGAGGAGAGGTAGATGAGGTGAACAGCAGCATTCAGAATATAGGAGGGGTGCTCAGTTTGTTGGTAGACCAGAAAGAAATGTGTGATAGTAATCGTGATATGACCAGTACATGCGCTAACATTTTAGCAGTATCCCATAGGTTCCACCACTGCCCAATAGCATGGCTAACCATTCAGCAGAAACAGCTCCAACCAATATGATTTGAAGTAAGGGAAACCGAGAGAGACATTTTAGATCACTTTAAAGTGGACCAAAATTTTATTTAAAAAATTGGTAAATTTGCTCCCCTAAAAGCCTCCCTCTGGCAAAAACTATTTGAGTGGGCTTAACTCCATGCAGATGTTCTGGAATAACAAGTCACTTTTTTTGCTGCAGAACTGCATGGGAGTGTCCGCCTTGTCACATACATAAGCATGAGGGGAGAGCTGTGCCAGAAGACCACACCAAAGTGAGAAATCAATGCCTCAGAAATCCAGGCAGCTTGTGTATTATGTATAGACACACATACACACGGAATAGCCAGCTGCTAGAGAGATTGTGTGCGAAGGGAATCCTGCCACAATGTTTCTTTATCACTCACTGTTCACTGCGGATTTATCGCAGACCATTCAGTCAGTGTAAACATATGTTTCTTCTAAAATGATACATTTCTTTCAGCTGTGCAGCAGAGCAATGAGTCATCACAGCTGATGATGTGCTAGAAATCTTTCTGCTAGAAATAAAGGAGCATTGCACTGATATGTGAGGCAATTCTGATTGTGGGATTGGGTTTTTACATAACCTGGACTCATGAATGTGGCAAGATGGCCGCTGCCATGCAGCATACAATCTGCTTGCTATTCCATAACATCTGAATGGAGCCCTCTCAAATAGTTTATTTCACTGTTTACCAGAATGGGGCATCAGGGGTCAAATTTACTGAAATTGCTTTTTTTTTTAACTTTTGGTCTACTTTAACATCTACTCCAACACACCCCCCACACACCCCTTCAAACAGACAAATACTCACCCACCCTGCACAAGCAATCTCTTTTCATTTTCGTTACTGGTGCCAGTGAACCAGCGGCTGTAGTGATTGGGTGACAAATGTTTTACCCATCATCGCCTGTGTCTACAAAGCTGTGCAGACTGGACCTGGTTTTCGGCATAGCAAAGTATTTCTTACGTGGCAATGGTATTTATTCAATTGTTTATGGTATTGCATAGGATACTGGAGGTTCTGTTAAAATGATAGCCTTACACACTCCATCTTATTTCACTGCTGAAATACCACTTTAGAGAGGCAAGGTTATAGTAGACCATGACCTGGAATCCCCCCCCCCCCAGGGGCAACCTCATTTGGGATGTCCCCCTATGTGAATGCCCCAGAATTACCATTTTCTTACCATTTTTCTCAATCCCACAAGTGGCAACCTTGCATTCCGTTGCCATGCACCCACCAGCAACGGGGAAAAAAAAGTTTCAGCAAACGGATGCAGGGACCGAGTTTTGCATAGGCCACGATGGAGTATCACAAAGTAGGGCATTAAGATTCATATGCCCCTGGGGCCAGGAGTGCTGGGTTTTGGTCTTTTAAAATCAACATCAGAAACCTGGGCAGCTTGTTTATTATATTATATAAAAACACACACTGAATAATCAGCTGTTAGAGAGATTGTTTGTGAAGGGAGTCCTGCAACAATGTCTCTTTATTGCTGTTTACTGTGGACTGCATTTAAAGGCAGACCATTCAGTAAGTGTAAACAATATGTATCTTCTAAAATTATACATTTCTTTCAGCTGTGCAGCAGAGCACAAATGCACAGAGCCAGGATGCTTGGACTGAGTTTTGCATAGGTCGTGAGATGGAGTATCACAAAGTAGGGCATTAAGATTGGGATGCCCTGGAGTGCAGGGTTTCGGTCTGCTTAAAATCGCTATAATGTGGCTACAGCCAGCAAAATAGTGGTTATCTGACTCCAATGGTTCCCTACTTCATCCAACGTGAAACCAAGAAAAATTCTTGAAGGAGCTACACACAAATGGCTACAACAGAAGGCAGAGCTTGATGCTTATAGGATCCCCCTCTTCTTTGCCACCACTGTGATAATTGCAGGTTGTCATGTATAATTCACTTGATCAGGCAAATGGATTATTCCCCTCCTCCCTAAACAAGAGATCTACAATGTCCTCCTGTGATACATGATCTGCCCTTATAGAGACATATTTGTCTATCACAATGGCTAGTCTTTTAGCGAGATGCATACTGTACGTGTGTTTTTGTAAATGTAGAAACTGCAGCATACTGAGGCTAGTGGCATCCCTCTGTTACCATGGCGATGCTGCTGCGACAGCTAACAGATTCTTAGTATGAAAAGAACAAAATGCCTCAACCCATTTTTCTCCTAGCAAGAAACTCAAGCCTAAAAGATATGTCCCTCCCTCCCCCCAATAATTACAGACTACCCAGAGCAGCTGGAGATAGGAGGGAGCTGTCTATTGTCTGAACGGGGGTCTGGTGTGAAATGCATCTATCCCTGCAGCAACCATGATGTGTCATCAGACACTCAAAGGAAGCAGATAAAATAATTTATGCTGGTTTGGGTTAAGCAAAGCAAGACTCAGGAAGGTGGGGGGAGCAGACATGAAATAAGTCATGGACCACTGAGGTCATATCCTGACTGGCAAATCCAGGGAAATCTGACCTCACAGAGAACAAAGGCTATTCTTTTAAGACTGTGTAGCCTTGAGTCTAAAAGAACATAATGATGTCATAATAAGTCAAAAACCCTTAAAGGGACTGTCCAGGTTCATACAAAAAACATTAATTACCTGCAAGCCCAAGGACTCAATCCTATACAGTCTTGCAGAATACTGCAGTCTGCATTTCGTGCTTTTACTCTACTGCCGACAGCACGCTGCCCAACTGGCCTCAATATGCCACCCTGCTTTAATTTAGTGGCTAGGCTACAATACTTAGGCCAATCTAAGAACTGTGTATTTGTACATCTGCTCTAGATAAGTGGTCCACTGGGTGTTAACCCTGAAGTCTTCCCAAACAGAAGGTGGCATGCAGTGCGCCAGGTCTGCTTCAGTTTCACCTCTGTGGCCTTTCTGGCTGCTCTATATCTAAAGGGCCACCACAATATTTTATACCAGGACAGAGGAGAGAGCAGAAATCTTTTAAAAAGCTAAAACATATTAAGGCTTTAAAACAAACGGGTATGATACATGTAACCAGGACCGGCCCTTGGGGTGTGAGCGAGGTGTGCCATTGCAAAGGGCAACATAATTAGGGAGGCATCGCAGAGTTGCACCATTGCCCACCCACTTGGTTTACTAGTTCACCAATTGGTCAACCCCCCATCAATCGCTCGCTTGCCCCTCCCCACTCCCGCCGGCACACTTTTTACCCGTTTACTGCCCCTCACTTTCTTCTGCCTTGGGGCAGTCATCAATTGGAGCTGCTGGGATGCGTGATTGGTTGGGACAGAAGGAAGGGGGCACCATGCTCGCCTCTGTTCTGCCCTTCGAGGTGGATATATATGTAGGTGGATATATATGTATATATGAGGTGCTTAGGCGAAGCGTAAGTGGATTGCCTAGCAACCCAGCTGACGCGATAGTGTGTCAGAGGAGGAGGGCGGAGACGGCGTTTCCGGTCCCTCCACTTCCGTTCAATGCGTACACTGACTATCGTGTCCTCTCTCTATGTTTACCCTGGTCGCTTAGCAACCATAGTTGGTGTTAGCGTACGCCGGAGGAGGAGGGCGGGAGGTCCCTCTCTATTTCCGGTATAAAGAGACACGTTTTTCTTAGCTGCCGAATACCTGGTTAAAGTCGCAGATTGCGACGAAACGCGTTGGAATTTGGCAGTTTCCTGTGGACTCGAGGGACAGGGCCGCAGCCTGATTGGAGCGCTCATTGTCTACATCTCTGGTCCGTTCGGCGGGAGCATTGAAGACTGGCGGTGAGATCTGCCTTTATTTGATATGCGGTTTTTACATTTTTTACATGTGAGTGCAATTCTTGGATGTGTTTTATATTAAACAGTGGTTTTTAAACAATATTGCACTAGTTTTGCCATTCTATCTTTTCCTTCATGTGCGGACTGTTTATGATGCATCCTGAATGATCATGCTATAAACGTCTATCCCATGGGAGTTAAAGCTGGATGGGAATGATTTTTTGAATCGGGTGGACAGCGGAAGCTGGAAAATATTTAATCATTACTCTGTTTGAGAGGCGCTGATCAAGATACCCGTTTGGTAAGAATCTGCACATAGGGGTGCTGTAGAACACTGAGGAGTGTGCATGCACCTTGGGATAAGGTTGAAGAACATAAGAAGATTTCATGAATGTTTTCTGCACTTTTTGGTTGAAGGAAAAGTTCACTATTTTGGATATTTATGGTCGTTGGACACTATTAGTTTAAGTCAGCTCTGTGTTATATATACCTCACATATATATATTTTTTTGCATTTATTGGGAAAGTTTGGGACTTTTCAACACGTTGAGCTTCACTAAAAGACTTTATTTTTATATACTTAATTTTTATATTTAAGCGCGGTGTGGCACATTTGTATATATGTATATATATATACACATCTGTGAGTCGCGCTTTCCTCTTGCACAGGGTGCCTTCCATCCTAAGGCCAGACATACTTTATTTCTTTTCTATAAGGTAATCACAGATGGCAGCACAATCCAAGCTGACTGGCAGCATCAAAGTAAAGTCCAGCCTGTTTATAGATATGCAAACACCATATAAATAATGTATGATGCTTTCCTAACAGAAAAAAGGAAGGGAAGGGAATAATTGGAGCAGAAAACTATAGCTGATGCTGGGTCATTAATGTGGTTTTTCAAAAATGCTGGACTTAACCACTGTCAAGATGTCATTTCTCAAATATAAGTTGAAGCCCTTAATTCGGGCTATGACATCTCAATGGTAGGGTAGCTGAAAACTAGCCTGTATGCTACGCAAGAGGGGATACCGAGTGGGTCCAAAAGGTCTTTGCATTTAGCTATCCTTTGACCTTTCTTAAAAATGGACAGTATATATTTTTTAGCATAGATAAAGGATTCTTATGTCCGATTTATTTTCAGCAGGCATACATAAAGCTTTCTCCAGGGCACCGCAACAACCCAAAGGATGGCATCTTGCAGTCATGCCCATTCCCTGCCTCTATTATGCCATGCTGTCTGGGAATGTTCTTTTAGGTCAAGTCACACAGTTATCGGCCAGGGAAGTGCTTGCATCCTTACAATCCCGTCACTGTCACAGAAAGAAGGCGGCAGGAAATCTGCACTTCACAAGCAAGCAGAATCTGGTAGCAAAAAGGGGGGGAAGCGCCGCTCTAGGGGAATGAAAGGATACTTGGCAACAAGAGCTGAACACACAGCTGGGAACTGGCAGTTAGTACTAACTGTTCATGCTCCGTACATGATTGCGGGGAAGGAGGATTTCATGAAATGATACGAAGTGCTAGACCTAAAAATCTGTAGCTAGCCTGCTTTGGCAGTTCTCTTCCAGGCTTTCACTTAATGGATTCTCATTAACCATCCTATCCATGATACATCAGAGAAATAGAAAAGGCTAGGAGACCATGGTTCAAGCTTGCAACCTAGGTTATACAAAAACCTTTTTCTATGCTGTTAAAACTATTTGGATAACATTGTATGTTTTTTTAACAGAATTACAGTTTGATGTTGTGACTTTTTGCTCTCCTCTTTTGGAATGTGAAATAAACATTTGTGTTAGGGTTGTGCCCCCATACCGGTGATTTTCTTATTAGCATGATGACAAGATTGTGGTTCCCTATCTGAAGAGGTTGAATGAATGCACAAAGTGTTACATATGTCATCCCTGCCTTAGCCAATAAGATTAGCAAGCCTGCAAGTCAGAAAGTCTCCGATATGTACTCCAAAACACCACTGTTGTACGTTGCTAATACAGTGTTGCTATGGAAAATGTGTTTTCTCTTTAAAACACTGAGTTGCAAACAAATAGAAAATATAAAAACAGGACATAATTTGGCACACCATGAAGTTTTGAAAAATGCCATCCATCGAAGGTGGAATTACCCTTTAAGCAGCCTTGGCCTCATAGGCTCCTTTGCAGTTTAACCTCTGCATCCACCGCAGTGTTATATGTTAAAGAGGCTCTTTCATAATTTAAATTATGCTGGACTACAAGTCTTAGTAAATACATACCTATTGTTGCTGCTTTAAGTTTTTCAAAGTAGCCTGTTACAGTATGTTACATTTGACCAACGAGTTTATATGGTTCCAGCCAGTTCCTCCCTTTCCAGTTCCACTCTACATGCTGTAACTCTTCGTTTTGAAAACATGTAAAAGCATCAATCTACACATAAAATGGGTTTGATGGTCTGCTCTAGAGGAGTGGGGGCATTCAGATTAAACCACACTCCCCTGGCTTCTGCTTTGCTGGTCGAGAACTGGACACGTGACCACCACTCACCAATCACTTGATCGTATTTTGCCAGGGAAGCACATATTCAGGTAAGGGGGGGGGGGGGCCTGACCTGTTGGTCTGGTTTAAGGGTAGTCATACACCTGTAACTCACCAATACATCCACAGTATTTACCGATTTGAAGCAATTATATTAAAAGACTAACACGATTTATGTTTTTAGTTGTAGTAGTTATGACTGAGGATAATTGCTGGTACAGGGCCCCCTTTTCCATGACTCCTGTCCACTTTCCTTCCCTACTCCCCCCCTTACACCCAAATGTGACCATATATTAGTGATCGAATTCCTTTCCCCTGGGCCAGATTTCCTTTTATTGCTGAAGAATTTAGTACATTGGGGCATCTTGAGCTCATGATGCTTGGTTTGTTGTAGGCGTTTCGTCTTGTAGATTGTAGTATCCAAACCACACTATGACCACAGCTAATAGTAACTGTTAATGTTATTTTCTTCTATATAAGAATCTTATCCTTTTTTGAAGCTGTAGCAAGCTTCCGTGGGAGGCTATTCCACAGATTTATAGTTCTTATGGTAATAAAATGATTGTAAAAAAAGAAATTCAATTTCCGGACAATTGAAGGGAGTGCCCCCTTGTCTTTAGAGAGGATTTTATTATTCTTGAGAACTACAAGTAAATGCCATGTATAAGTAAAACATGGAACAGGACTGGTAACCGACGTTAATACATTCCTCTGTGCATGGCTACATTTAAAGCGGCTCTCCAGTCAAAAACGACTGAAGGTCCTTTGCCCCCCCCCCCCCCCCCCCCCATTTCCCAACTACCAGTATACTCCATCGGTTAGGACGTCCTGGAAAATAAGGTAAAAGTAATTTATGAGTCCATCCTTCCAAAGTGACCATCAGCATCCAATGAGGTTGAAGTGGCGAAGCAAAAACGAAACCAGAACCAGGTGCAACAGCTGTTGAAAAAAGTGTCACTATTCTGTGTGATTTTTTCCTATTCCTTTTAGAACCAGTGAGGCTTTTAAAATCAGAGGGGGGGAGCTGGGGTAAGTAGGAGGACCTCAACATTTTTTACTGGAGGCTCATTTTAAATCATCTTAATGCCACGGTACCTGATACCGACCGGGTTTTAATTTTTCTGCAGCGAAGCCATACAGCAGCCCTCTGTTGCCCCCATTCCTGATTTGAAATGGCCCATGTGCCATAAGCTTCCTGGGAAATGAAGGCAGAAAATTCATCCCTCAACATTCTGGCACCACATCTGTGCAGCAGCCACACAGCCCAAATGACCTAACATAGCGAAAAAAAACTTTAGACAAAATATTTTTCACTGTCAAAGATTTTCCGTCAAAAAATCGGGAGGTAGCCCCCCACAGAGATTAGTGCAGTTCATTAAACAATCAAATCAATCTCCACTTTATAATTCCAATAAAGTATTAGTTATAAACCTTCACCTACCTAGTTAGTCACAGGAGGAGTGCTGGTATTAATACATTAAAAAGCGCAAGGTTATATTTGTCACAAAGAATCTGCTTGAGAGCTTTATGGACAAGTGTTATTGCCGTCAATAATTACTTTATGAAGGTGGGTTATATTGATGCCTTAAAGAGAAACAAACGCTGGCACCATATTATTCCTTTACCTTACATTGGATTCTGGTTGTGACAGCCCACGCTGGCACCCTATCACTACAGAGAAAATCTGCGTTGCCAGCACGCCTATTGTCACCAGTAGGCTTGGCATGAACATGAATAAATCGGACAAACTGTCAGCATCAGAAGCTGCCAAAAGAAAAGGTGGGAGGCTTACTCAGCTCTCTCCATACATGCTTCATGGGTGCTTATTAAAGCCAATTAAAATACCCATATAGCATATAGAAACTGCATCTGCATTGTATGCTGTATCTACGCATACTCCCTGTGAAAATGTATTGCTCTGTATGTGAAAGTTTGCCACGCATACATGAAAATCTATAGAGAAGGCTTTTTAGCAGAAGAGAACACTGTAGTAGGATACATTGCAGATAATTTATTTGGCCCAGGTACAAGTTAAAGGGTCAAATTTAAATAAACCGTACCTTCTGCCTTTCCAGCCACAGGGAGGGTGCGAGCCAATAGGGACCCTAGCCCACCTTCCAGCAACCTGGGATACTACCCTTTCTTTAGCACCATACAACAGGGGACCCAGGAATAGCCACACAAGTAAGCAGCTGTCATTTTTCCTCCAATAGGAGGCAGAGTCCTTGAGATGAGGAAATTAAAAATGCTTAAAGATGCTCTTAAAAGGAGGAGGAAGAGCAGAAATTCACCCCATCCCTAAACTGACTGACAACTGGCAGTCAATGACCAGTTCAACCCAAGGACTGAGTATAACCAAAGTTGGTAATTTTCTTTACAGTATTTTCCACCCTATAATACGCACTTATTTTTCCCCAAAAGTGTGGGGGGATGTCAGTGCGTCTTATCAGGCGAATATTAAGGGGAAAAAAGTAAACTCACACGCCCACCTACTGCACAGAGTCGGGTGTGTGTACTCGCAAGGACAGCAGGGACAGCGTAGACGGCAGGGATATTGGGCAGGAATCAGTTACCCTGCCCGTCCGCCTGCCGCTCCTCCATCTTCTGGCCTCCCATGGCTGTGGTGGCCCGGCCAGCAGCGCAGAAGTGATGTATATGCGAGTTTCCTTTTTTTTCTTCTGCCTATGGGGAATGGGAGGAGGGAATGCAACACTGCCTATGGGAAATGGGAGAGGGGGAATGTCACACCGTCTATGAGAAAGGGATGGGGAGAATGTCACATTTCCTATGGCAATGGGATGGGGGGGAATGCCACACTGCCTATGGGGATTGGGAGGGCAGAATGCCACACTGTCTATGGGGATTGGGAGGGCAGAATGCCACACTGCTTAAAGAGGAATGGAAGAGGTGCAATGCCACACTGCCTATGGGGAATGGGAGAGGGGGAATACCACATTACTTTTGGGAAATGGAAGAGGGGGAATGCCACATTTGGTTCAAATTTTTTATTTTTTATTTTATTTTCCTCCTCCAAATCCTAGATGTGCTTTATGGGCAGGTGCATCTTATAGGGCGAAAATTACGGTATATTACAGTTTGTTAAATCAAGGTTACAGCAAAAAAACAATGGCATGCCAATACATTATAAAGGCTTACATAAAGACAAGCGAACCTGTTAGGCACTTACCTCATCGCCGTTCCCGGTCCCGCGGCGCGCTGTCAGGTGGCTCCCGGCGGGCGGCTGGTCGGTTGTCTCCGGGTCCGCCGTCTTCTCAGCGCCGTCGTGGGGTCCGGGGGCTGGCGGCGCGGGACGCTGCTGGAGCCGGTGTGGCAACGTGCTCCGCGCGGCTGCGCGGGCCTGCCATTCCGTCCGGGGATGCGGCACCTTCCCCTCCTGCCGGGGGCGCGCCCGACACTCAACGTGCTCGCGCGCGCGCGCGAGCACGTCTCCTTTATGCCTCCCGGCGGCGCTTTCCCCAGCGCGCCCGCCGGGGGCAAGTTTGAAGTTACCAATCCCTGGCGTTATCCTGGGAGCGGACCCAGGGACTGGTCGGCCTGTCTGGCCTGGGCCGTCCAGTTCCTGGGACCGCTCCCGTTTTTACTGTTGCACCAATCACTGTCATTCCCTCCATTTGCCCCCTTCCCTAGTGGCCAGTATCCCCTTTATATTCTGACTGCTCCATTATCCCAGTGCCCGTTATAGCCTCTGGGTTCTGGATGTGCGTTGCTGTGTCTTAGTGTATATTTGGATTTGAACTTCGACTATTCTTGCCTGCTGCCTGCCCTGACCTTCTGCTTTGCCTGACCACTCTTTTGCCTGACCCTCCTGTACCTCGCCTGTGACCTCCTGGACTTGACCTCGGCTACCCTCGACCACTCTTCCGTTATCTCCCTTGGATACCTCGCCTGTGACCTCCTGGTTTGACCTCGGCCTGAATTACGGACTTTCGCACCCGGCATCCTCATTCGGGATTCCCTGCCAAACATCATTCTGCACCTTAAGCTGTTATCCTTTGCGCCTGTTAAGTCCTGGGGGCAACCGACTGGGAGAGGCATTACCCGTGTCTCCTACAAGCGGGGGCTTGTCTATAGGCGGAAGTGGCGGTGGAGATTGGGGGATACCGGCTTAAGACAGAAGGGTGTTCGGTACAGTCCTGACAGTATAACGGGCCAGAAGAATGGACCAAATCCTGGAACAGGTGCAAGCCTTAACAGCGGCGGTAGAGCACCTGGCTCATCGGGTTGCGGCCCAGGAGAATCGTCCTGCTCCTAACGTCCCCAGTCCTCAGGGGGCCCCGGCCGCAATGTTTGTGGAACCAAAAATTCCACTCCCGGAAAAATTTTACGGCGACAGGGCAAAATTTACCAACTTCCGGGACTCTTGCAAATTGTACTTCCAGCTCCGCCCTGTCTCTTCAGGGTCACCAGAGCAGCGGGTCGGGTTGATTATCTCCCTCCTTCAAGGTGATCCTCAGTCCTGGGCCTTTAGTTTGGCATCCCAGGATCCAGTTCGTCTCTCTGTGGACAGTTTTTTTTCCGCGATGGAGGTTCTTTATGATGATCCCGACAAAGGGGCCACAGCTGACGCTAAGTTGCGAACTCTTCGCCAGGGACGCCGTCCAGCCGAAGATTATTGCTCGGAATTCCGTCGCTGGGCAGTAGACTCCCGCTGGAACAATCCTGCCCTCTGCGGCCAATTCCGGCTTGGTTTGGCTGAATCCGTCAAGGACACCATGGTGAATCATCCGGAACCTCATACACTAGACGAGTTAATGCACCTCGCCATTCGCATTGACCGCCGGCTTCGGGAAAGACGCCAAGAAAAAGGGTCGCATACTGAGACAGCTTCAAGGTCCGAGGCCCCAGTAGCACAATCTTCGGAAGAGCCCATGCAACTGGGTGCCACTAGGCTCACCGAAGTCGAGAGACGTCGACGCTTATCCGAGGGGCTTTGTCTATACTGTGGTGGAACCGGCCATATGGTCAGACTATGCCCAAAGAAGCCGTCGGGAAACTCCAGAGCCTAGGGGGTTTCGAGGGGGCCCTCCTAGGCTGTAAGGTATCACCTCAAGTATCGTCTCCAGTTCTTATTCCAGTTCAGATAAAGATTAATTTTAAGTTTCTGAATTTAAAGGCTCTCATAGACTCCGGAGCAGCCGGGAACTTCCTTGACTCTGAGTTAGCTCAGAGTTTAGGAATTACGCTCCAGTCCTTGCCAACTCCCATCCGGGTCTCTGCCATTGACGGCACACCTGTGGCTGGAGGCTTAGTTCAGTTCAGAACCCTTCCCGTACAGTTCAAGGTGGGAGCCAATCACTCTGAAGTAATTAGTTTTTTGGTCTTGAGTATGCCTAGAACCCCTTTAATTCTGGGATTGCCATGGTTACGGGAGCACAATCCCCAAATTGATTGGGTCTCAGGGCAAATCATAAAGTGGGGGCACCAATGCTTTCAGAATTGTTTGAAATTCCCGGTCAGGGTTGCGCAACTGTCCCCAGCTGGAATCCCCACTCCGTACTTAGAATTTGCCGACGTCTTTTCTGAAAGGGCGGCGGACAAACTTCCTCCCCATAGACCATGGGATTGCCCTATTGAACTACTCCCCGGTACCATGCCTCCGAGGGGAAGAATATTTAATCTAACCCGAGCTGAAACCATCGCCATGCGGGAATATATTGTGGAAAACCTAGAGAAGGGGTTTATTCGGCCATCATCTTCCCCGGCAGGAGCAGGGTTCTTTTTTGTAGAAAAGAAAGATGGGGGGCTCCGCCCCTGTATTGATTATCGGGGTTTAAATAACGTTACTGTTAAAAATAAGTATCCCCTGCCACTTATTGAGGGGTTATTTACACAGGTGGTTGGGGCGCAGGTGTTTTCCAAACTCGACCTTCGGGGGGCCTATAACCTCATCAGAATTAGGCAGGGGGACGAGTGGAAAACAGCCTTCAATACCCTTGAGGGGCACTATGAGTATTTGGTAATGCCATTTGGTTTGTGCAATGCCCCCGCGGTCTTTCAAAGTTTTGTAAACGAAATTTTTAGGGACTATCTTGGCCGATTTGTGGTCGTTTATTTAGACGACATTCTGATTTTTTCTTCATCCCTGGAGGAACACCGCAAACATGTGCGTATGGTGTTGCAAAAACTCAGGGAAAATTATTTATATGCCAAGTTAAAGAAGTGTCAATTTGAGGTATCCGAGGTTCCGTTTCTCGGTTATATTATTTCTAAATCTGGTCTATCCATGGATCAGTCTAAAGTGAAGGCAGTCTTAGAGTGGGAACAGCCCAAGGATCTGAAGGGCCTGCAGAGATTCCTGGGCTTCGCTAATTTTTATAGAAGATTCATTAAGAACTTTTCTTCTCTAGTAACTCCATTGACTAATCTTACCAAGAAAAGCGGGTATCCCTCAGTTTGGCCAGTTCAAGCCGTTCAGGCCTTTGAGAATCTGAAAAAAGTGTTTAGCTCCGCCCCGGTCCTAGTTCACCCGGATGAGCAATCACCCTTCTTTGTGGAGGTGGATGCCTCGGAATTTGCAGTGGGGGCGGTTTTGTCACAATATCATGGGTCACCTGAACGCCTTCACCCATGTGCTTTTTTCTCCAAGAAGTTCTCTGGGGCCGAGAGAAATTATGATATTGGCAACAGAGAATTATTGGCTATCAAGCTGGCCTTCCAGGAATGGAGACACTGGCTGGAGGGGGCTCAGTACCCAGTTACGGTCTTTACAGATCATAAAAATCTGGAATACATTCAATCTGCAAAAAGACTAACTCCAAGACAGGCTCGCTGGTCCTTGTTCTTTTCCCGGTTTAACTTCTCTATCACCTATAAACCTGGGTCCAAAAATGTTAAAGCGGATGCCCTGTCTCGGAGTTTTTCTTTCCCTAACTCGCCCGAAAGAGTGGATATTCCCATCTTACCCCACTCCCTGGTGGTAGCCGCCATCCAACCCCAACTTCCTGATCTAGCTCGGTTCCAAGCCGAAGCTCCACCTGAGAAACCTGAGTCTGTCCAGTTTGTACCCTCTCGTTACCGCACTGCCTTTTTGTCTCATTTCCATGATACTAAAACAGCGGGTCATCCGGGGGTCAAGAAAACTATTGGCCTATTGACGCGCCAAGTTTGGTGGCCATCCATGAGAAGGGACGCTCAGAATTTTGTCTTAGCCTGTAAAGTCTGTGCGCGGAGTAAGTCTTTAAGACATTCTCCTGAAGGCCCGCTGCTACCGTTGCCCACTCCTGCCTCTCCATGGACCCATCTGGCCATGGACTTTGTTACTGATCTTCCCCCTTCCCAGGGATTTACAGTTATTTGGGTAGTAGTGGACCGCTTTAGCAAGATGGCTCATTTTATCCCTTTAAAAAAACTTCCCTCAGCTCAAATATTAGCTCAACTCTTTGTCACTCACATTTTTAGAATTCATGGTATTCCAGTAGATATTGTTTCGGATAGGGGGGTCCAATTCGTCTCCCGTTTTTGGAGGGCCTTCTGTTCTAAGTTGGGTTTCACCGTCTCTTTGTCCTCGGCTTTCCATCCTCAATCGAATGGACAAACCGAAAGAACTAACCAATCTTTAGAACAGTACTTGCGTTGTTTTACGGCCGATACTCAGACGGACTGGGCCTTCTTCCTACCATTTGCTGAGTTTGCATTAAACAACGCCTCACATTCTTCCACGGGGGTTTCTCCCTTTCATTGCGTCTATGGCAAGGACCTGAAGTTTTCTGCCCTTTCAGACCAACCCTCTAGAGTTCCCTCCGTGGATGAATGGCTGTCCAAATGGCCAGGGGAATGGAATAAGATCCAGCAACATCTAACTAAGGCTGTTCTTCAACAGAAAAAGTTTGCAGATCGCAAACGTTCTTCTAACCCTAGTTATGAGGTGGGAAATTGGGTTTGGCTTTCAACCAAGAACTTAGCCTTACGCCAGCCCTCCGCTAAGTTAGGGCCTAAATTTATCGGCCCCTTCCCCATAACACGGAAGATCAATCAGGTTACGTATCAGTTAGCCCTCCCTTCTTCCATGAAAATTTGTAGATCTTTTCACGTTTCACTTCTTAAGCCTGCAAGAAACCATGAACCCAATAATTTCCCTGGGCCTGTGTTAGTCGATGGGCATCAGGAATTTGAGATTGCCCGGATTCTTGACTCCCGCCTGTTTAGAAACTCTCTTCAGTATTTAATTGACTGGAAGGGGTACGGCCCGGAAGAAAGATCTTGGGTTCCGGCCAGAGAAGTTCATGCGCAGAATTTGGTGAAGAGATTTCACAGAGAGAATCCGTTGAAACCCAGCTTGGAGGGTCCAGTGGCCCCTCCTCAGGGGGGGGGGTAATGTTAGGCACTTACCTCATCGCCGTTCCCGGTCCCGCGGCGCGCTGTCAGGTGGCTCCCGGCGGGCGGCTGGTCGGTTGTCTCCGGGTCCGCCGTCTTCTCAGCGCCGTCGTGGGGTCCGGGGGCTGGCGGCGCGGGACGCTGCTGGAGCCGGTGTGGCAACGTGCTCCGCGCGGCTGCGCGGGCCTGCCATTCCGTCCGGGGATGCGGCACCTTCCCCTCCTGCCGGGGGCGCGCCCGACACTCAACGTGCTCGCGCGCGCGCGCGAGCACGTCTCCTTTATGCCTCCCGGCGGCGCTTTCCCCAGCGCGCCCGCCGGGGGCAAGTTTGAAGTTACCAATCCCTGGCGTTATCCTGGGAGCGGACCCAGGGACTGGTCGGCCTGTCTGGCCTGGGCCGTCCAGTTCCTGGGACCGCTCCCGTTTTTACTGTTGCACCAATCACTGTCATTCCCTCCATTTGCCCCCTTCCCTAGTGGCCAGTATCCCCTTTATATTCTGACTGCTCCATTATCCCAGTGCCCGTTATAGCCTCTGGGTTCTGGATGTGCGTTGCTGTGTCTTAGTGTATATTTGGATTTGAACTTCGACTATTCTTGCCTGCTGCCTGCCCTGACCTTCTGCTTTGCCTGACCACTCTTTTGCCTGACCCTCCTGTACCTCGCCTGTGACCTCCTGGACTTGACCTCGGCTACCCTCGACCACTCTTCCGTTATCTCCCTTGGATACCTCGCCTGTGACCTCCTGGTTTGACCTCGGCCTGAATTACGGACTTTCGCACCCGGCATCCTCATTCGGGATTCCCTGCCAAACATCATTCTGCACCTTAAGCTGTTATCCTTTGCGCCTGTTAAGTCCTGGGGGCAACCGACTGGGAGAGGCATTACCCGTATCTCCTACAAGCGGGGGCTTGTCTATAGGCGGAAGTGGCGGTGGAGATTGGGGGATACCGGCTTAAGACAGAAGGGTGTTCGGTACAGTCCTGACAGAACCAATGAAAACGTCAGGTGATAAATATTTCAGCATACTCATGTCGAACAGATATTAAGATGCTAACATCAATAAAGCTGCACCAACTGAATTTCAGGGGTTGAGCGAAGGAAGCCTAAATTTCCAAAGTTTCCAAAGTAATTCTGGACTGGAGGCCACCGTAAGAGTTGAAAACCGTGTGAACGTGCCAGCCAAGGGGTTAAATTCAGTAACCTACACATGCCCTCTGCTTCTTGGCTGAGATTAAAATTAAGCCTTGCAGTGCCAATACTGAATAAAAAAACGTTACTTATTAACTAATATTAGGAAATGTTTTCCCCACTTCAGGCTCTTGTTGTACTTGTATAGTCTGAAACTCTTAATGGCCTATGGCAAATTTTACACCTTAAAGTAGAACTCCTCATTTATATACACTGCACTCTAGCATCTACACTTGATAGTAAGCTGCTTTTTTTTCTCAAACATATTCTGGGTTCCACCAAGGCAGATGAGAAAATTACATCAGCTGCTATTGTTATTATGTAGTTAAAGGAGGAGACTCTACCTCTTTATGGGGCATCACAAATTGGAAACCCCCAGATCGCCTGATTCTCTTTCTTGAACCGCACCAGGCCTTTCTGAAAGGCCTTTGTGGGTACACCCACAGCTGAAGGCCAGCAAAACGGTGACAGTCGCTCCATTCAGATTACCTTCCAGTCTGGCAATCTGAAAGTAACTAGCACGCTGAATAGCTTAGAGGCCCACTCATGCACTGTGGGAACGGAGAAAAGGTGAGTTTAGGGGTGATCCCTGGGAGCACAGCAGAGCATTCGAAATTGTGATGCCCGACCAGAGGGCATCTTAACACCCAAGAAAGTTAATTTTGGGGGTTGTTCCTCTTTAAAGTCTTGTCCGTATATAATGCTGCACTACCCAATTTAATGAGCTGTGAGACACTGATGAACAAAATAGCCGCTCAGACTTTTCAGGCTTGGGTTGTAAGACTGCTACAAGTCAGACTCCACAAGCATTGTGGCGCGAGAAAACCCTATTAACCAGCAAAAAGCAATTTTAAGAGAAGGAGAACAATGGCAGCTTTTGTGAATGGTCCGAGGAAAAAATAGCCTTTGCTGGGCCCTGCTTCAGGATGATCAAGATGTTCTTGTGACAGGAGGACAAGAACACCTCAATCATACCAAGGAAGGAGCTGCAAAGACATATTGTTCTTGAAGAAGCTCCGGAAGGCTAGCCTGCTCAAAAGCTAAAAAGATTGGTTCAGTAATGTGTTTTTCATCACCCCCTGATTTGTGGGAGGGGGGAAGCAAAGACTATCACTTTTTTGTTTTGTGCCAAAGACAATTATCAGAGATAATATGTCCAGCCCCCAGGAGTTGTTTTCCTGCAACTCCTCTTTTGCCCTGAACAGTTGGCATCATTTTCTGGAATTACCACCTAAAGAGCGTTGAAATCTCAAGAATGCCAGATGATGTAATTTAAAGCTGCAAGTTCACAGTAAATGTCTGTCAGATATTTCTCATTATTTCCATTAGACAGATCTCAGCTGCTATAAGAGGATTAGCCTAGATCTACAAACTCTACAGAATCAGCCCTGTCAGTTGTGACAGTAGTGATATCAGACTACAAGGGGACAAGGCTTATGGGATATATGTAAAGGAAAGGCTAAAAACAGGTGTTTTTAGATGACCCTCAGTGTTATCGCAATTTTAAAGATGAAAGGTATAATGAAGATTCTTTATTTTATTGTTCTAAATAAACTTGAACATGGCCATTACAATCCATTGGACACATAATAGTATATTCAAAATATAAGCTCAGTATCCTATTACACTATGTGCCTCCGAATCTGGAGGGGGGAGTTACATAGAACAGGCTGGTTTTCTACATCAAATGGGTTTTTTTTCTGCCAATAAGAAGGCTTAATTGATAACAGCCCTGCAGCACAAACTGTGCTTTACACATATACGGAATGTGCTTGTTAGGATTGATAAGGGTTATCAAGAGGTATTCACCTAAATGTTTTTATTTTCAATTAAAATTTAAGTAGCTCAAGATTATTATTTGTGAATTACCGGCAGAAAACTATAGAGTGGCCTGTGAGAAAAGTTAGCCAACATCTAGCTGAAAAGTCTCTGCTGGATAATCAAACTGTGACACCCTTTTCCATGGACAATTGCAGATGTTAAAAATAAAACTAGGACAAAAGAAAGGATACCATATTTATCACCCCTGCTGACTGCCCTGGTTTAACAGGATGTAGAATCCACAACACAAAAGTCCCGCTATCATTTTTAGACAATATCCATTTGGCTTTAAAGTGGACCAAAACCCACAGCCAATGGCCCTGTAATCTATATGATTTATTTCCTGCCCCTTGGCCATTTTGAATAGGGATTTGTGAATGGCCAGCGCGGGCATGAAGCCTGTTAGAGGATAGCAGGAATGTGGCTGCCGGTGAGTTCAGCTCCACTGTGCTCCCATGGGCTAGACTCATATATATTGAGTCTAGCCCTATATTGACGAGCACAGTCAAGCGTGCAGATTGGAGTTACAGCCCATGCCACTCTTTAACTGGGCGACCCGAGGGGTTTCACATAGCGCCCATACTGAATCGGGTGTCCTAGGGGCAAGGACCAAACGCCCCAACCAAATCCTGGGTTTTGGTCCACTTTAAGGTCACACATAACCAGAAGGTTGCTCTCTGTAAAAATGAGATCAACAGAGCTATTGACTGGCTACATTGTATGGAAGCTACCCATGTATCCCTGTACTTACCACTTCTGCATTCACTACGATAGCAGTCATTCGTCAGATTAATCAGGTAGAGTGAATTCAATTTTTTGCGAACGACCACTTGGAATGGAATGCGGACGATCTGTTCTGTGGGTAAGTGGTAAGTACATGGCTTTCTGGTCTCAAAATTGCAGTGTGTGGGGGGGATGAGACGCAGAAGATCCCAAATTAGGAGATCCCCATACTGTGAAGGTGGGCAGGAGTAAAGTCTTTTTGACCTTGCTCCTGCTTTAATTCAGACCTAAACCTTAATAAGCATTAGGGAATGTGCTGATCTGCAGGGACCATGACCACCCTCTCCCGCAAGCCCAGTAGTGCAGAAATAATTAATGCATTGCTTGACTTTTTTTGGAAGTTTTCAAATAATGATGTGCAGATAGACTAAGATACAGCTCCTTCTCCAAACTGTGGTCAGAGGCAGCAATCATTTTATTTTCGGTATAGTAGGGACAAAACCCATGAGTTACTATTGGGTTCTGAGTTTTCATTAGAAAGATTTACCCTCCTCCATTCTTGACTCACAATAAACACAGAGAAACATAAGCTTCTGCTTGCAGCTGCAAAAGATCACTGGGGAAACTTGCCATCATCTTTAATTTGGAGACCCAGTTAGTTCTCTTGCTGTTAACAAAGATATTAACTGTATGGCTGAGTGTGTGGCAAATCATTTTAAAATGCAATGAAAGGAGTACAAAACCACCCCAGGCTTTATTCCATGCCCTGGGGCATCCTATTTTGAGATGCCCTGCTGTGTCAAGCTCCCTGGTTCACCATGTTTTCTTGCCTTGTTGGCGATTCCACTGCTTACATGTGGGCGCTCTTCCAACCATCTTTGTTAGCAGTGCATATTAATGTATGGCTAAGAAAATTAAATGGCAAGATAGCCACAAGTCTTCTGCTGGTTCTCCCCTCTAGCTGTGCGTACTTGCACCAGCCATTCAGATAAGTCTGGCACAAGTGTAGATATAGTTTTTTGAGATTTTTCCAAAGCATTTGACACTGTCCCCCTTAGACTTCAGCTTCAAGCTGACTTGGACACTGTGTGTCTGGGCATCCAACTGGCAAATTCATTTTAATGTGGAGAAATGTAAAGTCATGCATTTGGGGGTCTAATAACCTGAAGGCCACATATATCCTTGGGGGGAGTAAAACTGGGAGAAACACTTGTGGAGAAGGATCTGAGGATACTGGTAGATCACAGGCTAAATAACAGTATGCAATGTCAAGCAGCTGCTTCCAAGGCCACCACGATATTATCATGCATTAAAAGAGGCATGGAATCATGGGATAGGGATGTAATGTTGCCTCTTTACAAGGTACTGTTGTGCCCTCACTTGGAATAAGCTGTCCAGTTCTGGGCAACCATTCGTAGAAAGGACGCTCTGATGATGGAAAGGATTCAGAGGAGAGCCACCAAACTAATAAGAGGAATGAAGGATCTTAGTTAAGAGGAAAGATTACGAGAATTAGCTCTGTTTAGTCTTGAGAGGAGAGGAGACGACTGAGGGGGGACATAATTAACTTGTATAAATATATAAATTGGCAATACAAAAAATATGGGGAAACACTATTTCAGGTACAATCCTCTCTAAAGACAAAAAAACTGAATCTCAGGAGGCGACAATCATTTTTTACCATAAGAACTATATATATGTGGAATAGCCTCCCACAGAAGCTTGCAACAGCAGCAACCGCTGACAGCTTCAAAAAAGGATTAGATGCTTATTCAGAAGAAAATAACATTGACAGTTACTATTAGCTTTTATCAGTAAAAAAAACAAAAAATAAATAACTTTCTCTACCCCAACACCCTTGGTTGAACTTGATGGACATAACCGTATTAAAGTGGACCAACACCCAGGATTTTGACTATCCTGGGTGTTGGTCCACTTAGGTGTTTTTGCGGCGATCGGGGGGGGGGTTTCACACAGCGGGGCACCCCCGATCGCCGCAAAAACTCACCTCTCCCCGCTCCCACGTGACCTCGTCCGGCCAATGACAGCGCTCAGAGCTGCTCTGGTATGCGCGTCCAAAGCCGCTTGGACGCGCATACCAGAGCGCTGTCATTGGCTGCGTCTCTCGCTTCCCTCTAACAGGGAGCGCGCCTGCGCTGGCCATTCACAAAACGGCCGGCGCGGGAGCGCGCCCTGCTAGAGGGAAGCAGCATGCGCTGTTGGATCGCCGGTAAGGTGAGGATTGTGGGCCTCCGGGGGGGGTTCCTCCCCGCGGGACATCCCGATTTCGGATGCCCCGCGGGGAGGGATCTGATCGGTCCGGGAATCTTATAGATTCCCCGGCCGATCCCCCCTGGGTGTTGGTCCACTTTAACTATGTAACTATACTATATAAGTGCAGATTAAGAGATTAAGGTTATGCCGCTGCCCACGCATGCACTCAGATTTCTGGAGAGTTAAGCAGACCTGGTGAACTGGGGGGAATTGGCTGCCGCAAGTATAATAGACTCTAGGGCCATTACTAGTCTGGGCTCTCTCTCCTATTGTATCTTGTATTCAGAATATTCATTGTTAACTCTGCATAGTAATAGTATATGCTGCAACAGCAATAACACTTTATGACATGTCACTCAAACCTTGTAAATCCACACAAACAGAGGTGGTCGTAGATCCCCTTGACAGCTGAAAGCAGAGCTTAGTGCCCCCTACCCCTGCAAATATAATAGGTCAATGACTGGTGGCCCTCCAAGCAAACAGGTCAGTACAGATGTCACAAGCGTCACCTGGTAAGATACAATTTGGGTCAGTGGGACAGACATTCAGAGGCCGGAGATCTACTTGAGGTTTGGGGATTTCAAAGGATGGCTGGAAAAAATCAAATGTTATATATTTTATATATGTACCAGTCTATTTAATGTCTTTTCTATGGATTATTTACAGAGGCCCAATTAGAGGTGACAGATAAGCACAATTTGGTGCTTGACGTGAAAGAGCCAACAATCACCTTGGTGAAAAGCCCACAAAGTTGCAGGAGAGAATTATGTAAAGAACAGGAACAATTTGTAAATGTTTACTATATATAGTGTAAAGAAATTCTACGCAGAATTCAGGGTCAGGGCGTCAGAAAAGGAGTGGGGGCAAGGATAAAATGTAGAGCATCCCTTCTCGGGTCATGGGGATGGAGTGAGACAATTAGCCAGCTTGTCATAATACAACAAACAAGGCCAGCCAGCAGTTTACCTACGTAGACTACGCACTTCACAGCTTCCTCTGAGCATTTCACTCCTGTGTTCCGTCGCCCATCAGCCTAACAGCCTAACAGCGGATATTTATAGTCACATCCGTTTCCATGCATTGCATTCCATGACATACTTGGAAAGAGATCCTAATCTTAATGTATATATGTAAAATACCTTAATGCAAACCAAATATATCACACAACTGGTAAAGCATGCTGAGCACACTAATTGGGAAAGAACGGTCAGGGCTTTGTACAGTACACTGGCCTGTTATATACATCCCCTCAACTAATAATAAGGTGGCACTTAGTACAGCTAGACACCACCTTTCCATCCCTGAACACACCGGGCCAATTAGGGGAAATAAACACAAGAGCAAAGCTAGAGGTTTAGTACACACTACATTAACTCCATTGTGGAGATTAACTTCCCTTCTCTTTTGCAAATAGGTGGTTCATTAAACGGTCATGTGAGCGGTGACTGGCAACAGAGCAGAATATATTGTACCACTTAAGATTCACAGGCTCACTAAACCAACTCCCCCCAAAAAAGGAACAAAAAGGAAACCCAACGCTACATACTCATCTGCGGTGACTTGCAACAGAGCAGGATATATTGCATCACTTAAGATTCACAGGCTCACTAAACCCACCCCCCCCAAAAAAAGGAAAATAAAAAGGAAACCCAAAGCTACATACGCATCTAATTCCAGGAACCTGAGGTGAGCAGATGCAGCATTCGTAGAGCATGCTGTAGAACAGCATGCTCTGCTGTAAGTCGCATTTGACTGCTGCGGTACCCCCAAAATTGATGAGCCTGTACCACTGGGGCCGGCATCAGGCTAAGTGTCACCCTGTGCAAGACCCTGTGTCACCAATAAAAACACACACACACAAACATGAAGAGCGAGTACCAGAAGAACTGCAGTAAAAAGAGCTGGAGAAAGAGTGAAAGAGACAGAAAGAACATAGTGACAGAAACAAAGAGAGAAAGAGAGAGAGAATGAGAAAAAGAGAAAGAAAGAGTTAATTAAGACAGCAGAGAAAAAAAAGGAACGAAAGTAAGAAAGAAAGGTAGGAAAATGGAAATAAACTGCAAAAGAGAGATGTAGGTTAAGTTACAAAAAAGGAGGAAGATGTGAAGGAGCTGAAAAGAGGCAGAAATATGCAAAAAAGAAAGGTGAGGGATGGGGGTATGTTGAAAACAATAAATAAATAAAATAGGTCTGATGGTCCAGTTGAGAGCTCCTGTAACCCCTTACAGGAAAGTTGGGATGGCACCCTGTGCGACTAGCTGGCCATGTGTACCACAGACTGGGAGGTTCTGTAGCAGTAAGCAATTTAGGACATGCCAAATCGTAATTCCCCCAGGGGCTAAAAGTATGTTTAGAATTTTGGTCTACCTTGCAACAACCTGCAAGCTTGATCTCTCACTGTTCTGCAGGCTGAATCAGTCCCATTTCTGTAATGTCAACTCCAATGTTCACCAGCATACAAGCGCATGGAACCCAAGCCAACTGGAGAGGGCTCATTCAACACTGTAGCTGATAACTGGGGGCATTCTGCCCACAGAAGCCTCAACCGATCATGTAAATGTTTTTCTTTTTAAATTTTGTTTGACTTTCGAAAGAGAAATAAGCAAAGATTACAGAAACACCCAATGTGATCAGATGCTACCTTACAATGAAGCATAGGTTATCAGCCTTACCTAAGGACGGACTGGCCATAAGGAGGCCACTGCTTTGGGGCCAGTTGTTAACATTCAATCCCTGCTGCCCTAGTATTGCTCTCAGCCCCCTGTACCCACAAGTCAAGGAACTCCAACCCCCCCATGCTGTAGCCTCAGCAGGGATGTCTTGGGCTAGCAATGGGCTGGTAAACTCGCGGGCCAATTTTAGCCCCAGTCTGCCACTAGCCTGCTTTAGCCACTAGACAACAAAAACGCAAAAAAAATCCTCCTGTTCCAAACTGAAACATAATATGATTTATAGCTTTTGCTTGCCAAATAGTACACACTATCTGCCCTCCAGCAACAAGCTATTCAGTGTGGTATCTGTATGACAGATCTGTGAAAGCTTTTGTATTTTGAAAGACGACTTTCTCCAAAATAATTGGACCAAGCATCTAAACAATAAAGCTTGAGCAATAGAAAAAGCAAGGCAACTAACATTTTAGGAGATGGGAAATGAAAGCCCCAGCTTCTATCTTACTAGACATTACAACAGCTGGACACTCAGCAGTGCACTAATGAGACACAGTGACATGTCACTTGCCAGACGCAGAACTGTCAAGGGTTTCTAATGATATGGGCCTCAATTCAACAAAGTCTGTGACAAGAAATTAGTCTGTTTTATGAGAAAATAATACAGTTTTAGCTTTTTCAAATTCAGCAAAGAAAAGAAAAACACGATTCATTTTCTTCACTAATATTTTCTCACTTGTCTTCTCTCAAAAAAGTGAAAAAAATGCAACGGAAATTTACAGTTGTAAAAAGGATTGTGATTCAGCAATCTTTTGACTCTAGTTTTTATTACTCCTTTGAACGAGTTATTAACATCTGCCCTGAGCAGGTTAAAAAAAATACTCCTAAAAAGGTATAAAAAAAAAATTCTTAAAAAGCCACGTCTGCAATTGCCAGCATGTTTTTTCAATCAGTGTAAAAGAAATGTGGTATTAACTTTATATTTTTTTATGACTGTTATACATGTCTAGCATTAATAAATTATAGTCACAAATTCTCAATGATATATTGCATGAGGAACATCACTTGATCATTCTGGAAGATGTGTGAAATGTGGAAATCTAATGCACAATTTTGGATAAAATCTTTTCTCAACATCAGAGACGCTTTCAGAGATTTTCCATTTTCGGCTGGAAAATTCGAGCAGATTTTCCAGAAATTTTCGTTTATTAAAGCCATTTTCGCATGAAATCCTACATTTTTCGACCACATTTTCGAGTATTTGACTGGACGAATTGAATTAGCTTCATTGAATCAATTAAAGTTACTTACGATTTCGTATGCAAACCAATTTTCCAACCAAAACAATTTTTTTTCTTTGTTGAATTAAGCCTATGGTGTTGGTTCTTAAACACATATCACTGGGGGTGCCTCAAGGGATACAAGATATTTAGAGGATTTTTAATTTGTCACTTGGCAAAGAGGTTCTTTATATATCCCATCTATCAGTTTTAGTGCCTTACAAACTATGACCCGGCCTTTCTTTTCTTCTTTCTGGAAAGATCCCCTGCCAAGGGGGATTAAGGCAATCCCACAAAGATAAGTTATCACTACTCCAATAAAAAAAGAAGACTAATTTATTAAACAAATCAATTACATTTCAAAATAAACACTCCACATATATAGACACTAGAAATGTGTAAAAATACAATTCTGTGAGTACTCACCTGTAGAATTGGTATTATAAGTATACAGCACGTCCTGTTCCATAATATTCCATACACATGGGTTATACATCCACAAGATGGCGCTGGACTGCAGAAAAAAACTTGTGGCCACTCCCGGCCCCTTAAATAGCCAGGAACCTTCCACAAATTCCCAGTATTGAAAAGCAGTTAGACAAGAAGCCGGGAGAATAATAAACACAAAATGAACAATCACCATACAGGGGCAACCAAAAATAATGCTAACAAGGGCGGGATGGAACAGGACATGCTGTATACTTATAATACCAATTCTACAGGTGAGTACTCACAGAATTGTATTATTCCAAGTATACAGCATGTCCTGTTCCAGAATATTCCTTACACATGGGAAATCCAATAGCAGTGTCCGTAAGGTAGGGTGGGATCCCCAAAAGTAACAGCGGGCAGTTTAAACCACTGCCGCCTGCAGAACTTTGCGGCCAAAAGCAGCATCCGCTGAGGCCCTAACATCAACCTTGTAAAACTTAGAAAAGGTATGAACAGAAGACCAAGTAGCGGCCTTGCAAACTTGTTCAACAGAAGCTTGGTGCTGAAAAGCCCAAGAGGCACCAATAGCACGAGTAGAATGAGCAGTAAGGCGGAAGGGAGGTCCTTCCCCTTAGCAGAGTAGGCTTGCACCACCGCCTGACGGATCCACTTACTGACAGTGGACTTAGCCGGAGGCAAACCCTTCCTAGGACCAGAAGGAAGAACAAAAAGAGCATCAGTCTTCCTGAAGGATTCAGTAGCTAACAAATAAAACTTCAAAGTCCTAACCTTATCCAGACAATGTAAGACCCTCTCCTTATGGTTACTAGGATTAGGACACAGAGAAGGCAAGACAATGTCCTGATTGAGGTGAAAAGCAGACACAACCTTAGGCAGAAAATCTGGCTTAAACCGAAACACCACCTTGTCCTGGTGTTTCTCAAAATAAGGAGGTTTGATGGAAAGTGCCGCCAACTCAGAAACACACCAGAAGTGATAGCCACCAAAAATGCTACCTTAAGCATCAAGATAGACAAAGGGGCCTCACGCAGAGGCTCAAAAGGAGGACCCTGCATAGCGGATAATACCAAATTCAAATCCCAGACTGGTAACATAGGCTTACGTGGAGGGCGCACGTGAGTAACCCTCTGGAAGAGAGTCTTAACCAACCGATGGTTGGCAAAGGATCTTTGGAAGAAGACAGCCAAGGCTGAAACATGACCTTTGAGGGTACTAAGTTGAAGACCCAAGTCCAAACCATGTTGCAGGAATTCCAGGATCCTGTGAACAGAAAACACCCTACAGGGAAGAGACTTAGACTCACACCAAGCAATGAAAGCATGCCATACCCTATAGTAGATAAAGGATGAGGACTTCTTCCTAGCCCTAATCATGGTATCAACTATAGAAGCAGGCAGCTCCTTCTCCATCAAGATAGAGGTTTCAGCAGCCAGGCTGTTAAAGCCAGCATTTGTAAATTGGGATGGCGTAGCTGCCCCTGAGTGAGCAGATCTGGATCCTTGGGCAGGGCAAACTGATCTACTGCCAACTGCATGACGTCTGCGAACCCCACCCTTCTTGGCCAACAGGGGGCCACCAGAATGGTTGGCACCCCTTCCTGGGCTATCTTGGGCAGCACCCTGCCCAGCAGAGGAAACAGAGGGAATACATAGAGGAGCTGAAAACTCTTCCAAGACATTGCTAATGCATCCATGGCCAAGGCCAGAGGGTCCTGGGACAGAGAGACAAAGACTGGAAGCTTGTGATTGTGACGGGATGCAAACAGATCCACGTCCGGCTGACCCCAGCGGTGGCACAGGGACCATTCTCCCAGACGAGAAGTCCCCCTGCTCAGAGAGTCTGCCTCCAGATTCTCCACCCCCGGGACGTACACAGCTGAGATGCAGGGAACACTCTCCTCTGCCCAAGACAGTATCAGGGACACTTCCTTGAGGGCCCTCTTGCTCCGGGTCCCTCCCTGATGATTGATGTAGGCAACCGCCGTCTGGTTGTCCGAGCGGATCTGAACAGCCCGACCCCGAAGGTGTGGAGTCAATTGGGCAAGAACCAACCTTATCGCCCTCAGTTCCAGGATGTTGATAGGGGTATGAGCCTCCTGAGGGCCCCACTGACCCTGGAATTTCAAGGACTTCCAGAAGCCCCCCAGCCTGTCAGACTGGCATCCGTGGTGACAGTCTCCCAGCAAGGGGACAGAAAGGTCCTGCCCACCAAGAGGTTCCTTGAGTCCAGCCACCACAAGAGAGACCGCCTGGCCAGAGGGGACAGAACAAACACCTGATCCAGGGACCCAGGGTCCCAATCCCATACTGACAAAAGGTGTAGCTGAAGAGGTCTCATGTAAAACTGAGCATAGGGTACAGCCTCGAAGCAAGACACCATCAATCCCACCAGCTGCATTCCCTGCCGGATGGAGGGATGAGGACAAGACAGCAGAAACTGGGCCCGAGCTTGAAGACTCTCCACCTTCTGCTAAGGGAGAAAAACCTTGACCTGAGATGTATCCAGAGTCATGCCGAGAAAGGACCTCACCAGTGACGGGGACAGGGAAGACTTGGGATGGTTGATCACCCAGCCGAATGACTCTAGTGTGGACACCACCATCTGAGTATCCAGCACGGCCTGATGGAAGATAAGATAAGGAAGGATGCGAATGCCCTGAGATCTCAGTAGAGCCATCACGCCCACCAGCACCTTGGTGAATACCCTGGGAGCCGAGGTGATACCGAAAGGCAAGGCCACAAATTGGTAGTGCTGATCCTCCAGAGCGAGCCTGAGGAATTTCTGGTGACCTGGAAATATTGGTACGTGAAGGTAAGCGTCCTTGATGTCTACAGAAGTCATGAAATCGCCCGGGTGCAGTGAATTGGCTGCTGAGCGCAGGGTTTCCATGTAAAAATGCTTGAATCTGACAAACTTGTTGAGGCACTCCAGGATGGGCCTGAGGGACCTGTCCTTTTTAGGGACCGTGAAGAGATTGGAGTAGAAACATCTGCCCCTTTACCAGAAGGGCACCGGGCAGAGGCCCCCCAACTCCAGAAGGTTTTGGACAGCAAGGCACAAAACCTGAGCTGACAGAGGGTTTTGAGCCATCCGGGATCTGATGAATCTTGGGGGGGGGGGGGGGGGGGCAGGCTGCAAACTCTATCTTGTAACCAGAGGAAACCACCTCCTGGATCCACCTGTCTGCTACACGTCGCCTCCAGACGTGAGCAAAGAGCCGAAGCCGCCCCCCCCACCCGGATGGGTGAGGGCGCCTCTTCATGCCCGAGGGGGCTTGGGGGAAGATTTGGGCTTGGGACCCCAGGAGAGGCCGGGGCGGCCACGTCCCCTGCCCCTGCCCAAATAGTCTCCGCGTGCTCCAGCAAAGGAAACTCCTCGGCCAGCCCTGGAAGCCCGAAAGGAGGGGAAAGAGGCACCAGACCCCCGAAAGGGCCGAGAAGGCCTCCTGCGTTGAAGTAACGTACCGCCCCTAGCAAACAAATCCAAGCGTTCACCAAAGAGGCGCAACTCCTTAAAGGGGAACCCAGTGAGAGCCTTCTTAGCAGCATTATCAGCTACCCACTGACGCAGCTACCCACAGAGCGGCGTATAGCCACCAAAAGGGTGTCCTTCCACACATTCTAATGACATCATCCATGGCAGAGAGGATATATGCAACAAATTCATAGCAAAGCAGGAGAGATCTATAGTCCTCACCTCCCGCGTCATTAGATGCCCCATCTATGAGACACTTAAGCAGCCCTTTAATAGCAATAGCCGTTATGGCAGAGGCACAAGCCAGGCGCAGCGCAGACCCCACACAGGCAAAAGCATGACAGGGCAGCTGGTCCATGCACTGGTCCTCACCATCCCGCAGGGTAGTAGTGTCAGGAGAATGCATGACAGATGTATTTGACAACCCTAGAACGGGCGCATCCACCTCGGGAGGGCAAGATCAACGTTTAATCGCATCAGCAGGAAAGTGATACCTCTTGTCCCAACTCTTAGGCACCTCAGGTAGCCTACTAGGCCGTTCCCATTCCTTGAGAACTAGATAATTAAAGTGAGTCTGCTCAGGGAACTCCAAGCATGGCTTAACCGTATCAAAAAGCTCACCCTGCCGCTGCGGACCCACTGCAGGAGGAGAAATACAAAGCACTTTGAATATGTGACTCAACAACCTGTCAGTATCATCTGAAGACCATGGGTCTTCCCCAAAGGGAGACCCGGTACCACCATAGATCTTAGGTTGTTCCTCAGAGGATTCTGAATCAGAAAAAAATTCCCCCTCCTCGAGGGGGTAAGGGCCAGAAAGTGAGTAAGGTCCCTCATCCTCTACAGGAAAGAGGGAAGCAGCGGAAGATAAATGCCGCTTCTTAGCAGAAGCCTTACGCGGGGCTGACCCAGCAATATGTTTTTCAATGCTGGCCAACTATGCAGCCAAATCAGATTGAGAGTCTCCGCTAGTGTTCCCCTCACTGGGGGTCAGATGTAAGCGTGGGGGGGTATGCGAAGCCAAAAGGGGGCCCGCCACAGACAGCCCCGACTGCAGCGCAAGTGCCTGCTGGGCGCAGTTTACACATACCCTGACATCGTCACTCACAGGGAAAAGCCCACACGCAACACACAGCCGGGCTTGTCCCGAAGGAACCCCAGGCATGTTATCCCCAGAAGCCTCCATATAGTGATTTGAGTGGCACAACAGGCCAGTATAGGGTTAAGTCTAGTAATAGCCACCCGGGATGCCCCAAAAACCCGCTAGGGAGGTGGGAGATTACCAAAGGGAAGAGGGCCAGGAGAAACCACAGTGACGTTTATCCTGCCTGAAAGACATAAAAAGACATCCCCATAAGCATCTACAAGTGAGAATCAGAAGAAAACACACCCTGCAGGGACACTCACACACTGGTAACGGAGCAGCAGCGCACGCAGCACGAGCGAAGGAGGAAGAGAAGTAAAATGGCGCCCACACAGACCTCGAGGCCCGGGCCACGGAGATGTGACGCCGAAAGCGTCACCCGCAGAGCCTGCCCCCCCGAAGAGCGCGAAACGCGCCCCACGTGATCTCGCCGTCCAATGACGGCGCAGCAGCAGCTGAGGCAATGTCGCCGCCGTCCGCGGAACGCTGTACAAGCGGTGGCGAGCGTATAAGTAAAAACACCACTACACAAATAAAGTGAAGCAGTGGGGGGGAGGGGACTGGGGGATCCAGAGTGCAGGAAGGGGCATCCCACAAGGCTCACCATAAGCCTATACCGTCTACCCATGTCAGTACAGGGATTGCGGTAGGAGCAGCGCTCCTCAGCACCTGACCCTGGTGCTGTCCTACCTTCACCCAAACCAGTCAGCCAAGGCTGGGAGGCAGTGGGTCCGGAAACAGGTGGGAATAGTCCTGCAGGGCCGCAGGCTGATAAGTCCCGCTCACCTGCGCAGAATAGAGAGCCATCTTCTATCTTCGCAGTCCAGACTGCAGATAAGAACAGGGAATTTGTGGGGGGTTCCTGGCTATTTAAGGTGCCAAGAGTGGCCACAAGTTTTTTCTGCAGTCCAGCGCCATCTTGTGGATGTATAACCCATGTATAAGGAATATTCTGGAACAGACCATGCTGTATACTTGGAATAACTAGGGTACCCCTCCACCAAACCATGCCCCTCCCCCCAATAAATGCACACTCCAACCAAGCATTAATAAAACATAAATCCCCCTACGACAAACCAATAATCAAGCAAGATAAATACGCGAGTACACAATAATATGAAAGTAAATAAATAACAATCAGAAAGATCAAGTGTCCAATATAACATGAACAACATTTAAAAAAATTAATATCCTGAGTATAAAGAATTCATAAACATAAAAAGCATAATTCAAAAACATAAAAAGCATAATAAGCAGGAGGCAAACACAGCGGAGAGAATGGGGGGGGGGGGGAGAGGTTAAAGAGTAGAAGTTGAATCTCATCCAACTTATAGTTGTGGCCTAGAGCAGTGGTTCTCAACCCCTTTTGGCACCAAGTACCCCTAGCAACAAGCAGTTACAATAAAGTGAGCCACAAGGACAAGATCAATCACTAATGAAAACAAAATAAGTAGGCCAGGGGCCTTGTAGCACTTTTTGAAGCAAGAAAGAATAATGTTTTGCTGTTAAAATAATATACCAGACCTGTCATCCCCCCCCTTGTTGGTGCACCCTTAAACACTGCCGAGTACCCCATGAGGTACACATACCTTTGATTCCCAGCCATGGGACATGACTGAAATGCTCTTGAGCAAGGCACCTAACCCCCAACTTGCTCCCTGGACGCTGCAGCCCAACGCTCAAGGAATGTGTGCCCTCACTGTTCACTGCTGGGTTTGTGTTTGTAATAACTGCACGGATGGGTTAAATGCAAAGACACATTTGCAAACACACAATAGTCAAACAAACACTATTATTATTATAATAGCAACAGACAATAAGTAGTAGCAGACAAGCTACTTTATCAGAGACACCACAAACCTCTCATGTCTTTTGAACAGTGGAGGGAGGAGACTCCATTTTTACCTCAAAGATTTGGGCTACTCCAACTGGTGCCTTTAAACACCTTATTTTTTTCTATTAATAACACAACCACATCAGTTTATCTAGGTACACTTACAAAGTTTTTAAAAGGAATTCAGCGGGGAGGTTGTTCAAAACATCTTGGAGAACTAACCAGATCCTCTGTGGATTTCAGGTTGCTCAAATCCTTCAGTCCATTCATGCAATCCGAGACAGACTTACGTTGAGATTAGTGCTCAGTGGGGCGATATTAAGAAATCCTTGTTTTTCTTTACACTGAAGATAGTTCAATGACATGGGTATGTTTGGAGCCAATCATGTTCTTAATGATGGTTAAGCATCTTCCATTTTAGAGGATTTTTAGGGCAACAATCCAGACCAAAGCCCAACTCCACGTGCAGACCCATACTTGCAAGGAACTTCCAACATGCTTCACTGAGAACACTTAAACAACATGGCAATTTACCTGGTGATGAGGGGTTTAGGTGAGCAGCTGGAAAGGAGGGGTTAGGCAAGGGCTTCCGTACACCTGTACAGTAGTGTATCTAGTTAGACTGGCATTCCCTTTATTTTTACTACTGTCTTCAATCATTCTGCTGGAAGAAATAGCAGCAACTCATTTCATGCTATATGTGTAAGTGTTCCCGTGGTAAAGTCTTAGCCTTTTATATACCCCTGGCAATGCACAATATACATAATTTATATGAGAGATTTACATTTACATGCCCAGCTACAGTGTAAGTTCTTGCACAGTACACCCTAGCCATTAAAAAAACTGCCATAGCAGATTTTTCAAAATGTCAGAATACATTTTTGATATAAAAGTAAGCTGTGCGACTTTCACAGCTAGATGCTTAAAAATGCACGGACTTAATAATAGCGCTGATTCTGTTTACCGTTTCCTCACTCCCACAGATAATCACACGAAATTGCTCAGCAGCCACCGTATAGCCCAACCTTGGTGTTTGTATATAGGACAATGTAATGTGTGGCTGGGGAGCCACAATTGGTTATACAAGAAGATCATTTTATCAATTTTAAAAAGGAAAAGAAACAAAAATTAGAGAAAAAACGTCCAAAATCTTCTGGATACAAAAATAAAAACTCAATCTGGAGAATTGAAATCTAATATGGACCTGATATGTAGATGGTGCTACATACAGGTTTTAGGAGGCCAGATGTTTGCAAAAGGATAGCAGATGTCCTGTAAGGAGTTTAGACGGGATCATTACAATTTAACCAATTTAGGTATTAACACATGTAAAGGAGAAAGGCCAATCAATCACCTTTGCAATTTGTCCTAATCCCACCCAAACATAATCACATTCCAGCTCATCAAAAGATAAAAGGTATAGCTTACGTTTCTTCCAATATTTTAATACAAAACAATACTTTATTCTGCACCCAGACACCTCAATTTATAATCCCAGTGCACTCAACTGAAAGGCGGATTATTTGTAGCATGCTACCCCTAAAGTGGATCTTGTGGATTTTTCTCTCCACAATTGGTTTACTTCCTTTGTCTGTTTATCCCCCCCCCCCCCCCCCCCAATCCCTTTTCTGGTTGGTCCTTCTCTTTGAATTCAGCAGCTACATTGTCAGACCCTGGCCCTTTTGGGTACAAGTATTTCTCATGAAAATGCCTATATATTTAAATCTGGCCTCCCCCTGGGGCATCCCAAATCATGATGTCCCACTGTGCGAAACCCCCGGAGGGGTGTCGCCCGCAAAACTCACTTTTGACGCAGCTCATGTGGCATTGTAAACAGCGGTAGTCACATCCCCGGTATTTCAGGGCTGTGCCGCATCTAAATGGCTGGACATGGGGATACGCACACCCCCCGGAGGAACTTGGAATGCGGTCGCCAGGGTGACCAGCATCATTCGGCTGCCAAATCAGCCAATTGGCAATCTCAAAATTTGCATTGTTGGCATGGCTACAGTTGTGAAAAAACACGGCCGCCACATGCTTAATCATACTCAGGAGGGGGGGGGGGGGGTCCGAGGTAAACAAAGCAGGTTTTGTTCCACTTTAACTACACACTTCTCATGTACTGCACTATAATTCCACTAAGATCCTAGTGCATGCCCTTATCATATCCCAGCTAGACTACTGCAACATTATCCCCTCTGGTCTAACAGTAAGCAGACTGGCATCCCTGCAACCAATGCTGATCTCAGCAGCCCGCCTCATCCACCTCTCTTCTTAACTCTCCAGTGCTGGGTCTCTTTGTCAATCACTCCACTGGCTGCCATCTGAAACAATTTAGTTTAAAGCTCTACCCAGCCGAGTGCCTTCCTACGTCATCATCGTAAGTCCAATGAGCAGCAACCTAGATGAAGCCTCTGCTTTACATCTCCCCAATCACGATAACATCCTCCCTATCCTACTCCCCTGGAATGCCCTCCCTCATACAAGTTGCCACTCCTCAGAAACTCAAAAATTGCACAGCTAAATATGGTGCTGAATTGCATTTAGGGAAAAAACATTAAAAATGTTTACTCTAAAAAAAATGACAGTCATGAGTCAACCCCCACGTGACCGCCAACTGTCGAACGCTGGGGGAGCACCAGGCAAGCAGGTGAGGTCAGGCTCTGCAGTGGGTGTATACACAGGGGGCTGGTAAACTGCGATGTCCCCCTCACAATGTACAGCAGTAGCCAGCACCCTTTTTGGCAAAAAAAAAAAAACTTAAAGTGGACCAAAACCTAGGATTTTGCCTATGCTGTGTTTTGGTCCTTTGCCTGGGGGTACCTCCCACTAAACAGGGATTGAAAGACCACTCTCCACAACTTGATGTTGTAACTTTTTTGAACCTCTGTAGGCCTAAGATTTGTCACCAGTGCAAACTGCTCTGACTTTTTACTCAAAAATTCAGGGCATTTATGCAGATTTACTGGAAGCAAAGTCTCTCATTGAAAAAAAGGTAAAAGTAGAGATATTACCCATGCATTAGGAGGTACTTTAGGTGCAACTAACTATGCCACAAGGGTGCAGTAGGGCAAAACCCCGCAAGTGAACAAGTGCAGTATACATGAAAGTACAATAGTTGATGAACCATAAAAAAAAAACAGTCCATCAGTCCAAACTGAAAATTGTTTTAAAAGAAATGATGAGTGTCCAAGTTTTGAGCCACCAGGTCATATGATGTAGGCGAGGTCTAGTTGAGAAAAGATATGATCTGTGCAGCAGCAAAAGGTAGATTCAACGACAACCCTGTAACTCAAAAGTACATTCTTTATGAGAATCACACTCACAGAATAAATACTAAAATAAATAGATTAAAGTCATGTTCCTGATTCCTCCCCTATCCCCCACTATCAGAATCACTGCCTATCCCCCGCCCAAGCCCCATACTTACCAAGCAGCGTTGTGTGAGCCTCCAGGATCAGGTAAGATTACCAGCGCCCCAGGGGATTTCACACAGCGGGGTATCTGGTATTAGATGTCCCAGGTGCAGGCTAGCGGCCGGTCCTGGAATCTATTCGATTCCAGGCAGGCCGAAGGAAGTGATTGGTTCGTTTTAAACAAAACCTAAATCTTAGAAGAAATAAATCAACATAATAAAAAATTATTTCAAAAATAACCAAATACATTTAATTTTCCTGCAGTCTTGAACAGACCTCGTCCCTCACAATATATCCTTTATTAACCATTTTATCTGTATATATATATATATATATATATATATATATATATATATATATATTATATATGACAGAGAAAGGTTCCGGTTTAACAGATGGAGTAAAAGGACAGCCACTTGCCAATGAAAGTGTACAACCTCCTGCTTTCAACTAAAAGCTACCCCACAGCCCCTAGTCAATGGCTTAACAGCTGTTCAAAGCATCAAAAGAAACATGCTCCGCTCTTTTCATCCACGCCATGATAATTTCATCAAAGGTATTGAATCATAATTCTAGGTATATAGGAGTAAAAATAACCAACACACACTAAACAAATTTAAAAATTCATCCTGCTTAAAACAGATTTGCAGCTATAATTGTGCCATGGGAGGCCTGTAGGGCAGTACACAAGGCAAACTTAGATCTCTACAGATTTTGCTCAGCAACACATTAATATCCAATAGCCTGTTAAATATAAATACCTCACCTAAACTAAGTAGAAGACTAATTACAATCAACTATATTATAAATTTTCTCAAACCATAGTGCGAGAAGACGCAAAGTGTGGCCTGTAGCAGAGGCATATGCGATTTTTCCGAATGTCACCTTATCATAATGGTTATAGGAAATGCATTTTCAGACAAAAACAATATTTGTTTCTTCTTATTCACCCTATATGCCTGTATAATAAGACACCTAGAAAGCCGACGTTCTCTTTTTCCAGCACTTACAGTAAGTTTTCAAATGTCATGTCTCAGACCTCAATCAGATGGACTGAATAAACCACAACCAAAAGGCCATTAGTCATTTACAGAGAGCAAACAACAGTTATTCAGCATTTCTGAGGTTTGTTTTTCGTACTAATGGTTCTTAAAGCGGGAATTTAGTCAAAAGTGACCCCCTGCCGTGTCACCCTGCCCTGGCGCTGAGGCACGAAGGGGGAGTTAGAGAGAAAGACACCCCTTACCTTCTCCTCGGGCCAGTGCTGTGCCCCATCTCTGTGCGTCCGCCACAGAGAATGCACAAAGTCGCACCCCCCGGGTCCGTGCGCGCTCCCGCCACCCATTCACTTGATTAACTACAGTTCCAAGTCTTTTTACCAGTTTTATACCATTTATAAACCCTTTTTTGTATCATGCACAGCTAGTTTTGATGGGTTACAGACCATGTATTAGTCCCCCTTAAACAGTCAGGCGGTCTTCACACTGTTACTGTATTTGTGCATATACCAGCTATCAGGGCCGGCGTTAGCACCCGGCAAGGCTGGTCAGCTGTCGGGGGGCCCACTGACAGCTGGCAGAATATGGTTCAAAAAAGTAAAATTTTTGCCACTAACATTACATCGTGCCCCTGCGCCACCACCCCCTAGCAAACCAGGTCGTCACTAACATTACATTGCTGCACGCTCTTTCATTGGTGGTGCAGTTGCTCCACCCCTTAACCTTTGTCCAGCCCTGACAGCCCTGCACTCACTTGTGTGTTGATCCATGATCAGATCAGTCTCCCTGCAAGCCCCGCCCCCAGAGACGTGTCATCACCCTGCTCCCTGGCCCCAGCATTGCAACAGGAAGTACTAAACATGCTGGAAGAAGGTGCTGCAAGGTACACAGTGCACACACTTCCTTTCCCTGTCTTTCTGCCCCATCCATCCCTGTCTCCCTGCCCCCTCATCTCTGCCCCGTCCATTCCTGCCTTTCCTGTTGTCCATGTCCATCCCTCTTCCTCAATACTCCAATTCATGTGGGGCCAAATTAAAAAACAGCTCCAATAGGGGGTTGGAGGGCAAGCAACCCTTCTTAGTTTTGGCCATGGAATTTATAGATCCCAACCTACGACTCTCCATCCGAAAGGGGCCCACTGAGACCATGCTGCACAAGGGTCCACATAAACCTGGAGCTGGCCCTGCCAGCTACTAAGGGAAGAAGAGACAAAAAAAAAAAAACATCTATCATGAGAAAATAAAGTTGTCATGTCTGACCATCTACTATAAAATGCTGGCCATCCAGTATATACGCAGTAAATCTTGCTGCAAACTCCAGCTAATGTTATTTGTTTCTGGACACTGTAGAAAATGGTTAAAGACTGTAGTGATGGGCAAACCCGAGGTTCGTACCGAACTTTCCCAAACCTTCAGCCAGAAATCTGTGTTCACGTTTCGACCAGAACACAGAAAAGCTGGTAATTTTTTTTTGTTTTGTTTTTTAACCCCTCAGTTCATGTAACTTATGTTTGCATTTATTTTGTCGACTTAATACTCAACTGTTTATCATAACCTCACCCCAAAAAGAAGGGGGGTTTGTTACATAGCCATGTCTTCATTGGGGTATCATAGGTATTTTCAATATTTATAAACTTATCAATCTACCACCCTCCTCCCCCAAACCCCCTCCCCCTCTTCCTCCTATTTCCATAATCACTTTAACAGCTATCCCTCCAGCTACAATTCAAGAACTTATCCTTCTTTTATGACATCACATATCCTACTTAGAGCTACCTGATATTCTCTATTTCTTATTAGAGCAGACTCCCCCTCAATAATTGAGAGAACAGTCCTCCTCCATGTTCTAAGGTTGGGGACAGGTGTCTTACCCCAATATTTAAGAATTGCTTTCTTAGTTGCCCATATCAAAACAGATGCCGCTTTTTTACTAGGTATTTTACTAAATACCTCTTTTTCTTGAAGAAGAGCCTCTTGGGCATCTAGATTGAAGCTTGCCCCCAACATGGCTTTCAATATTAGGATTACATACTTCCAGATGGGCTTAATATGATCACAGTGCCACCATATATGCAGCACCGTTGCTTCTTCTTTGCCACACCACCAACACTCATAAGATGTAAATCTAATATTGTAATCCGCGGTATAAAAAATCTGCCTATAAATTTCTGTGTAAATATACGTAAACATGGATCCTGTATCGTTAACGGATTTTGAAACACTCTATACCAATTAAATACCTTTTTATTTATATTGAGAGATATCTCCCACTTTTTGGTGTAGTTAGGGTGAGATCTTGCCTGGGTAGTAGTGATCACCCAATAATAATATGCCAAATTCTCAGTTTGATTCAGTGTATTTAGCAATATTGCCTGCAGTGGGTTAATTGAGCATAAAGCGGAGGGAAGTCTCAGTGTTTTAAAATAGCTTGTAATTTGTAGATGTTGATAAAAATTAAAAGGCCTTAATGGTTCTACATTCGGTAAGGGAAAAGTTCCTACTTCCGATGTAAACATAGGTACTGGTCCACTGGACATAATATGATATGACCCATCTTTACCTGACCAAGGTCTGCTAAAAAGTCTGGGTTACATGATAATGATTTAAAAGCTGGTTAATGGACTTTTTTTAAACCACATTTCCTTTAATGGGTTTCTTATCAAATAGCTATAACAAGTAGTCAAATATCAAATAGTATCAAACCGACCACTGTGCTTTCTTAAATGCTTTCCAAAAGAGACAATAGTTCCTTCACTAGGCTGGAAGTAGTGGCTCTATTGGGAATAAGGCATGAAACACAGGGCACAAGCCACAGAGAGATCCTGATCACTGGAGTTGGATATGGGCCTACATAATTAAAACCTTAGTACTTAGTGGTCTCATACCTTAATCAGAATTCAAAGAATAAAAGGCTCATAAGCATTAGCAAAGAGATCAAATAAGGTTGGCGAAGCTGTTGCTAACAAGAAAATACCTCACTAAGGGAAATGCTTCCTGAGTTATGCAGAGAAGAGCTGAATTACTATTTTTTGCATGGTTGCAACATACCAGTAACACTACAGCAGAGATTTATACTGGTGGACCCCCCCCCCCCCCTTACCCTGTATGCAGAGTAAGCCCTAGGCAAGTTGTCTCTGCCTCCTGTATCAATTTCACTGTTTAATGCTTTGTTTTTTTTATTACTGTGACGTTTCACAGCATTTGGATTAGGAATTTTGGATCAGATTTTACTTCCTCTAGCTATGTTTACAAGATTAGGCCTGTGACTGCAAAGGTGCAATGCCAAGGAATAGTCATGACTGGGCACCAGCTGTTGCTGCCGGGGATCAGAGAGAAAGACAATGCCAGGGAACAAGACACAGCTGGATCCCTTTCTGGGCAAGCAGGACACGTAATGCAGTGGAACTACACTCGGAGACAATCCTGGCCTGGATGCGGATCTCGGATTTCATTAGTGAAGCTAAACAATAGAGGAAGGATGCCAGCTAGCAGATTTTTAAATTAATGTCTTAATTAAAGCCATTGCAAACAAAGTAATATTTTAGGTCTGAAAACTCTTGCAATAATAAATGAGTAGAATAAACATATAGCTCTGATGTACGCAGCAAACCGTGTTCTCCACTGCTCAATGACCTCTATCTTTCCACATTAAACGAAAAGTCCTGCCTTCACCTTTCTCCACCCTTCAGGTTTCAGATTAATCATCTGTCCCATGATACCTCACAGAGCTGGGCTGTAGGTCACATGAACCCATCTCCACTTTACCTTCTTTTTAGATGAATCAAGGAAGCATAATGCAGCTCCCATCAATGTGAAGCCTGGCCCCAAACGAGACACAGTACAAGAGTGAGTATTAATAATCAAAGTGGAGCCACCACTAGGAATTTTGGGGATCCGTACAGACACAATGTCTGCCCCCCCCCCATTTCGAACACAAATATATAAAAAAAATATACAAGTCGGGAAGTCCTGCTGTGTGAAACCCCCAGGAAACCCATAAAAAAAAACTCAACTTTCCCTACTCCAGTGGCGCACGTGCGTGCTCCTAAATGAGAGCAGCCAACTGTGAATGTCATGCTGAAAACGGCACTCATTGTTTACAATGGAGGCTCCCAAATCCCCTGCGTTGGGTTCCCGTTCCAGCTATTCACATTGGCTGCAGCACGCTCGGATTGGGATGCAGGGAATGCGTGAGCGTGCGCGCTCCATTGTAAACAATGCCGAATGGCGTAGTCACAGCAGGCGGCTCTCATTGGGCGAGAGCCCACATATGCACCATTGGAGCGAGGTGAGGTGAGTTTTTCATGCTTCCTGGTATCACCCAGTGGGGCATCCTGGGTTTTGTTCTCCTTTAAAGACAGGGCTATAGTGCCTGTCTGGGACCCCCATAACATAGCCACAAAAGAGCCCTATCTATGTACCATTACCATGTGCTATTAGGAGGGGCCATCATGTGTGCGCAAATCAGGCCCCCATTCATGTGCCATTATGGGGCCCCAACAGGAGTGCGGAAATGGCCCCCTGCCCAATGGGATTTTGGACCACTTTAAATCCAGATTCCAGCCACATTGAAGTTAAAGGTACAGCCCAGGCTATTAAAAAAGTAAAGGGCACATACTTCCGATACAGCTCGCAGCATCCCCATTGAATACAAATCAGCATAGGCTACCCGTGACGTGCCTACCACTGCCAACCAATGCACAAACCTGCTCCCACTTGTCCATTAGCAGGTCAACACAGGAGTGCAGCTAAAGCTGAAGAACTTTACTAACTTAAAGCGGTCCTTCACTCTGAATAAGAGTCTATCTTATATGTTTCCCACACCCTGTACATACAGATTGCTCACATTAAAAATCATCCTACCTGCATCTACTGCATGTTATAAGCCTTTAAACATCCAAGATGGCGGCTCATGGAACATCAGGCAGCCTGCAAACAGGAAGTGCCTTCTGACTGTGCTGCTCTGCATTCTGGGATTACTGACCTTTTCCTGACCCCAGCTCTGCTCTGTCTAAGCAAAGCACAGCTATAACCCTCCCCCCTGTACTTTATCCCACTCTCCTCTCCTCAGTAAGTGTGATGCTTCTGAGTCAAGATGGCGGCGCCCATATCCTAAAGTCCTGAACAGAGTTGCAGCCCAGTGGGGGAAAGAATAGTAAGTAAGTGATTAAAAACTTAAAATATATTAATTTTAGATGCTGGGGAATCATTTTTTAAGGGTTTTGGCTTTTCAATAAATTATGGTGAAGGTCCGGTTTAACTAACATAGCCTTTAACATTTTTAACTTTGAAACCTGCAATGCTGCTGCTTCCACTGTCATTTGTTACAGGGGACCTAAAACCTACCATGCAATTTTCGGTCAGGTATGGCCCTAATCTACAGGAACACTTATCTAACCAAGCCCCTAATTTCCAGTAGTGAGTCCTGCAATAGAGATATAATCACCTTTTCCCTAACAGGGATCCATCTGATCAGGGCAGGAATGGGAAGCAAAACGGAAGTAGGTAGTTTAGGGCCCAAGCAGACTGGGGCCCCACCTGGCACATTTGGGATTCCCTGATGCACACCACCCACACGTGTCACAGTTCATGTGTTGCCCATGGGGCAGGAGATTATGCTGAAGCTTCTGCTTTAACACTTGCCTGTTATGGCTGCTATTCTCATGAGCACCAGTGACCGATAGGGTTCACCAGGTGGGCTAGCACATCATTGTGCACCCAGCAAAACATGACTTGTCTCTGATATCACGTGACTGGCAGCCATATGTTGGAACATGGCGGTGGCAAGTACCAGCTGCCAGGTCTCGGTACTGAAAGAGGGGACAAGCAGCAGAGCATTCCAAACAGAATGTCCCCATGCTCCGGGGGTTAAAGGAACTAAAATCTCTTTACTTCCTCTCAAATTCTTCTTATAGAGACCTAATAAAATTGCATTGCATTTCTAACACTTTTATTTTAAATCGTGCAGATGTTTAGAATGGCCCATATACTGTAATCAAAGCTATTTGGGTCATAAAAAGGAGGAGAGGGCCTGAGAAAATGAAGAATGTACCTATATAGTTGTACAGCATTGACAAACAAGGGTATAAAGCTATTATGAAAGACCTGACAAGAGGTTAGTAACAAGTGTCAGGAAACAACAGAGGACTGCCTAGCAGAAGGCAGATTGTAGAACAAAAGGGGGGGGGGGGGGGGTGGCAGTCAGGATTTTGGACAGAGCAGTATTGAACCAAGACAGGTGGCCAGATGGAAAGAAGGGTATGACAGACCCGTCTTTTAGGGTCAGGCTGAAGGCCTTTCTCTGAAACCCTAACCTAAAGCATCACACAAGGGAAGGTGTGATGGAGTAGTAATAGTATATTATAATGCTCTTCCATTGAGGTGCTGCAATGATATAAGCAAGACATACAATGCATCCATGCAGACAGGGGCGAACTGGGGCTAAAAAACGGCCCGGGACTTTTTGGGGCACACCGGCCCTGCTGCACTGTTCTTAATGTCGCTATATACACACCTTATTTTTGTTCCATAAGATGCACCCAGGGTTAAAAGGACTAAAATAAGAAATATTCTGAACCAAATGGTGTGCTTAAATTCCCCCATTCAGTGCGCAGAATCACCCCAGGGGCATCCCTCGGTACAGCCAGCGGGGGGCATCCCTCGGTACAGCCAGCGGGGGGCATCCCTCGGTACAGCCAGCGGGGGGCATCCCTCGGTACAGCCAGCGGGGGGCATCCCTCGGTACAGCCAGCAGGGGCATCCCTCGGTACCGCCAGCAGGGGCATCCCTCGGTACCGCCAGCAGGGGCATCCCTCGGTACCGCCAGCAGGGGCATCCCTCGGTACCGCCAGCAGGGGCATCCCTCGGTACCGCCAGCAGGGGCATCCCTCGGTACCGCCAGCAGGGGCATCCCTCGGTACCGCCAGCAGGGGCATCCCTCGGTACCGCCAGCAGGGGCATCCCTCGGTACCGCCAGCAGGGGCATCCCTCGGTACAGCCAGCAGGGGCATCCCTCGGTACAGCCAGCAGGGGCATCCCTCGGTACAGCCAGCAGGGGCATCCCTCGGTACAGCCAGCAGGGGCATCCCTCGGTACAGCCAGCAGGGGCATCCCAGTAGGGGCATCCCTCGGTACAGCCAGTAGGGGCATCCCTCGGTACAGCCAGTAGGGGCATCCCTCGGTACAGCCAGTAGGGGCATCCCTCGGTACAGCCAGTAGGGGCATCCCTCGGTACAGCCAGTAGGGGCATCCCTCGGTACAGCCAGTAGGGGCATCCCTCGGTACAGCCAGTAGGGGCATCCCTCGGTACAGCCAGTAGGGGCATCCCTCGGTACAGCCAGTAGGGGCATCCCTCGGTACAGCCAGTAGGGGCATCCCTCAGTACAGCCAGTAGGGGCATCCCTCAGTACAGCCAGTAGGGGCATCCCTCAGTACAGCCAATGAGCGGCATCCTGTGGCGATCGTGATCATCCTGCAATAGCGCTAGTGTGAAACCAGCCTCACCCTCCATTTTACTGTGACTTGTGATTTGATGCGGTGCCTTTCCTGTCCCTCAGCGGCATGGGCACCTGGAGTGGAAGGCGATGGCAGCAGGACTGGCAGAGGATGAGGCAGCAGCAGCGAACCGGCAACGCCGCCGCCGCTCTCACACACAATAACACACTTACATGCTTACCGGCACTTCCCGGCTGTTGCGCGCCGGTCGGTGGGCGTGCCCCATATGGCCGGCGTCCATTGTTTTCATTGGACGCCGGCCATATGGGGCATGCCCACCGACCAGCGTGCAACAGCTGGGAAGTGCCGTTAAGCATGTATGTGTGTTATTTTGTGTGTGTGTGTGTGTGTGTGTGTGTGTGTGTGTGTGTGTGTGTGTGAGCGGTGGCGCCGGCAGGAACCGCAGGGCTGGGCAGGCCAGCCGGGCGGCCGGCTGCTCCCCCAGCCTCCAGCATCTTTTCCATGGGGTCGCGGCCCTCCCTGGCACCGGCCTACCGGGATTTTGCCCGGTATGCCCTATGGCCAGCCCGCCCCTGCATGCAGATATTGATTTATAGGTGATGCGTTCCTACCCAAGTAGCACATTAATCTTTTGAAGCACATTAATCTTTTGAAATCATACCCAAAAATCAGTTCACTTTAGATCATGCAAGGCCTGAGATGACATGTGGCTTGCGCCGCAGCTCATTTTGGATCTAACAAAACAAAGGCAGCAGCATGTAGAGCACATTAAAATCCAAGAACCGGAGATGCCATGCAGGTAAGATGAAATGAAACCTTGGACACATTTCGGCATTAACCCAATGTATTAAACAACCATAACTGAAGGCAGAAGATGCCTTTTCTTTGTCTAATAAGATATTAATTCAGCTTATGATGAATGGAGATAAAATGAATCCCTCACAAATGTAAGGTACATCCTTTCCTTCTTGGAATAGAGGCCATTGCCTTAATCCCAGACCCCTTACAGCTTGTGTTACATTGGTGGAGTAGGGAGGTGATAAATAAGGTTGCAGGGGAAGGACAAAATACAAAGAACATGTAAGAAAAGGTTATTTAGCAGAAGAAAAGACGATGAGGTAATACACAGTACGGCTGGGGGATGCGAGCCAAGAACACAATTGAACAGACAGAGCTGGCCGTGCGCTTTAGTAACTGGAGCTGCATCATCCCATCAGCTAACACCCACTGATTTCTTCCAGAGGGCTAATCTATTTCACGTCCCCCTCGCCCATTCCCCAGGCACAAAGCTCACCTCCTAAAAAGGTGAACTCGGCTACAAATTCCACATGAAGTTAAAGCAAACCAGAGGGGCTGATCTCAACCATTTTTTACACATGCTGTAATCGTTTGTCTGATCTCACCCTAAAACATTCACCACCGCCGCCACCTCCCCCCTGTCTCCAGCAACTCTCCTAGATTCCTGACAAGACCCACCCAAATGGAAGTTCTCAATGTCTCCCCAAGGTCTCCTCCCACACAAATGCCCCTAAATCATCTCAGATAGCAGAGCACTGAGCTTGCTCCTAGCCTATGACCCACCCTCCCTGCTCACCAGCAATGTCCTTCAGACACAAAGAGGCAGCTCTCAGAGTGCAACGCTCAGCATCCTGGACAGCTTGGCCATTGTGCAGCAGCCCCATCCGTCTGGCAATGCGGCAGCCCCCTGCTACTGGAATGCATGGCTGGGAACAATGACACCGTACCAACCCAAGCCATCAAGGTAAATCTGTGGCAAAAGTATGATAATGAACCATGTAGCACCACCACAAGTCATCAGCAACCCTGAACCACCTAGATGATGCTGAACCATGTAGAACTCACTGCATTACCCCAAGTCACCAGGTAACCCTGTGCCACCTAGATCGTGCTGAACCATGTAGAACTCCCACTACATTACCCAGTCATGCGGGTAACCTTGTGCCACCTAGATGATGCCAAGTCATCTGAGTAACCATGTGCCACCTAGATGATGTTGAACCATATAGAACCCCCCAATATATTACCCCAAGTCATCAGGGTAACCGTATGCCACCTAGATGACACTGGACCATATAGAACCTCCAATACATTACCCCAAGTCATCAGGGTAACCGTATGCCACCTAGATGACACTGGACCATATAGAACCTCCAATACATTACCCCGAGTCATCAGGGTAACCCTGTGCCGACCAGGATGAAGCTGAACCATGTAGAACCCCCTCTACATTACCTCGTCAGCAGGGGAACCCTTTACCGACCAGGATGATGCTGAACCATGTAGCACTCCGCTACATTACTCCAAGTCAGCAGGGTAACCCTGTGCCACCAAGATGAACCCCCTTTACATTACCCCAAGGCAGCAGGGGAACCCTTTACCGACCAGGATGATGCTGAACCATGTAGCACCACTGCTACATTACCCCAAGATGATGCTGCACTACGTTGAAACACAGCTCCCCCCCCCCTCCCCTGCAGTCATCAGGTCAACACAGTTGCCCACTTGATGATGCTGAACCATGCAGCACCACACTACAATTCCCTGAATCATCAGAGCAACCCGCTGTTGCCTAGATGATGCTGAAGCATGCAGATCACAGGCAGCCCTGTGACACTTGCACCCTGGATGAGCCTGTGCCATGTCTGCAGCAGCATCATCATCAGTGGTACCCTGTTCTGCCCCCCTCCCCCTCTAGCAGAGTAACACGCCCCTGGCACTGGTGCCCTACATTTTCCTGTCAATAGGCACCCCAGCATCTGCCCCTCCTCCTCCACCCACATTACCTGGCGTACTGCACCATGCCTGCCTGCCTGCCTGCCCCACGGCATCCCGATTAACCCCCGCCGTGCCGCAGCCCAGCCGCACAATGCAGCGCTCCTGCCTGTATAACACACGTGCACTCACCAGTCTATGGCGTTCTCCTCCTGGATGACCTCCTGGTAGGCGGCCAGCAGCTGCAGGCGGTGGGCTTTGAAGCTAATGGAGGCCATGCCGGCTGCGGGCTGACTGTGTGCCGGGGATGGAAAGACGAGGCAGCGGACTGAGGGAGGGATGAGGAGAGCCGGGAGATGGAGGGGCTGACACTGCAGCTGGCTGGGGGGAGGAGCGCCAGGCCCGGGGGGCGGGGACTGCTCCCAGTGCGGAGACCCGCCGACACGCCCCCCCGACCCACCGACTGACTGACTGACTGGCTGACTGCGACCCCCCTATAGCAACACACACACATAGACATATGTGTATATATATACATATATATATATATATATATATATATATATATATATATATATATATAACAGGAGCCTGCTGCTGCTATTATATGTGCACACCTAACCTCCCCCAATGTAAGCTACTCATGTATAGCCTGTATATACCAGTATCACGTGTATAATATATATATATATATATATATATATATATATATATATAAAACAAAATATGTGCACACCTACCCCAATACAAGCTACTCTATCATATTACACACACCCTGTGCACACCTTACCCCAATACAAGCCACTCATATATTATAATTATTATTATTATAATTATTAATGTTTATATATGTAGCACCATCATCTTCTGTAGTGCTTTACAAGGTGTGATTACAGACAAGGTAAAACATATAGTACAGGGAACAATACAAACTAGATGCCACGAGATGTAAGGTGGTCCTTTCCTCCGGGGATTGGACCGGGAAACAAAGTAAGTGTATGGGGCGACCTGGGGGGCTTCACATAATAGGGGCATCACGATTTTGGATGCCCCGGGGGGAGGGAATCAGTCAAAAGCTTATAGATAGGGAAGCCTGCCCTTTCCTATATATATATATATATATATATATATACACACACACACACACACACACACACACACACACACAATGTGCACACCTACCCCCCCCCCCATACAAGCTGCTTCATATCATATATAGACTGTATACACCTGTAACTATAGGGGGTGCAACCACATCGGGCCCAGAATGTCAGGGGGGGCTCCATCATTGTTGCTCCTCCACCTTATTTGTCAGATTTGTGCTCCCTTGCATCATTTGTGTTTCTGATTCAATGAATTTGCTTTTCAAAAGCTTTTCTCAAACAATTGTGCAGGTAAGGCATTTTGCAATTGTGGCCAAAATGCATTTGCCTATGTGAAGGGGCCCATTGGCTACTATTGGCAGCGTTTTACAGGTGATTTCAGGGTTATTACAATCGGCCCGCAACTGAGTGAAAGTGAAATGTCTTGCTATAAAAAGGGGCCCTAGTGTGTTAATATGTCACTAAATAAAAACACGTTTTTCAATCTCACTTGTTTATTTTTATCTATTAAACCCCTGTTTTCTTTTAAAGAAAATGAACATTAAGTTTGAGTGGTTTGTTGACCCGTACTGAACCCATCACCTGTGTGCCACATCCCTCTGTCCCCTGCCAGGAATCCAGCGCAGGAAAGGTAAGAATTTGGGGCGTTCAGGGGTGTTATGTGGAGGGGCTCCAGCGTTCTGAATGCCCTCCCCCCCAGCTTGTCATATAGTGGTGGAGACCAATGCCTGCGACAAAATAGGCTTGATTCAGAGAGACACAAAAAACCTTCCGTTTTAGTGCCGATGTCGTATTATTTTCAAAAGTTCCCGCTCTCGTATGAATGTGCGAGCGATTCTATGCATGCATTGTAAACCTTCTGTAAAGTTTCCGTCCACTCGTATGCCAGAGTACGAGTACGAGGATGTCATTTTCCCTCGAGACTTTTCTGATTCATTTTCTCAGGTAACAACGTAGGCTTTCATTTTTGCCCTTTTGCCATCGTATCCTCACACGAATCCTTTACGTTTCCCGATAGATTCTGTTTCACTTTTACAAAAAATAATCATCCAGACGGAAATCCTTACGATCTTGCGCCTGCGCACTACAAACTTAACTCATTAAAGTGCTCGCATACATATTTGCCACCCTCACTTCTACTACAATGTTTAGCTAAACCCCTTAGCGCTATCCTCCAGCTTCCCTTTTGGACCCTTAAAGCTCACCTCAACCCCTTAGCGCTATCCTCCAGCTTCCCTTTTGGCCCCTTAAAGCTCAACTCAACCCCTTAGCGCTATCCTCCAGCTTCCCCTTTGGCCCCTTAAAGCTCACCTCAACCCCTTAGCGCTATCCTCCAGCTTCCCCTTTGGCCCCTTAAAGCTCACCTCAACCCCTTAGCGCTATCCTCCAGCTTCCCTTTTGGACCCTTACAACTTACCCAAACCACTTTGCGGTTATGTTTTGCTTCATTTACCGCACCCTAAAACTTACCCAAATCACTTCGCGGTTATGTTTTTCTTCATTTACCGCACCCTAAAACTTACCCAAATCACTTTGCGGTTATGTTCTTCTTCCATTTTAGGTCCCTAAAACTTACCCAAATCACTTCGCGGTTTTGTTCTTCTTCCATTTTAGGCCCCTAAAACTTACCCAAACCACTTCGCGGTTATGTTCTTCTTCCATTTTAGGTCCATAAAACTTACCCAAATCACTTCGCGGTTATGTTTTTCTTCATTTACCGCACCCTAAAACTTACCCAAACCACTTTGCGGTTATGTTCTTCTTCCATTTTAGGTCCCTAAAACTTACCCAAACCACTTTGCGGTGATGTTCTTCTTCCATTTTAGGTCCCTAAAACTTACCCAAACCACTTCGCGGTGATGTTCTTCTTCCATTTTAGGTCCCTAAAACTTACCCAAACCACTTCGCGGTTATGTTCTTCTTCCATTTTAGGTCCCTAAAACTTATCCAAACCACTTCGCGGTTATGTTCTTCTTCCATTTTAGGCCCCTAAAACTTACCCAAACCACTTCACGTTCATCTGAATCTTCATCTCTAAATATGTATTTCCCCCCTTCGTTTGGTGTTAATGTATTTGTGTTTAAAAATGACACTGAAACTTATTTTTGGATTTTGAATTTTTACTTCAAGGCCATTTTTGTGGCCCATTCGTTTTTTGTTTTTAAAAACATTATCTAAAACATTTTAAAAACAACAACAGTAAAAATATTAAAAATTTAAAAAACTATGTACAAAATTAAAATCAGTGACAGGACCCAGAACACTATTCTTCTTCTGTTGTCCCCAACGAGTCACGCAGCAGCTGCATATCGGCCACCAACTCAAGGACCCTTCGATTCATTTCTTCCACTCTTGCCGTGTGGTCCCTGTATAGAATTGATACCAAAACATAAGTTGGCGCTAAATACATGTTTCTCACCTGTGGATGGAATGTTTGTTAGTTGGCAACCTAAATAAACACGACATATGTCAGTCTGCTAAGTCATTACTCTAAGGAAGTGGCCAGAGGTCATTCTGGGAAGTCATTACTCTAAGGAAGTGGCCAGAGGTCATTCTGGGAAGTCATTACACTAAGGTAGTGGCCAGAGGTCATTCTGGGAAGTCATTACTCTAAGGAAGTGGCCAGAGGTCATTCTGGGAAGTCATTACTCTAAGGAAGTGGCCAGAGGTCATTCTGGGAAATCATTACTCTAAGGAAGTGGCCAGAGGTCATTCTGGGAAGTCATTACTCTAAGGAAGTGGCCAGAGGTAATTCTGGGAAGTCATTACTCTAAGGAAGTGGCCAGAGGTAATTCTGGGAAGTCATTACTCTAAGGAAGTGGCAAGAGGACATTCTGGGAAGTCATTACTCTAAGGAAGTGGCCAGAGGTCATTCTGGGAAGTCATTACTCTAAGGAAGTGGCCAGAGGTCATTCTGGTAAGTCATTACTCTAAGGAAGTGGCCAGAGTTCATTCTGGGAAGTCATTACTCTAAGGAAGTGGCCAGAGGTCATTATGCTAATGACATTGACTCTGCCTTTAGGAATTTGTGTGATCATGTCACTTAACACATACTGCAAAGAATGACATTACAACTTACTTGGTTGGTGGCTGACGGATGCCTTGTTGGGGACAACCCTATGTCCTGGGCCCTGCCACTGTTGGGAAGTAGAGCCTGTTGAGACATGGCAAATAGGGTCACTGATTATGTCTTAGTCAACAGTAATCAAATGTCATTTTCAATGTGTGTGTCACATCACTCACCTTCTCCCTGTACCTCCTGGGCGAGATCTGCTGCAGCCTGCGCATCTTCACCCGCTCCTGAAGCATCTACAAAAACAGATTAAGGGAATCAGCTTGGGTGGAAATAGCATGAATATGTGTGTGCGGTTACATGAAGAGTCACATACCAGAGGCTCCCGCATGCGTCGCTGGGTATGACTCCCTGCCCACGCCGTGCCGCCCCACCTCTGTGGAAAGGTCCAGGGGCTGGTCTGAGGAACCAACAGAGGAGGGGTAGGACCGTCGCCCTGGAGATCCACCACCTTCACTTCCAGCAGCAGATTCATGCAGCACTGGTCGGCCTGTGCGCCTCCAGGTGCGGCGAATGCGGTAATCAATTTCCATCACTAACAAAGAAAAGGCATTATAACTAAAGGCCTACCTTCTGCATCAGTTACATGTGGCATGCAATTGCTATGTACTTACTAGGGAAATGGAGTCTGAAAAAACGCCGCACCCGGGGCATGTGCAGCCATTTCAGGTCCGACCAATGCTGCATGATCTGCGTGTGGGTGAAGGTGGTGCCCGTTTGATGGTGGATTCTGGAAACTATCTCCAGGGCGACGGTGCGCTTCTCAAAAGAGTTGGGCAGGTAGTCATACCTGCGCTCCAGCATGGTCTAAAAAACACAATCAAAAGCAAGGTTTGAGTTAAAACAGCATACAAATATCTGTGAACAATCGATCATTTGACTAAATGACATTAACATACATATTTGTAGCCTAATACAATCCTTGAAGCTGGCCTCAGTGCTGGTTTGCACATGTGGGCCCTCACTTCAGTTTGGCACGGAGTTTGATACACTTTTTAAAACAACCGTTTGTTCATGCGCTTCCTTATGGGCTAGGCATGCATTTACATGGCAAATCAAAGGCATTAAAACACACTTACAAGCATGATGATCTCTTCTTGTTGGCGGGTGAAGATTGTGGGCGCCATCTTGCCTCTTGTCTGCTGCAGATAAGTAATGCCCCTGCGGTTTCCGGGTTCCGCACGGCCGGACGAACGACCGTACGCGAACGCGTAAACGTCAGACCCCGGCATTAGTATTTAAAGGGTCCTGGAGCCACAGCTCATTCTCTTTCAGAGTCTATTCAAAAAATCCTCACCAAAGGCCAAAGCAGCCAAGGAACCCAGCCAGAAAGGGTGAGGAAGCTTCTTTAGGCCCCACCACTCGCTCCAAAATGCCTAAGGTGAAGAGGCCGGAAACCCGCAGTGGGCAGCCGAAGGCGACCACAAAGGCACCCACAAGCCCGAAAACAAAGGAGCCAGCGCTAAGGAAGAAGGGCCAGGCCACCAAACACACAGGTACGGCCCCTAAAAAGCACACCAAGAGGGTGAGAAGCCCCAGCCCCCAAAGGTCACCCTCACCCCAGCCACGTGGGAAAAGCTCACAGCCCAAGAGGCCCAGCCACTGGGCCCGAAGCCCCAGTAGCCTGAGCTCAGCATCACCCCAGCCACATGGGAAAAGCTCTCAGCCCAAGAGGCCAAGACACCGGGCCCGAAGCCCCAGTAGCCTGAGCTCAGCATCACCCCAGCCACATGGGAAAAGCTCTCAGCCCAAGAGGCCAAGACACCGGGCCCGAAGCCCCAGGAGCCAGAGCTCAGAATCACCCCAGCCACGTGGGAAAAGCTCTCAGCCCAAGAGGCCAAGACACCGGGCCCAAAGCCCCAGGAGCCAGAGCTCAGCATCACCCCAGCCACGTGGGAAAAGCTCTCAGCCCAAGAGGCCAAGACACCAGGCCCGAAGCCCCAGTAGCCAGAGCTCAGTATCACCCCAGACACGTGCATCAACCTCCTAGGGCCATGAAACTGTGAAAGGGCCACAGAGGCACAGGCCAAGAAGCCCAACATCATCCACCACACCCTCTCCTCATCGCCCACATTTGGCACCGGCACAGGTGGAAATGCAGGCAGAATATGCCACAGCTACACCTACTAGTTCAGTGACCACCCAGGCAAGAACCCCAAGTCCATATCCAAGTCCAGTCCAATCAGAAGCCAGCCACCTGTCCTACATTTCTCCCCAACACAGCCAACACAGAATGTCCCCCCATTTGCAGCCAACCACTGATGAGCCAGAACGTCAAGCAACAGGGCGCACATTGCGCCGAGGCCACTTGAGTGGCAGGTTTGGTGAGGCCCAAACTCTGGCATTGGCTAGTGGCCAAAGCTACAAGCAAGAAGCGGAAAGCGGAGATTTTTGAGCAGTTCCGCAGACAGGTCAATGCAGCGGGGGAAGAGGTCAAAGATGTGGATCAGATACAAAGGAAAATATCGGACCTAAAGTATGCAGCACGGAAGAAAGAAAATAAACGGCGTCATTACAGGTACATATATACTTTGTGGATTTTGCTTCGTCTTGTATTGGAAATATTTATCTAAATGTGTGCAACTCTCTTTTTCAGCTTACAAACTGGGGGTGGATTCCCCACAAAACTGCAATTTACCCGAGCTGAGGAGATGGTGCTGGGCCTGCCACATCCTGTGGCCTTAGAGGGACACTCGACCCGACAGGACACGGACATCCCTCATATTCCTGCTGGTTAGTAATGTTACTGTGTATGTGAAATGTGATCTGCGTGTAAAATTAGGCACAAAACCATATATTAACACATGCCCCTAGGGTGTGCTTTGTAGTGGAGGTTACAATTTAAACAGGGTGTGTTATGTGTGGCGACCCATAATTTGCTTGTTTACTTCCTCTGAGATTATTTTGGTGAGTCTTGAGGAACACTATTGAGATTAGCAAAGGACTGGCTGTTATATATTTATAGAAAATTACATACAACTCTTCCATCTTTATCTGTAGCCAATTTGGGTTTGAGCTGTGCTTTGCTCCAAACAACTTGATGTGGGGTGCTTGAACGTTTGACATAGAAAGAATGTCAAGCAGCCTAATCTAATGGCAAATGCTATTTGCAAGCTGAGTGTGGTCCCATAATGGGCTTTAAGGGATGTGTGAAACCCCAGAACAACCAGTACATGCATGTTTATTTAGGTTAAGGAGACCAATGTGTATGTACTTGTTGACTAATACATCTAACAGATAATGAAATGCATAGTCAAGTTTAACTTGGTCCATTGGGGGAGTTGACATTCATGCTTGGGCCCGTGTTTTATTGAACCATATGTGTTAATACGCATCACCAATGCCTAGTTGTGTGTTAACATGGCTTATTTTCACAAATGCAGCCCAGCATCATCCCTCAGCTAGTGGGGAATCCTCTGCCAGTTTGAACATGCCGTCTACTTCCGTGCTGGCTCGGACCCAGGATCCGATATATACGGTAAGTGTCTTTATATGATGTTGCTAATGCATGTGCCTTGCCATGTTTCTTTTTGCGGAATTACATATGTAGTACATACACTGAACCTTTTTTTTTAACATGTCCCAACAGACCCACACACTGATGGAGGAAATCCAAGAGCTGGAGGAAGATGGAGCCTTCATGGAACACCTCCCCCTGGGACAGAATCAGCAAGTGTCCCAACATGTTTCTCCAGCAAATGCTCAGCAGCAGAGTGAAGCTGGCGGCATGCTGCCAGGCCACCGTGGGCAGCATGCAGAGACTGAGCCGACAGTCCCCAGTGTTAGCTCTGCTGCTGAGGATTTGCCAAGCAGACCTGTGGCTGTTGGTGGACCTAGAGGCACATCATCTGCACGCCCCCAAACCCGGGGAATTGGGAGGCCTAGTCGACTACGTCGCCCACTTGCCCAGGGGAGGGGCGCGCAGATGATGGAGTCAGCATGGCACCATGAGAGGCGGCTATTTCGCCTCCAAAATCAAAGGAACCAGGAACATCTTCATGGCCAATTAGAAACCTTAAACAACACATTAAACGCCATGCTGACTGAATTTAGGTCCAACAACAGCCACATGGCCACCTTATCCAATTATTACAGTGGCATGCTTGAGGAAGTTCGAAATAGCAACAGACACATGGCCACCTTAACTGCCAATCTCAGAGCCATGATGGCTGAATTTCGAACTTCCAATAGAAACATGTTGGAACAGTTGCAGATTCTGAATGCCACACATGCCCAGGTGACGGCCCACCTCCAAGGGCCCCAACCTCGGTTTTATGGGCATCCTCCATTTTAAGGCCTATTTGGCCTGTATCTGCTCCACATCTTTGATCTACATCCCCACTGTATTGACCTGTCTGGTGAGCCCTACCAATATACCCTTTTGGTATGGCTTTGCTTGTATGCTTTGGATTTGCGCCCATATAGCTCATTAGAGTGCGGAGATAGCCCACTAGCCAATGCCGGAGGGGAAGCCTCAATGAACCTGCCACTCAAGCAGTTGCGCTGCATGCTTGTAGTGCATGACATTGGTTCTGGCTCCTCCTGTTTGTAGGCATGATTGTGGGACATTCTGGGCTGGCAAACTACTACCTTGACCCCTGGCTGAGATTGAACTGGACTTGGATTGGGACTGGGGGTTCTTGTTTGGGTGTCACACTGAATAACAGGTGTAGATATGGCATAGGTTTAGCTGCTTTACACCTGTGCCTGTGGCAAATGTGGCCAAGCAGGAGAGAGTGTGTCTGTGGGCCTATTTGTTGGATGCACAATTCGGACATGGCAATGCTTGTGACCTATGTTTGTAACATTTTAATTTGTCCTTAACTTTGCACAGGAGTGGCTTACTTTAAAACTCCTTCCTCTGGGCAATTGCTATGTGGCTTGATTTGGCTCAACTTTCATTTTTTTGGTGCCCATGTTTTTGATACAACTATGGTAGTGACCAGCAAATGCAATGTTTGCTTCAGAAATAAACTACATAAAATTGTAATTAACCTGTTGTGGACTAAGTTTATGCTTTTTAGTTTTGGCTGAATAAAGCTGAGTTAAAGTAGGCAGTAACACATTTGTAACATGGGGAAAAACCCAAATGACAATCATGTGTGAGGTTGGTTATAAAATATTTCTTTACTGTTTGTAAAAGTAACAAAGATACAAACACAAAGGGCAAAAAACAGAATTAGCCAAGAAAAAAGGCCCCAAACAAACAAAGGAAACACAAATTAAGAAAAATGTGTTGCAATTAAATTAGACCGCACTGCTTGGGCAGACGCACTCGGTGGGCCACGATAGTCCTCGTCTGGGTCATCGGTGGGGGGAGAGGGGGGCACATCCACATACCGGGGGACACGCTGCAATATAGCAAAATTATGCAACACAGCACATGCCATTATAATATCTATGACCTTTTTGGGGTCATACTGAAGTGCTCCCCCGGTATGGTCCAAGCATCGGAAGCGGGTCTTCAACAGGCCAAACCCCCTCTCCACCACGGCCCTGGTCTTCCTGTGCGCCCTATTATATGCCTCCTCTGCTGCATTCTGGGGCCGGAGGACGGGCGTCAACAGCCACGGAAGAAGTGGATAGCCGGAATCACCTGGCAAAATGAATGATCATAAACGTAAATTACACATTCAGAAATAATTGGAAGCCCCTAAACGGCCTAACAACATTACTAAGAGCCTAGGTCACATTGGCTACACAGCATGAGCATACATAGTGTACAGGCCCTTAAAAATAAAAACAAATAGATGTTTGAAAAAATTAAACATCCAAGATGGCGGGTGAGGGCCAATCAGCCAGACTGCTAACAGGTATTGGTTTCAGAGTGTGCTGCTCAGCATTCTTGGATGTCTAAAATTTTCTGGACCCGGTAGCTGCTTGGTGTGAGGAAAAACCAGCTGTAACCCGCCCCCTGCACTTTATCCCACTCTCCTCTACTCAGTAAGTGTAATGCATCTACTCAAAGATGGCGCAGACCCTAGAATAAATTCAAGGACATCATTTATGCAGAGTGTGTAGGAGACTCATTCTTACTTTAATCTACATTCCGTTTCTGCAGTTTGTTAATGGCGGACTAACATTTGGCAAGGCTTGGTTGGTTGAAAAATCTAATGGTTAAGGTCGTGTTTCACAGGTAAACAAGGTGTTCAAAAAGGCATAGTTTCATACCTGGAACACAAACTAAATTCATAGCCATACATATCCAAAAAAAGGACGTTATTGGCAGAAACTTACCAAGGAGCGATCCCCCGGAAAATTCCCCAGACTCAAAACGACCGTACAATGCAGATCTGCGAAAAATGTAGGCATCATGGGATGAGCCTGGGAACCCGGCGATCAGACTAAGGAACCGCATGTCCGGGGCCACCACTCTTTGGACATTCATTGAGTGGCCCATTTTGCGGTTCCTGGGATAAAAAAAAACATTTTAAAGGGGACGCAAACTAGGGGAACACTAACTCATCACACCCTAAGCAAATGCTGTGGGCAAATTAAATTAGCAATAAACAAGTACATAAGTATTTTGGGTTGGCCAAAAACAATATGTATGTTTTATTAAGTAAAGATTAACTTTCAAGGGTCTATTTCAGGTACACATTAAAATGTTTCCTTGGTGAACACATGTGACATTTATATGCAACTAAATATGGTCCATGGTTCCACAGGGAATTTTTAAAAGGAGGGAATACTTAAAAGGAGGGATACCTAAAAATGGTGACAAAATTCCAAGGAGGGATAAATTACAAGGAGGGAATAATTACAAGGGGGTAATAGTTTAAAGTAGTAAATAATTCCATGGAGGGATTACTTCCACGGAGGGAATATTTACAAATAGGTACCAATACAAGGAGGGATTAATTACAATGAGTCATTATGGAAAAGGAGGGATAAATTACAAGGAGGGATAAATGACATGGAGGAAATTCAAAATATAAGGGAAGTATTTGCAAGGATGGAGAACTTTCAAGGAGGGATTAATTACAAGGAGGGACTAATTCGAAGAAGGGACATTTGCCAAGGAGGGTATTTTGGATTTTGGAAGGACCTTAAAACAAATGTGAAAAATAAAGGACTGATTGAACCTGCCTGTAGATATACTCGTCGACTGCCAGAGGGACAAGGGCAACGTGGGTGCAGTCAATTGCACCCATGACGTTGGTCATGTCGGCGATGTTATAAAATGCCAGCTTAATCGCGTTTCTGGCTACCATGACGTCAGGATAACAAATATATTTGCGAGTAATGGTAGCCATGCCTTCCAAAAACTTGGATAGGGCGCGGCTCAGTGTAGGCTGGGAGAACCCCACGGAGAGGGCACCTAGCTTCTGGAACGAGCCATTCGCCAAAAACTGCAGGCAGCCAAGCATCTTGGTCATACCTGAAATTGCTTGCCCTTTCCTTGTGGTGCGGGCTAACCATGGCCGCAGCTCACTATACAATTTATGGAGGGAAGCGCGATTAAGTCTGGTGAGCTCGAACAGCTCAACGTCATGCATGCCATCGATATGCATGCGTCCCCGCCGGTGCAATCTGGTCTCAGACCTCCGGACAATTTCAATGCCCATGAGCTGCAGATCCTCATGCTCCTCAAATGCACTAGACTCGTCCATAGCTGCTAGTCTCGAGGTCAAAATGGTCCCGTAAGAGGATCGCAAAGGATACGGATTTATAGGGTGGTGGTCCGTCGGCAATCAGGTCTCTGAATGAGACGCAAGCCCATAGCAATAACGTAAGTTATCTGAACGAACGAAAAATTTCAGATTTGGTTTGGAAAATTACCCGAACTAACGGAAATGTTCAGATTTGCTTTCGTTCATCGAAAGCGCATATACGCATTTGCCCGAACGTTCGTACGAATGAAAAATTAACGAAAAAAAGCAAAAAAATTACAAACACCCACCAAAAACTTTCACAGACAGCAACGGAAGTCGGGACGAATGTGTCTCTGAATCGAGGCTAATGAGTCTTATTTTTGTACTGCCATAATAAATCAAGCTTTTTTAGTACTAGTGTGGATTGTGCACCAGTTTGTTGGTGGTAGTTGTTCTGGGCTATAACCTGTGTTCAGCACACAGCTACACATCTGTGTTGTATTATTGCAGTCACACCTGGATTTTCACATTATTCTATAGGAGGATCGCAACAACAATTTTATACACACACACACATAAACACTGGAATAGAGCGTTGTTTGTGTTATTCATGGCAATCATTTACAATGGCAACACACAGCCTGCCACAGTATGCACTCTTACATTTTAGATTGGGTATTAGATAGGACGTGTTATAAGCTTAGGTTTAGGGTCATGTTGGGGCTCTGATAATTAAGGTAGGGCAAGGGTACATTTTGACTTTCTCCTGGCTGAGGCGAACATCCTGCATGGTTACATGTGCTAGCTGCCGCCCTGGTTGCTATTTGCATAAAGAGTCTGGTTTTAATTAATAACCATAAAGCCAGAGATCGTAAGTGAGACAAAAACTGAAAACAGACATCATTCTCAGCAAGTACTTCATGCAGAAGTTTTATAAGCTGCTTTGCTTCTAAGTTATAAGGTTATAAGTTATAAGTCAAGCTTATAACTTAAAGTGGTCCTTCACTCTGAATAAGAGTCTATCTTATATGTTTCCCACACCCAGTACATACAGATTGCCCACATTAAAAATCGTCCTACTTGCCTCTACTGCATGTTATGAGCCTTTAAACATCCAAGATGGCGGCTCATGGGACATCAGGCAGCCTACTAACAGGAAGTGCATTCTGACTGTGCTTCTCTGCATTCTGGGACTGCTGACCGTTACCTGACCCCAGCTCTGCTCTGTCTGAGCAAAGCACAGCTATAACCTGCCCCCTGTACCTTATCCCACTCTCCTCTCCTCTCCTCAGTAAGTGTGATGCTTCTGAGTCAAGATGGCGGCGCCTAAAGTCCTGAACAGAGTTGCAGCCCAGTGGGGGAAAGAATAATAAGTAAGTGACTAAAAACTTAAAATACATTCACTTTATATGCTGGGGGATAGTTTTTTAAGGGTTTGGGCTTTTCAATAAACCATGGTGAAGGTCCGGTTTAAAGGAAAACTCCCTTTTTGTGAGTTTTTTGGGGTTCTGTCTTATTGTTTTCCTCTTCTGGGGTGAAAAATAAACATTTGTGTTAGGATTGTGCTTATATTCCAGTGGATCTGTCTTGGTAAAGTAGGAGTGGCTTTGATGACCCTCGGTAAAGCTCCTAGTATCCTTATCTCACTACATATCCCAGAATCCTTCAACTGTAACAGGTGTGTTCATTAGCAGCTTTGACTAAACAAAGCAGCAGCAATCACCCTTTTCACCTGAGAACCCTTTAACTTCTTGAACACAAGATGGATTACCCCTATATGAGAGGGGAATCCGTCCTTTGGAAGGGCTGTGCCTCTGTTGAGTCCATGTTCCCCTGTCCCTCGTTTTTCTCATTTGGGGTTTAACATGCACATCTGAATCAATAAATTATTAATTCACCTAGTTTTTATATTGTTGTAACTGTTAGATCTCACCTCAAATGTATATAATGTTAAAGTGGAACAACCCCCCCTTTGGGTTGGGGGCAGCTCCTCCACCAAATAATGTGTAGTAATACATCAAGGCAGCAGAAGTTAGCTGTATTCTTCTGGAAGACCTTTTGCTAGTTGTCTGACTTGCTTTCTCGATTTCTACTCGCTCTGCTCTGCTAATATTTATAATATTATAATAGGTAAATTGGTGTGGTTAGGGGTGTGGCTGGGGTGGGCCACGGGCATGGCTTAATTGCAACAATATTTTGTCATGCCTATCTCATTGTCCTTCTTTTCCAGGTAGGGTCACATGTGGGACCAAATTTGCTATTAGGCAGCCATAGACCTTTGCCTAGGACAGTATAACTACAAGTATAACTTGTCTTAAACCTTTTGGGTCTCCTTTGGCTGGGGGAGAAAGAGTGGACTGGAAGCTGATGAGAGCCAGTAAAGCATGCTCTGTCTGCCAAGTCTGAATTTATGACATACCCTCCACACAACTGGAGATACATTGAACCCCAGAGCAATTTTGGATGCCCCTCAATTTAAAGGTAAATGGAAAGCCCCAAAAAACATACATATTCAGTTTTCTTTGTTTTTGCTTTGGATGAAACTGTAGAAAACTATGGCCGTGGTAACATGTAAGTGGCCCCTTAACTTGTAAAAGCAGCATTCTGGCGTTACATGCAGCCTCCCTCTTATAACTTGCAATTACAATGCTTTGGATGGAGCTTTCTATAACATATAGAGGGTCTTTTATAGCTTCTGTCCACTGTGTTCTGGTGTAACATAGAGCCAGCCTCTTGTTAAACACAAACTTTTTATAATGTAATTGATATCACTGTATGCTGATATAATGTGTAAATTGCAGAAATGTGGGTAAATGTAAGCAGCCTCTAAAACTTATAAGCTTGACATTTTGTTGCAAATTTGTAAATGAGCACAATATTTTGGTATAACATGTTAATGGCATTTTAAAAATGTGTGCTTGTGTAACAGAAAACTTGTAGACTTAAACCGGACCTTCAGCGTGATTTAATGAAAAGCCCAAACTCTTAAAAACGGTTCCCCAGCACCTAAAATTAATATATTTTAAGTTTTTAGTCACTAACTTATTATTCTTTCCCCCACTGGGCTGCAACTCTGTTCAGGAATTTAGGATACGGGCGCCGCCATCTTGACTCAGATGCATCACACTTACTGAGGAGAGGAGAGTGGGATAAGGTACAGGGGGGGCGGGTTATAGCTGTGCTTTGCTCAGACAGAGCAGAGCTGGGGTCAGGTAAAGGTCAGCAGTCCCAGAATGCAGAGCAGCACAGTCAGGAGGCACTTCCTGTTTGCAGGCTGCCTGATAAGATGGCGGCTTCCATGAGCCACCATCTTGGATGTTTAAAGGCTCATAACATGCAGTAGATGCAGGTAGGATGATTTTTAATGTGAGCAATCTGTATGTACAGGGTGTGGGAAACATATAAGGCTCTTATTCAGGGTGAAGGTCCGCTTTAAATCAGACCAACAGCCTTGCACAGCAGAAAAAATAACTCCACAAAACTCATTTGCCCTATCTGCATGCATGATACTAAATGATTGTCAGCACCTACATTTGCTGCTTCTCAACTCAAAGCTGAAATGCTTTGGAGAAGCCACCGTGGAGGCTCCTTTCTTCCCCAGAATCGCCCCGCCAAGAGGTTGCCTTTGCTTACCTGACATAACCCACAATGTAAAGGGGCATGAAACCCAGCCACACTTCCTCTTTGCAGGTCAATAGATACATAGGATGTCATTGAGGGAGGAAAATCTACCATGAAAGAAAATACAAACAGGTCAATTAACTTTTAGGTGCCGCAATCTGAATTGCCCTGGGGAGGGATGCATATGAGCACTGTTTCTTGGAACGGTGTTGGTATGCCCGGTGATTTGGACAGTCAGCTGAATACATTGAGAGTGGGTCTCCAGTGCCCACTGGATGGCAAGGATTTCCTCTCCACAACTCAGGGCCTACTAAAGTTGCCAGCCTCATTTAGATAAAGGCCTGAAAATTCATTTTGGCGTCTTAAAATCTTATCTATGACCTTCTGAAATGTAGACGGGGCCCCATGTAAACTAAATGGCATTAGAATACTGGAATAACCCTTCTGGAGTTACACAAATGTTAGGACACATTTGGCTTTGGCATTAATAACCCAATTTGATTGGCCACTTGGGTAACCCTGTATAACCAATCATGAGTCACGGGAAAATTAATATAGATTGTGTTATGGTTTACTTTTCAGCAGAGGTCGCATTCAGATGTGTACACTGCTTATGTTTGTCTCACTGCAGATGGGTTAAATGTGGAGGAAAAATTCCTTCTTGTGCACAAGCGTACAATGGCCCTATATACACCCTACCACTAGAAAAAAAAGGAATACGCACCTTTAAAAGGCATTTTACCACTCTGAAAGAGCCTCATGCGTAAATCTACGCTTGGGACTGAACCTGCGCTATGTCTAACGTCAGCATTTGAGCAGATTGCAACACTTTGCTAAGCTCTAACAAAAGAGGTCACTGGAAGATAGGGGGTGCTGTGAGCTCTAAAAGTCAGGAGCGATGACTGATCGGACAACCAGTGTGGCAGGATACCTGCAGTGAATCAGCTATGTCACCCATGGTTTCTTCTGCTCTTTTCTGACCTGGCCAGAATATCCAGCAATCACACAACCCATTCCACTACCTTAGGAGATGAGGATGAGAGGTATGTGCCTGGAGCAGGTAACTGAAGCCGGAACTACAATTTCCAGCATGCCCTGTTGTTATGTGTATCTTACTCCTACAAAGGCAGAAGCATGTTGGGAACATGCATGCATTTTAAAAGCAGGGTTAAGGAAAATTACTCTGATGGACTTGACCAAGTTCAACATAGCAGTAGGCTAAGATCCAGCTGACCGATCTTAGCCTACTGCTATGTTGAACTTGGTCAAGTCCATCAGAGTAATTTTCCTTGACCCTGCATTTAAAATGGAGATGTAATTAGGAGAAACCAGAGAAACTGCTTTGTCAGGACCAGAAGAAGTTTTTATTTGTGTTTTTATTTGTGCGACATCTGCCCTCCAGTATACCAATCTGGTCCCTATCAGAAAGCAGACTAAGGCCCCTCATCTGAACAGCATACAACTTCTCCCCAGAGATTTCCAAATCAGACTGGTTCAGGTCAGAAGATAACTCCATAGTATTTAAAGTGTACCAACACCCACCGCTGATCGGCCCGGGAATCTATAAGATTCCCGGGCCGATCAGCTCCCTGCCTGCGGGGCACCCCGATCGGGGGTGCCCCGCTGTGGGAAACCCCCCAGGTTCCTACCTGTTCCTCGTTCCAAAGGCAGATGCGCAGGCCGCTGCTGCCTCTCGCGCATCCCTCTAGCAGGGCGCGCACCCGACGTTTGCGAATGGCCAGCGCGGGCGCGCTCCCTGTAAGAGGGACACGCGAGAGGCGGCGGCGGGCGCTCTCACCTTGTCCGTCGACAGACCTCGCTTGTCCGTCGCCAGTGATTGGTGGAGAGAGTCACGTGGGAGCGGGGTCAGGTGAGTTTTTGGGGCTTTCTGGGGGGTTTCACACATCGGGGCACCCCCGATCGGGGTGCCCAGCGGAAGTGGACCAACACCCAGGATAGTGAAAATCCTGGGTGTTGGTCCACTTTAAGCTAGGAAATGCCTATACTCAGCATTTGCTATATTTTTCTTGAACCCTCTAAGGTGCAGTCTGAACCTTTATTACTTTATTACTAGTGTTGGGCGAACCTGAACCGCAAAGTTTGGGTTCGTGCCAAACTTTGCAAGTTGGGATTCCCAAACCAGAACACGAACTTCAGCCGGAAGTCTGTGTTTGAGTTTGGCGTTCGGCAAGAACCAGCAAAAGCAGGTTAATGGGATGCTGAGCAGCCCATCAACCAGCTTAACCTATGTCGATGGTGCAGCAGGAAACAGCTGTACAACTTAAGTGAGCCCCGTGATTCGGTCCAGAGGCAGAATTTCCTACCAAAGTTCAGGTCCCAATTGATTTTAATGGGAACCTCTAGGGGTTCACCCAACACTATTTATTATATTTAGCTTTATCAATAGAAGCCTAAAAGACCTTTAACCTTTATTCTAAAAATATAAGGCACTCCCGGCAAATTAGAAGATTGTGTGGTAAGCCTGGCAGTACTCTGACCCTTAATGGGATGTTTTCAACCAATGTGTCAAGGTTCAATCAGGCACAAGGTAGACTATCACATCCATGTAGGCACAGATGATGTTGGAGATACATACTTTGCAACAGCTTCTGCTTATCTCTGAATGAATTTTGGGACTTCTGCCAGATTGACTGCAGTTTACAGTTTTGACACGTTATGATAGTAAATTGCATGGTTTACCATGATTAACAGTAGTCTCTCTTTGCATGTTTTTGACGTGTTGTATTTCATGCATACTAAGCTCTGCTTTATGACTTCTTTTTCCTGTCTGTGTTAGCCACCATGTTAAGATGACATTCTCTCACACATTCATTTTCCAGTAATTGTGATTCAACAAACGGGGACACATACAGAGAGAGTGTACTATATGGAGAGCAGAGCAATTGAGACAGTGTCCCTCTAATACTAATCAGAAAGTGATAAGTGTGAATGTTGCATCAAATCCAAAGCTACAAGAGCAAACCTTCCTAAAGTCAGTCTGAATAGAGCTTCAAGACCACTTGACCTAGTTCACAGTGATGTAGTCCCATAAACCCACCTCCACCAGGAAGCAACAGGTACATAGTGACTTTCATAGATTACTATTCAAGGTACACAGTCACCTACTTAAAGTGGACCAACACCCAGGATTTTGACTATCCTGGGTTTTGGTCCACTTCAGGGGGGCACCCCGCCGCCGCCTCCCGCGCGCCCCTCTGACAGGGCGCGCGCCCGCGCCGGCCATTCACAAACGGCCGGCGCGGGCGCGCGCACGGCTAGAGGAGCGCGCGGGAGGCGGTGGCGGCCGCTGCCGCCGCCGCCGATCAGGTGAGTTCTTTTGGGGTTTTGGGGGGGGTCCCTCACCGCGGGACATCCCGATCTCGGATGTCCCGCGGTGAGGGGGGTGATCGGCCCGGGAATCTTATAGATTCCCGGGCCGATCACCCATGGGTGACGGTCCACTTTAATGCAACACAAGAGTAAAGTTTTGGCAAATTACACAACTATGAAGACAAATGACACATTTCAGAGGAAACCTCTTTAACTTCAAAGAGTGATAATGGAGGTGAATTCACAGGACACAAAGTACAAGAGTATTTAAAGCAGAATGGAATAGAGAATCAAAAAACAGTGTCATACACACCAGAGCAAAATGGGGTAGCTTAAAGTGGACCAACACCCAGGGGTGATCGGCCCGGAAATCTATAAGATTCCCGGGCCGATCACCCCCCACCCCGCGGGACATCCGAGATCGGGATGTCCCGCGGGGTGAAACCCCCCAGAAACCCCAAAAACGCCTTACCTGATCCGCCGCCGCTTCCGCCGCCGCCGCCTCCCGCGCACCCCTCCAGACGTGCGCGCGCCCGCGCCGGCCCTCTGTGAATGGCCGGCGGGGGCGCGCGCGCGCCGAGAGTGACGCGCGGGAGGCGGCGGCGGCGGAAGCGGCCTGGACGTTCCTGATCCCCGCCTGGACGTTGGCGGGGATTGGCTGCGGCGCTCACGTGGGAGCGTTGAGAGGTGAGTTTTTTGGGGTTTCTGGGGGGTTTCACACAGCGGGGCACCCCCGATCGGGGTGCCCCGCCGAAGTGGACCAAAACCCAGGATAGTCAAAATCCTGGGTGTTGGTCCACTTTAAAGAAAGAAACAAACTGAAAAAATCAGATGTATGCTGACCGACTCTCAACTACCATAAACAATTTGGGGTGAGGAAGCAATGACAGACACTTATTTACAGAACAGACTATTTTCTAGAACAGCGGAGAAAACTCCACATGAACTGTGGCACAATGAGAAGCCAAGTATGAAACATCTAAGAGTTTTTGGATGCAAAGTATTCATCTACATTCCAGAAAAAAGGCACCAAACTCCAAAACATAGCATTTGAGAGCATCTTTGTTGGACACAGTGGCAATATTAACGGTTACAGAATTCTAAATCAGACAAAGTTACCATTAGCAACAGCATAACTTTTGTTGAAGATCTAAGAGACAATGTGATAACTGAGGAAATAGGAACAGAAGAGAAAACTGACACTTATCAGCCATCATCTGAAACTTCTGAACAAACAATCAAAGAGAGTGCAAAACCTACCAGTACTGATGAGCAGACACAAGCAAGTTCAGATACAGAACCAAGATGCTCAACAAGACAAAACATAGTTAAACCACCTGTATGTCTTTAATACAAGGCAATGCCAATGAACCTACAACTTGGGAAGGGGAAGCTGGTAAATGGATAAATGCTGCAAAGGAAGAGAAAAAATCCATACATGACACCAAAACATGGACACTTACAGAACTTCCTCCTAGAAGGAGAGACATAGGTTGCTTTTGACATTTAAAGTTTTTGGACATTTAAAGTAAAGTACAATGCAGCTGGCACAGTGGAGCGATAAAAAGCCAAGGGATATTATCAAAAATATGGAGAGAAGGAATGGTACCAAACAGGGTTGCCCCCTTTCTCCCTTGATTTTTGCCTTAACTATGGAACCTTTCTTATGCAGGGTGAGGGCAGAGGCGGATGTGAGGGGAATTGAGGTTGGGGCGATGTGTCATAAAATTGCAGCTTACGCTGACGACCTCCTCTTCTTCGTTACCAATCCGGTAGTGGGTATCCCAGTGCTCATGAAGGAGTTTGAGAGATACGGTAATCTTTCATCTCTTAAGATAAGCTATGATAAGTCGGAGGCTCTTGCCATCAACCTTCCGAGCACTGTAGAGGACGGGCTGAAATTGTCATTCCCCTTCAAGTGGCCCAGACTGGCCATTACTTAGCTTGGCACGAAGATTGCTGATACAGTGGATAAAACTTACTCCCTTAATTTTGTCCCCATGCTAAATAAGATCAGGTCAGACTTGGTGAACTGGGACCTACCTACATTCTCTTGGTTGGGGAGGATTAGCATCATTAAGATGACAGTCCTACCAAAATTGCTCTACCTATTTTAAATCATTGAACTCCCTGTTCCTCAAGTTTGTCTGGCAGGGCCGTAAACCCCGATTGAAATTGCAAATTTTGTTCCGGCCTAAGCAAGAGGGGGGTCTTGCGTGCCCGGATTTGTTGCAATATTGGCAGGCTTCCCACTTGCAGCGTATAGTGGATTGGCAACAGCAACATGGAGGGAGGAAGTGGGTGCACCTAGAGCACGCATTTCTTAGCTCCCCGCTGAGGAAGTCAGTCTGGGCAGTGAGAGCAGCCAAGCCGCTGTGCAAAGATCACCCATTGATCTCCACAATGCTGGGGGTCTTTGATAAACTAAGGGAAAAGCTGGCTCTCTCCCCCTGGCCAACCCTGCTCGTTCCTCTGGTGTTCAATCCGTCCTTAGGCACTGACTTGCACCCCTTACTGCTGAAGACCTTTACTGAGCGAGGCATCCCTCTGGTTAGGGACATTCTTCTTCCCTTGGGGTGGGCTCAGGTGGAGGCTCTACGGGACAAATGGGGGTCGCAACTCCTAGATCTGTGGTTGTTGCTGATTCTTCAACACTTCATCGGGAAGTTGGGTCCTAAACCCGCTATGCTCAGGGAGCTTACCCCATTTGAGCGGCTGGCGTTCACAGATCCTCCCATGGGGAAGACGCTGTCACGGATCTATGCAATGTTGTTGACCCCAGGAAGGGAAGACCAACCCCGATATTGTAGAGAATGGGAGAGAGACCTGGATCGAACTTTAACTGACGAGCAGTGGAGGTATATATTCAGCACAACGCACAAGGTCTCAATGTCCTCGAAAATACAAGAAGTAAACTACAAACTGTTTTCGCGCTGGTATTTTACTCCAACAAGGTTACACAGCTTTGCTCCGGCACACGCTTTGGTCTGTTGGAGGCGCCAGAGGGCTGTAGGAACGCTGTTTCATATCTTCTGGGGCTGCCCGAAACTTGCCCACTTTTGGGACTCAGTGGCCACGATCATATCCGAGATAGTCCAGGAACCCATTAGCAGGGATCCGAAGCTTTTCTTGCTCCATTTAGCCGACATGCCTTTAAAGACGTATAAGAGATCACTGTTAAGACACCTGGTTAGCGCAGCCAAATCGGTCATTCCGAGGCTCTGGAGGTCGGAGTCCACCCCCTCCATGGCTGATTGGGTCAAGGAAGTACAATGTATCATGGAAATGGAGGAGCTTACAGCGGCAGCACATGATAAAACACCACAATTTTTCCACAGCTGGACACCCTGGTTCCTGTTTAGGGAATCTGCGTGTTATAAGCAACTTGTGTCAGAGTGAGTACAGCTGGAGGGTCGGTTCGGTTTGGGACGCTCGGGTGCTAGCCTCCCCCCTGCTTCCCCCCCTCTACCTTTTTCCCTGATCTCCCCCCCCCCCCCCACTCTCTCTTTCTTTTTCTTCTTTCTTTCTCTTCTCTCAGGTCTGTAGGTGCTGTGTCGTTCGGAGGATGGTTGAAACACGCGGATCCTTAAAGGGACGGCAGAAGCTAGGGGGTCTCCCCTGACAATATTTAGTGCTCTATGATGTATGTGGCTTCAGAGATTTTGTGTTACGGTTCACCTGACACCATGTGATTGGAACTCTATTCTGAGTGTATGCATTTTCTTGTATCTGTGTATTGCTATGTTAAAAATCTTGTGAAAATAAAGAATTAAGAAAAAAAAATATGGAGAGGACTATGATGAGACTTTTGCCCCAGAAGTCATGCATGCTACAATAAGGACTTTGGTGACAGTGGTCACCAAAAGGAAAATGCAAGTGAAACACTTTGTTGTGAAAACAGCATTTCTATGACATGAGACATCTACAACAACCACCAGGATTCAAAGATGAACAAAGGACAGACCTAGTATGTAAACTCCAGAGGAGTATCTAAGGTCTAAAGCAAGCCATTGGAGCATGGAATATGAAAATAAACATGAGGAACTTTCAGATGAGTAAAGTAGACCCCTGCTTATACACAAAGACATTAGTAGACAGATGGATCTTTGTGCTAATTTGTATGAATGAGCTCCTAGTTTGTTTTGAGCAAGAAGGGGATGAGGCACTTTTCTCTGTATGTGATGCCTCTGAGTCCAGATGGCAGCCCCCTGGAGTCCTGAACAGTGTTGCAGCACATTGGGGTAAAGAATAATAAATAAGTGACTTAAAACTTATAATATATTCATTTTAGATGCTGGGGAACGTTTTTTAAGGGTTTGGGCTTTTCATTAAATGATGCTGAAGGTTCGGTTTAACTGTTTTCTGATGTGTTGTATTTCCTGTATATTTGGCTCTGTTCTTTGACTTCCTTTTCCTGTCTGTGTTAGCCACCAGGTTAAGGCAACATTCTCTTACTGCATTCATGTTACAGTAAAGCCGGTTCCTTTTTGACCACATATTTCTATCTGGATTTGACTCCATTGCACTCAGCACTCACAGATGATGCCCTCCTGGGGTGTCAACTACTGTATTCATGGAGCTGGATGGCCAACAGTACATTCACCTCACCAACTGGTCCAGGAGGGCTTTGACTTTCACCCCACCACCTGGTCCGGGAGGGATGTGACTGGCAATTCACCCACATCACATGAATGAATAATTGACTTGCAAAGGGTTCTCTCTTCATATTGCCAGCATCCTCCACCTATTGTAAGGGATGGGAGCACATAAGTGCCTGTAAGACTGCAATATGAACCTAGTGTGAAATATTAAATGCAAATGCCTATGCATGACGGGATGCACCACATGTACAATATATCAGTTGTGAAAGGCTGGTTGTTTGTGGTCAGCCCCCGGCCCAGCCTTCTCCTTAAAGGCACACAGAATGATTGTCTGTCTGTGCCCACTTAATACATTTTTATACAGATTTACCCCAGACAGTTGTTTGCAGTAGAGTTAGTTAAACATTAGCTTCATTATGTCAAAACATTCGTATGTGTTAATGGAGCTGAAAGATGGTAACTGATTATATGACACCTGTGCTTGTAATAGCCTACTGGTCCCAGTGACACACATGACTTTTTCATAAGACTTAATTTGGTCACTACAGACAATGTGATGTTGCTCTCCCTTATGTGATGTTGCTCTAACCTAAGGTACTGGACATATCTATCTTTGGGAGCTAAAACAGCCTATACTCCACACAATAGGCTCGATTCAGAGAGACACAAACAAACTTTCGGTTTGGTGCCGACGTCGTAAGATTTTCAAAATTTCCCGCTCTCGCATGAACGTTCGATCGATTCTATGCATGCTTCGTAAACCTTCCGTAGCGCGTCCGTGTGCTCGTATGCCAGAGTACGCAGACGAGGATGTCATTTTCCATCGAAAATGTTCAGATTTATTTTGCCCAACTACCAACGTAGCCTTTCGTTTTTGCCCTTTTCCCATCGTATCCTCACACGAATCCTATCATTTTCCCGCTACATCCTGCTTCATTTTTTCCTAAAGTATCTGTCCAGACGAAATTCTTGCGATATTGCGCCTGCGCACTACAAACTTCTCTCATTAAAGTGTTCGCCTACATAATTTCACTTCCATCACTAAACTCACCCTAACCACTTAGCGCTCTCCTGCCTTTTCCCTGGAGCTCCCTTAAAGCTCACCCTAACCACTTAGCGCTCTTCTGCCTTTTCCCTTGACCTCCCTTAAAACTTACCCCAATCACTTAGCGCCTTGTTTCTTCTTCCATTTTCACACCCTCAAACTTACCCAAATCACTTAGCGCCTTGGTTCTTCTTCCATTTTAGGTCCCTAAAACTTACCCAAATCACTTAGCGCCTTGGTTCTTCTTCCATTTTAGGTCCCTAAAACTTACCCAAATCACTTAGCGCCTTGTTTCTTCTTCCATTTTAGGTCCCTAAAACTTACCCAAATCACTTAGCGCCTTGGTTCTTCTTCCATTTTAGGTCCCTAAAACTTACCCAAATCACTTAGCGCCTTGGTTCTTCTTCCATTTTAGGTCCCTAAAACTTACCAAAATCCCTTAGCGCCTTGGTTCTTCTTCCATTTTAGGTCCATAAAACTTACCCAAATCACTTAGCGCCTTGGTTCTTCTTCCATTTTAGGTCCCTAAAAATTACCCCAATCACTTAGCGCCTTGTTTCTTCTTCCATTTTAGGTCCCTAAAACTTACCCAAATCACTTAGCGCCTTGGTTCTTCTTCCATTTTAGGTCCATAAAACTTACCCAAATCACTTAGCGCCTTGGTTCTTCTTCCATTTTAGGTCCCTAAAACTTACCAAAATCCCTTAGCGCCTTGGTTCTTCTTCCATTTGAGGTCCATAAAACTTACCCAAATCACTTAGCGCCTTGGTTCTTCTTCCATTTTAGGTCCCTAAAAATTACCCCAATCACTTAGCGCCTTGTTTCTTCTTCCATTTTAGGTCCCTAAAACTTACCCAAATCACTTAGCGCCTTGGTTCTTCTTCCATTTTAGGTCCCTAAAACTTACCCAAATCACTTAGCGCCTTGGTTCTTCTTCCATTTTAGGTCCCTAAAACTTACCCCAATCACTTAGCGCCTTGTTTCTTCTTCCATTTTTGGTCCATAAAACTTACCCCAATCACTTAGCGCCTTGGTTCTTCTTCCATTTTAGGTCCCTAAAACTTACCCAAATCACTTAGCGCCTTGGTTCTTCTTCCATTTTAGGTCCATAAAACTTACCCAAATCACTTAGCGCCTTGGTTCTTCTTCCATTTTAGGTCCCTAAAAATTACCCCAATCACTTAGCGCCTTGTTTCTTCTTCCATTTTAGGTCCCTAAAACTTACCCAAATCACTTAGCGCCTTGGTTCTTCTTCCATTTTAGGTCCCTAAAACTTACCCAAATCACTTAGCGCCTTGGTTCTTCTTCCATTTTAGGTCCCTAAAACTTACCAAAATCCCTTAGCGCCTTGGTTCTTCTTCCATTTTAGGTCCATAAAACTTACCCAAATCACTTAGCGCCTTGGTTCTTCTTCCATTTTAGGTCCCTAAAACTTACCCAAATCACTTAGCGCCTTGGTTCTTCTTCCATTTTAGGTCCCTAAAACTTACCCAAATCACTTAGCGCCTTGGTTCTTCTTCCATTTTAGGTCCCTAAAACTTACCAAAATCCCTTAGCGCCTTGGTTCTTCTTCCATTTTAGGTCCCTAAAACTTACCCAAATCACTTAGCGCCTTGTTTCTTCTTCCATTTTAGGTCCCTAAAACTTACCCCAATCACTTAGCGCCTTGGTTCTTCTTCCATTTTAGGTCCCTAAAACTTACCCCAATCACTTAGCGCCTTGTTTCTTCTTCCATTTTAGGTCCCTAAAACTTACCCAAATCACTTAGCGCCTTGTTTCTTCTTCCATTTTTGGTCCATAAAACTTACCCCAATCACTTAGCGCCTTGTTTCTTCTTCCATTTTAGGTCCCTAAAACTTACCCAAATCACTTAGCGCCTTGTTTCTTCTTCCATTTTAGGTCCCTAAAACTTACCCAAATCACTTAGCGCCTTGTTTCTTCTTCCATTTTTGGTCCATAAAACTTACCCCAATCACTTAGCGCCTTGTTTCTTCTTCCATTTTAGGTCCCTAAAACTTACCCAAATCACTTAGCGCCTTGTTTCTTCTTCCATTTTCGGTCCCTAAAACTTACCCAAATCACTTAGCGCCTTGGTTCTTCTTCCATTTTAGGTCCATAAAACTTACCCAAATCACTTAGCGCCTTGGTTCTTCTTCCATTTTAGGTCCCTAAAACTTACCCAAATCACTTAGCGCCTTGGTTCTTCTTCCATTTTAGGTCCCTAAAACTTACCCAAATCACTTAGCGCCTTGTTTCTTCTTCCATTTTTGGTCCATAAAACTTACCCCAATCACTTAGCGCCTTGGTTCTTCTTCCATTTTAGGTCCCTAAAACTTACCCAAATCACTTCACGGACATCACAATCTTGATTTTCAAATATGTCATTGTCCCCTTGTTTTTTTTCAATGTATGTGTGCAAATAAATGGGACAACATGTTTTTTTTTTTTTTTTGGTTTTTAATTGCTCAATTGCCATTTGTTGGCAAAATTTTTCTGGCAACTTTGGCCCAAAAAAATTAATAACTATATACAAATTGTTTTGGCTTTACTAAAAATATATACACTGTTTTTGTTTAAAACTTTAAAAACTATATACAATTAAAAACTTTTTAAAAACCAGAAAACTATATACAAAGAAATTTGGTGTTTAACCAAGAAAACTATGTACAAATACAACTATTTACAAATCTACAGGGCCAGGAACCAGGACACTAGTCTTCCTCTTCTGTTGTCCCCAACGTGTCCCGCATCGCCTGCAGATCGGCCACCAACTCAAGGACCCTCCGATTGATATCAGCAAGTCGCTGTCTTGTGGTCCCTTCACAAAAATCAGAAATTCAAATTATTCGGAGAACAATACATGTTTATCACCTGTGTAATTAATGTATTTAAAGAAACAAATTAAGTATAATGCACATATGATTAATCACAGGAATTAAGGTTAGTAAGTGGCCACAGGACAGTTGGGCAACTAATTAAGCTAATTCAGTGGCCACAGGACAGTTGGGCAACTAATTAAGCTAATTCAGTGGCCACAGGACAGTTGGGCAACTAATTAAGCTAATTCAGTGGCCACAGGTCCCTCTTATATTGGCATTGACTAGGGCATTATGTGTTTTTGTGTTCATGGGAATTTAGCCCGAAATCTCTAGAATGACATGACTACTTACTTGGTTGGTGGCCGAGAGATGGCTCGTTGGGGACAACACCCTGAGGTCCTGGTTCCTGGCTCTGCTGTGAAGAAGTGCCTGTAGAAACATGGGCCAAATGGTTAGTTTGGATGTCTGATTCCGCAGTCCTCCAATGTTTTGAGCTAAGTCTGGGTCACATCACTCACCTTCTCCAGGGTCTTGTGGGCTCCTATCTGCTGCCTCCTGACCCACTACTTCACCCGCAACCGAAACATCTACAAATACAGAATAAAGGATTCAGTTTGGTGATATCAGGAGCTAGCAATTCTCTTTTTTGGTGTAGACATGAAGAGTGACATACCCGAGGATCCCGCATGCGTGGCAGGGTACGACTGCCTGCCCACGCTGTGCCGCCCCTCCTCTGTGGTAAGGTCCAGGGGCTGGTCTGAGGAGGCCACAGAGGAGGGGTCGGCCCGTCGCCCTGGAGATCCACCACCTTCACTCCCAGCTGCAGAATCATGCAGCACTGGTCGTCCTCTGCGCCTCCGGGTGCGGCGAATTCGGTAATCCAACACTAGAAAAGAAAAGGCATTCTAAGTAAAGTCCTACCTTCTGTCTTAGTTACATATTGCATGCAATCGCAATCTACTTACTTGGAAAATGGATTCCGAAGAACCTCCGCACCCGGGGCATGTGCAGCCGTTTGAGGTCCGACCAATGCTGCATGATCTGCGTGTGGGTGAAGGTGGTGTTGGTCTGCTGTTGGATGGTCGAGATTATCTCCAGGGCGACGTGGCGTTTTTCAAATGTGTTGGGCAGGTAGTCGTACCTGCGCTCCAGCATGGTCTACAAAACAGAAAGAAAACATCGACTTTACTTCTCAATACATATCAATATGTGTCAGCAAAACATTTTTTGGGGTAATTACATTAACACACACACATTTCTAGTGTTCAGTAATTTCACAATATGGCCTAAATGTTGTTTGGCACGTGTGTTGCGTGCCTTTGGTTGTGCATGTAGTTTATCACATTTTTAACCAAAGCCATTTATTCCTGCGCTTCCTTCACATGTAGAGCAGCATTTCCTAATCTAACAAAAGTCCATCGAATACACTTACGAACATGATGATCTCTTCTTGTTGGCGGGTGAAGATAGTGGGTGCCATCTTGCTTCTTTTTCTCGGCAGCAGATAAGTAACGCCCCAGCGCGTTCCGCACGGCCGTGCGAACGTACGCAATGCCTCAGCGGGTTCCGCACGGCCGTGCGAACGTACGTCACACGCTGGCTTGCTTACTTAAAGGTCCCTGCACACCCAGCTGATTATTTGAGAAAATCAAAATGGCACCCAAAAAACCTCCTGGCAAAACTGGAAAGGAGCAAACGGGGAAGAAGGCAGCCAAACGGCAGGAGCCTTCCGAAGGGCCCAAAACCAGGTCGCAGCAGCCAAAAGCAAAATTACGGCCTAGTACCAAAACGCCGGCCAAGCCAACTACCAGCTATGGGCAAAAAAAGGAGCAGGCAGGCAAACCAAAGACCCAGGCCACAAAGGCTAGTATGGCTACTGGGCCAAAAACGGGTAAGAGGGTCCGAAGACCCACCCCACCCTGCCCCACTACAACACCCACAATAGTCCGCAGTAGGTCCCGCAGTCCCCCTCGAGGCCGAACCAGGTCCCGCAGCCCCCCTAGACGCCGCAGCAGGCCACGCAGCCCACAAAGAGGCCGAACCAGGTCCCGCAGCCCCCCTAGACGCCGCAGCAGGCCACGCAGCCCACAAAGAGGCCGAACCAGGTCCCGCAGCCCCCCTCGAGGCCGAACCAGGTCCCGCAGCCCCCCTAGACGCCGCAGCAGGCCACGCAGCCCACAAAGAGGCCGAACCAGGTCCCGCAGCCCCCCTCGAGGCCGAACCAGGTCCCGCAGCCCCCCTAGACGCCGCAGCAGGCCACGCAGCCCACAAAGAGGCCGAACCAGGTCCCGCAGCCCCCCTCGAGGCCGAACCAGGTCCCGCAGCCCCCCTAGACGCCGCAGCAGGCCACGCAGCCCACAAAGAGGCCGAACCAGGTCCCGCAGCCCCCCTCGAGGCCGAACCAGGTCCCGCAGCCCCCCTAGACGCCGCAGCAGGCCATGCAGCCCACAAAGAGGCCGAACCAGGTCCCGCAGCCCACCACGAGTGTGCCCAAAAAAAAAACAGAAGAGGGCCGGCCCTGCAAGATCGCCCTCACCCTTGGTCCGCCCTACTACCTCCAAGGGCAGCACTACTTCAGGCTCCGAACGAAGCTCTCCTGCTCGCCCACATTTGGCACCGGCACAGGTGGAAAGGCAAGGTTACTATGCCACATCAACACCTGGGACTTCTGTGGCCAGCCAGGCCAGAACACCCAGTCCCTTGCCCAGTCCAGGCCAATCCCCAGGCAGCCACCATTCCCTGCATTATACCCCACAAACCCAGCCAAGGATGTCACCCCATTTGGATGACACCATGGAGGACCCACAACCCAAAACAACAGGGCGCACATTGCGAAGAGGGCAGTTGAGTGGGCGTTTTGGTGAGGCCCAAATTATGGCCTTGGCTAGTGGCCTGACCTTAGTTTATGATGAGCTATATGGGCGCAGATCAAAAAACACCACCAAACAGCGCAGAGCCAACATCTTGGCAGACCTAACCAGACAAGTGAATGCAGCGGGGGAAGAGTTAAAGGATGTTGTACAGATTCAGCGCAAGATATCGGACCTCAAATATGCTGCACGGAAGAAAGAAAATCAAAGGCGGATTGACAGGTAAAAATGTTAGCTTTAGGATTAGACTGGATGTTGTATTGGCCACCTGGTTCTAAATTACCCTAACTCTGTTTTGCAGCATGAAAACTGGAGGAGGTTTTCCCTCCAAACTCAAGTTGACCCCGGCTGAGGAGATGATTTATGGATTGATGCATCCAGTCGCCGTCGAAGGCCACGCGGCCCTAAGGGACACAGATTCCCCGACCCGTCCTGCAGGTGAGTAAGATGTATGTGACCTTTACAATTAGTGAGCATGCACAATTAGCCAGTAACACATCTGGGAAGCCAGGCACCTAGGCTGTGGCTTGTAGGTGATTTCTGTGTTGGGCCAGGGTGTGGCATGTGTGTGGCCACTTAACTGTTGATTTTTGGTCCACATACAAGACGTGAATGTACATTGAACCCGAGTGTAAAAGTTTGTGGGTTCCCATTAAACCGGACCTTCACCCTGATTTAATGAAAAGCACAAACTCTTATCCAAAAAATCCTCAGCATCTAAAATTAATATATTTCACATGTGTAGTCACTAATGTATTATACTTTCCACCACTGGGCTGCAACTCTGTTCGGCAATTTCGGATACGGCCGCCGCCATCTTGACTCCGAAGCATCACACTTACTGAGGAGAGGAGAGTGGGATAAGGTACAGGGGGGCGGGTTATAGCTGTGCTTTGCTCAGACAGAGCAGAGCTGGGGTCAGGGAAAGGTCAGCAGTCCAAGAATGCAGAGCAGCACAGTCAGGAGGCACTTACTGTTTGCAGGCTGCCTGATAAGATGGCGGATTCCATAAGCCGCCATCTTTGATGTTTAAAGGCTCATAACATGCAGTAGATGCAGGTTGGAAGATTTGTAATGTGGTCAATCTGTATGTACAGGGTGTGGGAAACATATAAGCTAGACTCTTAATCAGAGTGAAGGTCCGCTTTAATGGCCTCTAAGGGATGTGGTCAGCCACATAACAAGCTGAACTTGAATGTTTGGCTTAGTTGAGTAGAACAATGTGGAAGTAGTTGTAGGCCAAAAATTTAACAACATAATGGCATGGAAATTGAAGCTTATTTGGCCCCGTTGTTGAAGTGCCCATGACAGTTTTGACCCGTTAACTAATTCGGCATATGTCTTTTGACCCGTCAACAATGCATAGGTGTGTGTTTACATAGTGTCTTTGCTTCTCATGCAGGCCACCATCATCGCTCAGCTACTGTGGAATCCACTGCCAGTGTGGACATGCCGTCAACTTCCGTGCAGCCTAGGAGGGAGGAACCGATATATTCGGTAAGTTTATTGAGCAAATGTCGTTTAGCCATGTTACTTTGCATGTTACTACTAACAGATTGACATATGTAGTGGGCAAGCTAACATCTAATTTGTCTCTGTCCATACAGACCCACACACTCATGGATGAAATCCAGGAGCTGGAGGAGGATGGATCCTTTATGTGCCCTTCTGAAGATATACCCCTGGCCCAGAATCTGCAACTGGTCCAAAATGTTTCACCACCAACTCAGCAGCAGCAGAGGGAATCTGGCAGCATGGTGGCTGCACATGATGGCCAGCATGCACAGACTGACAGTCAAGTCCCCAGTGTTGTCTCTGCTGTTGAGGATAGTGAAAGCATGCCTGTGTCTGTTGAGGGGCCCAGACCAACAGCCTCGGCACGACCCCGAACCAGGGGATTGGGGAGGCGGAATCCGCTACGGCGCAACCAGGGGAGGGGCATGGCAATGTTGGACGCATGGCACCACGAGAGGGTGACCTTCCAGCAGCAAAACCAACTAAACCGAGAGGCACTGCATGGCCGGATCGAGAACCTAAATACCACATTACAGGCTGTGCAGAACGAATTGAGGACCCTCAACAGCCACATGGAGACTGCCAACAATGACAACCGTGCCTACAGGGGTGAAATGGTAAATATCATGCGCAACATTTTGGACCAGTTGCAGATTCAGAATGCCACACAGGCCCACGTTCGGGCCAATCAGCAAGGGCCACCACCTGGGTACTATGGCCATCACCCATATTAATGTCTCCACAACATGAATCTGTACAACATCTTTGCTCTTAATCCCCCCTGTATTGACTTGTCTGGTGAGGCAAACCAAGATACCCTTGGTGTATGCCTTGGGTTGTGTGTTTTTGATTTGCGCCCATAGAGCTCCTTAGAGTGGTGAGGTAGGCCACTAGCCAAGGCCATATCTGAATCCTCCCTGAACGTGCCACTCAAGCTTCTACCCCTGTACCAGGTTTACACCTGTGGCAGGGGCAAATGTGGCCAACCAGGATTGTTTGTTTTTTTCATTATTGCCATGGTTGATCTAACCATTAATCCTTTGTGTTTACCTCAATTTTTTGAGCAAATTGGAGTGAGCAGCAACTCCAAGTTGGAGCTCTTATTTTTTACAAATAAACAGTTAAAGACACCTGTGGCTCATAAATTTTATTGTCTCTTTTTTGGGTGTCACAGAGAAATATATACTTGGACATTCACACAGTTCACACATCCAAAAAAGAGAGTTGGAAAGCATTAGGCCTGTGGTGAGTAATTACTTTATTACTTATTTGAACACCACAAACATAACGAAACATACACAAAGGGAAATAAAACTAAATCAACAACACAATGTTAAACAAAGGCCAATACAGGTTACATTAAGCAAAATGGGTCGCGATCAAATTAGTCCGCACACTTTGGCCAGACACACTACTGTGTGTGTCCAGAAATGACTCCTCCTGGTCTTCGCTGGGTGGAGAGGGAGCAAATTCTACATACCGGGGGACCCGTTGTGAAATAGCAAAATTGTGAAGAACAGCACAGGCCATTATTATGTCTATGACCTTTTTCGGATCATATTGCAGGGCGCCCCCGGTATGATCCAAACAACGAAACCTAGTCTTCAAAAGACCAAAGGCCCTCTCTACCACAGCCCTGGTCTTGCGGTGCGCACAGTTGTAGGCATCCTGGGAGGCATCCTGGGGCCGGAGTACTGGCGTCAAGAGCCACGGCAGCAGCGGGTATCCTGAATCACCTTATACATAAGATTAGGAAAACAAACATGTAAGACCATCAAGGCACCAGCAACATCAATAGGAGGCTATTTGTCAATTGTGTGATCAACATGAGGCAACATTTGCCACTGTCCCAGTCCCAAACTAAACATCTGTCCTAGAGGTTTACAAAAGGACAACATACAAAGAGTGAGGATGAGGGACAATCATACATATGGATCCCAGCTCTGGGTTTCAAAGTGTGCTTAGGATGTAGGTTTTGCTGACCCCTTATATGCTTTGTGTGAGACCAAAACAGCAGAAACACGCCACATGCACTTTATCCCGCTCTACTCTCGTGTGGAAGTGCAAACCAGCTTAGCAAAGATGGGTCCGAAACTATGCTCAAGTTAAGTGCACGATTCCACACAAGGGTGGTGTAAGAGGGATTATTAAATTAGACCAACAGATAATTTAGAATGTGGCTAATGCAGGCCAAACTTGGCGAAACGCTTGGTTGGTTAATAACTAACATTCAAGTGTGGTTTCACATGGGCAGAAGTTTATTTAAGGTGTAAGTTTGGCAGACATTACTGCCAAATGCTAATTAAAAACAAACATCCACAACTACATTATGTGGTTTATGTTCACTTACCAAGGAGCCATGCACCGGAAAATTCCCCAGACTCAAACCGTCGGTACAATCCTGATCGTCTAAGGATGTACGCATCATGGGCTGAGCCTGGGTAGCCGGCGAGGACGCTAAGGAACCGCATGTCCGGCCCCACCACTGCCTGCACATTAAAGGAGTGGCCCATTTTGCGGTTCCTGGAAAAAAAGGAAGACAAGAAAACATTAGGAAGGCATTTAGAAAAATGAACACACACATTTCGATAAGGAGGGACCATTACAAGGTGGGACCATTACAAGGTGGGAGCATTACAAGGTGGGACCATTACAAGGTGGGTCCATTACAAGGTGGAGCCATTAGAAGGTGGAAACATTACAAGGAGGGACCATTACAAGGTGGGACCATTACAAGGTGGGACCATTAAAAGGTGGGACCATTACAAGGTGGGTCCATTACAAGGTGGGAGCATTACAAGGTGGGACCATTACAAGGTGGGAGCATTACAAGGTGGGTCCATTACAAGGAGGGACCATTACAAGGTGGGAACATTACAAGGTGGGAGCATTACAAGGTGGGTGCATTACAAGGTGGAACCATTAGAAGGTGGAAACATTACAAGGAGGGACCATTACAAGGAGGGACCATTACAAGGAGGGACCATTACAAGGAGGCTTAACCTAAAATGAAACCAAAAATTAAAAACATTACTTACCTGTATATGTACTCGTCGGCAGCAGGAGGCACCAGGGCGACGTGGGTACAGTCAATGGCACCAATGACGTTGGGCATGTCGGCGATATTATAAAAACCAAGCTTAATGGCGTTTCTGGCTACCATATCATCGGGGAAAAAAATATATTTGGGGGTTAGGGTAGCCATGCCTTCCAAAAAATGTGATAGTGCGCGGCTCAGCGTAGGCTGTGAGATCCCCACGGAGAGGGCACCCAGCCTCTGGAACGAGCCGTTCGCCAAAAATTGCAGGCAGCCAAGCATCTTGGTCATACCTGAAATTGCATGCCCCTTCCTTGTGGTGCGGGCTAACCATGGCCGCAGCTCACTATACAATTTATGGAGGGAAGCGCGATTAAGCCTGGTCAGCTCGAACAGCTCAACGTCATGCATGCCATTGATGTTCATGCGTCGCCGCCGGTGCAATCTGGGCTCTGACCTCAAGATCCCATCAATGCCAAACAGAAGAAGAGCTTGATGCTCTTCAAAGTCACTCTCCATCACGCTTGGCTGCCTAGTCCCGAGGTCAAAAAGGTGCCGTAAGACGCTCGACAAGGAAATGACTATATGGGCGTCGGAATACTTGCCAATCAGCTCTCTGAATTAATCGCCAGCCCATTGCAATGACGTAAATGATTTGACCGATCGAAACATTTTCGTTTTCGAAGGAAAAAAGTCCCGAAGTTGCGTAAAAACACAAAATGAATTTCGATGGACGAACGAACATATACGTCTATGTTCGAACGTTCGTGCGAGTCGAAAATGGCCAAAAAAAAAGGAAAAAATGACAAACACCCAACAAAACTTTCGATTGCAAATACGAACATAATGACATTTGGGATTTTGAATCGAGCCTAATGTAATGTCATTAATTCAAAACTCTATATTACATCTAGAGGTCTGCACTGTCCAATTCCTACTGACGATTGTAGCCCGCCAATATTAGTCATCAGTGGCCGCCATATTTACTATGTTAGCAATGGTGGCAATTACCACACAGCGTTGGGGAATATTTAGGTAATTATCTAAAAGTAGGGGGCATTCCCCCTCCTAAACTGCATTATGTAACCAATGCAATATTTCTCTTAAAGGGCCAGTCAGTCCAACTACACAGGCTACCTTAGTCGCAGCATAGACCCTTAGGAGCGAAACTCCCCCAGAGTCAGAACTGGACGTTCTTTTGTGATAAATCAGGTGGGCCATAACATTTACACCTAGGCGGTTCAAGTTTGTGTGGAGATGATTACGGGTGCATGGTCACGGCAGAAGCAACCGTACTAGACTTTTGAGATGAGATTTCTTTTCATACATGTGTACACAATCCCCTCGATTCAAAGAGCAAAAGTTAATTGATTTCGGATTGAGATTCGTAAGTTTGGGTGGGTGTTAGTCATTTTTTCCTGTTTTTTTGGCCATTTCCGACTCGCACGAGCCTACGTACAAATGCGTATATGCTCTTACGATCATCGGAAGTTCGTTCCTAAATTTTAGGATCAAATCCTAAAACTTAGGATCAAATCCTAAAACTTAGGATCAAAACGTAAAACTTAGGATCAAAATGTAAAACTTAGGATTATCGGATGTGTTTACGTGTAATTCAGAGAGCAGTTTTCCAACCTCTAAATACGTTTTAAAAGAAAGCCACTGCCGACACCTTTTAGCAGTCGGATTGCTGTTCTTGAACAGGTTTTTTGGCTATGTGGAGGAGTCTGCGCATCTTGAGCTCCAATGAACTGCATGTATCAGCATGGCCGAGGCCATAAATTGTATGGCAATGCCTACCTGATTCATGTATGCCTTATAAAAGCATTTTAATGTGGACCTTAATTAGTCCTTTGCATGTAAACCTTTATTTTGCAATACATCCATATATTTGCGTTAATTAAAGAAACTTATGTCCTTTGTTATTTATTTTTACATTGATGTACTAGAATAATATTTTTAGATTGAATTTATTGGTGTAGTTGTTTACCTTTGCTTTGTTTAATTATTTTAGCTCATCTTTGGTCAGATGCATCACACTTACTGAGGAGAGCGGGATAAAATGCAGGATATGGGTTACTGCTGTATTTTGCACAGACACAGCAGAGCTGGGGGCACGGAAAGGTCAGAAATCAAAGAATGCAGAGCAACACAGTCACAAGGCCCTTTCTGTTTGCAGGCTGCCCGAGAATACCTGAGCCGCCATCTTGGCTGTTTCTAGACTCATAACATGCTGAAGTTGCTGGGTGTTTTTTAATTTTTGAGAGCAATCTGTATGTAGAGGGTGTGGGTAACCACACCAAAAATTTTAAGTTGTACCATTTGAAGCCAAAATATTAAAATTAAATCCTCAAGTAAAAAATGCAAGTTAACTAAAAATTAAACAAAGTAAGATTTACTAATGCAAATGCATTCATTAATGGTTGGTTACTACAAAATGAATGAAATAAAGAAAAATAAAAGACCAAATATTTAGAATGCACTTTAATGAGGTAAGTTTGTAGTGCGCAGGCGCAAGATCAGAAGGATTTACGTCCAGACAAAAAAGGAAAAAGGGCAAAACCAATGTTGCAACCTGAGAAATGAAACGGAAAATTCAGGATGGAAACTGACATAGGTCTGATTCGCGAACTGCCATACGAACGGACGTACATTTTAGGATAGAAACGTATTTGCTTATAGAATCACTCGCAAGTTCATACGAGCGCACGAGCGTTCGGGAAAAATAGGATGATCGGCACCAAAATCAAAGCTGTTACATGTTTCTTTGAATCAACCCTAATATAATTGATATGTAATCACCCGCACAAAAATATTGAAAATATACATTTTTGAACATCCTTATTAGGGCATTGAAGAAGCCTTCCCGGCGAAACATGTCTGCCCTGTTAATGGGCACCATACCAGTAAGATGAAATTAACCTCTACATGAATGCTGTCCATAAGGATGTTGATTATGTAACAGTTTCAATGTTTTAATATATGTCAAAGTATAGGTATTGTGTTTGATTGTAATTGGGGACATATTCCTTGTTGATCCGGATGGTTTCTCCTATTTTATCTGATGGTTCTTAATAAAGACTAAAATGTTTTAACATTCATAGAGGTGTGGTGGGAGTACTGGGTCCTGTATGGATATCAGGATTGGACCTAATCCTGAAAAAAATGTTGGATTAAGTTGGACCAGTAATCTCCAAACCCCCTCATTGCCACTATTACTTAGAGGTGGGTCGCTTAAAAAGTGGGACAGACTACCACGTAGTGTTAAATCTGCCCCAATTCCTTCTGCTCCACTCTGCCAATCCCTACACTGGCTGCCAGTCCCACAGCGAATCCTGTTCAAAACTCTAACTCTCGCATACAAAGCTCTCTCCAAACAGGCCCCTCCCTACATCTCATCTATAATCCAACAATATAAACCTAGACGCAGCCTCTGCTCTGCTGCTGACCTTCTCCTGTCCCCCACCCTGGTCACCTCCTCTCACGCCCGCCTCCAGGACTTCTCACGTGCAACTTCAATCTTCTGGAATGCCCTCCCCCACCCAATCCGCCACTCCACAACCCTCAAAACCTTCAAAGGCGCCCTTAAAACTCACTTATTCAGACAAGCATATAATCTGGCCTAACCAATCTTCTAAAGGGCATACGCCACAAAGCTCAATACTGACTGTTTGTGATCCTTCTCTCTCGTCTTCACCCCTCTTCTTTTAGACTGTAAGCTCGCAAGGGCAGGGCTCTCTCCCCTATTGTATCTTGTACTCAGAATATCCACTGTCAAATCTGTAAAACTGCATTTGAAATAGTATATGTACCGTATGTTTCTATCCTGTCTGTAATTACTACTTTGTAAAGTGCTACGGAAGATGATGGCACTATATAAATAAACAATAATAATAGTAATATCTGGACATGCAACACATACACCATATCGGTTCAGACCGATGAAAGCACTGGAAGTGACAGGATTGGCAAGTAAAGTGCAGTGCAGGTCTACAAAGTAAGTCAGGGATTTGGAGCTTTGTTCTGTGATTAAATTTCAATTTAAGGATGATTGCTGTATATGGTGATGAGTCACCTTCCTACTACCAAGTAAACCAAGTAGTTTTAATGGAGTAGGGAATCAACTGAAGATGACCCCCGTTTAGGGTGACCTGTTGAAGCATCCTCAATGGAAATGTGCTGTAAAGTGGGGGCCGTGATTTTGGAAGATTGTCAAAGTCAAATTTCATGAATGCAACAGAGGCATTGTTGTGCAAGATAATGGCCTTTTTTTGATCCAGAAGGTGTTTTATTACTACATTCCACAATTACAATTACTATGCTTCAACAAGCAAGGCATTACATAAGGCAATCAAAGAGCAACTCTTGCAGAAAGTTGTTGGCAGGTGTGTTGCTGCTTCACAAGGATACCCCAGCTCACAAATCTCACAAATCACAAGTTGCTATCAAGAAATACAGCTTCAAAGAGCTTAACCATCCACCCTACAGTCTGGACCTGGCTCACAGTGATTACTTTCTCTTTCATAACCTAAAGAAATTTCTAAAAGGGCACTCATTTTCTGATGATAACGCAGGCAGAAACAGGTTTCCTGCAGAAGCAAAAACTCTCCTATTCTGAGGGTATCCGATCACTGAAGGTGAAGTGGAATAAATGGTAAAGTCAAGAGTGGTAAAAAGTTAAATTTTCTCACCCAGTTTTAAGTTATTCTTTTGGGTTTTTTTTATATGGTGGCTTGCAATGCAAACAGTGATTATACCATTTTTAATTAGTTAAAATTAATGTCAATGTACCAGGGAACAAACAGTATGGGGAAACAGTTGTAGTCGTGGGTGTGCTTATTCCAAGGCTAATTGGGTCAGCTGCCTCGGTCAGTGTTTAGAGGGCAGCAAATTGTTAATAAAACATTTGTTTCTGTGTTGTAGTAGCAACTGTGCTGTAAAAAAGCCAGTAGTTTTGGGTATTCCTTTATTTGCAAAATAAAATGACTAATTTAATATTTTAGTTAGTAGTCAGCTCAGTAAGGTTGTTTCGGGTGTCGGCAACTAGTTGCATGAATCAGCAAGGGGACAATTAGGGTGCACATTTGCATGGGAAAGACAGATGAACAAAAGTCATTTCTGACTGGTCTTTTTGTGTGCACTCATTTGTTAAGAGACCTGTATAAAAATATATGCGCTATCTGGTAACTCATAAAGTTAATTCTGGATTTTGCTGTAACAGCCAGGACTCTTCTGACAAGCATTTCCACTAGACATTGATAATAGGATTATTTTCTCATCTTTAATAATCAGTTAGGTTCAACCTAATGGTGGGCCATGCAGCATGACTCATTGAGGGTGAGATTTGGCCTTTGTGCAGGTAAGTCTAATTATAATTACAGTTTGGGCGAACCCAGCTTGCAAGTTTAGCTTTTTGCCGAACAGAAGTCTGTGTCGTTCGGTGTTTGGCCTGAACCCACAGCCCTAGCAACCATAGCCATGCCTATTCTGGGCTGTGATTGGTCAGGTAGGACATGTGACCCCGCTGTATAAAAGGCAGGGTCTGTCTCCCGGATCTCTCAGAGCACTTTGCAGTAGATAGGGAGAGGTCGTCTGTGGAGTGAGGGACAGTTTTGGGAAAAAATTGTCCTTTTCAGGACAAATTTTTAGGGCCAGTGGCTGGAGTGAGGGACAGATAGGTTGTTGTTAATTGCTAAATTGTCCTTTTCAGGGCAGTTAGGGACAGTGGTTGGAGTGAGGGACAGTGAGGGAGTTGTTGTCAAAAGCTTAATTGTCCATTTCAGGGAAGTTGGTTAGGGACACTAAGGGAGTTCTTTAAAAATTTCATTTTTAGGGCATCTTAGCAAGGGACAGCTTCTGGAGTGAGGGACACTAAGGGAGCTGTTTAAAAAGCATGGGCAGTTAGTTAGGGACAGCGGCTGGAGTGAGAGACAGTGAGAGTCATTGTAGTTCAGGCCATGTGAGGATAATTTATGTTTAATAACACATAGTAGTTGAGTGTCCACTTGTTCAGGTTACTTGAGGGTCATTTGTGTTTATTAACAAATAGTTGAGTGTCCACATGTTCAGGCCACGTGGGGGTCATTTGTAAAAAAAAAAATTGTGTAGTGTCCACTAGTTCAGGCCACAGGAGGGTCATTTGTGTTTAATAACAAATAGTGGTTGAGTGTCCACTTGTCCATTTCGGGCCACTGTAACTGCAGGCATCTAACAATGCAGAAAGCAGCAAATAAGGCACAGGGATGTGGCTGGGGTACTGCTGCTGCTGGTGGTGATGGAGCTGGTGCTGCAGGGAGAGAATGTGTTTTCTCCTTGCCTGCTACACCCTCCTCTGGTGCAGGCAGGTTCAATGGTTCGGAGCATATTTTTCTAGACCCCCCAATACTGCTGTCAGAGTGGTGAGGATAGAACAAGTTGAAATAGTCTTAGATTATATGGCACACAGTACTGCCAGTTCCATAGGATTGTCTTCCAACCACTCCACTTCTGCTGAAAGTGCTGAGCCCTCCCCCCCTTCAAATCAGGCTGTCCCAGCCACAAGTCATTGAGTCACTAAAGCTCTATGATGACACCCCTAGCTGGGATACCATGAGCCATCCACCTGTCCCTGCACCTGTTGCAGACATAGGGTTCCCAAATGCCCAACAACTTATTTTGGAGGATGAGAACTTGGCCAGCGGCCATTGAAGGACAGCTTTCTGTAAACTTGAGGCTGAGAGGGAGGCTAACGGGGAGGAATGGTTGGAAGACGATGTCAGGGGTGATGATGAGGTCCTAGACCCAATGTGGACTGAAGGCCATTAGAGTTTAGAGGAAAAGGTGCTAGTCACACAGACCAAGGCAGCCAGCAAACGAAGGAGAAAGCCAACAGTCCCTAAAGTGAGGGAAAAGTGCTAATAATCTCAGCACCTCATGCATCACCAGGCACCTGCAAACAAAACATGAGCTGCATTGGCAGGAACACATGAAAAACATCCCTCACTCTCCCTCTGCTGCTTCAATTATCTCATCCTCTAGCACCACCTTCCCAACAACAAGGCCACCCGTCTCTCCCCAAAGGGAGCATGTGAGGTCACGACCTCCACCACCAGCCGCAGTAACACCATCATTACCAAGCCTAGGGAAGTGTTCAGCTTTCTATCCCTCAAACGTTGGTGAAAGTTCGGCCCATTCTGCCTGATGGAGACTGACAGTTTTTAAAATCTGATGAAGGTGGCTGCCCCACAATACAACATTCCCAGCCACCACTACTTTTCTAGCTAGACAATCCCTGCACCAACAGGTTGTGTACTGCACAGTGCTATTAGTTCCAGTGTCCACATCGACACATGGACAAGTAAGCATGGGCGTTTTATTTCTCTAACTGCCCACTCGGTCAGTGTATTGGCAGCTGGGACTGCCTTCCACCACCCAAGATTGCTGGAACTCAACTTCTCCCTCCTCCTCTTACTTTGTTTCCTCCTTTGCTTCCTTCTCATGCAGTCAGCACAGCCCCTGCACCACTAATTTGAGCACTGGGTAAACAGCAGCAGATGATGCTAAAACTCATCTGTCTCAGCAAAAGACGAGTCGTTGCTGCCATTGCACCTGAAGCCCGGCAAGGTGGTGTGTAACCTTGTAGCAACCTTGGGCCGAGCCAGGCTCACACACAACCCTTGCCTGGCGCATGTGCTCAACTTGGTGGTGCAGAGTTTCCTTGGCCCATTATCCAGAAATGTCAGAGCTGCTGCATAAAGTATGTGGTATGTGCACACACTTTCTGCATTCCCACCCAGGAACTTCCAACCAGGTGGAATTCCACTTTGAATATGCTGGAAAGGGTATGTGAGCAGCAGTCAATAGTGGAGTTCCGGCTCCAAAATGCCCAGGGGAGTCCAAGTGCAGACCAACAACACTTCACCACCAATGAGTGAACTCCAGTAGGGACTTCCAGTATGCCACCAATATAGTCAGTGCTGATTATGCCATTATCAGCGCTATCATCCCCATCCTTTGCCTGCTTGAAAAAAACTCTGGTGGACACACTACTGGTGGACTTCCCAGCTGAATTTGAGGGCTCAGTAGCAGCACAAGGCCAAGGAGGAGGAGCAAGTCAACGAAGCAGGGGCATCGGTAACCCCTCACAGGGTAGGGTGAGCATGGCCACAATACGGAACACCTTATTTAATTGTCCCCAACATCCACCACCATTGGATAAGACCAATAATACCAGGAGGCAGACTTTGACTCACATGGTTGATGACTACCTGTCAATGTGTCACCTGGTACTGAGCGATGGGTCCTCCCTGTTCAACTTCTTGGTCGCTAAATTTCCCTGTGCCAAAAGTCCCTATGAGAATGTGTGTTCAGCACCGCAGTGGGTGTCATCACCAACAGGAGGATCTGCCTATCCATAGCCAACATAGACATGCTTACATTCCTGAAGATGAACCAAGCATAGATCCCGCAGGACTTGCACCTGAGTAAGTGGTTAAAGTCTTTGCTACCTCCTCCACCTCTTCCATATACCCCGCCACATCCACCTCCGGCGTCACTTCCGCTTACACCACCACATCCACCTTGGTTCTTAGTACAAGGGGTAGTGATCTGGGATGCTCTGCAATTTGGGGCAAGTGTGCAAAATGATTCAGGGTTCAGGATCTGATTTGGGGGCATTGACTAAAAAAATCTTTAGGCCACAGATAACCATTAAACAACCCTTGTAAATAAAACCTTTAAAGCTCACATCCATGCAACACCTTTTTAAGATATGTATAAAGTTGAAAGTGTTAGAGCAGTTTTAAAATTCTTTTTGCTCTCTGCTGCCCTTTTTACCAACATATAAGGGGTGATTAATCACCGTATTTTTTTATTTGCTTTTTTGTGAGTAAACACTTTTTCTCATAATTTTTTCCCTTGGTGCAATTCAGCACCATATTTAGCCATGCAATCTTTGTACAGCCAACTATGATGCTAAATTGCTCCGAGGGAAAAACATATCAGAAAAAGTGAGTAAAAAATACTCACAGTGCTGAATCAACCCTATCTTCTTGTCTACCTTCTTGTCTGCAGAGAATGGAAATGTTTCACTGGTACAGGAACCTCAGAAATATGTCCTTGCCACTTTCTCTTGTGCCACCAATTGTCCTCTAGTATGCCTGCCCTGGAGTCCCATAGACGCCAAGGTGGGTTTTGGTCCACTTTAAATTGCACTAGTGTCATTTATGACTTCAAGGGTCCTCATGGGTTTTTTTTACCCAGTATGTCTGTGTGTATGTCCATAGTTGTTGAGATTACCCTGCTACTATTATTATTATTATTATTAGGGATTTTCTTAGTATATTATTTTTTCCTTGACATGACACATGGATTTATTTCTTGATAGTGCACCGTAGACATCAATGTTAACTTGACAGGTCAAGTCAAATTTTTTGTACAGGTTCTTATCTTTGGATAAGCAATGAAATGAAGGAAGGCTGGAGAGAGCATTGAAGGTTAAATTTTGAATTTGAAACTGAATTCTCCTAGATATTGGCAGCCAGTGGAGGGACTGATGAAGAGAAGCAGCACTGGAAAAGCAAGAGGAGAATTGGATGAGATAGCAGCAGAGTTGATAATATATTAGAGGGGTGCCAATCTGTTTGCTGGTAGACCACAGAGGAGTGTATTACACTGGGAAACCACAAACCTTGCTGAAAAGGTACTTGTGCTAATAAATTATTATTGGGCAAATTACCACTAACGAAATTAAATTAGGCACCACTGGAAACAGAGTTACCCTTGTCATTATTATCAAGGATGAGACAATGTGGCATCTCCCAACCATGGCATCTGCCACCTAACAAGTATGATCATCCAGCTGTTTCCCACTGGGAAATTATTGTAATGAATTATATTGTGTTCAATTAAAGGAGCTAAAAGTGCACCCAGCTGTATCATGCTAATCAATACACTAAAAAGGAATAACATAATTTCGCACAGATAATACTATTTGAAGAAGCCAGATACAAAACAGGTAGAGATTATATTAGCTTAGAGTTCCCTATGCTGTATTATGTTAACAGGGAAATGGTGTCATTTCTTTCCAATATGGGAGAGGATTGTTCCCCCAGGAAGTGCAGGGCTGCAGAGGAAGCCTGATTTCTCTGCTATAATTAACTTGCCAGCTAAATGTGGGAGTTGTGAAGACACCTCTTCGCTGGGGTGACAATACAATCATCATCCATATGCAGAAAGACTTCACACTGCCTACATATCCCCCGTTCCTTGCATATAGCAGCCATCACACACTCAAAGTAATGTGCATTCCACTTAGATTTTATATCATGTGAAAACATAAAAGACAAACATCAGAGTTGCTGATGGAGCTGGGAGGCAGAGTTAATACACTAGAGGAAAGATTAAATGACACTACAATGAAAATACAACACTACAGCATGAAGACCATGAAAATAGGTAACATAATGTTCAGGGTCTCCTGGAAACTTATGAGGATGTTGAAGGTACTGTGATGGACCTATAGAAGGAGCTTGATCCCTCCACGCCAGTAGACAGACTGGAGCTAAACAGAGCGTACAGGGCCCTCACAAGGAGATCGGTGGAGGGCCCTCCAAGAGACATTATAGTAAAATTTCATTTCTTTAAGACCAAGAACAGAATCATGAAGCTGGCCTGGGAAAAACAACCTCTCCTATTCCAAAATAATCGCTATCAAATCTTTTCAGATCAGGCGCAAACCAAACTAGTGAGACAGAGGGTGTTAAAACCATTTACAGAAATTCTCCAGTTGAAAGGAATTCGGTACAGATGAGGATTCCCCTTTAAATTGTTATTTACTCACATCTCCCACCAAATTTAAGCTTCCACCAATAGCTAGCTCCTGGACAAATTTACTCGGCCTACCCATCCCAGAAAAGTCAGCACTCACCTCCTCACAGGGATCATCGAGGAGGACCCTAAACAGCCACACCCCATTGGCAAGTCCCTGGCAGGGAGATCCCAGGCTTTGAAGAAACTCTCCAATTAAGTCTTCCAGGCAATAGGGAAGGGATGAGAGTTGAGGTCCCCCCAAGACTTGTACCCTTTTGTGTACTTTAACCACTGGACACGGGGGGTCCATACTACCTCTCCCCTGTCAGCCTGCTTCCGGGCTTATATCTCCGGCTGAAGACCCACCCTTGCTTACATAAATTTCCTTTTTTTTTGTTTTTTCTTCCCAGTCAGCCTGAAATTCCCAGCTATTGACCCTGCCCATTTCCTATTCGGGAATATAATGAAGAGACAACTTCACTTCATTCTACTTGTTGCTCCTCCCCCCTTTTGTTTCTTCCTGATCCCTGAAAATGCCAAGGGACCGCAGAGTCCTCATGCAGGGGTTTTCTAGTAGTTGTGGGGGTCACCACCCAGCTTTAATCCCAGATATGGGATGGCTAACACCCTAACTAAATGTGTTTTTTTTAAATTTGCAGCAGTATATTTTTTTACCGTTACTAGCTCTCGCAAGCTACAATTATTCACTTTATTTAGAGTTTATAGTAGTTTGATCAGTTAATGTTGTACACTATAGATGGTGTGCACTCTCCCGGGCACATGTCAATGCCACTCGACTAACACTCCTTATGGTGGTTCACTGCTCTCACGATTGTTACCTTGAGATAGATGAGCCTTCGATTTTGGTTTACCATGTTTAAAGGTTACATTCTGTTTTGTTAGTGTAGGTCTTTATTTTCTTTTTTTACTTTTCTTACTTTTCTGTATACCTCTGAGCCTACCCTCGCCACCTCCCCTCCCTCCCCTCTTCCCCTCTTCCCCTGGACACTTTACCTTTTCCAGAGGTCAGTGGAGCCATACAAGCCTGTAATCAGCTATGCCTATTTTTAAATTATGCCAATTAGACTAATTTCTGCCAATGAACAGAGGCTAAATTATGCTAATAAACGTTCTAGGGTATTGCACTTCATGCAATCTCAAAGAGTGGATGTGATCTGTTTACAAGAATCCCACTTTGCCTCCCTTTCAGCAGCTAAGTATTTTGGCAAACACTTCCCCGCCTTTTTTTGCACCAACGCAGCCAGAAAACACAGGGGGTCTTAATTGCCTTCCACAAGACGGTACGATTTACTTGCACACAAAAAAATCTCTGATAACTCTAGGAGGCTCCTGCTCCAAGGCTTACTCCGGTACCAAGAGGTAACCATTCATTATGCACCCAGCAATAACCAGCTGCCTTTCCTGGCCCCTATTTGTGAGTTGCTTTCCTCTGTGGCAGCTCCAACATTACCTTACGCTCAAAGTTGGATAGATTGTTCCCGGTGATACAGATGTCCAACCGAAAGACACGCAGTTGATTTGGGGACTGGCACTAAAAAACAACGCACTCTCATAAATGCCAGAAAAACACAAAAACGTTATTGATTGCACATGAACCCTGGCACACAATTCTGTATGAATCCCATCCAAATAATAAAACCACACAATATTGTGTAATTAAAAATACGGGGGCCCCTGCCACACACCCATCCAAACCTCACTTGCATCCTCACTCATCCATACTAAAGACGCTGAAACAGCACATATTGCAGCCACTGAAGGCCTCCTTAGCTTCCTCCCATACATTCACATTAAGGTGCACAGTGTCTAAGCTGGAGTTGCACACATATACATTCAGATCCGTAAGGCTACTTTCCGCAATCATGCCATCGCCATCCCCATCAAGAAATAGGAGACACTCGGCTGGTAACAGCGCTGGAAGAGGAGGAGGAGCTTAGGTGCGATGAAGCCGACGGGCCGCCGCCGACCTTTCGCTAAGCCCACCAGAGCTTTGTCAGGGTGTGTTTTATTATTTGGATGGGATTTATACAGAATTGTGTGCCAGGGTTCATGTGCAATCAATAAAGTTTTTGTGTTTTTCTGGCATTTATGAGAGTGCCTTGTTTTTTATTGCCAGTTCCCAAATCAACCGCGTGTCTGTTGGTGTGTGGTTTAGAGTTTGCAATTTGGTTGGTGGGACGCCAATCAAGGCTTTAGTCGGCAGCGCACAAACAGAAATGTGATAAAGGGATCTCTCAGCTTTTTTACAATTTGGAGTTCAACCGAAAGAGTATAGCTTTCCAGGATAGCGAAGGTTAGATTGGTTGATGCCTGCCATGATTTACACTCCGGAGCAAGAGATTTTACCCATTATTCTGCACCTCATAACTTCCATGCGAAGATTGATCACTTTGTTGTGGAACCTGTGACACGCTTTTAACCCATCGGGGGTGTAAACCTTGAGTCCTAAACAACTCCCTACTCACTTCGGAGGCCTTCCTTGGGGAGGTGATCTCTTCTGCCAGGGAGTACTGGACTCAGAACAGTCCCCCTATAAACATATGGAACATATGAATGACCTTAGACCGCAGCTCAATGTGTGCCAGATAGATGAAGCCAATGGTCTAAGCAAAAATGTTATGCTTCTGCAAGTCAGGATCCTTATTAGCGGGACATTTTCACTTTCAGCAGCTTCCCAGGGCCCCAGTTTCTATCAAGACTAGATGTACTCCTTTGAGCAACCCGGTAAAAATCCTGGATGTAATTCCAGTATAGATTGTCACAGCTCTATTCCGGTTCCTAGAACTATGATGCGGAAGAAGCCCAGCGGTTCTTGCAGGGTCTTGATATAGAGCCCCTTACCCCCCCAGAAGATTTGGTTGAAGAGGACATTGGATCTTTGAAGGTGGGGAAGAGACCCGGACCTGATGGTTATACGGCCATTTTAAAAAGAAATGAAAAGACCAGGTATCTCCCCTACAAGCAAAAATGTTTAATTTCATTGAAAGGGGGAACGCATTTGATCTTGAGATGCTGAAAGCTTTGATACCCAAACTGAGGAAAGACCTACATATCTGGAAAAATTTGTGACCGATATCATTACTAACTATTGACACCCTATATAAAGTTAACTTCCCACCGATCTATACATTATTTGATACCCTGTGTACCTCCTGCCATCACCTAAATTTATCCTGGCTGGGCAGAATCAGTGCCATAAAGATGACTTACCTAAAATTTTATATTTATTTAGAGTTCTCCTGGTAAGAATCCCCACCCAGGACCTCAAGACCTTGCAGCGTAAGGTACTTCGATGTGTAGGGCATCCCGGCCCCCTAGAATAAAGCACTCCATACTAACCATGGCTAAGGACCAAGGGGTATTAGGCCTCCTGAACCTACCTAATTATTATAGGGCAGCACAGATCGCAATGATAGCAGTTTTAGCAACTCTTTTATAGGCAAGTTTTATAGACAGTGCCACCTGTGAACCGTCATAGAGTCGTCATAGAGGCAATGCAAAATTACGACCCCAGGTATTGAACTTTGAAATTCACTCAGCAAGTTTGGGACTTATCCTCACTTGACGCCCCGCTCCTTCCGCTTGTGGATAACCCCCGGCCTCCAGAATCCAACTGATTTTCAATGGTGCACCACTGATGGCCATAAGTACATACATAACTTTTTCTCTAGGGGAAGGCCATCCTCTTTCCAAGAGCTTGTTGTGGGCAAAAGCCCCCTAGCTCCCAAAACTTTCGATTTTTTCAGGTAAGACATTGGGTCGTCTCCTTAGTGGAGGTGGGAGTTCTACCATATCAGGGGCAAGATATTTTAACCAATTTTGCCTAAAAGTAGAGAGGAGCTGGGGCTAAAATATTACTTTTATACAAAGCCCTTTCCCATAAAGATGATAAAATCAGGGTAGCCTACATGATAGCCTGGGAATCAGATTTGGGAAGGTCCTTCACTCTGGAGCAATGGACCAATATTTGGTCTGCAGCACATAAATGCTCCTGTAATGTTCTCGCCATGAAAAACTCATATAAGCTACTAATGATATGGTACCTAACACCGTTGAGACTATAAAATGTTTTTTCTTCCTCTTCCCCCAACTGGCTGTTCCCATATTGGGATATATATATATATGTATATATATATATATATATATATATATATATATATATATATATATCCCAATATATGGGTGGTAATATCCAGTAGTGCAGAGAATCTGGGCCAGGGCCTATGACCCGTCATCGTTCCACAGTACATCACCAGCGGCATCTCCGGTGGAGGCTCTCTATGTTAATAATTATACACTGATAGAATGGCAACTCTGTATACAGCTGTTTATAGCGGTAAGGCTATAGCACATGCATGGAAGAGCCCCAATATACTGTGGACAGAGGTCCTGCTGAGAACCGCCGATATAATGGTAAATGAAAGATTAACAGCTATAACCCAGAACCACTCCTTTAGTTTCAAAGGTTATACTTATACTGTGCTCTTCTCGGTGTGTCCATCCTGTGTCAGCTTCTAAGAGGTCAGGTATTGGACCCTCTATAGGGGGCTTCCCTCAAGGTACCCTGTTTGATTCTTGGGCACAGGTAGGTGCTATCTTGTTCCCAATAAAAACATTTGTAACAGAAGTGGTATATTGTAACATTCAGACATCTCCACATTTTCAGGCAACCCTGTATATGCTCCGAGCAAGGTCACCACAACAGGAAGACTATTGTTCCACATAGCACTGGATTCTGTATAGGAATGTTTAAGAATAAGGCTTCCTATTTCCCTCTATGCAGGTCTAAGGAAACCATGAAAAATAAATAAAGACAAGTGCAGGTTAATGTTAAATACATATATGGATCTGATCTGGATTTGTGCTAGTGGGAAGGTTCTATTTCTCTGGGCCACGGGCAAGCTATTACATAATATGTGCTTTTATATAAAGAAAGAAAAGAACATGGCAAGAAGTGGATCCATTTTTATAAACCAGGGTTAAGGACTGAGTCAAGATATAGGCAGAGTTGTCACCACCTACAGTAAATGTCCTTTGGAAATGGTCTCTAGTGACCTTTATATACATCTGCTCTCTGTCCTGGCTTGCACATTTTTTATGCCATGGCAGGATTTCTATTGCATCTTTTTAAATTACACTTATTAAATATTGTTTTTTTATGAGAAGTGCTGGCTAATCTGCTGTTTTTCATGTTATATGAGACGAGAGGAAACCTTGCTGGGCACCCTGATTAGGGAATGCAATTGGTAGGGGCTTTTCTTTTGGTTTTCATTTAAAAAATATGGCAGCAAGGAGCTTGAAGCCTGCCCCATGTACCCCCCCCCCCCTCCTCCAGTTCCTGCAGTATGCTGTATATGTTGTAGCAGGTCTCATGGGATTGATGAGGGACAGGGGCAGCCATGTGACCACATTTGCAGTCTGTTCAATGGAAAATAGAAAGGAGAGGTGGCGGCAGAATTTGGAGAGCTGCTACAGCATATACAGCGTGCAGCAGGCGAGGAACTTGGGACAGATCTTAGGGGAGCTCCTTGCTCCCTTATTACCATTGCCTGGCCTGTTGCTTTAAAGTGGAACAACAGCTAACACACAAGTAAAAATCGTTAAAAATTATAGAAAAATATACTTGGATTAGGTCACTCATCCTCCACGCCACTTTAGCTTTTTAGTGCTTCGCATCATCATTTTTAAACACCCTGAACACCTGGGAGGTGTAGGTTTCCCATGATCCTCCGGGGTGCTCGATCAGAATTCCTGTATCTGCACAATGTGGGTGCAAGCAGATCAAGCAGATCCCATGGCAACACGCCACCTGCCTCCATCAATGCCTTTCTGTACATGCACTCAGCTCATAAGGGCACACTCAGCCGTAAGGGACTAACCATGCAAGGTGTTAATAAAACCTACAGCTTCCTGACCTTTTATGAGAGGTGCTTCTGTGCAGCTTGAAGCAAGATTTTGATTTTTTATTTCTCCCCCTGGACTCTGTCTCCTGTGACCAAAGGCTGCCCCCCAGTTTCCTCTCAGCTTGTGCACAAGCAAGACATGTCCCTTTCTCTGCATGGTAATGCCTGCTCTCCCTCCATGTCTGAGAAAGAGAAGGTAAAACATTTAAACTGTATATCTCAGCAACAAAAAGCTTCTTATTAAAAACTCCAAAATGGGACATTGGTAGGGGTAGCTCTACACAATGGGCCAAAGCTTAGCATTGTCTGCTAAACCCCTTTAAAGAACTGTGTTAAAGTGGGTCTACGCCTACTGCAGCACAGGAAACCTGGGACAGGAAACTCACAGATGAGTAAGAACAGGAAAGTCACAGGTGACACAATAGGGACTCTGGACTACCAATGTGGAATGGACTGACTAGTGGGCAGCTGGATGGAACCTGGATGAGCTGAGATTAAACCGGACCTTCAGCGTGATTTAATGAAAAGCCCAAACTCTTAAAAAACGGTTCCCCAGCATCTAAAATTAATATATTTTACGTTTTTAGTCACTAACTTATTATTCTTTCCCCCACTGGGCTGCAACTCTGTTCAGGAATTTAGGATACGGGCGCCGCCATCTTGACTCAGAAGCATCACACTTACTGAGGAGAGGAGAGTGGGATAAGGTACAGGGGGCGGGTTATAGCTGTGCTTTGCTCAGACAGAGCAGAGCTGGGGTCAGGTAACGGTCAGCAGTCCCAGAATGCAGAGCAGCACAGTCAGGAGGCACTTCCTGTTTGCAGGCTGCCTGATAAGATGGCGGCTTCCATAAGCTGCCATCTTGGATGTTTAAAGGCTCATAACATGCAGTAGATGCAGGTAGGATGATTTTTAATGTGGACAATCTGTATGTACAGGGTGTGGGAAACATATAAGATAGACTCTTATTCAGAGTGAAGGTCCGCTTTAAAGTGGACCAACACCCAGGATTTTGACTATCCTGGGTTTTGGTCCACTTCGGTGGGGCACCCCGATGGGGGGTGCCCCGCTGTGTGAAACCCCCCAGAAAGCCCCAAAAACTCACCTCTCCCCGCTCCCATGTGACCGCTGCTGCCAATCCCCGCCGACGGACAAGCGGGAGGCAGCGACGGACAAGAGAGCGCGCCCGCCGCCGCCTCCCGCGCGTCACTCTTACAGGGCGCGCGCCCGTGCCCGCCATTCACAAACGGCCGGCGAGGGTGCGCGTCCTGCTAGAGGGACGCGCGGGAGGCGACGGCGGGCGCCGCTGGATGGAGGAGCAGGTAGGGATTTAGGGGTGCCCCGCACAGTGGAGGGTGTTGGTCCACTTTAAGCAATATGGCTAAGCAAATAGATAAAAACAGGTAACCACAGCAAGATGCTCTATTTACCTTCTAGACTCCACAGGCATCACATTGATGTCTGACAATAATCACATAGGAGCTTATTTTATGTCTAAGAGCCCCATAAACCTACATTGCATAGTCATTCCTGATTAGGACTGAATGGACAAATATTGGCTATAGATCCAAATTGCTGGGAACAAAGGTATGTCTAATGAAATAATTAGTAATATATATAAGATATAGGCAGGAGGCAATGGTAACTAGTGTAAGTGAAATAATAGTTGATTACCTCTATTCATGTGCAGCCAGCCAGCATGGTTTGTAATCAGCATTTTATAGGACAGGACCCAGCTGTTAACTAACCATTAGCTCTGTAATCGGGCTTATGTGTCATGGAGTGGAATGGCTGGTGGCTACCAGGAAGTCCTGGGCATATGGAGAAGGAAGAAGTATGGGTGTTGCCCCTAATGATTTTATGTCACTGTATTGTATCTCATGGGAGGAAACAAAATCTGTTGGCTTAGCAGATGTGTCAATTCATTTATGTAGGATGTCATCTGTGTCTTCGTGTCAAGGCATCACTTACATTTCCTTATTTAGTAATATTTCTATAAAAATGTAATAGTAAATGAGAGAGGATTATGTTAAAAGGTTACCAATGGAATATCATTGTCCTTGGGTAAGTTTATTTAATTCTCCAGGGTCAATTTACACAATTTTCTTATCTAGCGTATGTCAGTGTTCAGACATAAATTACACAACAGAGCTGTAATATAACTGATAAGCTAGAGAAATGCAGACTGGTGAACATAAAAACAATGTAATCCTGGCATGCATGGTCTGTTAATTTTATTATTGGCCGCAGTGTCACTGAATGCTTATGCTATGCTCACATGGACACTGGGGTGATAGGTAACAAAAACTACCACACCACTCCTAAAGATGTACCCAAGATAACACCCAAAGACAAGGTTAATTGTGGGACCGGCACTATGACAATAGAAAAATCTAATAATAGTAAAGCCAGAGAACAGTTGGAGAAAATAGAAAAAACATCTTTATTGATTATTGCACACAACCCTCTAAGCACCAGGTATTGCACCAAAAAATGATAAAATCACACAACGTTGTGCTGCTAAAAAATGGGGGCCCCCCACACCGCACATGTGCCACCGCCTCAAACTCTCATCCACTACCCACACACAGAATCATACACCTGGAACAAACGTATTAGCCTTGAGCAGGGGGAGTATTACTCAGATATATGGGCACCAAGCGACAGAGTCTCAAACTGTTGAAGGGATACTCGCAGTACAAATGTAGTCACATCATTCCTTCACGGCTCAAAGATGTTGAAAAGTGCATATGCAAACTTCCAAGTGGCCAGAGATAACGTATGGCCAATCAGACCGCGCTTCTCATCACACAGTCAGTCTCCTGAATAGGTGACCACAGCACCCAAAACGCCACAGCATGTATTAGCAGAGAGAACTCCTCAGGGAAGACGTCAGAAGCACCGCAGCGCAGGGGTATAAAGCTTAATTCATATGTCAATGGCTGTATCAGCAACACAGTGTCAGAGAGGAACCCAGCTTCCACAGCGCGGACTGAACCGCCCACTAATGACGCATGTCACATTTCAAGCTTTTAACGTTGCTGGTAGACTGACAGATAAACAGGTCTACTTAGCTCAATGCCTTCATATGCTTGCTGTTGCTGGCCAGTTCAAACATCACGCTTCATGCTGCTGTGCGCTTGCGTGGCCCGCATCTTCCGGCCGTATACTTAATCCAGATCAGCACAAAACTTGCCTTTTAACACATATCCTGCTGCTCACGTTCAAACACAGCATTAAGATCGTCCACATCAGGCGTACCCTCACACCCAACCACGCACAGGCACATCAGCTGGCTCACATCGGCAACCCAATCCCTTTACCCATGATCACACTGCGGCATATTGCACTCTCCCCAGGGCGTCATAATGAATCACAAGCATAACCAAACACACAGAGAAGAGGAAGCCAAACAAACTGTGTAGTGCATATTCATTACACACAAAGAGAATAAAATCTAGCAAAAAGGGCCACATAAGAGCCAAGGGGAGAAAGGACATAGGACACAAGGCTGCACAGTACAGATACACAGGGAGATGCCGGAGAGCATGTTGGGAGGAAGACACCTAGGAGCAAGGGTGGCCCTAATTACTCATAAATGGTCTAGCCAAACAAACCAAAAAGGGAAACGGCTAATAGGGATATAAAGTTTGGGGCTTCAAGGCATCCCCCCTCCCCCTTAATTATAAGAAAGCACTCAAACCTGGATCTGTATTCAAACCATGGGGCGCCAATGTTCCCAATTCATAGATGAGGCGCGCCTCCTGCTGCAAAAGCCTCTGCTCCCATTGGCCCCTCCTCCCCACTTTTTTGAGAACGAAGATGCCACATACTTGGAGGTCCTTAGGGTCACCCCTGTGCCACAACTTAAAATGTTCTGCCACTGGGCTCTTCTCATTCAGATTTTTGATGTCCCTCACATGCTCACCCACCCGCACCCTCAGTTCCTGTTTGGTCTTGCCGACATACTTTTTGCCGCACGGGCAGGTGAGCATCAGTGACGTAGCACAGTTGATAAATCCCTTTATCTGTCGGGGGGGAGATCCACTGGCACCTACATAGCTACTAGTTTTCTGCATGTATCTGCAAGTACTGCAGTGGCTGCATTTGAACGAGCCGTTCAAATTCTCTACAGACCGAAACCCCATAGTGGGTCTTGACTTATATTCACTGTGTACTAGCATGTCCTGCATATTTCTAGCTCTTCGAGCAGTAAGTAGAGGACGTGGCCCCGCCAATTCCCCCACTATGGGGTCCAATGCCAGCACGTGCCAGTGGGCCTCCAAAATCCCCCAAAAACGCTCCCAATGTGCCCCATATTGCGTAATGAGGCGGATTTTCTGTCCATCATCCCTAGCCCGGGCCATGGGGGACCTCACTTTTAACAAATCAACCGTGACCTCTCCCACGCTTTTTTGGCACATGTTCTCAAAAGTCTATGGGGGCACCCTCTTGCTCTAAACCTCTCGGTCAGCTGTCGAGCTTCCTTTTTGTAATCCTCGTCGGAGCTACAATTTCTGCGAATACGCAGAAATTGGCCGAGGGGGATACCCCGTCGTAGCGGTATCGGATGATGGCTGTTAAAGTGTAAAAGTGTATTACCCGCCGTGGGCTTCCGAAAGGTAGTAGTGACCAACCTATTACCCTCACATCTGATTCGTAAATCCAAAAATTCCACTTCAATAGGCCCAATTTTATATGTAAGGCGAATATTTCTATCATTGTTGTTTAGTGATGTCACAAATTCGTCAAACTCTACCGGTGTGCCACGCCATACTACAAGTACATCATCGATGTAGCGAAGCCATAAGGTGACCCGCGCCCCGAAGTCCGCGCGCCCAAACACCTCCAAGCTCTCCCACCGCCCGAGGTGTAGGCACGCGTACGATGGGGCACAGGCCGCCCCCATGGCCGTGCCACAAACCTGATGATAGTACTTGCCATTGAATCGAAAGTAGTTGTTTTTCAAGACAAAATCCAGCAGCTCTATCACAAATTCATTGTAGGCGGCCTCACATGGGCCCAATTCGTCCAAGAACCATGTTGCCGCCTCCAGAACCACCACATGGGGAATGGAGGTATACAAACTCTCAACGTCGACACTTGCCAGGAGCCACCCATCCTCCATGCCAAAGGACATCAGCCTGCGCAACACATCGCTGCTGTCCAGCACGAAGGATGGGAGTATCCTGACAAGTGGCTTAAGATTTTCGTCCACGAAGCGTGCAACGCCTTCGAGTGGACCTCCACTCCCCGATACGATGGGCCTGCCTGGCGGGGTCATCGGGTCTTTGTGGATCTTTGGTATGGTGTATAGAACCGGGATGTTATAGTCCTTAATTCGTAAAAAGTCCAGTACTTTGGGGGTGAGAAGCCTCTCCTCCCCCGCCCAGTCCAGTTTGTCATTCAGCGTTGATACTACCCTAGGGAATGGGTTCCCTGTCAGAGTAGAGTAAATGTTCTTTTGGGATAGCTGACCTTCAATTTCCTTGACATAGTACTCCTCGCTGAGAATCACCACATTTCCCCCCTTGTCACTGGGGCGGATGATGATATTGGGAGCCCGTGATAGCTCCTGTAGGGCCTTCTTCTCACCAAACGAAAGATTGTTGGCCGACCCTAAATTGGTCCAATCAACCCCATGGAGATCCCGCTGGACCAGCTGGAAAAAGAGGGAAATGTGGCGATTCAAGGAGAGGGGAGGAAATCTTTTGGATTTTGCCCTGAACTTATCCAAATTTGGCATCAAGTCTGGGACCGGATCCTCCAACTCGTCCTCAATGGACATGTCAATCTCACCTGATCGTACAAGTGGCGGAGCGGCGGAATCAGTATAATTAGCATACATAGCTCTAAACATCAATTTTCGCAAAAACAGAGCCGTATCCTTATACAGCATGAATTCATCACCACCCGCCACAGGTGAGAAGGACAGGCCCTTCAAGAGGACTGATATATCATCCTCCTCCAATCTAAAATCTGACAGATTAACGACATTTAGGGATAAAGGTTTCTCTCTTCCCTGCTCTAGGTTGGCCATTTTTTCACAGGCTTCCTTATACCCCTGAGTGTCTTCACTCTGTTTGCGACGCTTTCGCCCCCGCTGTCTTCGTTTTTTCCGGACGGGTCCAAAAAAGACACAGACCTCCGTGTATTACGTGACGCGCGGGGGGGACTCTTGTCCGACACTTCAGTTTCACACCCAGAGAGATCACTTGAGACCTCCTTCCATTGTCTATAGCGGGAGGATGGCCTCCCTCTATTTTTAAACTCAGAAAAAACCTTCCCTGAATCAAATTCCATTTTGTCACATCTGAATTTACTCTGTTTGATCTCTTTAACTAAACGCTGTACCTTATCCACCTCCGCCTTTACCATGTCATTCAGCTTTTGAAAGTCAGGGGCATCCCCCAACAAGTCTAATTTGTCACAACTCTCTCTTATTGCCACATCAAGTTCCTCTAACTGTAGCCTTTCCTCCTCCACTATCAAGATTATCTGTATCCCATGGTCCAAACAGACCTTTTGCCACTTCTCCATGAAGCGCTCTGTTCTTAAATGCTCAGCTGGCACTATCCGTTCTCTCAACCCCCTTGGTATAACTAAATTCTGTATATAGTTTTCAATAGTGCACACATCCCAATACCGCTTCAATTGTTTGATCACCAGCCATTTGTGTTTCTTAAAGAGTGTGCGGATATCTCCCCCCTCATTGCTAGTCACAGACTCTCCCTCTGTTGTGAAGGCTGCCTGGATGTTGGCAAGACATCCCCTATCCAACTTGAATGCCATCATGGAGTAAACTAATCAGACCGCCTATGGACGCCTGGAAATACTGAATGCTTGTTGGATCGGCTTGCTGATCTGGATTAAGTATACGGCCGGAAGATGCGGGTCACGCCAGCGCACAGCAGCATGAAGCGTGATGTTTGAATTGGCCAGCAACAGCAAGCATATGAAGGCATTGAGCTAAGTAGACCTGTTTATCTGTCAGTCTACCAGCAACGTTAAAAGCTTGAAATGTGACATGCGTCATTAGTGGGCGGTTCGGTCCGCGCTGTGGAAGCTGGGTTCCTCTCTGACACTGTGTTGCTGATACAGCCATTGACATATGAATTAAGCTTTATACCCCTGCGCTGCGGTGCTTCTGACGTCTTCCCTGAGGAGTTCTCTCTGCTAATACATGCTGTGGCGTTTTGGGTGCTGTGGTCACCTATTCAGGAGACTGACTGTGTGATGAGAAGCGCGGTCTGATTGGCCATACGTTATCTCTGGCCACTTGAAAGTTTGCATATGCACTTTTCAACATCTTTGAGCCGTGAAGGAATGATGTGACTACATTTGTACTGCGAGTATCCCTTCAACAGTTTGGCGCCCATATATCTGAGTAATACTCCCCCTGCTCAAGGCTAATACGTTTGTTCCAGGTGTATGATTCTGTGTGTGGGTAGTGGATGAGAGTTTGAGGCCCATTTTTTAGCAGCACAACGCTGTGTGATTTTATCATTTTTTGGTGCAATACCTGGTGCTTAGATGTTTTTTCTATTTTCTCCAACTGTTCTCTGGCTTTACTATTACTAGATTTTTCTATTGTCATAGTGCCGGTCCCACAATTAACCTTGTCTTTGGGTGTTATCTTGGGTACATAATTCGGTTAGTGGGACGCCACATATCAGTGTGGCAGTGCACAGGCTATTAGTGGGGGGAATCTCCCTGTGTTTTAATTTGTTTTTCACTCCTAAAGATGTACCTACAGTTTACTCTTTCTTTACTGACTTTTACAAAAATAAAGATGACATGTCATGCAGTATTGAAATTTAGCACAGAAAGGCCTTATGACTTCACAGCATGCAATGCCAGAACAGGAGTTAGTATAAAGTTGTAATACAGCCAAAGATATTTGTTTAGGACAGATGAGATTGAAGAGAGAAAGAAAAGGAAAGAGAATGAAAAAAAGAAAATAAATATCAGAAGGTTTGCACACCACCTGGGTCCATGTATTTTCACCACAGTGGGCAGGTCTTCAAAAAAAAGTAATTTTGAATCGCATGAGGTTTTTTATTAATCATTGTATCTGGAATTTTATTCCGTAGCAGGAGTCTTTCATGGTCTGGCTATCATCTGTCTAGTGGCTCCAAAAATAATGGATTTTGCATCCCTGCTTAGGGAGCTCGTGTATCTTGCATCCAAGTAAAACCTTCAGAGATTCTTAGCCAGATGTTGATCAAGCACAGAGTTAACAATATTGTACACCATGATGCAAAGTATTAGTACCTTCATCTCCACATTACCTGAAGCAGCTAGGTGAGTAGGAGGGCATGGCTTTATGGATCCTACTAGGAGTGAGGTACTAGTGCTGTGCATCAAGACCTCATAAATATTGTGCATTGCCTTTACAGTATATTAAAGATACTACATGCAATCAGGGGCGGACTAGGATTAAAAAATGGCCCAGGACTTTTTTGGTCACACCGGCCCTTCTGTACTGTGCCCAGCCCCATAAAGTATGTTACATTACATACAGGCAGCGCCACATTTAGCCAGCCCCATCACCGCAATGTTTCTATCACTACCGAGTGATGTGGCGTTACACTGCTGACAAGAGTTGACACTAGCCGGGGCGACTTTGAGGCCGGGAAGAGGTGAGTTGGTTTCAGCGACCTGGGGAGTTTCACACAGTGGGACACCCCTGATCGGGGTGCCCTGGGGGCAAGGACCGAAACCCAGGATAGTCAAAATCACCAGGATTTTGCCTATACTTGTCATTAGTTTATGCCCCAGGGGTATCCCAATTTGGGAAGCCAAGCTGTGTGAAACCCCCCAGATCTCCTACTCTACCCACCTCTCAGCCATTCCCACGCTCACGGTGTTTGTCCAGTCAGAGCTTTAGGCTTGTGTGTTGGTATAGGAAGCGGTAGCAGCTGCATCCCCGATTTCCTTGTGGAGTGCTCCTGCGCACCAGGCCAATCTGAATGGCTAGGAGCAGGAGCGAGCACAGCTGCACAGCTGCAGGGATTAAAGCAAGGGAAATATGGAAATAAGGGGTTTCCGGACAATCTGGAAGGGTTCACGCAGTAGGGCACCCCAAATCACCTATTTGGCCAGCCGTGGGGCTGAGTGGTGCATTTTAAAGTGGGGCGAGTGGTGCATTTTAAAGTGGACCAACCCCCAGGATTTTGACTATCCTGGGTTTTGGTCCACTTCCCCGGGGCACCCCGACCGCGGCCCGCGCATGCGCTGTTGGACCGGGAGAAAGGTAAAGTTAGGGGGCGTCCTGGGGGGTTTCACACAGCGGGGCATCCCGATTTTGGATGCCCTGCAGGGAGGGATCGGCCTGGGGTGTTGGTCCACTTTAAGGAGAGCGCATATCCCCCAGCAAGCCAGAGCCCAGAGATACCAATGCCACAGCTAAAGAAAAAACAAAAGAACATGGTACTTACCAGTCGCCTCACCTCTACTGAGTCCCAGGAGCCCCGCCGGGCTGGACACGCTGCTATGCGCATGCGCAGAGCAGCAGCAGCTTCTTCTCTCCCCGCCTGGTCGGGGACAGCATGTGTGGGAACCTAGATGGTGCAGCTCTGTCCCCGCCCGGCGGGGAAAAGAAGTTGCACACAGACACACACACCTCGCTGGCTGTGACAGGCATATGAAGTGGCCGGCCAGGGGGGAAAGGAGGCAGGTGAAGGGCCGCGGGACTTTGCAGCAGTGGCCAGCAAGCCGCAGTGACACGGTGAGGCGGCCCAGCGGCCAGATAGGAAGCAGCGGCCTACCTGGATTTGTCCCGGTATGCCCTACAGCCAGTCCGCCCCTGCATGCAATCCCCTTCCATATTAGGGCCCAGTCATGATAGACTGAATTTTTCCCCAGCTCTTTTTCCCTTGCATTAATGTAGCCCAATTGAGCATTATGAGGAGGGGCATACATTGATAGAGGATATAAGGCTGGTAGCAAAGGGCTGTCTTAAAGGAGCATATTGTGAAAGTGAGTAATATTAAAAATGCAAGTAAATTCATTGGCTAATGAGAGAAGGGGTCACTTATACACCCAAACTGAATCAAACTCCAGCCAAGCTTGTGGTTTTCTTCTCCCCGTAGGAATAAAATCCAGAGGCAGGTTTAGTGTATCCGGGGTGACAGAACCTGTTACCCCAGATTTTTTTTCCTTCCATTAAAATAAAAAAAAAAAACAAGCCTGGCTGGATATTTCTTGATGCTGAATGTACAAGTGACCTCTCCTCCCCCCCATCCATCATATTTATATAGATTTTTATGAATGGACCATTTTTTCACGATAGTGCTCCTTTAAGCTTCTCATTTCAAAGTCTGTACGGGTGGGGGGGGGGGGTCTCATACCTCAGTGGACCAGAAATGTAATATTTCAGCTGTAAATACTAAAAAAAAGTGTGGCTTTCTGATCCTTGAAATACTCATATGACGCCATACCTTCAGGGGTACATAAGGATTCTATGGTGGTAAATCCTTCAGCGCCCCACCAATTGAACCTGATCAGTTGCAGATGCCCTGGGGAGAATAACTGACACCCAAAAAAAAACAGCCAGTGGAAATAAGTTTGCCTGAGAAATGAACAATGTCTGGCTGTTATATCAATGAATTAAAAAGCAAGATATTTATCCAATGAAACTTGCCACATTTATGACCTATGTTGTGCTTTGAAAGGTCAATGTCTGTGGTCAAAGGGGGCAGTAATAGAATCTAGAAAACTAAATCTCCCGTGACCTAAGGTGGCGTCTATGTTGAATAAGTAGCTGTTGTGGATGAGCATAAACCTTGTGTTGTTTTTTTGTAGCAACCCCGAGGCAAAGTAAAGCAAAGAAACATTTCTTTTTTGTGTTACTGTACCATTGTCTATGCAGAAAGATTGTGGATTTGGCAGTTGTAGGGATCAGATAGACCCCCTGCTGTGACTCCCCATAGTACTAGGGATAACAGGGGAAGCACAATAGCAAGAGAAGTTGGAGGGTCAGATGGCTGAACAATAGGACAGATGAGCTGATTTGGCGTAAGGTACAGGATACTGCAGGTACAGATGAGTCCTGATTATCCTTATCCCGGGAACTAGGTGATACTGGATATGGGAATAGAGATACGCCAGCTCCCGAGTCAGGATGCCTGGTTTTCACTATGCCCCCCTCCGCAAGGGAGGAAATAGCTGGCTGCAGACAAGCCAGTGTCCCACAACCGTTGGCGGATGTAGGCAAGTCAAAGTAGAGCAAAGTAGAATCCAATCCAAAAATAAGCCAGAGAGAGTAAGCACACAATGGCAGAGGTTGAAAGCTAGAGAAGGTAGACAGATGATGCCAGGGGTTAGGAAACCCAACTGGCGCAAACAGGCATGCACAGGATCATGGCCACGACCCTGAGCCCACGTTGCACATATGTGTGTGCTGTGACAATATGTGCTCTATAGTGCAATGCTTCACAGCAATACTAGACAGCGTTGTGATGCTTGCCACTGTAGCGATAACCTTTATCGCCGGAGGGCTAACCCCGCCAGAGACATCCTTTTCCCAGTGGTGAGAGGTGCTGCAGGAATTCCAGAGTCATCCGTGAGGAAATCAGGAACAGCTCTTACAAGGGCTAGTGAATGGCGATATAGCGTTTCCCCCAATAAGAGACGGAACTCAGTATTGAGGGTGAAGATGACCACCCTGGGCCTTATATGCAAGTCTCCATGCAAGGGGACCTCCCCTGTGGACCTGATGGAGAACTGCATGACAAACGTACAGACCAATGGGAGCAGGCCACACAATCCCTCAACTCTGCCGATAACACAATCAGCAACACAATGGCAGTCTGTAACACAATCAACAACACAATGACAGTCTGTAACACAATCAACAACACAATGACATTGTCTGGAACATGCTTAAGAAAATGAAAGTAATGAATCTATGTAAAGTCCAAGGGGCAGAAACAGTGCCTTTAAAATCCAATATGCCCAAGTAGAGTCCCATGGGTCGTATAGAAAGGAACAGTGGGCATCCAATGAATGACCCGTGGGCAATTGAATAGTGGTGAAATCCAAAAGGCAGAGAGTCTATCACAGCCACTATAGAGCACAGGTGCACCTTCTTCTACCTGATGACGGCGACAGGTGTTTTGGATACGTGGAGGCTGATTCACTACTAGCGGCACGTATTGCCAGATGAGCGTCTGTATAGCAGCGCTTAGAGCGACCGCTAGTAGATGCGCTGTAAGTGGGTATGGGGCATTGTAACCTAGCGTTGCGGTCGCTGTAGTAACCTGGCCGGCATTGATGAATATGATGTGTGTTGGGAGCTCTAACAATAATATAGCGCTGCAGCAAGCGAGAGGTATCGCCAGCTCAATGCATTCGGCACTCGGCGTTCCACACCATATTTAACAAAATACTACACACACACAGCGTCAGCACTCTAAAGCTGGGCGCTATAGCATAGAGCGCCAGACACTCTGTGATCAAAATCTGTTTTTGAACACATATCCACCAGTAGCAAAGCAAAAACACATGGAATGACATTGTTTTAACACTGTGACATTAACACTTTAGTGCCAGACCTGTAAATACAATTCTGCATAAAAATATAAAAAGTCCAAAAAAATTATAAAAGTGTTTGTTTGCAGCCAGGAGAGGTCACACAATGATTTGAGCAAAAAAAAAAAAATTAATTGCCAAACACACTATTTAAACACTAACAAATGAAAGCCCATTGAAATGTATGGGAGAGCGACACTGAGCGTCAGGTACTACACGGTGCTCTTGAATCTAGAGCGCCGGCGCTATACACTGAGCTGCCTGTATTAATACATGTGACACTACATGACGCTGATAGAGGCGCTCACCACATTCGCTTTCTTATATGTGGTTTCTTGTACAGAGTGGCGCTGCCTGCTGCTACGAAGCACTACTTGGCGCTATCCTTTCTCAAATAACCCCCTTAGTTCTATGGATTGTCGCTGCTGCAGTCTGTTTGGCTTGTGTTAACGCTTTCATTTGAAGATTGTCTGTGATTGCTTTGTTTATTAAATTATAGGTCTAGTTATATAAATGTGACTACGCTATGTATGTCTTTTTAAAGTGGACCAACACCCAGGATTTTGACTATCCTGGGTTTTGGTCCACTTCGGTGGGGCACCCCGATCGGGGGTGCCCCGTTGTGTGAAACCCCCCAGAAAGCCCCAAAAACTCACCTCTCCCCGCTCCCACGTGACCGCTGCTGCCAATCCCTGCCGACGGACAAGCGGGAGGCAGCGACAGACAAGAGAGCGCGCCCGCCGCCTCCCGCGCGTCACTCTTACAGGGCACGTGCCCGTGTCGGCCATTCACTGCTAGAGGGACGCGCGGGAGGCGGCAGCGGGAGCCGATGGATCGTGGATAAGGTAGGGATTTAGGGGTTTCTCGGGGTGCCCCGCGGTCAGGGGTCTGCTCGGTCCGGGAATCTTGCAGATTCCCGGGCCGATCATGGGAGGGTGTTGGTCCACTTTAAACACCAGTGAGAACCCTGTCTGGGATACAGAGGTCATTTAGTTACAGGAATTTACACCATGATTTGAAAGCTGGAGAATCTGAATACTACAGCCACAATTTGGAAGCTTGGCCGTTATAGGCTGCATTATTACATTGGTACCTCTGGTGGTATTTAGTGGGACCCTACAAGGATCCCTGAATTGTTTAGATTATTGATATACTGTAGCTCTAATGTGTATCCACACTTCTAATAGCCAGATGGTCATTGTGATTATCTAACCACAGTAACCAAAGCCTGAGGCAGAAGATAATATTTTGAAGGAGAAATGTGTCAGCATAATGCTACATGTGAAGAGGACTGTGAACTTAGCTTGTTATATGGGATCATCAGTTCCCGACTTTACAACCCTCATGTGTTCCCTAACCATGAACAGAGTGACAGCCCTCCAAACTATTGCATGCTGAATGATGTACAAGACTCCAACGTGGCATAGAGCTGGGGGGATGGGGCAGAGCTGAAGGTAGAGGGGTGAATGGGACAGAACTGAGAGGACAGGGCTGTGGGGCATAGCGGAGGGGACAGGGATGAATGGGGCAGAACTGGGGGGACAGGGATGGATGGGGCAGAGCTGAGGGGACAGGGATGGATGGGAGCAAAGCTGAGGGGACATGGATGGATGGGGCAACACTGGGGGTACATGGATGGATGGGGCAGAGCTGGGGGGACACGGATGGATGGAGCAGAACTGGGGGGGCAGGGATGAGCAGAGCTGAGGGGGAGGTGGCGCAGGGACCCGATGCAATGTTAGTAGCAATTAACGTTTAAGTTCTTTAACCACATTGTGCCAGCTGTCAGTGGGCCCCTCTGGGGGGTGGGGACTCCCGGCAGCTGACCAGACTTGCCGGGTGCTGATGCCGGCACTGCTATTATGTGTTCCTTACTTAACCCCATTTCCACTGTCTTGATCCATCAAAGTCCCAGGTTCTACAGCTCAGCTGCACTATCCCAGGCCAGCTGTGGAGTGTAGGAAACAAGATCATACACACATGCTCTTCTGATCTTCTGTGTCCCTTTATTAGTCACAAGGAAGGAGGCTTCATTACTTACTGGCTGCAGGGGAACAGCATCAACAGAATTTATTTTCTTTTATAACTCCATGTTACAGTGATAGTAGGAGGGGTATGAGGTCAGCTTTATTGTTATTCCTATGCACTATAAACAACCAGCATCTCCTGCATATGCATTTTATTTCAGCAGCTGTGAGCTCCAATCCATAAAGGCCAGTATTGCTATAAACAGTAAATCACAGCTGTGTGAAGCCATTCTACCACATGTATACATTTGCAAGCGCTATACAAAACACATTTTATACTAAGTTAATGGCCTATTTATTCTGTGGTGCAGAAGAGCGAGTCTTGTGGCCTGGCAGCCTATATGATGCCATGCATTCTTTTATCACATGCTAGAAACTCAGAGGACCGCAGATGCATCATTGGATGGATATTTATATTTCATTATATGTCTATAATGTTCCCAACTGTTTTTAATTAAAATGGAAATAAATAATTAGAAGCTTATGCTTGGGGGTGAAAATCAAAGATTTGCACTGAACTTTTTTTATGTTATTTCTGTGCTCTTGGAAAAGTTGTGAAAAATTGACTGATACATTTTCTCAAGATGTGGACCTGAGCTTGCAGAGGCTTGCATGGGGGGAATGTGCGGCGTGCCCACTCCCCACTCGGAGATTAGCCATCATTTTCTATAAAATTACTGTCCCCGTGTATTCTTTCTGATAGAGAGACGTCAGCCTGTGGTGAAGTTATATTATTTAGATTCAGCCACCCAGCAGCACTAAAGGACTGGACAATTGCCTCATAGAAATTAAAGATGTGTGGGTTTCTTAAAGCAGCTGTAAAGCTTTGCGGCACGGTCCTGGAGTCTAAAAACACCAGGGCTGGCAGTTAGCCTGCCCCTGAGGCATCCAAAATTAAGCCCCCCCCCCCCTTGGATCATTTTTTCAGTGGCTTCCACAAAAACCAGGCTGCCGCAGAGCCAGCCATATCGCGGGGAGCCATATCGAGGGGTGCAGGGGGGGGGGGGTTTGTGCCACTTTAAATTGGTTCTCCAGGCTTAGTATGATTTAAAATCTCTGATACTGCTGATCCATCCACCTGTTCTGTAGGCACAGTTTTTTCTTCTATGACCACTTATTTGCTAGGCCAATAGGTGGACTAAACTCCACCTCTCCTCCATCACACTGTATGAGATACATCATCCACTGCATCTGCAAGGGGGATAGTTACTTGTTGCTTTCTTTTCATAATAAAGTCTTTAATAAACAACAGTGTACAGTCATGTTTTATCATATGTTTCACAGCCATGTTTCCTGAGCATACAACAGAAAAAAAAGCAGTTTCTTTAGAAGAAATAAATTCCATTTTCCTTCAACATGAGTGTATCTATGTGTATCAAATATACACATATCACCTTATTTTACTTCATTTACCCTCACTGATCTCATTGCAGCCTTACTGTAGAGATTAGCTTACTCTCCCATGCCCAAGAGTGGCCACCAAGCTCCGTTCTCTTGCTGACCCTGCAACCCCTGCTGGTGTTGTCCGTGAGGACAGAGCTGGAAAACACTGGTGGTAAAGGAACCCCCTGACTGCTGAATAAAATCCCAGAGCATTTGTCAATTTGTGTAAATTAATTTTATTGAAGCTTTATATGCAATAAAAGCTTGCATTTCAAGGTGTGTACATTCTAAATGATATATAAAGCATTTAAGAGAGACAATTATACCTTGTAAAAGTCCACTTGTTCTCGTACACCATCTTTAGACATGTCAGTAAAATATAAACTATTACAAATGTATTTTTATTTCAAAAGCAGACCAAAACTCAGGATTTTGCCCCCACCTCCAGGTGCTATGGCAATCATGTACTGTATGCAATCATCATTTCCGCTCCCATTGGGGAGCCCAAACATGCACCATGGGATCAATGGGGGTATTTGGATGCCCTGAGGGCAAGTTGTATCCTGACTCTAGAGCTAGATTACGTGGGTTTTGGCCCACTTTAACTTTTTGTTGCGTGTAAGCATCTGCCATTGCGGGCTGTTCTAATTTAGAGTTGTAACAAAATCATTTTTGGCAGTTACGTTTTAAATTGATTTTGACCTAGCCAAATCTTTTATTATCAAGTGACAACATGTTCATGGTTACAAAATAAACATCAACAAGCATCTCTCATCACAAATGTTACTTTATATCAAGTACTGAAGCGTATCTCAAGGCTTCAGGAATAACAAACTAGGCAAGGCAGGCTCACTAGCGAAATGGCCACTCTGCCATTATCTATCTCTTATCATTTTCCTGAAAATATCCACATTATTCAATCGTTCTCACCCTTCTGTGGCCAATATGGTTCCCAGGGAAGGAATGCACAGCATCATGCATGGCACCGCAAAGCCCATTAGTCACCAGCAATAACATGGGACAAGTAGACCAAAGAATATCGAGGGGGTTGTGCTAATACCCAAATTTCTAGTGGACTGATAGTAGATGGGCATCCTAAATTGGCATGCCCAGGGGATGATGCCCACCACTATCTCCCATCCATTACTACAGGTCTTCGCCACCTGTTCCCAGTCTTTGGTTCCTCACTGCCATCCTCTTTTCTTCCTTGGCATGGAGTCGCATGCGGCCCCTTCTTGGACATGCTTTTTTTGACATGCGGTGGGAGATATATGAATCAGAGGTAAGGCAGTGGCAGTCATCCTTTCCAACATTGGCGGGCTTCAGGTTAAACGTGGAACCTTGCATATCACTCACAAAAGTCTACTGTGCTGTTTGGAACATGACAGGGTCACCAGTAGATGTGAAAGGGGCCTTAAAGCAAATGCACACCCTTTAGGTGACTCCAGCACTGCTACTTGTCACTGGGGGGCATCCCAATTGGCCCTTCTGGGGGTAGCGATTGGCTGCCTGTGGTCCCATGGGGTCAGACCCCAGAATTAAAGTGAGGACAATGGGAGCTTTAGACTTCAGAGACATGGGCTTGCAGGAAGCTGTGTGCTAGTTGGTGAATCCACCAACCCCCAGTCATGATCAGTGGTGGGTTTACCACAATGCAGCCATCCCCAGGTGTAGAGTCACAATCTTTGAAGGGGAGAAGTGGCATGAGAGGTACAGCCGTCCAGCGACAAAACTTAATTTCGCAAGTAAAAAACAAAACAAGCATTGCCTGACCAGTGCTAGTGCCTGCGGATACAGGGAGACTGACTGCAAAGTCAGCCAATCAGACTGCAGCAGCGATGCAGACGGCTTGGTAGCTTGGAATTCAGAAGTGCTGCATCTGGCAGTAAAATAGCAGCCATGCCTGGTAAGGTTAGATTTTTAGATTCCAAATCGGGCTCAGTACTGTCAAGGGGAGTCCAGTGAACAAAACCCAAAAGGCCCACTGGCATTCCCCTGTGGCATCCTAAATCAGTATGCCCTGCTGTGTTAAACTTCCCCCCGGGTCCTAAAAACACTCACCTCCTTTCTGTAAGTATTTAGTGACTGCATCCCCAGCATCTTTGAGCTGTGTGTGCACTTCCGTCCCCAGCCATTCCCCACTGCTGGGGATGCAGCCACTTCCTCGCCATTTGCTGAACATTACCTATTTACGGCAAACATCTTTGATTGGACGAGAGCCTGTCCATGTGCCATAGGACCAGAGAAAGGTAAGCTTCTCAGGGCGATCTGTGGGTTTCACACACCGGCACATGCCAAATCATGATACCCAGGGAGCAAAGAACAAAACCCGGGATAGTCAAAATCCCATGTTTTGTTCTGCTTCAAATCTAATATTGTATCAATGCGTCAAGAACCTCTGATTTGTTAAAATGTCTGTAATACAATGTCATTATTCTACAGCATTACAAGGCAGATGTAGCTGGTGGTTTGTCCTGCACCTGACCTCCTTTCTCCTGCAATCTCTTCAGAAGAGCTTCATCTGGGGGGAACAGGACAGGCTGCATTGGAAACACCCAGAAGCAGCACAAATCAACATTAACACTAATTACAAAGGAGGAGCAACGCCCTGTTACACTGCAACAAAATGAAATTGCTTTGCCGTGTGTCTAGAATGCTACAAAAACCAGATACAACAAATCAATGGTAATTTACACCAGCTATTAAACAGTTTGATTATGTTTACATGCACAGGGAGGAACCTACATAAGAATGATGTATGGGGGAGGATAAAGAGACCTAAATGGGATACAATATAGGTACAAGATTGCTATGTTGAGTTGAATTAGTGGAGCAAGCCAGTATAGGAAGAGACCCATGTAAGGCATAGTATCTAGCTGTGAACTGGCCTGGACTAGAGCAAAATGGAGGTTGTGGCCCTCACTAAAATTATAAGCAGAACGGAAAATTGCACACCCTGCACCTTTTGAGATAATAAAACACAAAAGCATTTGTTCTTGTAGTTTTTTTCTCAGCACAACCACTAAACTGTGGTATATGATATGATATTTTATTATTTCCTAATGCCCAGTGAGTTAATCTATGAGAAAAGTATTATTGTTGTACTAGGGTAAGGTTCACAACCTGTGGCCTGCATTGCCGCCAGTTGTGGTCCATGGCACTTCTGCCTTTCATACCCACCTACTGTATGTGCACCTCACCTAGGCTTAGCGCTGCCCACCTATTCCTTCCTCACCACTGTCAACCTCACATCACCTGACCCTGCCCACGTCTTCCTACCTATCCTCTTCCTTGACTCGCCTCTGCTCTCCTCACCCCAGCCTACCTCACTTTTGCCTTCTTTTTTTCCACCTCACTTCTGCTTACCTCACATGTAATCATATCACCTCTTCCCAGCTCACCTCCATTTTGTCTGCCTCACCCCTGCTCACTTCTTTCCACCTCTCCTAACTGCTGCCTCACCTCAAGCAACCTCACCTCTTCTCACTTTACCTCGTTTCTTCTAACTTTCCCGCTGCTCACCTCACATCTATCCATCTAACCCCTTCCCGCCTCACATCTGCCCACATCTGTATAAACAAAAAAGCATATGTAATGCTTACCACCATTGTTACTGGGCATTCACTGACTCTCATCCAGTCAGTGCATTATGCAGTACATAGTAATGCATGGCATAAATTGTTGTTTTGAACTGAGCGGCGGCATAGAGAGCAGGAGCGGGCAAATACCTAGTTTCCCTGTGGTGTGCGGCTGAGTAGCTGGGGGTGGGAGCGCACCTCAGCTGCAGGGATGCCGGGGATGGTGCCACGGCTCACAATCGCAGCGTTGGAAAGGTAAGCAATCGCAGGTCTGCCGGGAGGGGTCACACAATGGGGCATCACGAACTGAAATGCCTCAGGGTCACGGTCGACTGGCCCTGGAGTCTTTTAGACTTCAGGGCCAGAATCGGAGGTGATAGGTCAGTTTTAAGGTTATAGCTTTCCTGCAGTAAATGGTTTGCATTTTGCCTACTTACATTTTATTGTGGCCTTTGAACTAGAAAAATAAGACAATGTGCCCCTTGGACTAAAAAAGGTTGTGTGTCACTGTTCTAGCATAAAATATCTTATGACCAGTTAAATCTCAAGGTCTTGTTGATGGCAACAGTTCCTCTGCAAGTTTTGGTAGAATTTGCTTTTAACACTCATATCATGAATATATAACGCTTTGGGTGTATAAAAGATCACCTAGTGAGACCCACGCATTTCCCCATAGCCAAGGAGTACATATGAATGCTGTAAACATTCAGTGTATCAGAGGCTCCTGAAAGGGTGAGTAAAAAAATCACATTTTTGGCTTCCTAGTATTTCCCAGGATTTTGCCCTCCCCTGGGATTTATATCCTCTTTTACAAGGGCATCCTGATAATTTGTTAAAGTGGACCAAAACCTAGGATTTTCACTATCCTGGATTTTGGCCCTTCCTCCTGGGACACCCAGGCATGTGCCCTGGGCTCGGGGGAAAGGTGAGTTTCTTGGGCGCCTTGGGCACGGGAATCTGAGTTTGGGATGCCCCAGGGGGAGGGAGTAAGCCTGCCCTGGAGTTTTTGATCCACTTTAAGTTGAAGGGATCAAAAACTATTGCATTTTATTGTATGTAGTTATGTGTCTATGTGAACATTTAAAGAATAGAATTTTTTTCTATTGGTGAAATGGTTAATCCATGGTAAAGCAATATGTCAGGATATTGTCACAATACAGAGCACAGGGTTGGATTAAATATGGCGGAGGTCCAGCTATTTGCCACATTCAGCGAGGATGCCATTTTCCATTGGGTTGCTGGGAGGCTGGTGGCAGTCGTATTACATACCTCCCAACTTTTTTAGGGTAGGAAAGAGGGACAATTGTTAAATTAAGCCACGCCCTTGGTTGGGGGATGGGTAGGAGATAGGTTGTAAAAGTTACAACTAAATAAACACTTTTAATAGACAAATGAATCATGATGCAGATCTACATGTTACACCTCAAAGAGGGACAGAGGAGAACAATGGGGTAAAGGGGGGCATGGGCTAAAAAGAGGGACAGTCCCTCCAAATGAGGGACAATTGGGAGGTGAGGTATTATGACTTGCCTTCTGCTGGCAGGTGCCCTGCCGGTACATGTGGTGTAGGCCACTGTCAGATAGGGGTAGCAAGCATAAAACACATACCCCACCCAGGAAGCCTGATACCAGGCAGCCCACACTTGTCACCAACGTTCCCTCTAAGGCCTGGCTGCTGCTGAGTGTTTATGGAGCTGGACAGTATGCCAGTGGCGGTAGTTACCAGGTGAGCGTTACAGGAGACAGTGGATTCTTCAGATAGATTCACTGCACTCCCAGTTGATAAATAAATACAAAATAAATAATACATGAATGACAAATGAGTGTCCATTTCTAGCTATATATTACCTGCCCTCCTACTGCCTTGATACCACATTGGCCTTCTGTCCCTCTGGTGTGGCTTCAGGGCAATGCCCCTAGAGGCTCCCTCATTGATTATGCACACACAACAGAGAGTGGTGACTATGTAATGAGCAAACTTTGGGCATTGTACTGCCAATCTAGTGGGCCAATTAGACCCTGTAAGTAACTTTTCTATTACTGGCAGCAGGAAGGGGTTCGGTAAGGACACAGACCAGAACCCTTATTGAAACTCTGTGCCAGGGGGTGTTTTTGGCCTAGACAAACCAAATCTAACCCTGGGGTTAGTGACATGTTAGTAATGCCTACACAGTGTTGCCACTGCTGTAGCAGGGATTGAGTGACTGACAAGTCCTTCAGGCTACCAGCTCTATGGCAGCTGTGCACAATTGCCTCACATATCAGTGCAATCCTCCTTTATTTCTAGTAGAAAGCCATCATCTGTGATGACTCATTGCTCTTACATAAGGTTTCCACTGACTGAATGATGTTCAGTAAATCCAGATACCACAGTGAACAGTAATTAAAGAAACATTGTTGCATCTTTCCCCTCACACACACAATCCCTCTAATAGCTGGTTGTTCAGTGTGTGTGTTTATATAACATAATACACAACCTGCCCATGTTTCTGAGGCATTTATCTCTCTCGGTTTGGTGTGGGCAGCTGCTGGCACAGCTCTCCTCTCATTCATGCTTATGTGTGTGACAAGATGGCCGCTCCCATTCAGTTCTGCAGCAAAGAATTGTCCTGTTATTCCAGAACATCTACATAGAGTTAAGCCCTATTAAATATGTTTTGCCAGAGAGGGCTTTATGGGAGAAATTTACTAAACTTTCTTTTTTTTTTTACTTTTGCAAAACTAAAATATATTCTATAACCATTATAAGAGCATATATAATTAAAATGGAGCCAACGAAAAGAACAATAATTGAATAGGGTAGCCACTAGTCCTGGCTGAGCCATCTCATGGATCCTCAGCAACTTCATACTGAGAGATCTGCTGAGGACATTGCTTTTCCAGTGGTGATCAGGTGACTAGTGAGGCTTCCTGACTCATGCACTGTGATGTCCTTACCAAGCAGATTGCTGTATATAGTGCAGAGAGGTGTAGTGCCTTTAACAGACACCTCCATTACCTTGTAATCCAAGGTATATAATATATAATCCTATAAAGACTATAAAATATTGTGTTGCAAAACTGTTTGATACAATCGGATTTTATGTGGCCTGGGTCATATATTTGTCTTATTTGCAGCACTGAGTGGTGTGTCTGAGCTGTAAAATCTCAATATGACATAGAATATGGCAGATGCTAAGGAGTGCCCTAGGCTAAAATCATGAATAAGTGAGTTACAAAGGCACTCAAGTAGGGTATATAGATAGCAGATGGCCCTCAGCAGTCCTGACTAGAGCAGCAAAGGTGAAAGCTACAGTGTAGGCTGATTTGTGTTTGTATCTGAATCTGAGAATTCATGTGGGATGGAGACATTCACTCCCTATGCAATTGGATCCATGGTTGGGCTTTCTAATTGGTAACAGGCAACTTGAACAGCAGAGAACATGGTGACCAATACCCCAGTATACTGCCTGGGTGGTAGTATATGAAAGCAGCAGTATAATGCCTGGAAGGTAGTATATGAGAGCAGCAGTATAATGCCTGGAAGGTAGTATATGAGAGCAGCAGTATACTGCCTGGGTGGTAGTATATGAGAGCAGCAGTATAATGCCTGGGTGGTAGTATATGAGAGCAGCAGTATAATGCCTGGGTGGTAGTATATGAAAGCAGCAGTATAATGCCTGGAAGGTAGTATATGAGAGCAGCAGTATAATGCCTGGAAGGTAGTATATGAGAGCAGCAGTATAATGCCTGGAAGGTAGTATATGAGAGCAGCAGTATAATGCCTGGAAGGTAGTATATGAGAGCAGCAGTATAATGCCTGGAAGGTAGTTTATGAGAGCAGCAGTATAATGCCTGGAAGGTAGTATATGAGAGCAGCAGTATAATGCCTGGAAGGTAGTATATGAGAGCAGCAGTAGAATGCCTGGAAGGTAGTATATGAGAGCAGCAGTATAATGCCTGGAAGGTAGTATATGAGAGCAGCAGTATAATGCCTGGAAGGTAGTATATGAGAGCAGCAGTATAATGCCTGGAAGGTAGTATATGAGAGCAGCAGTATAATGCCTGGAAGGTAGTATATGAGAGCAGCAGTATAATGCCTGGAAGGTAGTATATGAGAGCAGCAGTATAATGCCTGGAAGGTAGTATATGAGAGCAGCAGTAGAATGCCTGGGTGGTAGTATATGAGAGCAGCAGTATAATGCCTGGAAGGTAGTATATGAGAGCAGCAGTAGAATGCCTGGAAGGTAGTATATGAGAGCAGCAGTAGAATGCCTGGAAGGTAGTATATGAGAGCAGCAGTATAATGCCTGGAAGGTAGTATATGAGAGCAGCAGTATAATGCCTGGAAGGTAGTATATGAGAGCAGCAGTATAATGCCTGGAAGGTAGTATATGAGAGCAGCAGTAGAATGCCTGGGTGGTAGTATATGAGAGCAGCAGTATAATGCCTGGAAGGTAGTATATGAGAGCAGCAGTAGAATGCCTGGGTGGTAGTATATGAGAGCAGCAGTATAATGCCTGGAAGGTAGTATATGAGAGCAGCAGTATAATGCCTGGAAGGTAGTATATGAGAGCAGCAGTATAATGCCTGGAAGGTAGTATATGAGAGCAGCAGTATAATGCCTGGAAGGTAGTATATGAGAGCAGCAGTATAATGCCTGGAAGGTAGTATATGAGAGCAGCAGTATAATGCCTGGAAGGTAGTATATGAGAGCAGCAGTAGAATGCCTGGGTGGTAGTATATGAGAGCAGCAGTATAATGCCTGGAAGGTAGTATATGAGAGCAGCAGTAGAATGCCTGGGTGGTAGTATATGAGAGCAGCAGTAGAATGCCTGGGTGGTAGTATATGAGAGCAGCAGTATAATGCCTGGAAGGTAGTATATGAAAGCAGCAGTATAATGCCCGGAAGGTAGTATATGAAAGCAGCAGTATAATGCCCGGAAGGTAGTATATGAGAGCAGCCATTAATAGTATCCCCCTGGTAGCAGTGATTATAGAATCTAAACCCATCTGATCTTTGGCCATTTTAAGCTGTTGGCCTAATATATTTTTCAGCAGATATATAATTGAAAGATTGAGTCCCTAGGCATCATTCCATCTAGTTAACATGGCATTGGTGACCAGTTCAATAGCATGGAGCCATAGGTTTTATTTTGTATATTAAATGAATGGCCCCAGGATTTTGACTATCCTGGGTTTTGGTCCTTGCCCCCCGGGGAACCCAGATCAGGGACACCCCGCTGTGTGAAACCCCCCAGGTCGCCCAAACAAACTCACCTCTTCACTCATGGTCCTACGACGTGTGCGCTGCCTCTTGTCCAATTAGCGCGCTCTAGCAGGGTGTGTTCCCACACCAGGCTTTTGTGAATGGCCAGCGCGGGCGCACTACTTGTTTGCAGATAACGGGGGATGCGGCTGCCAGCGCGCTCGGATCCGCTCGCCTTAGACGAAGGGGTGGGAGCAGATCTGAGCGCACCGCATCCCCCGCTATCCTCTAACAAGCTATAGGGATAGTGGGGATGCAGCTGCGCCTCGCGCATGTGCCGGGAATAAGGTGAGTTTATAAGCGATCTGCGGGCTTTCACACCGTGGTGCATCCCGGTTTTGGATGCCCCGGGGGAGGGAATCAATCGAAAATCATTGGGAATCTTATAGATTCCTGGGCCGATCTTTGTGGGTTTTGGTCCATTTTAGCAACATGTAAACAGGGAGCATAAGCCTTGTTGGACCTAAAGTAAGTAATATTGTTTTTTGACATTTTCCTTCAGAGAGCCTTTAAACTCGGAGGTAGACCAAAGATCCGGAGGTTGTAGCGGTCATACTGTCCCAGTGGATACTTTTAAAGCAGAACCACTGGTCACTGATAGTCATTAGGGCTGATTCAGCATCTTGAGAATGTTTTTCTCATGTTTTTTAGGAGAAAAACGTTTTTATCATTATTTTTTTCAGCACCATTTTTAGCTGTGCGAATTATTTCAAAATTCACACAGATAAAATGGAGCTGACTTGCACTAAGAAAAAATTCTCATGGCGCTGATTCTGCTCTTTGTCTTGAGAAACCTTTGTTCTCCTACCCTCTCTTGCATATTTACATCCCAAAGGACACACAGAATTACAATACAAACAACAGATGCGTAACAAGGTGCCTTGTTAAAAGTAGTTATATGGACAAGCATCAGGACAAGTTCAATTTTCCTTTTTTCGTTACAGTACCAGAATCTTTATCCAGACTTGTATCTTTGAAGAAGAAAAGGCGGCTTCAGTTTTAGAAAAGCTGAGAGGAGGCCTGGTTGGTGAGATTTAGAATGCTTACTTTCATGTGCCAGTTCTTCATTTACACTATAAATTCCTGAAATTCCAGATTCGGAGATATCTATTCAGCAGACTGCCCTCTTGGCTCTGCAACCTTGCTGAGAACCTTGGTAACAATGTTAGCAAAGTGGGAAGACATAATAACGTTAGCTAAGAAAACAAGCTAGATAAAGTGTAGGGCCTCCTGGCATTTACTACATCTAGCTATTCAATATGAAGACCAAATTAGAACAGCATATGAAATATGATTCTACCCGCAAAATATGAGGCTTTGTCCCAACACGGGGAGGCCGATTCATCAATAGCGCCAGGTAGCGACAGATGAGCGACTGAAGTATGGCGCTAAGAGCGCCGCTAGCGTCAGCCGCGGGCGGTAGCGATTCGCTATAGCAGGCCTCCTCAGTCGCTACCTGGCGTTGTTGCGAACAACGCCTACATTGCTGAATATGATGTTGGCCCTCAGCTTTGTAGGCGCTGTCAGTCAGTGTGACCACGCTATTCTACACAGCGCCTGTTAGCTTTGCTGTGTCCTGGCCATCCAGTACCTTCTGAATAAAACACATTGCCACATTTGTTAAAAATTTAAAGAGTTTTTATTTTGTGTTGAAAATGAAATTAAATTCAACCAGATATTCTAATATAAATGCAAAATAAAACATAATTAAACACATAGCCACAATTTTTTTTTTTTTTATTTGTTAAATAAAAAGGAAATACAATTCAACCACCAATGAGAAAGAAAATGAAAAGAAAAACAGAACAGAGAAAAATGGAAAATCGAAAAAGAAAAGAAAAACAGAAATGAGAAAGGAAAATAGAAAAAGTAAATAAAAACAGAAATGAGAAAGGAAAATAGAAAAAAGAAAAACAGAAATGAGAAAGGCAAATAGAAAAAGAAAATAAAAACAGAAATGAGAAAGAAAAGGAAAATAGAAAAGGAAAATAAAAACAGAACTGAGAAAGAAAAGGAAAATAAAAACAGAAATGAGAAAGAAAAGGAAAATAGAAAAGGAAAATAAAAACAGAACTGAGAAAGAAAAGGAAAATAAAAACAGAACTGAGAAAGAAAAGGAAAATAAAAACAGAACTGAGAAAGAAAAGGAAAATAGAAAAGGAAAATAAAAACAGAACTGAGAAAGAAAAGGAAAATAGAAAAGGAAAATAAAAACAGAACTGAGAAAGAAAAGGAATATTAAAATAGGAATTAGAATGAAAAGGAAAATAGAAAAGGAAAATAAAAACAGAACTGAGAAAGAAAAGGAAAATAAAAACAGAAATGAGAAAGAAAAGGAAAATAGAAAAGGAAAATAAAAACAGAACTGAGAAAGAAAAGGAAAATAAAAACAGAACTGAGAAAGAAAAGGAAAATAGAAAAGGAAAATAAAAACAGAACAGAGAAAGAAAAGGAAAATTAAAATAGGAATTAGAATGAAAAGGAAACTTACAACAGAATTAAACACATAGCCACATGTATATATATATATATTTTTTTATTTTTACACTAAAAAAAAAATAATAATAAAACAGAAATGAAATTGAAAATGAAAAGTCCAACAGAAATTCTAAAGCAAAGTAAAGTGCAGGAAAGTTTTTGAAATGGAAATTAGGGATCAGGGTGCATCTCTTGGTGCCTGAAAAAATAAGAAAAGTGCAGTTAGTATATATCTTTAAAGTTGTTTTGTCGTTGCCAAAAAAAAAATGCATAACTTGATAACCAACATTGGCGTCTTACACCCCCCTTAGAGTGGTTTTGGTCATCTTACACCCCCCTTAGAGTGGTTTTGGTCATCTTACACCCCCCTTAGAGTGGTTTGGGTCATCTTACACCCCCCTTAGAGTGGTTTGGGTCATCTTACACCCCCCTTAGTGTGTTTTTTTGCTCTTTTTGATGGGAGTTCAAATACATTTAACCAGTAGTGCAGTACTTGCATTAGAGTGAAGGGTAGTTAGCTTACCGCAAAAAAAGAAGTGATCAGCCTTTCCCTTAGCTCATCGCCAGTCTGGGTGTCCTCACTTCTATCTGCGGGCAGGTTGGGGATTTCTGGCACCAGTGCTGTCTCCTCGGGGGCTTGGATTCGGTGACAAATGCAAATGTTGTGTAGCACACAGCAGGCAAGGATGATCTTGGAAACCTTCTGTGGGCTGTAGAGCATCTCTCCTCCTGGCCGTGCCAAACAGAGAAAGCGTGCTTTCAGCAGGCCGATGGTTCTTTCCACAATGCTTCTGGTCTTGCGATGCGCTGCATTGTAGCGTTCATGGGCAGAGGTCCGTGGGTTCCTGACCGGAGTCATGACCCACGTTCTCTGCCCATATCCCTTGTCCGCTGTAGAAAAAACACAAGGAGAGAGACAGCAATTAGTACTAGTACATGTTTTTTGGTGGTAGTTTGGTTAAAATTGGCTTACTAGGCCACATATTAGCAAAATACATTGACATGGTTAATTTATTACCCAGTAGCCAGCCAGCTGGCATTTCGTTGTTATCAAACTTCCGGCACAGGACTGTCCGCTGCAAGACGTAAGAATCGTGGCATGAGCCGGGGAACCCCGATCTCACCGCCCGCAGCCTCATGTCTGGGTCACAGACCACCATGATATTAAGCGAATGGAACTGCTTCCGGTTTCTGTAGGACAGCTCCTGTGCACGGGGAGGGCGGAAAGGGATATGTGTACCATCAACGCACCCTAGCACATTCGGGATCCCTCCCATCAGATAGAAAGCATGTTTTATTTTGGCAACCTCTTCCTCATCCTCAGGAAACTTGATGTAAATTGGGATTAAATCACAAATTGCCAGAACTACCTGGATTAGTATGCGGCTCATAGTAGCCTGGCTTATCCCGCTGAGGAGGGCTGAGGTTGCCTGGAAGGTCCCTCGTGCCAAAATATTAAGAGTGGCACACAGGCGTACTATGCCTGGAATGGAATGAGTGCGTTTGGTGGATGGCTCGATTTTGGTCTTAATCTGATCATATAGGGACTGTAGTGCAGCACGATTCAGACGGAAGCGGCTCCTGATCTGCTCGTCACTTAAGTCCCATACTGAAAGGCGGATTGCAAAGGAGCGGGGTGCCCTAAGCCTCACAACACCCCGCTCCCTTTCCTCCTGCTCTTTCAGCATACACATACATCCATCCACCCAGACACCATACATCACCCTCTTATCCATCACACACACTAAAGATATATACAAAAACAAAAAAAAACAAAAAAAAACAATAACACACAACACACACACAAACAATCACACTCCACACACACCCGCTACAATGCAGCTCACCACAAAACCAGAACTATAGTGGTCCAAACCACCAGCCTGCTGAAAACCAGCTTTCTAAGTTAAGCACAACCAAGAGGGGAGTTGCTGCACAGCCCACAAAAGGCCCCAAAATCAAGCCTCACTTGCTGTATGCTACACAATATTTGCAGATGCCACCCAAACCAAGCTCCTAAAGAAACAGCACTGATGTCAGAAATCACCCAACAAGCCACAGAGAGTGAGGACAGAAACCAGACAGAGGCTCAAATGAGCTAAGGGAAGCGAGCACAGCACCACACCACAGCCTTTGCCACAGTGTAAGAATAGCAGAAGCTAGAACATTCCTTCCTTTTATACTTCATTTTCTAAAGTGACAGGTCCGCTTTGCCGCCTTTTGCGTCGCTCTGCTATTTCCGGGCGCCAATTAGCCGACCCAGGTGTGCGTAAAACAGAGTGCGCACGCGCACGCTAGTAGCGCTACTAGCGTACTTGAGCCGTAACTTGCGTGCATTAACGGACATGGCCCAAAAATCAGGGGTGGACCAATGAAAGGGAAGCTGATGTTTTTTTAAATAGCCGTTAGGCTAAGCACATGTCACAAGGGTTTGAGATACATCAGTCCATTGTTGGATTTGGGTGTGTGTTGTTTGTTTAATGAGGTCTGTAATGAGTTAATTGGCTAACACACATGCTTCTGTCAGTGCAGTGGAGGTGTGCCTAGAAGGAACTGGGCTGTATGTGTGAATCAATTAAGTGGGCTGCTTTTGGATTGGCTGTTAGAGCACATAAAACCTGCCCAAGCCTAAGAGATTGCGATGCCATTCTGTAGTGTGCATGCGTGCTTGTTGGGTGTGTATTTGTGTGTGTGTGCAGCTACAGGATGGAGCCAAATTCAGGACATCTGCCGGCCACAGCAGGCCCGAGTAGGAGTTTGGTGGGTGCTGTGCGCAGACCTCCCTTACGGAAAAGGGCACAGCCTGAAGGTGGGGCAGCGCCCCAGGCTAAGCGCCCAGGTGCCAAGAGGGAGCCTGAATTTAATTTGGCTGAGAATAATCATCTTTTGCGCCTTACACTTGCTAAATGGGAGCTGATATTTGGCTCCCAAAGCAAGTCCATAGGCAAACAAGAAAGAAGCAAACTGTGGGATGCCATTGGTGTGGAGCTTAGTAGCACAGCTCAACACCCACGTAGTGGCCCATCCTGCAGGAAACGCTTCTACACTTTGCGAGGGGCCCTTATGAAAAAGATGAATCACGATCTTGATGTGGACAGTGGGTTCATCCAGGCTCCAAAGAGTACCTACAGGCCGTATGAGGAGATGCTGAAGGCCAAAATCCCACTGGCTCGGCTGCAGGGTGTGGATCCTGGGGATGACACCACCGGTTGGGCTGAAGGTACATATTTTCTGGCTTTTACAATAACCTAATGTTAATGTATGTGATTTGCATTTTTACATTCTGACCAACTAACAGTAGGACCTGTGAAGTATTACATTACAGCTCAAACATTTGTAACTTTTCTGTCTGTTGCTTTATGCATAGGTGCACATGCTGCTGTCCGGGATGTGCCTCAGGACACCCAAGCTCCTGCCCTTCCAGCAACCTCAAGGCTACCCCAGTCTGCCATTGAAGGTATTTACCCATAATTTGGTTGCTGTTTTTTTTTTAAACAAATGGGTGTGGGAGCAGCTCAAACAATCAAGGTTTGCCCTGTTGAGTATTAATAATATGTGCCTGCGCCCTAATTGCACGCCCACTGTAACACTCACAGCAAGTAACTAACAAGGCCCTAACATGTGTAGATATGTAGGACGCCAGAGATGTGTAGCCATATATCGGCATATCAATGTGGGAGCCACACTTGGCTTGATTAGTGAATATTAGTGAAAGAGCTGCTCACACACCTTAATGCATGTTGTATTTTGCAACGCACATTAGCTATGGCTCAATGTTGGTTTTATTTTGGCCTAGCTCCCATGCCCTTGGCCCCAGCATCTCCTCCGGATCCCACCTACTCTTTGGATGTCGGTAAGTGCATGTGTTCACCTTGCTTGATCCACTTTTACTCAAGTGCATGTGTCTCATTCCTCTTTTTTCTTGGTAGGCCAAGTGACTGGTTCATCTTTGGACCCCACTTCCGATGTTGTCGGTCAACAGGACCCTGTTGGTGTGTAGAGCAATACATAATGTATCCTTTATGCTGTTTATGTTACACTGGTTCAATTTGGTTAGTCTACTAAGCTACATGTTTGCTTGGTAAACTTGAAGATGCCTCTTGGGAGTGCTGGTTGCCTCCCCAGGGTCAGTCTATTAGTTATTTGAGTGATAGCAATGTATTTTTGCGGACATATTTTTAGCCAAACATTCCCCGTAGTAGTTTGCTGATTATTTAGAGACATTCTTTTTTTTTTTTAGTTGACCCGAATATCGGAAGTGGCTGTCCAGAAAGGGCCCCTCAAGTTCCAGCTGCCAGAGATGAGGGTAAGTGGTTTGGCCTTGCTCTAGTCTGTATTTTGGCTCTACTTTTGTGCCACTTGCTTCTGGCAACTTGTGTGTCCACATGTATTTTCAAGGTCCAAGCTCGAGTGAGGACCCCACTCCAGACATCTGGGATATTGCGGGTATGTTTAATTTAAGCAATGTTTATGATGAGATTTGCAGAAATTAGTGCGTCTTAGTCCTGTAACATACATGTTAACAATCTGAGTTTAACAGAGACCTTTGGTCTAGTGTGTATTTGGGAACTTTTTATAGGTATGGCCTCGATAGCCTAACCAGGTTACATTAGAGTTTGGCCCACAGACCTACTAACCTGATTTTCCTGTTTAGCATATGCCAACTTGCCCGACATCTCGGATGTTGAATTGCGACTCTCTGGCAGCGATACCTCGAGCCTACCTGTGCCGGAGGACACGCAGGTAACATGGCTGATGTAGACGACCTCGAAACACATTGGCATATTCGTGGGTAGTGGAAGAAGCAACATGTCACATTTCCTTTCATTGTTGTTTTGGCAGGAGGCGGAACCAGAACCCCAAGCTGGGACCTCTTCCCAAGTCCCATGTGGCCAAGCTTCAGAGGCTCAGACAAGGGTAAGTTGTATAGTGAGTGTTTATGGTAATTTTTTGGAGGGGCATAACTGCATTGGTTCTGTTTGACTAAAATGTGGTTTACTATTTGTTTAGCCTCAAACCACAGCAAGAGGAGGTGTGGCACCAACCAGTGCCGATTTCTACGAGCTAGGGGTCCGGATGCTGGAGGACTACAGTCGCCAACAGCCGCGTGATGGAACTACTGAGCGCATTGCGGCGTTGGAAAATCAGGTGCTGATGTGTCAGCAACAAAATGAGGCCCTGCAGCGCCAGGTGGACCAGTTACGGCAAAACCAACTACAGAACCAGGACCTTGGTCGGCTGGCAAATGTAATCGAGCAATCTGTACAGCGCCAGGAAGAAGCAATACAGCGCCAGGCAGAAGCAATACAGCGGCAGGACCAAACTTGTTGCTACAACAGCTCATACAACAGCAGTCTATATTTTTTACTGCACTGTTGTCCCCCAACACCGCCCCTAGCAATGACTCCCAACCTCCCCGGCCACCCAGCCAAGAATATTAATTTGTAAACCTTTTTTTATGATTTATGTAAATATATTTTTGAAAACCACCTCTAAATTGTGTTTATCCATACATGTGAAAGCGAAATACACAGTCATGGATGATTTGCTCCATCATCTCTAATATTATGCCACCATTTATGTGCCACATTAGTTAACATTGCTTACTATGGTGTAAACATGTACTGGCTCAAAATGGCTGCCTAATTTTAGACATAATGGTTTTTTGGAATCTAAACCTATGCTGGTCAAGGAACAACACAGTTATTAGTACAAAAAATTGTATTTAAAAAAATTGGCCCAACACGGCCAACATAGGCCAACAAAGCCACAAACAATTCAAATGGCAGCCATCCCCCCCACCCTAACGTCTCCGACGCCTCTTCATGGCCAGCAGCATCCCTTTCATCTGTCGGAAGGCCCGCCACAGTCTGCGATGCTGGCGTATACAAGCTGTAGAGATGTGATTCAAAATAATATGTTAGAATTTGATTGTGAACTCAACATACACAGATGTAGCAATGTAATGTCAGTGTTTGTAACTTGCTAACACTCACATTAACATTGGTGAGCAATGTGCCCTTAACATTTAAAATTAAAGGTTTAATATTGGCTTGAAAACATGTTAGGACAACATACCTTTACTCTTAAAGTGGACCAACACCCACAATATAGTTTATCATGGGTTTTGGGCCACTTTGTTGTTGCTCACAGATCTGTTTATTCCCTGATGTGTGTATCCACACAGTAATCCATAGCCACTCACCTCTCCATGCTCCAACGTGATTGGCCCAAAAAACGCACGCTAACGTCTATGCAGGGAACAGGAATGTACAATCCTCTTCCGCCGCCTCTTGACGCATGTCACTCTCTGGCTGCTCATGGGGACCCGGCGGACATTCACAGAGGCCCAGGGCGGACAAATGCACGTCTGGAGTGGTGCGCGGGAGCCAGCGGAAGATAAGTTCCGATAATTAGGGGTTTGCTTGGTGGGTTTGACCCGCGGTACATGCAATTATCGTATGTTCCGCGGGGTGTTAGTTGTTAGTTGTTGGCAAATTAAATGTTTAATGCACATTAAACACCCTTGGTGTTGGGCCACGTTAACTCTTGCAAATGTAATAATGTTTATGGCCAAGTAAGGACATTTATGTCTTTAGTCCCAGCCAAACATCAGGGCCTAAGGATGATCCAAGTTTGCCCTATAATGTTATGGGTAAACACCTAATCAGGCCCATTTGGTTGTCTATACGCCACAAATAGTCCGTATGTGTCCGTAACAAGAATGTGAGGCAACTATCAAGGATGGTGACTGGCATGTTGGATTATTGTACAAACACATTTAACCTAGATGTGTGTGAAATTCACACATTGGTAAATTAAAAATGTCTACAGACGTAACTAGAAGAGAAAGGTTTCACAAGTATTTACCCATATGAATTTGGATGTACTCACCATCGCAGCTGTGGCGGTGGCCCATGCTGCTGGCCGTCCCTGGAGCTGGTGTGGGGAGGAGGAATTCTGCCTCCGTCTGCGTAGCAACATCTGTCCATAAAAAAACAAAATACAAAACAACATTTAGTGGAGCTATGACACCCGAAGATTTGACATCCATCTGGTTATTGAGTCTTACCTAAAAAAAAAAAGACATGTTTACATACATGTTAAACGATATTTACTATATTCCTGGTCCATTAGTTAATGTGAAGTGTTTATGGTTGCCACATGTATCCGTTATGATAATCTGGCACTAACCTTTACATTGCAATGTAAATGACTCATTACCAATTTAATGGCTAATGTTACCAGTGTGCAACATGTGTTTGGCCTAACTACTTAACGTAAATTAACTATTGCTAGCACACATCATGGTGTGGCCAGAAACATAGGGGTGGTTGCCAGTTGGCTAGCACTGTAGTGTGGTTTGTGATGTTAATGTACATTAGCAAACCAGCTGAGACAATGGACCAGGAAACGTGTATGTTAAAAGTGGTCCAAGACCCAGGATTGTTAATATTCAGTGTTTTAGTCTACTTTGGCAGAGCCACACAATTTTAGTCCGCCACCGCCCCTGCCTTCCGCACATCACTCCTCCAGTGTGTGCGCACACGCATGCCAGTATGAAACAGAGCGCAGGCGCACACACATCTCGAGTGCCACACAGGAGGCGGGGACAATGGCTTCTGCCACCCCCAAAGAGGGAAGTAGTTTGTGCTGTTTTGTTGGAGGGTGGCCCTGGGTGAGGGATGTGATTGGGCAGGGAAGGCGCGAGAATCCAAGCAATATCATCAATGTTTGTTGGTCCACTTTAAGGAATGACATAAATTCCAAAATGAGATGGCTAACAACATACACTTACCACGACTATGCCCGAGGAGGATTTGACGCCAAAATTCCATGGAGGTGCCGCCTATATGATGCCCTGCAAATTACAGAGGAATGGCAAGGGCTAAGCACAAATGGTCAGATGAAACCTGTCACAGACTAACAATTAAAACATGTAAACTCACCAGGGGATGAAGCGCCACTTGAAGCCCAGGGAGGGCTCTGAGGAGGAGGCGGGGAGCCTCGGCTCCTCACACTCTGCTCAGAAGATCCACCAGGCAAAGGGCCACCCTCCTCCCTCTCACTCCCTGCTTGAGAGTGGCCCCTTGCCTGGTGAGATTCCTCACACTCAGAGTGTGAGGAGCTGAGGCTTGATCCAGCCTGCCCCCCAGCAGCACACTCCTCTGGGGCGTCATCCCCTTCCTCCCCTGGGTCCTCTAAATAGGACCCACGGGAGGGACCCTCCCCCGATGACTCCCCCGAGTCCGCCTGCCTGGTTCGGGGGAGGAATCCCTTCCCACGTTTCCCCAGGGGAGGACGCTTATCTGTGTGGAGGGGGTGAAAGCAAATAATTAATATAAAGAGCAAAAAAGGACACAGCTTAGCAGATGATTCTGCACAAAGGCAAAAAAGAACATAAGCTTTAACTTACCTGATGCGTAGGCATCATATAGGCGGTACACGCCTTCTGGGTCCCGGCGCTTGAAATCAGACCATTTTTGTTGGATGGCCCGGATGGTCAGGTCGGTCTTGAAGCGCCGGGACACAGTGGCCTTCACCTCCATGGCAAGGCGTTTTTTAGCTCCTCGGGCATAGTCGTATTCGGCCAGGCAGAAGTCCTATGAAAAAAAAAAAAAAAATAATAAAAAATAAATACATGACATCAGAACAATGTCATAAACAGTTATACAGAGACAAGATCAAAGTGGACCCACACCCAGGATTAACATTATTCTGGGTTTGGGTGCACTTTTGTGGGCCACAACTATTGTGGGTGGCCCACTGTCTGCAACCCCCTTGGAAGGCCACAAATACACCGCTGAGGACACTCCCACGTCACTCCGCAAGCCAAACACAGCGCTCGACGCCGGTGTGGTATGCGCATCCAAGGCCGTTGGGAGGTGCATACCAGCTCAGCTGTGTCTGCACGGCAAAGTACGCATGTGGCGTTTGACTCTAACAGGGAGTGCGCCTGCACACAAAATGAAAATATGTATGGCGCAGGGGTACACCCTGCTAGAGGTAAGCGCAATAGGCATCCGCAACTCACGCATGCACAGATGGGACGGGGCAGAGGTAATTTTTAGGGCCCTCCAGGGGGGGGGGGCCATCCCAGCAGGACATCCACAATGGGGATGCCCCACGTGGAGTGTTAAATTTTGGCCTGAAAACAATACAAATTCGGCCCCTATCCCCCCTGTGTGTTTATCAATTTTTAAGCTAAAAATACATAAATAAAATACTCACTTTCACCACCTGGCCATTTACACGGCTATCCACCCGGGTGCGCCTTTGTTTCCTTGGCCCAGGAGGGGAATGGGTGGGAGGGGTGGTATTTGGGGAAGGTGAGGTAGGTGGGGGAGGTGGGGGAGGGGTGGTGGGTCCGGAATCTGAGGAGGAGCTGGGGAGGCGCATTACTCTGCGTTTTGGAGCCATATTGGAAACGCTAAGGAGGAAACAGGAACCGGAAATGACGCTAGCGACATTAGACCAAAAAATAAAAAAAAACTAACAAAAATACGCTCCGCGCCCCAGCAACAAGCTATTCTAAAACTAAAATGACGCTTGAAAACAAGCTAGTGGCATAAGCGCAAGACAGTTTTACCTTAAGGTGGCGTTGAAGCGCAAAGGAGGATCCCGGAACCGGATATGACGCTAGCAACTGTGCTTCAAAATTCAAACACAAACATGCGCGCAACAGGGACAAGCTAATATCAGCTATGTGCAAGCTAAGTGGCGGAAAAACATTAAAATGACGCTGCAAAACAAGCTATTGGCATAAGCGCTAGACAGTTTTACCTTAAGGTGGCGTTGAAACGCAAAGGAGGATCCCGGAACCGGATATGACGCAAGCAACTGTGCTTCAAAATTCAAAAACAAACATGCGCGCAACAGGGACAAGCTAATATCAGCTATGTGCACGCTAAGTGGCGGAAAAACATTAAAAGGACGCTGCAAAACAAGCTAGGGCCAAAGGCGCCACGAATTATTAGCTTGATTTAGCAGGGGATTCTACATACTGTAATGCATAGGTCCTTCTAAAGCATACACCGTTGTGCTTAAATATACAAATCTTATTCCTTCACAAAGTCATCACACAATCAAACTAGACAACTACCTGAAAATGTGGCACACATGAGAATGCATAACGGGTTGTTATGAGCTGGTACGACTGAATGTTAATCCTGCAATATGTGGCCAGGCACGCTCACAACTACAGTGTATTCATTAACAACGACTGGGGTCGCGGGAAGTGAATTCCTTGCAAATGGCAGAAGGGCACATGTATGAACAGCACAGCGCCGCACAACGCAGCGCAGCGAGGCACAGCGACGCTCGCGCCGCCACATAGCGAATTAAAACAGCGACTGCACAAACACTGACCAACACAGATTCATCAAGGACAGGGCTGCCGAATAGCTTGGGCGCTGACAATTTCGAAGAGCGAACGTGACCGCCCAACCTGACAGGCTACAAAATAGCTTTACAAGCCCCGTTTGTGTGGAAAACCAGCGATTTTGATGCCAATGAGTTTGGGTGGAGGAGATGCAATTCCCATGTCACTCACAACATTACATTGTGAAAAATAAAAAAAACATCTAATACATATAAATAACCAGCCAGATTCATAAAACATATCAATATAAACATGTGTTGAATTTTGTACCAAAGAAAAAAACCCCAAAACCACTAAAAACAATCATTGTAGCGTCTGCCATTGAAATGTATGGGAGAGCGGCAGGTAGCGCCAGGTAATACGTGTCGCTGTGAAGGAATTTGCAGCGGCGCTGTTCGGGCCAGCCGGCTTCATGATGAATGCCGCGCTAGCCGTCGCTCTCGCCGGCGCTAGCCTCATTTAGCTTGATAAATGCGTCATTGTGACCGCCGCCGGGCGTACTTGAGTCGGTAGTCGCCGTTAGCTGCCGCTACCTGGCGCTCGTCAGACACTACCTGGCGCTATCGCTTGATGAATAAGGGCCCAAGTATAGGTTCTATCTTACAAAGATAACATAGGGGGTTATTCAAGAAGGGATAGCGCCAGGTAGTGCCTCGTAGCGGCAGCCTGTGTCTGGTGAACGCTGGACACTGTAAGCAAAACCACATTTATGAAAGCGAATCTGGTGAGCGACTCTAACAGCGCCGTGTAGCGTCCAATGTATTATTACAGGCGGCTCAGTGTATAGCGATGAGCGCCAGGTATTACCTTTCGCTCACTGTCGCTCTCCCATATATTTCAATGGCTGTTCATTTGCTTGTGTTTAAACAGCGTGTTTGATATTTTTTTGCTTTTTGCTCAAATTATTGTGTGACCTCTCCTGCAAACAAACACTTTTAGAAACTTTTTAAACTTTTTATATTTTTATGCAGAATTGTCATTACAGGTCTGGCACTAAAGTGTTATTGTCACAGAGGCCGATTCATTAATAGCGCCAGGTAGCGACAGATGAGCGACAGTAGCGTTATTTTCACAGCGCACGCTAGTATTCGCTGTGCTTGGCCGTTGTTCGGCTGTTGACAGCGACTCAGTCGGTGTGCGGTAATGTTGAATATGGGGTTAGGAGTCGCTGTTTGACAGGTTCCGCGCTGTATGGGAGCGCATGAGAGCGAATGGCCATAGCGAACGGCTCCCAGCATATTCATTAACAAATCACGCTCCAAAAATTCTCGAGCTGTGAAATGCATGTTTAAACCCCAGAGCGCTGGGGGCGATGGGTTAAAAGTAGTTTTTTAACCCCCAAACAACCATATTTTTTGAGAGAAAAAAAAACATGTTTTTCAAAACATTTTGTAATATGAATACATTAATATCAGACCTGTAATATCAATTCTGCACAAATTTTTTTTTTTTTTTACCTTAAAAAAATATCTAACATTGCAGAAGTGGACACAGAATTTTTGACATTTAAAAAAAAAAAAAAAAAAAAACATCAATAACAATTAATTATGAATATTTAAAGATTGCTCCATTGAAATGCATTGGAGAGCGCCAGGTAGCGAGAGGTCATACCTGTCGCTGTTCAAGGTCGCTCGCTGGCGCTGTGGGGTGAGGCTGGAATAATGATGAATGCTTCGCTATCTGGCGCTCTGTCAGTCGCTAAGCAGGATCGGCTTGATAAATGTGTGATTGCGGAGGGGAGCCGGCGTTCTCGTGGCGGTGAGCGTCATTACCGTTCGCTCACCATTCGCTACCTGGCGCTATCCCTTGTTAAATAAGGGCCATAGTGTAATTCCATGTGTTCTCGCTTTGTTACTGGTGGATATGTGTTCAAAAACAGACCTTAATCACACAGCGTCTGGCGCTCTATGCTATAGCCACCAGATTTAGAGCTCCGACGCTGTGTGTGTGTCCTTTTTTGATAAGTATGGTGTGGAGCGCCGAGAGTCGGTCACACAGGCTGGCGCTGCCTCTCACTGCAGCGCTGTACTGGTGTTAGAGCGCCCAACATACATCACATTTATCAATGCGGGCCAGGTTACTACAGTGACTGAGATGCTCTGTTACAGTGCCTGATACATGTTTACAGCATCTACTAGTGGTCGCTCTAAGCGCCTCTACAGACGCTCATCTACCTGGCGTTAGTAATGAATCGGCCTCATAGCAACATAAGAAAACGGGGAGGCCGATTCATTAATAGCGGCAGGTAGCGACAGTTGAGCGACTGTAGCTGTATTTTCACAGCGCCCGCTAGTAGTCGCTGTGCTTGGCCATTGTTCGGTTGTTGATAGCGACTCAGCGGTGTGCAGTAATGTTGAATACGGGGTGACGAGTCGCTATTTGACAGATTCCGCGATGTATGGGTGCGCATGATAGCGACTGGTCAGAGCGACCGGCTTCCACCATATTCATCAAAAAATCACGCTCAAAAAATTCAAGCGCTGTGAAATGCATGTTTAAACCCCAGAGCGCTGGCGGCGATGTGTTAAAAGTAGTTTTTTAACCCCCAAACCACCATATTTTTGGAAACCAAAAAAAAAAAATTTTTTTTAAGAATTTTGTAATATGAATACAATAATATCAGACCTGTAATATCAATTCTGCACACATTTTTTTTTTTCCCCTTAAAAAAACTATCTAACATGGCAGAAGTGGTCACAGAATTTTTCACATTTAAAAAAAAAAAAAAAAAAAATAAAAAAAAACATTAATAACAATTAATTATGAATATTTAAAGATTGTTCCATTGAAATGCATTGGAGAGCGCCAGGTAGCGAGAGGTCATACCTGTCGCTGTTCAAGGTCGGACGCTGGCGCTGTGGGGTGAGGCTGGAATAATGATGAATGAGTCGCTATATGGCGCTATCTCAGTCGCTAAGCAGGATTGGATTGATAAATGTGTGATTGTGGTGGGGAGCCGGCATCCCCGTGGCGGTGCCCGTCATTACCGGTCGCTCACCAGTCGCTACCTGTCGCTATTCCTTCATAAATAAGGGCCTAAGAGGCTAATTCATTACTAATGCCAGGTATCGGCAGATGAGCGTCTGTATAGCGACCACTAGTAGACGCTGTAAACATATATCAGGCTCCACACCATACTTATCAAAAAAGGACACACACACAGCGTTGGCGCTCTAAATCTGGGCGCTGTAGCACAGAGCGCCAGACGCTGTGGGATTAAAGTCTGTTTTTGAACACATATCCACCAGTAACAAAGCGAAAACACATGGAATGACATTGTTTTAACACTGTGACATTAACACTTTAGTGCCAGACCTGTAATGACAATTCTGCATAATTATATATAAAAAGTCAAAAAAGTTTCTAAAAATGTTTGTTTGCAGCCAGGAGAGGTCACACGGGGAGGCCGATTCATCAATAGCGCCAGGTAGCGACAGATGAGCGACTGAAGTATGGCGCTAAGAGCGCCGCTAGCGTCAGCCGCGGGCGGTAGCGATTCGCTATAGCAGGCCTCCTCAGTCGCTACCTGGCGTTGTTGCGAACAACGCCTACATTGCTGAATATGATGTTGGCCCTCAGCTTTGTAGGCGCTGTCAGTCAGTGTGACCACGCTATTCTACACAGCGCCTGTTAGCTTTGCTGTGTCCTGGCCATCCAGTACCTTCTGAATAAAACACATTGCCACATTTGTTAAAAATTTAAAGAGTTTTTATTTTGTGTTGAAAAGGAAATTAAATTCAACCAGATATTCTAATATAAATGCAAAATAAAACATAATTAAACACATAGCCACAATTTTTTTTTTTATTTTATTTGTTAAATAAAAAGGAAATACAATTAAACCACCAATGAGAAAGAAAATGAAAAGAAAAACAGAACAGAGAAAAATGGAAAATCGAAAAAGAAAAGAAAAACATAAATGAGAAAGGAAAATAGAAAAAGAAAATAAAAACAGAAATGAGAAAGGAAAATAGAAAAAAGAAAAACAGAAATGAGAAAGCAAAATATTAAAAAGAAAAACAGAAATGAGAAAGGCAAATAGAAACAGAAAATAAAAACATAAATGAGAAAGGAAAATAGAAAAAGTAAATAAAAACAGAAATGAGAAAGGAAAATAGAAAAAAGAAAAACAGAAATGAGAAAGGCAAATAGAAAAAGAAAAGAAAAACATAAATGAGAAAGGAAAATAGAAAAAGAAAAGAAAAGCAGAAATGAGAAAGGAAAATAGAAAAAAGAAAAACAGAAATGAGAAAGCAAAATATTAAAAAGAAAATAAGAAATGAGAAAGGAAAATAGAAAAAGAAAAGAAAAGCAGAAATGAGAAATAATATGAAAATGGAAAAGGGAAATAAAAACATAAATCAGCCAGAAAAATATAATTACTATAGGAAGTCGAATGCCAAGGAAACGTTCACCAGAATTAAACACATAGCCACATGTATCTATATATAGTAGATTTTTTATTCAAATCTACCTAAAATAACAAATTTACAAAAGAGAAATGGTAAAGTAAAATTAAAACAGAAAGGAAAAAGCAAAGTAAAGTAAAATAAAGTAGTGAAAGTCCGAAATATAGATCACGGTGCCCGTGTTTGTGCCTGAAAAAATAAGAAAAGTGCAGTTAGTATAGATATTTAAAGTAGTATAGTTGTAGCAAATACCAAAATGCATTACTTGATAACCAACATTGGCGTCTTACACCCCCCTTAGAGTGGTTTGGGTCATCTTACACCCCCCTTAGAGTGGTTGGGGTCATCTTACACCCCCCTTAGAATGGTTTTGGTCATCTTACACCCCCCCTTAGAGTGGTTGGGGTCATCTTACACCCCCCTTAGAATGGTTTTGGTCATCTTACACCCCCCCTTAGAGTGGTTGGGGTCATCTTACACCCCCCCTTACAATGGTTTGGGTCATCTTACACCCCCTTTAGAGTGGTTTGGGTCATCTTACACCCCCCTTAGAGTGGTTTTGGTCATCTTACACCCCCCCTTAGAGTGGTTGGGGTCATCTTACACCCCCCTTAGAGTGGTTGGGGTCATCTTACACCCCCCTTAGAATGGTTTTGGTCATCTAACACCCCCCCTTAGAGTGGTTGGGGTCATCTTACACCCCCCTTAGAATGGTTTTGGTCATCTTACACCCCCCCTTAGAGTGGTTGGGGTCATCTTACACCCCCCTTAGAGTGGTTGGGGTCATCTTACACCCCCCTTAGTGTGTTTTTTTCCACATTTTGATGGGAGGTCAAATACATTTAACCAGTAGTGCAGTACTTGCATTAGAGTGAAGGGTAGTTAGCTTACCGCAAAAAAAGAAGTGATCAGCCTTTCCCTTAGCTCATCGCCAGTCTGGGTGTCCTCACTTCTATCTGCGGGCAGGTTGGGGATTTCTGGCACCAGTGCTGTCTCCTCGGGGGCTTGGATTCGGTGACAAATGCAAATGTTGTGTAGCACACAGCAGGCAAGGATGATCTTGGAAACCTTCTGTGGGCTGTAGAGCATCTCTCCTCCTGGCCGTGCCAAACAGAGAAAGCGTGCTTTCAGCAGGCCGATGGTTCTTTCCACAATGCTTCTGGTCTTGCGATGCGCTGCATTGTAGCGTTCATGGGCAGAGGTCCGTGGGTTCCTGACCGGAGTCATGACCCACGTTCTCTGCCCATATCCCTTGTCCGCTGTAGAAAAAACACAAGGAGAGAGACAGCAATTAGTACTAGTACATGTTTTTTGGTGGTAGTTTGGTTAAAATTGGCTTACTAGGCCACATATTAGCAAAATACATTGACATGGTTAATTTATTACCCAGTAGCCAGCCAGCTGGCATTTCGTTGTTATCAAACTTCCGGCACAGGACTGTCCGCTGCAAGACGTAAGAATCGTGGCATGAGCCGGGGAACCCCGATCTCACCGCCCGCAGCCTCATGTCTGGGTCACAGACCACCATCACATTCATTGAATGGAATTGTTTCCGGTTTCTGTAGGACAGCTCCTGTGCACGGGGAGGGCGGAAAGGGATATGTGTACCATCAACGCACCCTAGCACATTCGGGATCCCTCCCATCAGATAGAAAGCATGTTTTATTTTGGCAACCTCTTCCTCATCCTCAGGAAACCTGATGTAAATTGGGATTAAAACACAAATTGCCAGAACTACCTGGATTAGTATGCGGCTCATAGTAGCCTGGCTTATCCCGCTGAGGAGGGCTGAGGTTGCCTGGAAGGTCCCTCGTGCCAAAATATTAAGAGTGGCACACAGGCGTACTATGCCTGGAATGGAATGAGTGCGTTTGGTGGATGGCTCGATTTTGGTCTTAATCTGATCATATAGGGACTGTAGTGCAGCACGATTCAGACGGAAGCGGCTCCTGATCTGCTCGTCACTTAAGTCCCATACTGAAAGGCGGATTGCAAAGGAGCGGGGTGCCCTAAGCCTCACAACACCCCGCTCCCTTTCCTCCTGCTCTTTCAGCATACACATACATCCATCCACCCAGACACCATACATCACCCTCTTATCCATCACACACACTAAAGATATATACAAAAAAAAAAAAAAAAAAAAAAAACCACTAACACACAACACACACACAAACAATCACACTCCACACACACCCGCTACAATGCAGCTCACCACAAAACCAGAACTATAGTGGTCCAAACCACCAGCCTGCTGAAAACCCGCTTTCTAAGTTAGGCACAACCAAGAGGGGAGTTGCTGCACAGCCCACAAAAGGCCCCAAAATCAAGCCTCACTTGCTGTATGCTACACAAGATTTGCAGATGCCACCAAAACCAAGCTCCTAAAGAAACAGCACTGATGTCAGAAATCACCCAACAAGCCACAGAGAGTGAGGACAGAAACCAGACAGAGGCTCAAATGAGCTAAGGGAAGCGAGCACAGCATCACACCACAGCCTTTGCCACAGTGTAAGAATAGCAGAAGCTAGAACATTCCTTCCTTTTATACTTCATTTTCTAAAGTGACAGGTCCGCTTTGCCGCCTTTTGCGTCGCTCTGCTATTTCCGGGCGCCAATTAGCCGACCCAGGTGTGCGTAAAACAGAGTGCGCACGCGCACGCTAGTAGCGCTACTAGCGTACTTGAGCCGTAACTTGCGTGCATTAACGGACATGGCCCAAAAATCAGGGGTGGACCAATGAAAGGGAAGCTGCTGTTTTTTTAAATAGCCGTTAGGCTAACCACATGTCACAAGGGTTTGAGATACATCAGTCCATTGTTGGATTTGGGTGTGTGTTGTTTGTTTAATGAGGTCTGTAATGAGTTAATTGGCTAACACACATGCTTCTGTCAGTGCAGTGGAGGTGTGCCTAGAAGGAACTGGGCTGTATGTGTGAATCAATTAAGTGGGCTGCTTTTGGATTGGCTGTTAGAGCACATAAAACCTGCCCAAGCCTAACAGATTTCGATGCCATTCTGTAGTCTGCATGCGTGCTTGTTGGGTGTGTATTTGTGTGTGTGTGCAGCTACAGGATGGAGCCAAATTCAGGACATCTGCCGGCCACAGCAGGCCCGAGTAGGAGTTTGGTGGGTGCTGTGCGCAGACCTCCCTTACGGAAAAGGGCACAGCCTGAAGGTGGGGCAGCACCCCAGGCTAAGCGCCCAGGTGCCAAGAGGGAGCCTGAATTTAATTTGGCGGAGAATAATCATCTTGTGCGCCTTACACTTGCTAAATGGGAGCTACTCTTTGGCTCCCAAAGCAAGTCCATAGGCAAACAAGAAAGAAGCAAACTGTGGGATGCCATTGGTGTGGAGCTTAGTAGCACAGCTCAACACCCACGTAGTGGCCCATCCTGCAGGAAACGCTTCTACACTTTGCGAGGGGCCCTTATGAAAAAGATGAATCACGATCTTGATGTGGACAGTGGGTTCATCCAGGCTCCAAAGAGTACCTACAGGCCGTATGAGGAGATGCTGAAGGCCAAAATCCCACTGGCTCGGCTGCAGGGTGTGGATCCTGGGGATGACACCACCGGTTGGACTGAAGGTACATATTTTCTGGCTTTTACAATAACCTAATGTTAATGTATGTGATTTGCATTTTTACATTCTGAACAACTAACAGTAGGACCTGTGAAGTATTACATTACAGCTCAAACATTTGTAACTTTTCTGTCTGTTGCTTTATGCATAGGTGCACATGCTGCTGTCCGGGATGTGCCTCAGGACACCCAAGCTCCTGCCCTTCCAGCAACCTCAAGGCTACCCCAGTCTGCCATTGAAGGTATTTACCCATAATTTGGTTGCTGGTTGTTTTGTTAACAAATGGGTGTGGGAGCAGCTCAAACAATCAAGGTTTGCCCTGTTGAGTATTAATAATATGTGCCTGCGCCCTAATTGCACGCCCACTGTAACACTCACAGCAACTAACTAACAAGGCCCTAACATGTGTAGATATGTAGGACGCCAGAGATGTGTAGCCATATATCGGCATATCAATGTGGGAGCCACACTTGGCTTGATTAGTGAATAATAGTGAAAGAGCTGCTCACACACCTTAATGCATGTTGTATTTTGCAACGCACATTAGCTATGGCTCAATGTTGGTTTTATTTTGGCCTAGCTCCCATGCCCTTGGCCCCAGCATCTCCTCCGGATCCCACCTACTCTTTGGATGTCGGTAAGTGCATGTGTTCACCTTGCTTGATCCACTTTTACTCAAGTGCATGTGTCTCATTCCTCTTTTTTCTTGGTAGGCCAAGTGACTGGTTCATCTTTGGACCCCACTTCCGATGTTGCCGGTCAACAGGACCCTGTTGGTGTGTAGAGCAATACATAATGTATCCTTTATGCTGTTTATGTTACACTGGTTCAATTTGGTTAGTCTACTAAGCTACATGTTTGCTTGGTAAACTTGAAGATGCCTCTTGGGAGTGCTGGTTGCCTCCCCAGGGTCAGTCTATTAGTTATTTGAGTGATAGCAATGTATTTTTGCGGACATCTTTTTAGCCAAACATTCCCCGTAGTAGTTTGCTGATTATTTAGAGACATTTTTTTTTTTTTTTTAGTTGACCCGAATATCGGAAGTGGCTGTCCAGAAAGGGCCCCTCAAGTTCCAGCTGCCAGAGATGAGGGTAAGTGGTTTGGCCTTGCTCTAGTCTGTTTTTTGGCTCTACTTTTGTGCCACTTGCTTCTGGCAACTTGTGTGTCCACATGTATTTTCAAGGTCCAAGCTCGAGTGAGGACCCCACTCCAGACATCTGGGATATTGCGGGTATGTTTAATTTAAGCAATGTTTCTGATGTGATTTGCAGAAATTAGTGCGTCTTAGTCCTGTAACATACATGTTAACAATCTGAGTTTAACAGAGACCTTTGGTCTAGTGTGTATTTGGGAACTTTTTAGAGGTATGGCCTCGATAGCCTAACCAGGTTACATTAGAGTTTGGCCCACAGACCTACTAACCTGATTTTCCTGTTTAGCATATGGCAACTTGCCCGACATCTCGGATGTTGAATTGCCACTCTCTGGCAGCGAAACCTCGAGCCTACCTGTGCCGGAGGACACGCAGGTAACATGGCTGATGTAGACGACCTCGAAACACATTGGCATATTCGTGGGTAGTGGAAGAAGCAACATGTCACATTTCCTTTCATTGTTGTTTTGGCAGGAGGCGGAACCAGAACCCCAAGCTGGGACCTCTTCCCAAGTCCCATGTGGCCAAGCTTCAGAGGCTCAGACAAGGGTAAGTTGTATAGTGAGTGTTTATGGTAATTATTTGGAGGGGCATAACTGCATTGGTTCTGTTTGACTAAAATGTGGTTTACTATTTGTTTAGCCTCAAACCACAGCAAGAGGAGGTGTGGCACCAACCAGTGCCGATTTCTACGAGCTAGGGGTCCGGATGCTGGAGGACTACAGTCGCCAACAGCCGCGTGATGGAACTAATGAGCGCATTGCGGCGTTGGAAAATCAGGTGCTGATGTGTCAGCAACAAAATGAGGCCCTGCAGCGCCAGGTGGACCAGTTACGCCAAAACCAACTACAGAACCAGGAACTTGGTCGGCTGGCAAATGTAATTGAGCAATCTGTACAGCGCCAGGAAGAAGCAATACAGCGCCAGGCAGAATGTCTCCAGCGGCAGGACCAAACTTTGTTGTTGCTACAACAGCTCATACAACAGCAGTCTATATTTTTTACTGCACTGTTGTCCCCCAACACCGCCCCTAGCAATGACTCCCAACCTCCCCGGCCACCCAGCCAAGAATATTAATTTTGTATCTTTTTGGTTATGTAAATATATTTGCTTCACCCACCTCTAAATTGTGTGTTTCCTAAGACCTCGCTAATAACACAGTCAGGGATGAGTATCTGGATCTACATATGTCAATGTATTGGTCAATTTAGCCCACACATTGGAGCCCATAGCTTACTATGGTTAACACCTGAAATGGCTCAAAAGGTATGGCTACATTGACCCACAAATGTTTTGGGAGACAGCTAAACTAGGCTTTGCAATGCAACACACTGTAATGATGTGAATCAACAATTTTTTAATATAAACAATGGCCAACACGGCCAACCTTGGCCAACAACGGCCATCAAGAGACCAGCCTTCCCCCCCACCCTAACGACGCCGTCGGCGCCTCTTCCTGGCCAGCAGCATCAGCTTCAGGAGCCGGATCTCCCGCCACAGTCTGCGATGCTGGTTTTCACAAGCTGTAGAAATGTAGAAACAACAATTTATTAATAATTTGGCAGTGACCTCAACAGACACAGATGTAGCAATGTAATGTCAGTGTGTCCAATTAGGTGACACTCACATTAACATTGTTGACCACTGTGTGCTTATTGGTTAACATTATATGAGTACTATTGACTGGCAGGAATGTGAACAACACATCCCAAGCATACATTTTAGCTTAAAGTGTACCAACACCCACGGGTGATCGGCCCGGGAATCTATCAGATTCCCTGCCCCATCACCTCCCTCCCCGCGGGACATCCAAGATCGGGATGTCCCTGGGTGTGAAACACCCCCCAAACCCCAAAATACCTACCTCAGTTTCTGTGTGGCAGTGCCGCTGGGCCCTCCCTGGTGCCCCTCTAGACGTGTGCGTGCCTGCGCCGGCCGTCTGTGAATTGCCGGCGCAGGCACGCCCCCGTAAAAAGGGGCGCGGGGGAGGCGGAGGAGGAGGCAATTTGCAATGGCTTGTACATTTTTTGGAGTCAACGTGAGTTCAGGGGGTTGTCACACAGCGGTGCCGATCAGGGGTGCCCCACCGTAGTGGAACAACACCCAGGAAAGTCAAAATCCTGGTTGTTGTTCCAGTTTAACTCTTGGGAAGCCAAGAAGGTCTAATTCCCTGTGTGTCCATTTTTGGGTTTAGTAACAGCCAAACATCAGGGCCTAAGTCCGAACGAGTCCACGAGTTTACCCTATAATGTTACAGGTCCAGACCTAATCGGGCCCATTTGGTTGTGTCTAACGCAAAAATAGTCTCTATGGGGCCTAATGAAGGATGTGAGCCAACAATCAAGCATGCAAACAGGCATGTTGGATTATTGTGCCAACACATTGAATAGAGATGTGTGTGAAATTAACACATAGGTAAATTTAAATTGGCTGCTGATGTGACTAGAAGACATAGGTTTCACAAGTCTTTAGGCATATGAAGTGGGATGTACTCACCATCGCAGCTGTGGCGGGGGCCCATGCTGCTGGCCGTCCCTGGAGCTGGGGTGGGGAGGAGGGTCTCTGGCTCCGTCTGCGTCGCAACATCTGTCAACATAAAGCAAAAGGCAAAAACACAATTAGTGGGCAAATGACACATGACTATTTGACATCCATCTGGTTATTGAGTCTGAAAATGCAAAGGCTTGCATGGTTACATACAGGTTGACCTAAATTAGCATATTTCCTGGACCATGAGTTAATGTCAATTTGTAAGGCTTCACACATGTATCCCTAAAGAGAATGTGCAAATAACATAGACAGTGCTATTTAAAGGAATCATTTGCAGTTGTTTGGCTAATGTTAATAGTGGGCCACATGTTGGAGCGGGAACAACTTAACCCAAGAAAAGAAATGCAAACACCCATCATGGTGTTGCCAGAAACATAGGGGTGGTTGACAGTTGGCTAGCACTGTAGTGGGGTTTGTGAGGTTAGGGTACCTTATCAAACCAGCTGTGACAATGGACCAGGAAACATGTGTCTGTTACAAGTGGGCCTATACACAGGATTGCTGCTAATCTTGGTTTGGGTCCACTTTGGCCGAGCCACACAATTTGCATGAGCCAACTTACTCCGCGCCCGCTGCCTTCAACACATCACTCCTCGAGTGTGTGCGGATGCGCAGGCCATTTTGAAAAAGAGCGCAGGCGCACACACATCTACAGTGTCACACAGGAGGCTTGGACGGTGGCTTTGCCAACCCCCAAAGAGGTAAGGAGTTTTGTGGTTTTGTTTGGGTGTGGGGGGCCCTGGGTGAGGGATGTGATTGGTCCTGGAAGCTTACAGAAACCGAGCACCATCAATGTTTTTGGGTGCACTTGAATGAATGTAATAACATTGGGAATGTGATGGGTAACCAATAACACTTACCATGACTATGCCCGTGGAGAATCCTACGCCAAAATGCCATGGAGGTGCCGCCTATATGATGCCCTGCAAATTAGAGAGGAATGGCAAGGGCTAAGGACACATTGCAAGATGAAACCTGTCACAGACTAACAATTAAAAAATGTACACTCACCAGGGGATGAAGCGCCACTTGAAGCCCAGGGAGGGCTCTGAGGAGGAGGCGGGGAGCCTCGGCTCCTCACACTCTGGTCGGAAGATCCACCAGGCAAAGGGCCACCCTCCTCCCTCTCACTCCCTGCTTGAGAGTGGCCCCTTGCCTGGTGAGATTCCTCACACTCAGAGTGTGAGGAGCTGAGGCTTGATCCAGCCAGCCCCCCAGCAGCACACTCCTCTGGGGCGTCATCCCCTTCCTCCCCTGGGTCCTCTAAATAGGACCCGCGGGAGGGACCCTCCCCCGATGACTCCCCCGAGTCCGCCTGCCTGGTTCGGGGGAGGAATCCCTTCCCACGTTTCCCCAGGGGAGGACGCTTATCTGTGTGGAGGGGGTGAAAGAAAATAATTAATCTAAAGAGCACAAATGGACAGAGCTTAGCAGATGATTCTGCACAAAGGCAAAACATAACATAAGCTTTAACTTACCTGATGCGTAGGCATCATATAGGCGGTACACGCCTTCAGGGTCCCGGCGCTTAAAATCAGACCACTTTTGTTGAATCGAGCGGATGGTGAGCTCAGTCTGGAAGCGCCGGGACACTGTGGCCTTCACCTCCATGGCTATGCGTTTCTTTCCTCCACGGGCATAGTCATATTCGGCGAGGCAGAAGTCCTATGAAAAAAGAACAAACAAAATAACATAAATACATGACATCAGAAAACAGTCATAAACAGTTAAACATAGACCACATCAAAGTGGACCCACACCCAGGATTATGACTATTCTGGGTGTACTTTGGTGGGCCACACCAATTGTGGGTGGTCCGCTGTCTGCAACCCCCTTGGAAGGCCACAAATACACCACTGAGGCCACTCCCACGTCACTCCCCCAGCAAAACACAGGGCTCTGCGCCACTGTGGCATGCGCATACAAGGCCGTTGGGACGTGCATACCAGCTCAGCTGGGTATGCACGGCAAAGTTGGCATGTGGCGTTTGACTCTAACAGGGAGTGCGCCTGCACCCAAAATTACAATATGTCTGGTGCAGGGGTACACCCTGCTAGAGGTACGCGCAATAGGCATCCGCAGCTAACGCATGCACAGATGGAACGGGACTGAGGTAATATTTAGGGCCCTCCAGGGGGGGCATCCCAGCAGGACATCCACAATGGGGATGCCCCACGGGGATTGCTGAAATGTGTTATTAAAAGCAAAATTTTTCATAAACAATCCCCCCTGTGTGTTCTGAAACTTTTCAGCTAAAAAGACAAACAAAAAAATACTCACTTTTACTACCTGGCCATTGACCCGACTATCCACCCGGGTGCGCTTGGCCTTCATAGGCCCAGGAGGGGAAGGGGTGGGAGGGGTGGTGCTTGAGGAAGGTGAGGTAGGTTGGGGAGGTGGGGGAGGGGTGGTGGGGTCGGAGTCTGAGGAGGAGCTGGGGAGGCGCATGACTCGCCTTCTGGGCATCATATTGGAAACGCTAAGGAGGAAACAGGAACCGGAAATGACCCAAGCGACATTGGGAAAAAGTTTTTAAAAAAAAAACGCTCCGCGCACCAGCAACAAGCTATTCGCAGCTATGTGCAAGCTAAGTGGCGGAAAAACTAAAATGACGCTTGAAAACAAGCTAGTGGCATAAGCACTAGACAGTTTTACCTTAAGGTGGCGTTGAAACGCAAAGGAGGAGCCCGGAACCGGATATGACGCTAGCAACTGTGCTTCAAAATTCTCACACAAACATGCGCGCAACAGGGCCAAGCTAATATCAGCTATGTGCAAGCTAAGTGGCGGAAATACATTAAAATGACGCAGAAAAACAAGCTATTGGCATAAGCGCTAGACAGTTTTACCTTAAGGTGGCGTTGAAACGCAAAGGAGGATCCCGGAACCGGATATGACGCAAGCAACTGTGCTTCCAAATTCAAAAGCAAACATGCGCGCAACAGGGACAAGCTAATATCAGCTATGTACACGCTAAGTGGCGGAAATACATTAAAATGACGCTGCAAAACAAGCTAGGGCCAAAGGCGCCAAGAATTCTTAGCTTGATTTAGCAGGGGATTCTACATACTGTAATGCATAGGTCCTTCTAAAGCATACACCGTGGGCCTTACATATACAAATCTGAATCAATCCAAAAGTCATCACACAATCAAAGTAGACAACTACCTGAAAATGTGGCACACATGAGAATGCATAACGGGTTGTTATGAGCTGGTACGACTGAATGTTAATCCTGCAATATGTGGCCAGGCACGCTCACAACTACAGTGTATTCATTAACAACGACTGGGGTCGCGGGAAGTGAATTCCTTGCAAATGGCAGAAGGGCACATGTATGAACAGCACAGCGCCGCACAACGCAGCGCAGCGAGGCACAGCGACGCTCGCGCCGCCACATAGCGAATTAAAACAGCGACTGCACAAACACTGACCAACACAGATTCATCAAAGACAGGGCTGCCGAATAGCTTGGGCGCTGACAATTTCGAAGAGCGAACGTGACCGCCCAACCTGACAGGCTACAAAATAGCTTTACAAGCCCCGTTTGTGTTGAAAACAAGCGATTTTGATGCCAATGAGTTTGGGTGGAGGAGATGCAATACCCATGTCACTCACAACATTACATTGTGAAAAATAATAAAAAGTTCAAATACATGAAAATAACCAGCCAGATTCTTAAAACATATCAATATAAACATGTGTTGAATTTGGGACCAAAGAAAAAACCACAAAAACCACTAAAAACAATCATTGCAGCGTCTGCCATTGAAATGTATGGGAGAGCGGCAGGTAGCGCCAGGTAATACGTGTCGCTGTGAAGGAATTTGCAGCGGCGCTGTTCGGGCCAGGCGGCTTCATGATGAATGCCGCGCTAGCCGTCGCTCTCGCCGGCGCTAGCCTCATTTAGCTTGATAAATGCGTCATTGTGACCGCCGCCGGGCGTACTTGAGTCGGTAGTCGCCGTTAGCTGCCGCTACCTGGCGCTCGTCAGACACTACCTGGCGCTATCGCTTGATGAATAAGGGCCAATGATTTGAGCAAAAAAAAAAACAAAAAAAAAATTGTCAAACACACTGTTTAAACACAAGCAAATGAACAGACATTGAAATGTATGGGAGAGTGACACTGAGCGAAAGGTAATACCTCTGAAAGCTAGAGCGCCAGCGCTATACACTGAGCCGCCTGTAATAATATATGTGACGCTACATGGCGCTGTTAGAGTCCCTCACCAGATTCGCTTTCAGAAATGTGGTTTTGCGTACAGCGCCCGGCGTTCACCAGGCACTACCTGGCGCTATCCCTTCTTGAATAACCCCCTTAGCATTCTCAAGAGCTTACCTTAAATGATATGTTCAATTAGCCTTACTAAGAAGATGAGAAGGGTTTGGTTTCTACAGTAGTTTGAGCAAATCCCATTTTAGTGTCAAGGAGCAAAAGGAACGAAGTGCTCTTGAAAGTTTAACTCAAATATACTTAGCCTTATGAAATATCCATCACAAAGCAAAGATTGAGTAGTATTTTTTAGGTTTGTGCAACTTGAGTAGAATATGTTTGATAATGACATGTGACAATGACATAAGGTTGGGTAGGTCTGTCTCACAACCTTAGAATACAGTACGTCATGGCAGCAACAGGTGGGGGGTTTGGGGTGCATCCTGATTGTGATTGGTAATTCCTCCCCTATGCATAACCCGCTCCCGAGTCCAGATACTCACCTCTTCCTGAATCCCGCTGACTGGTGGCCGGGTGCAGGCCCCACATAATCGCCAGCACATTGATGTGGAATTCATCAGGGGGATGTGATTGGATGCTGGTGGTCACAAAGGAGGAGAGAGGGTTCTGAGGACCAAGCTTGCATTGGGGACATAACCAATTGGGATGCCCCCCTCCCAGTCAGGATCAGCAGTGCTTTTCTTGTGTGGGGAATGTCTGTAAGCTTATATACTAAATGGGGTCACTCCTCATACATCACACAGGCCATTCATTACAGACAGAACAATGCATTTTCTAGGCAAACAATTGATGTAGTCTGGTTTGTACTGAAGAGCTTAGGGATTTTTAATGTGGAACTGCCAAGGGATACATTTCTATTCAATCACTTTTTCACATACTGTTCTGCTTGACATGCTCTTGTCACTCATCGGTTCTGTTTTTTGTGATCTGCAGAAGCAACCAACATTTAAAGCAGAACAAAAGCCAGGTTTGTCACTCGCCTAGGTTTTGTTCTGCTTTACTATGCATGAACCCCCTTCAAGTTCGCCCTGGGATTCTCACTTCTTCACCAAACCCATTACACATAGTCAGGATTTTCTCCAATAAAACGGGTTGCAAAGTGACATCAAACATCCAAAATGCATTGCGTCCTCTGTATTAATGTGAGAGTGGGACACCTTTCCTTCGCGCTTTCCTCTAGCTGCTGCACGCCAGAGCTGGCCTTTCAGAAATGAGCATTAAATGAGAACCCATTGATGCCAATGGGATTACATGAGCTGTGGGATTGGGGGATCGCTAAGTGCAGACTAAAAGAATCCAGGACAGGGACAAAAGGGCTTTTCACCTTTAAAGTGGACCAACACCCAGGGGTGATCGGCCCGGGAATCTATAAGATTCCAGGGCCGATCACCTCCCTCACCGTGGGGCATCCGAGATCATGAAAAAACCTTACCTTATCGCCTCTAGACGTGCGCACGCCCGCGCTGGCCGTTTGTGAATGGCCGGCGCGGGCGCGCACACCCTGTAAGAGTGACGTGCGGGAGGCGGCGGCGGACGCGCTGTCTTGTCCGTCGCTGTCACCCGCTTGTCCGTCGCCGGGGATTGGACGGCGCGGTCACGTGGGAGCGTGGTGAGGTGAGTTTTTGGGGCTTTCTGGGGGGTTTCACACAGCGGGGCACCCCCGATCAGGGTGCCCCCCCCCGAAGTGGACCAAAACCCAGGATAGTCAAAATCCTGGGTGTTGGTCCACTTTAAAGAGATCCTATACACAGAAAGGAAGTTCACATTCCGGCCCTCAGCCCAGTGCCCCAACACATTTGCTCCCTGGCCAAGCAGCCCCGACCCCTAGTGCTTTTCAACGATAATATATTCAGTTACAGTACACACAGCTCAGTATTGGGGGTCAGCCTTATCAGGTAACTACAATAAATCTGAAAGCACTGCAACCTAACTATCATTATGTGACAGTTTAGCTTGTAACTGAATTAATTAGCAAATACTGCCTACTGTTAGTGTTATGAATATCGGGAAAAGGCTTTAGTAAAAAAAAAAGGAAACCAGGGCAGTTTTAGGACACTGGGCTGGGGATGGAGGGTGACAACATAAAATTCCTTTCTGAGTATAGGTGTGCTTTAATTGGGTTTCCTTATATGAAGTGCATAATACTCTATTTGGACGGTACACTGGGGTGGGGAGACATATATATACTGTAGATATGCTCTAGAGCAGGGGTACTCAACCACTTCTTGTAAAGGTCAATTTAAAGGCATCCGGTGAGAGATGAAGGTCCAGGTCGCGGGGGGTGAATAGTTAGAAATCGGCACACTCGGGGATGGGCTATAGATTTCCCAGGCAAAACTAAAAAAGGCTGCTTGCCCCGCTCAACCAATAAACACTCTGCTTTACCCCCCCCCCTGCATTCTCTGCAAGCCATGTACAGGGGAGGATTAGGGCCCAAAATGTTACTGGCAATAACCTCTGGTAACAGGATGGATAGATAGGCCTCGGGGGAGGGGAATGAATGGGAGAGAAACTGTAAGGAAGAGGGATGGATAGACAGAACAGGGAGGGATGGAGAGAGAGCTGGGAGAAGGGATGGATGGGCAGAACTAGAAGGACAGGAAGGGCAGAGATGGGGGAGGGATAGATGGTCAGAGTTGGAAGAAAAAGGAATGGATTGGCAAAGCTGAAGCAGGGGATTGGATGGGCAGAGCTGAGGGGACAGGAAAGGATGGTGCAGAGCTGACGGGACAGGGATGGATAGGGCAGAGCTAGGGGGGCAAGATGGCGGGATATGCCCTCCCCCAGCTCAATTTGTCACTCCCCAACCCTCCAAGCTTTTAAATGGGCCCTACAAACCCACCAATTCAGACAAGCATACAACCTGGCTTAAGCAATTCTCTAAAGGACACGTGCCATAAAGCTCAGTACTAGGCAAAGGCAGATCTCTATCTCCTATTGTATCTTGTGTTAGAATATTCATTTTGAACTCTTTTTGAAAAATTTAAAGCTAATCCTTGGCATTGCACCCTTAGCGTTTCTAAGGGCCCTGGATGGCACAGACATGTAAAGAGATGATTTGCATAGCTCTGCCTACTGCAAGGGTAGATGGGTAATGCTATCTGTCCTTGGACTGGGTACTGTGCAAATACTTTCCGTTCTAGGAAAGCCACTCTTTTCCTTTACCTAAGTAGAGGGTTTTTTGGTCTCTTTAGCCCCCCTATATTAAGCCTAACATGGGTCTCTCCGCATACTGGCTTGCGACTATGTTTTGAACTCTTAACACTTGTCAGGATCGGGGTTTGCTAACGGCAATGACACTATGAAATCAAATGCAGTTTATCGTGTTACAAGTCCAATATATGTTCACTGCATTTCGCCAAACAAGCAGTGTGCAAAATAAATGCACAATAAGGTCCTTCCCATCCAGGGTTAGATATAAACAGAACACCTAACCAAGCTAATAGGTCCAGAGTTTGGACATGCAACAAAAACATCTCTCCTTCACAGATGGCAGGCTTGCGACTGGCTGTGTCTCACCATACAGCTTCCCCCTAGACTGCCTTTCCCAGGATCAGCTAGCCTCAGCCCCCTGTGCAAGGGGGCTAAATGCCGGCCTGGAGGGAGGGGAACCGCAGGTCCCACAACCAACCTTCCTGCCATCCCATAGAAACCAGGCTCAGAAAAACATTAAAGAAAAAGGCTCCAGTGCTCTACAACACGCTAGCAACCTGGGTGAAATATACACTCCCTCCACTGTAAGGCCAGCTGCATGCCTACACACTGTATTTGTAATAGTTTATGTACTATATGTTCTACCCAGTCTTTAATCACTACTTTGTACAGCGCTTTGAAAGATAATAGAGCTTTATAAATAATAATAATAATAATTAATAATAAATTGTGTGTGCAATATTTTATACCAGATACACTTTAGTGCAGGTTTGAAACATGGTTCCTTCTTTGCTTGAGAGTACAAAAGAACAATCTCCAGGGTGCAACTAAAATCTAGAGAGTGTATTATTGAGATTCCTACTTTACGGGAATGTTCGGTACATTTTTTGTACAGCACACAGTTTGCGCTACAGTATTATATTCCATGCTGTCACATTTCCAGCTCCAGCAAGCAAAGCCTAACATTTCAAAGGCCTACAATATTTGGCACTTTACCCTTGATTTCCTGTGATAATGAGGCACAAAGTCCTATATTTATTTATTAGGCAGCGATGAAGTCTGAACATAACAGTTTAATACAAAGGTTATTATGGGCTACTGGGCACAAATAATAGGGGACCATGGTGGAGCGCTAACTCTACGATATTACAAGTCATTATTAGAGTCAAGCATTATGCAGCCCACACTAAAATACATGTATTATTTGTGGAATTTTACCATTTAGTAAAATATCTGTTCCACAACTTTTTTACTTTATTTTATGTTCAAACAGTAACTTTATCTATGTTCATTACACAAAATGACAAATGTTTTTTTCCTAGCCGAGGCAGTGGGAACATTTTAGGAGTCAAGGTTGGAGACAGGCCAGAAGGTTAGGGGAACATTTTATGAAAGCAAATAAATAATAGGACAAAATCTGACTCTCTGAAACCTCGTCCCTAAAACATATTTGTAAATCTGTACTCAGCAGGGCATGCATTACCCCTTACCCCTTAGGTTAGCCTGCTCCCAATTTATCCATTGCATTGTATGTCCTAAAGGGGGGCTTTCAGAGATTAGAGTTAGGACTGCACCTCACAGAGGCACCTTGGCGTTTGGTGGTGCAGCTTTAGCATACTTCTGCAGAGGAATGTGGACTGAGACCTCTGTTTTTTATACTGGACCTTCACCCTGAATAAGAGCCTATCTTATATGTTTCCCCCATGCTGTACATACAGATTGCCAACATTAAAAATCATCCTATCTGCATTTACTGCATTTTCTGAGCCTTTAAATTCCAAGATGGCAGCACATGGATTCTCAGGCTGCCTGCAAACAGGAAGTGTCTTCTGACTGTGCTGCTCTGTATTCTGGGATTGCTGACCTTTTCCTGACCCCAGCTCTGCTCTGTATGTGCAAAGCACAGCTTAAACCCCACCTCCTTCACTTTTGACCCCTCTCCTCTTCTTAGTATGTGTTGCTACTAAGCCAAGATGGTGGCGCCCGTATCCTAGAGTCCTGAACAGAGTTGCAGGCCAGTGAGGGAAAGAATAAAATGTAAGTGATTAAAAATGGTAAATATATAAATATATTGTTTTAAGGGTTTGGGCTTTTCATTAAATGACGCTGAAGCTCTGCTTTAACCAGATTTAGAGACAGATTATAGGTTTGGCTGCAAGCTAACAGGGTTGAGTGTTGTAGCTCCTTTAAGACTTGTGTATCCTATCTCCAAGGGGTTCCCTGCCTTTAGTGATACCTCAGCTCTGTTCAGCTGTCTGCCCATGGGAGAGAGCCAAGAGGAAGGTGAACATCAGGGACGCTGAACAAAACATAGCAGGAGACACTAAAGGTCAGAAAAGCTCACCCTACTCACTGTCAGGGGTAGTGAGGTTGCTGCTGCTGAATTTGGGGTACCACTTTTAAATATGCCCATGGCCACACATTGTTAAAAAAAAACAGCCCCAAAGCTCAGAGCAGGCCTTTAGGCATGAGGAATTAGCTAGGCCCTATTAGAAATAATTGGCTTTGCCAGTTGGCTTTTGGTTTGCTCTTCTTAATTAAAAAAAAGTCACTATATTGTATTTTTCGCCCTATAAGATGCAAGGGGGAAGGGGGATGTCAATGCGTTTTATAGGGCGAATGTAAAAAAAAAAAATTCCTGGAGCTCCCACGCGGCAGCAGCTGTCTCCCGTGAACACACATAGAGCCTAGAGCCACACACACACACACACACACACATACATTACTGGTGTCCACCACTGCCCGCTGCTTCCACACAAAGATGTTCTCAGAGCACCGGTTCCAGCAACTGGATGGCCGTGGCCTGTGACATGTGCCAGGGTCCAATCGCAAACAAGTTTGGGGCTGACTCACAGGTCACAACCACCCGGAAGCCGGAACAGTCTCCCCAGGAACTTGTATGTGCGGAGGTGGAGATGGTTGATGGTGAGGGCCACAGCAGACACTGGTAATATGTTTGTGTGTGTGTAGGTCGGAGACGCTGCTGCGTTGTGGAAGCTCCAGGTGTGACAATTGCATGGGTTGATCAGACCTCTTGATCTTTCATCCGATCAAACCAGCCAATCGTACTCCGTGTGTGACCACAATTGTTCGATTAGCAACACGCGTGGCTATAAACTGCTGCCCCCAGAACACAAACAGTGTTCACCTCTATATAAGCCACACACAACACAATCAGATCGAACCACAACCCCTTCCAGGTGAGGGCGATCGAGCCTCCTATGCAAGTAAGGTAGCCAGGCTCTTCAGAAATAGAGTAAGCTTTTTAGATCCTCAGTTCAGAGCATCAGTGACCCTCTGCTGTGTTTTTAGAATTTATGTAAACAAACATAAAAACACAAAAACAACAAGAAAAACGATGCAAGGTGATAAAACAAGCGAGGTGAATATAAAAAAAAATTGCAAAATACTTCATTTGGGCTGCGGTTCGATCAAATAAATTGTCTCTCAGTCCTCACACGCTTTCTGGTCTTCTCCTTAGATGTTAAAAGGGAGCGTGTGTCACTCTTGATGGTAAGATTAGAGTGTCCCTCTGCCCATTCTGAAGCTCACCATATTACCTCTAATGATGGGTCAGTTTCTGACCCCTCCTATGGGCAGAGCAATTGGAGTCACCCACTGTCTGATTGGTGCATTTGGGATTCTCCATCTTTGAGTACCTGAAAGTTGCTCCATATGACATTCCCCATTTGCCCTGGGATTCCACAGGGAGGGGGGATGAGGAGAACATTCCATGGAAGGGGAGCAGGATATGGACCTTGTCTCTGCTTTCTATGGCTGTGTGATTCTGATAACACTCCCTCATTACTTTGTTTATGCTGCTGAGTTTCATGAGGGGAAAAAGTCATTCCAGCCGACCCTGTGTGCATGCAGGGGGTTTTATGGCAGGCAGGAGGGGGGTAGAGTTATACAGAGCAGAGGGGTCAGCCAAGCTATATATATATATATATATATATATATATATATATATATATACAGACACATTAATTACCAGTTTGGTCACACCAGATTTTTGCTTTTTTTTGGGGGGGGGGTCATGCTGCACACTGCCTATAACTGGGATGCCTCATACTGACTGGTATTCGGTTGCCACACACACCGCCTGTATTTGGGATGCCACACACACTGCCTCTAATTGGGTTGGCACACACACCATCTGTATTTGGAATGCCTCACATTGCCTGTAATTGGGATGCCACACACACTACCTGTAATTGGGATGCCACACAAACCAACTGTATTTGGGGTGCCTGTAATTGGGATGCCTCAAGCTGCCTGTAATGTAGGGTCTGTTATGGGGTGGATTCTGCACACTGTCTGTAATGGGGTGATAGGGGGTATTTATAAACACACACATACCAGTATGTCAGTGGGTGACAGTATGTACATCATTTTCTTTTTTTATGTGGATATCTCCTCCTATCTGGGTGTCTGAAAAAAAGTCTAATTGGCCTGGTTTACTTTAAAGCAGACTTAAAAGATATAGTACCTAGGGCAGGGATACTCAACCTTTTAATAAGCGCAGGCCACATAAATGATTTGAAACCAGGTCGCAGGCCACAATGAATAGGTTCAGGATTTTTTCTTTTGCAATAGCATAATGAATATTTTCCAATAAAATCGGCATGCACACTGTCTCCACAAACCCAACTTGTATATCCTTCCACCACACCCCTACATTCATACCTCTCTGAACATATGGGTCCCGCATCTTAACTGTGATCCCACTACTCAACTCATCTAAACTCCCAGAAATGCTAAGCATACAATTATCATAGAAAAAACATTTTACCAAATGATTGTGCCAAAGATCTCACCCAGGGGTGGTGTTGGACAAACAATGTCACTGCATTCCTCCAAGCCACTGCTGCCACCTCTATTTGCAAATATCACTCTTATATCAATCTCCGTGCAATCTCCCATCATTACTGTACCCCTATTGAACTACCTTTACATGTCAGTTCTATTTATCCTTATCACAGCATGTCAGAGGTCAAATCAGATGGCTCTGAGGGCCACATATGGTCCCCGGGCCCCAACTTGAGCACATGTGACCTAGGGGAAGCATGTCCTGTGGGACACAACACAAATCCACAATGCAGCAGCCAGCCTCCAATGTGTGTTGCAGCTATATGTCCCCCATTGGATTGAAACCCAGCCTGGAGAAGAACCGCATCTGTGGTCTCATCTCATAGTGGGCCCAGGGGTTCTTTAGGCTTGCAGTGTAGAGATTATCCCATGGAGAGCATAGTTTTGTTTTAATGTGAAGCAAATACTTTAACATGAATAAAAAGCAATACTGATCAAATAGCAATGCAGCCAAATTAATACTGGGCTGGAACTAAACATGCTTCCTTTCTGTGAAACTCACCTGTAGAATTGTTTTTGGATATATCCAGTCCAGGTCGTCCCAAGTGATGACATGTGGGTGTTCGCCCCCAGGGGGTGCCCGACTGCAAGATCAAAGATGCAGCTCCTCCCGGCCCCCTATAAAGGCAGGTGTCCCTCTATCATTCTCCAGTGGTTAAAAAGCAGTAGACAAAAAGAGGACAGGCTGGGAGGCCCAGGAAACCATGTTACTTCACATAGCTTCAGCTTGTACTCTCTCTAACAAGATTTATGAAAACAATGTCCATTGAATGAAAAATGATGATCACCATAACAGGCAACAGAAAACAATGAACACAAGGGCGGGGTGGGACAACCTGGACTGGATATATCCAAAAACAATTCTACAGGTGAGTTTCACAGAATTGTATTTTTCCCTATATCCAGTCCAGGTCGTCCCAAGTGATGACATGTGGGATATCCAAAAGCAGTGTCCATTAGGGCAGGATCCCCAGTGCGGAACAGCATGTAGCATCTCACTACAGCCTGAAGCACATTTCGGCCAAAAAAAGCGTCAGCTGAGGCCCTAACTCCCACCTTGTAAAACGTTGTAAAAGTATGAACAGAAGACCAAGTGGCGGCCTTACAAACTTGTTCAACTGATGCCTGGTGCTGAAAAGCCCAAGAGGCACCAATAGCTCTGGTAGAATGAGCTGTGATCCGAAAAGGGGGTTCCTTCCTCTTGGCAGAATATTCTTGCACCACCGCCTGTCTGATCCACTTACTGAGAGTGGACTTGGCTGGTGGCAAACCTTTCCTAGAGCCCTCTGTTAGGACAAAGAGAAAATCTTATTTCCTGAAGGATTCAATCACAACCAGGTAATACTTAATGGCTCTGACCACATCCAAGTCATGGAGGGTCCTTTCCTTAGAGTTAGTCGATGCTGAACACAAGGAAGGTAAGACAACTTCCTCATTAAGGTGAAAGGGATAAACGACCTTAGGCAAAAAAACAGGTTTAACCTATGATTGGCAATGGATCTCTGGAAAAAGATGGCTAAGGCCGAGACCTGGCCCTTGAGGGTGCTCAGCTGGAGACCCAAGTCTAAGCCATGTTGTAAAAACTCCAGAATCCTAGAAACAGAGAATGTGCAGCAAGGGAAACTCTTGGACTCGCACCAAGCAATGTAGGCGTGCCAAACTGTAGTATATCATGGAAGAAGACTTCCTCCCTGCCTGTATCATGGTATGCACAACCATGGCCGACAGCCCCTTCTCCGTCAGGATTGAGGTTTCAATAGCCAGGCAGTCACAGCCAGCGTATGTAAATTGGGGAGCTGCAGCTCCGCTGCGAGTGAGAAGCCCTGGGTCGTCGGGCATGATGTAGCGATCCACTACTCGGCCAGCAAGGAGCCACCAGGATGGTTGGTACCCCTTCCTGGGCTATCTTGCGCAGCACTCGGCTCAGGAGTGGAAACGGAGGGAATGCATAAAGGAGCCTGAACTCCATCCAGGGAATTGCCAGAACGTCTGTGGCAAAGGCCAGAGGATCTCTTGAAAGGGAGAGGAACCTTGGGATCTTGTGACTGTGTCTGAACGCAAACAGGTTCACTTCTGGCTGACCCCAGCGGAGACACAGAGCGTGAAAGGTCTTGTTGCTGAGAGACCATTCCCCCAGGCGTGAGGCGCTCCTGCACAGGGAGTCTGCCTCCTGGTTTTCTACCCCCGGGGATGTAAACCGCCGAGATGCAGGGAACATTCTCCTCTGCCCAAGGCAGAATCTGGGTCACCTCCTTGAGGGCTCGCTTGCTCCGAGTCCCGCCCTGATGATTGACGTAGGCGACAGCCGTCTGATTGTCCAAGCAAACCTGCATCGCACGACCCCTTAAGTGGGGAGTCAAGCGAAGAAGCACCAACCAGATCGCTCTCAGCTTCAGGAGATTTATGGGTAAGCGGTTCTCCTGCGGACCCCACTGACCCTGGATCTTCTGCGTCTGCCAAACGCCTCCCCAGCCGGTCAGCCTGGCATCCGTGGTAACTATCTCCCACCGGGGAGTCAGAGAGGACTTGTCCACCAATAGGTTCCTGGAGTCCAGCCACCACAAGAGGGACTGGCTGGCCAGGGGGGACAGTGAAAATTCCTGTTCCAGCGACTCCTGCATCTGGTCCCAGACGGTCAACAGGTTCAACTGAAGAGGCCTCGAAGCATGACACCATTAGGCCCACCAGTCTCATCCCCAGATGGATCGATGGCCACTGACAAGACAGCAAGGCCTGCACTTGCGTCTGGAGGCCCAAAACCTTCTGCTGTGGCAGAAAGACCTTGACCTGAGAGGTGTCTATCGTCATGCCCAGGAAGGATCTCACTGTTGAGGGAGTGATAGAAGACATTGGGTAATTGACTACCCAGCCCTTCAGGAACTTCTGATGCCCCTGGAAGATCGGGATGTGCAGATAAGCATCCCTGATGTCCCCCAAGGACATGAAGTTGCCGGGCCGAAGCGAGCTGACGGCAAGGTTTCAATGCGGAAATGTCTGACTGGCAAACCTGTTGAGACCCTTCAGATCCAGGATAGGCCTCTTGGGAACCGTGAACAGATTGGAGTAGAGACCTTGACCCTGTTCCTGACGAGATACAGGGCAAATCACACTTAACCGCAGGAGGTGTTGCACGCCCATTCTCAGGCCCTGTGCCTTCAATGGGTTCTTGGATATCCGAGACCGAAGAAATCTTGTGGGCGGCCTGACTGCCAGCTCAATTTTGTAACCGGAGGACACCATCTCCTGAATCCACCGATCCGAGACACGCCATCTCCGGTTATGAGCAAATAGCAGAAGCCGTCCCCCCACCTGGATGGGTGAGGGCGCCTCCTCATGCCTGAGGGGACTTGGCAGGGGGCATGGACTTGGCTCCCCAAGCGGAATTGGGTCGGCCGCGGGACCTACCTCTACCCGAGGTATCTCTGCGGCCACCTGAAAATAAAGAGCCTCTTCCTCCTCGAAAGGAGCGATAGGCAGATGAGCTCTGAAAGGGCCACGCAGGCTTCCGTCTCTGAGGGAGTCTACCATCCTTGACCAGGAGGTCCAGACGCTCCCCGAACAACCTGTGCCCCACGAAGGGGATACTAGTAAGCGAGTGCAACAAGCAGGGCTGAAATTCTGGCACCATGCCGGACACCATCGTCCATGGCGGAGACAACAAAGGCAATGAAATCCACGCAAGCCTTGAGGTCTTTATACTCCTCCGCCCGCTTGCGAGTCTTAGCGCTATCCACAAGGCGTCTCACCTTCTTTCTGATGGCCAGGGAGACAATAGCCGCGGCACACACAGGACAAAACAAGGCACCAGCAAAGGTGAACGCATGGCAGACCAGCTGATCCATGCGCTTGTCAGCTGGATCATGTAAGGAAGCGATATCAGGTGAAGGCATAACAGTAGTGTTGGACAACCCCGACACAGGGAAATCCACCTCAGGAGGACGAGACCATAGCCAGACCGGCTCCTCAGGGAAGGGATACCGGCTCTCCAGGCCCTTAGGCACCAACGGTAGCTTGTTAGGCCTCTCCCATTCCTTGAAAATCATATTAGAAAAATGGGCCTGCTCTGGAAAGACTCGTCTCTGTCTTTCAGGCCTAAACAATTCACATTGCTTCCTCTTAGCCGCTCTAGGAGGGACAATGTGTAAAGTCTCAAAAACTGAGGCAAGCAACCTCTCCGTATCATCAATAAGCCACGCATCCTCATCTGAGGAGGAACCAGACGAACTGTCCTCGCCAGCAGAAAAATCCGCAGTGGACCGTGAATCCTCTGGCAACTCACCTTCCTCCACAGAGCCCAAACCGTAAAAAGATCATCATCATTATCTGAGTAAACAGGCTTAATGTGCCGTCTCTTACTCGAGGCCTTCTTAGGCACCGTTCGCGAGATCTGTCTCTCGAGACTGGCCACCCTAAATGCAAATCAACATGGGACCCCTTGCTGGCTTCCCCCTCGTGGGGGCTGAGTGCAGCAGTGGGGGTTCTGGAGAGGCTGCAGGCAATGAAGGGCTAGGGGCAGGTATGCCCGCCCGGTCATGGTCCAAAATGATGCTCCTGGCGCAAGTGGTACAAACAGTGCTGAATCCGCCCAGAACTCTTGCACTGCACAAGGGGCAGAGCTTCACCCGCCCAGATGGGGCCCCTAGCTCACTATCTCCAGATGCCTCCATTATGGTGATTATAAACATTTTTTGTAATGCAGGTTACAAGGCACTGACGGCCCAAACCTAAATGATCCCTCTTATATGATCCAGATCCCTCTCATATGAGAGGGGGGGCGGGGAACTGGGAGGAACCACAACCCTCAATCACTGGGCCCACCTAAACAGAGACAAAAAAAGAGGGCCATCAGTATCCCACAAGCACATGCATAAAATCACAATAATCCATAATAAGAGGGACTCATGACACCGTCAGTAGCAGATGTAGCAACGGAGGGGTCCCAGGCATGCACAAGATGGCGCAGAGGAGCCGTAGCAGATTCGGCGCGATCCTCGAGGGGCGGGCCACACGGCGATGACGCGAAAAGCGTCATCGTGCGCCCCCCCCCCGACAGCGCGAAAACAAGCGCCCACCCACCAGGAAGACAGAACAACGGTGGGGAACAATGGCCGCCTTAGCCTCAGGGCGGCCCGCAGCGGGGCCCCCACACACCGCGCGAGTGGCGTCCCGTCCCCCTCACAACGTATGTGCCTGTCAAGATGGAGGGGAGAGGGAAGCTGGCAATCAGACTCGAGGGAGCGAGGGAGGTAAGTATAAGTGCAACGCACACAGCAAAAAGTAAAGTCACAAAACACACACAGCAGCAAAATAAAGCTTGTGGGACAGGGAGGGATATGAGGCTTCTAGTCAATAATGTGGTTCCCCCCCCATAGGCTCACCATCAGCGTATGGCCGGCTACCCATTAATCAGGGTCTGCGGCCCAGAGCCTAGCTCTGCCAAAACGCCTGACCCCGGCGTTCTCCCTACCGTCACAATCCAGAGTCAGCCGCGGCTGGGAGGCAAGAGTGGGTCTCATGGGATCATGGTAATAGGGTCCGTAGCAGCCGACGGGCTAGGAGGCCCTGCACAGCTGCCAAATTCCAGGAGAGAGCATCCAATAATCTTCAGCAGCCGGACTGCAAGATGAACACTGGGAAATGATAGAGAGACACCTGCTTTTATAGGGGGCCGGGAGGAGTGACAGCTTTTGATCTTGCAGTCGAGCTCCCCCTGGGGGCAGAATACCCACATGTCATCACTTTGGGACGACCTGGACTGGATATAGGGAAAATACAAATATGAAAATGGAAGTTGCTCAATCTATATAAAAGCAGCATGAGAGTGGTGCATTTAGAACCATGATTCAAAGTGATTCCTCATCATTCAGCTGTTAATAATATTTAATAATAATTAAAATAATAATTAAAACCAATCAGGATTACTGGACGAGCATGCAATGATGCCACAGCCATGCAGGGACATGAAACTGTCTTAAACTGTTTTCCGTTTTTAAATTGAAGAAGAAATGGTCGAGATATCAAGCTTTACAGTTTCACCTTATAATTTATTTTCTGGAAAAGGAGGCGTGGCTCTTGGAGCTGTGATGCTGCCTAAGATTGGTGGTCTATGGCAAAATAATTCAGGGGGTGTGCCACTACGCTTTACCTTGTTTCTACTTCCAGGAGCAGCTGCATTCTTACAGGAAGCGGGAGGGCAGCCGTTAGGATGTGAGATGCTGATTGATAGTTTATGCACTTTGCCCACAGAACATCTTTAATCTATTTGTTTCCAGGCTTTCTAGATGCCCTGAGGGGAGAGGGTTAAACTTACCTTTTCTGACTTTAGGTCTGCTTTTAGTGTGGTCCTACACTACTTTATAAAAACTAATCTTTGAAAACAGCAATAGCAGAGAGCAGACTTGCCTGTAGTTGCAGATGCCCACAAGAACACCAGACTTTTTTTTATTGTATGCAGCTCACCATTGCAGAAGACAAAAATGATAGTCATCATCATAGTTCACATGGCTGGTATTCACCTAATCCCCAGCAGCCAACTGGGTTTGCTGGGCCAGTTGGCACACCGTGATATGCAAGCCCATGGGGCAACCACGATTGACTGCTGGAGGTCACCTGGGGGCAGCATAGCATGCTATAAAGCGGAAGAGGTGAGTAGCTGCCAGGAAAGGCGGAGCTCAGCGGGACTTCTAAATTGATATGCCCCCAAGCTGACAGGGCGAGAGGACAGTCAGTTTGTTTTTACTCCTCCTTACACAGAGGTGCAGTGTGGCTTTGTGCAGTATATTTTTGCAAATGTGGATTACTAGATCCTCTGTTCTCGTTTGGTAATTTGATTTTTTTTCATGCTGACCCAAGTGTCAGAAATCCTTTTGTATGTACCAGTACTTTCATTAAATACAATGCAATTGATGAAAGAAAACTCCACACACAATTATCTGATGAACATCAATGAAGAAGCATTTATTAATGTGCATTACACTATGGCAAAGTGAAAAGAGTGTGATCTGAGATAAAACTACACACTTCGCAGCACATTATTCAAATCAAACCAAGCTTTATAGCTGAAGTGGCATAAATATTTATCACAGATCAATTTAGCACAGGCAGACAGTTGTTTTGCAACAATTAGGACCTTTTAATGCCAGTAAGAGCTGTGTGCAAAGTGCAGCAACCCTTATTAACACTTGTGTGACCAGAGAAGACTGGAATCTGATTGAATGCTATGGGTGAGTGCACTTGGCATTATAATGACTGCCATGGGCATGCTTCGCATTTATTAAATAAGTCTTTACACTACAACTAAAGAGAACGACACAAGGACTATATAACTGACTGCTATTGTAAAACAGAGACACGTTTATATTCTTACCCTACTCCAAAACTTCTTCATGTTGGGCACCAAAAGCTGAGGACCAGCCTCCATTTCATGCAATTATGGGCTCCTATTGTAGCTGTAGGCCAAGGAAGTGGAACAATCAGTGTCGGGCTGGCCATAGGAAGCATGGGGTACGTGCTAGGTGGCCCATACTACATTGGGGCTGGCTGGGTTGGGCTAAGCTCCCCACAAGAAGGCCTCCATACCCAGAGCCTGTGTGAGAATACACTCATTTTTCCAATACCCACCTCCACTCCTTGCCTCCTGAGTCTCCCCCATACCTAACCCCAATGTACGCCACAGGCAAGACACTCCAGACCATGATGTGTCCCTAAAACACTGTAGCACCACCTGCTGAATGCACTAGTTGACCAGCTGTGGTTGCTGTACTGTAGATTCCTGGAAAGGTGGGTACTGAAAGGCCCTTTGGGGTTGTTAAAGTGGAGGTAAACCCATTTTCTGGGCCCACCACTCATCTATCAGGCCCCCCACCCAAGCAGCCGGTGCTGCTGTTGGATCGGAGAAAACTGGGGTTTTCCACCCCTGAAGCCAAGCCCAGCGGCACTTTTGAGATCGCCAATTTGCTAAACTGAAATGTGCCAAAAAAATGAGGTGCAGGCAGCTGGCTCCTGCACCCAGCCATTCAGGAAGGCTTGCACCGCCACAGGGAAGCCGGGCATGCAGCCATCGGCAGAGATTACGTTGCGGAACCCGTAGGGATCAGGTAAGATTACCGGCTCCCCAGTGGGTTTCACACAGCGGGGCATCCTAGCAGCCGGCCTGGAATATTTTAGATTCCAAGGCCCGGCCGTGTGGGTTTTGACACGCTTTAAGATATGGGCATATCAAATCAGGATAATCAGTTCTGAAGTCTTATTTGAATTTATCTGGCATTATAGGGAGTCTATATCCACTGGTAGCATGAAAAATACAATTCTGTGATTACTCACCTGTAGAATTGGTATTATGAGTATACAGTACGTCCTGCTCCAAATCTAATACTTACAGTTGGGATATACTCCGCCAGATGGCGCTGGACTGCAGAGACATCGAAAATAGGCCCCTCAAATACCCAGGGACCTCCCACAAATCCCCAGCATTGAAAAGCAGCTAAGGAGAAGCCGGGAGAATTAAACAATCCAAACTATCAACTATAACAATGATAACAATCACCATACAGGGGATCCAAGAAAATGCAAACCAAGGGTGGGTTGGAGCAGGACGTACTGTATACTCATAATACCAATTCTACAGGTGAGTAATCACAGAATTGTATTATTCTTAGTATACAGTACGTCCTGCTCCAAATCTAATACTTACAGTTGGGACATCCAATAGCAGTGTCCATAAAGTAGGGTGGGATCCCCAAAAAAAATCAGCAGCAGGCAGTTTAAACCACTGCCGCCTGCAGAACCTTGCGGCCAAAAGCAGCATCAGCTGAGGCCCTAACATCAACCCTGTAAAACTTTGAAAAGGTATGAACAGAAGACCAAGTAGCAGCCTTGCAAACCTGTTCAACAGAAGCCTGGTGCTGAAAAGCCCAAGAGGCGCCAATAGCACGAGTGGAATGAGCAGTAAGGCGGAAGGGAGGATTCTTCCCCTTAGCAGAGTAGGCCTGAATCACAGCCTGACAAATCCACTTGCTGATAGTAGACTTGGCAGGAGCCAAACCTTTCCTAGGACCAGAAGGGACCACAAAAAGAGCATCAGTTTTCCTGAAAGGTGCAGTAGCCACCAGATAGTACTTCAGACACCTAACCACATCCAAAGAAGGCAAAACCCTCTCCTTAGCATTGCTAGGATTAGGGCACAAAGAAGGAAGAACAATATCCTGATTCAAATGAAAGGCAGACACTAGAAAATCAGGTTTGAAACGAAACACCACCTTGTCCTGGTGCCTCTCATAGTAGGGGGCTGAATGGAAAGCACCGCCAACTCAGACACACGCCTGACAGGAGTGATAGCCACCAGAAACACAACCTTGAGCGTAAGAATGGCCAAGGCAGCATCCTGCACAGGTTCAAAGGGAGCACCCTGCAAGGCTGACAGAACCAAGTTCAGATCCCAAACAGGAACCATAGGTTTACGTGGGGGACGCTAATGAGTGACCCCCTGGAAAAAAGTCCAGCCAGGGCAGAAACCTTACCCTTCAGAGTACTGAGTTGGAGCCCCATCTCCAACCCATGCTGCAGGAACTCCAGAATCCTGGGAATAGAGAAGACACGACAGGGAAGAGACTTAGACTCACACCAGTCAATGTAGGCACGCCAAACCCTGTAATAAATGGAAGAGGAAGACTTCTTCCTAGCCTTTATCAAAGTATCCACAACCGAGGAGGACAGCCCCTTCTCCATCAAGATGGAGGTTTCAGCAGCCAAGCCGTCAAAGCCAGAGTTTGTAAATTGGGATGGCGTAGTGAGCCCTGAGTGATCAGATCTGGCACCAAGGGCAGAGCGTACTGATCTACTGCCAGCTGTACCACGTCTGCGAACCACACTCTTCTTGGCCACCTGGGGGCCACCAGAATTGCTGGCACCCCTTCCAGAGCAATCTTGCGCTGAACCCTGCCCAGCAGGGGAATTGGGGGGAAGACATACAGGAACTGAAAGTCCTTCCATGACATTGCTAGCGCATCCGAGGTCAGGGCCAAAGGATCCCTGGACAGAGAGACAAAAGCTGGGAGCTTGTGATTGTGGCGGGACGCAAACAGATCCACATCTGGTCGGCCCCAACGGTGACACAGCGATTGAAACACCCTGCTGCATAGGGACCATTCTCCCTGGCGAGAGGTCCCCCTGCTCAGAGAGTCCGCCAGGTGATTTTCCACCCCCGGGATGTACACAGCTGAAATGCAGGGGACATTGGCCTCCGCCCAAGTCAGGATCAGAGACGCTTCCGGGAGGGCCCCCTTGCTCCGGGTCCCTCCCTGATGATTGATGTAGGCAACTGCCGTCTGGTTGTCCGAGCGCACTTGAACAGGCAGGCCCTGAAGATGAGTAGTCAAGCGAGCCAGAACTAACCTGATCGCTCACAGCTCCAAGACATTGATAGGTGTCCTGAGGGCCTCCTGAGGGCCCCACCTCCCCTGGAAGCGCAGGGACTTCCAGAAACCCCCCCCCCCCCAACCTGACAGACTGGCATCCGTGGTGACCGTCTCCCAGGAGGGGGCAAGAAAGGATCTGCCCCCCAACAGGTTCCTGGAGTCCATCCACCACAAGAGGGACCTCCTGACCAGGGGGGAGATCACACAGACCCTGTCCAGGGACGCTGGGTCCTTGTCCCATACAGACAATAGGTGAAGTTGCAGAGGCCTCAAGTGGAACTGAGAATAAGGGACCGCTTCGAAGCACGCCACCATCAGGCCCACCAGCTGCATCCCCTGCCTGATGGAGGGATGGGGACAAGCTAGGAGGGACTGGGCCTGTGCAATCAGACTGTCCACCTTCTGCTGAGGAAGGAAGATCCTTGCCTGAACTGTATCCAGATTCATTCCTAGGAATGGAGTTACCAAGGAAGGGGACAGAGAGAACTTGGGGTGGTTGATCACCCATCCAAATGACTCCAGAGTGGACACCACCAGCTGAATATCCAACTCTGCCTGATGTAGAGACTGGGAAGTGATGAGGATGTCGTCCAGATAGGGAAGCACGCGGACGCCCTGACATCTGAGCAGAGACATCACGCCAGCCAGCACCTTGGTGAACACCCTGGGAGCTGAAGTGAGGCCGAAGGGCAAGGCCACAAATTGGTAGTGTTGATCCATCAGAGCGAACCTGAGGAACCTTTGATGACCTGGGAACACAGGAATATGAAGGTAAGCATCTTTGATGTCCACAGAAGTCATGAAATTCCCTTTGGCGCAGGGAACTGAGGGCAGAGCACAGAGTCTCCATGCGAAAGCGCCTGCCCCTGACAAACTTGTTGAGAATCCTTAAGTCCAGGATGGGCCTGACAGAACCATCCTTTTTGGGTACTGTGAATAGGTTGGAATAAAAGCCCTTGCCTTTTTCTCTTAAGGGGACCTTGCAGATGACCCCCAGCTCCAGGAGGCCTTGCACTGCTTGCACTAGCTCCTGAGCTGACACAGGGTCCTGAGGAATCCGGGATCTGATGAATCTTGGAGGGGGATCGGCAGCAAACTCCAACTTGTAACCGGAGGACACTACCTCCTGAATCCACCGGTCTGAGACATGAATCCTCCAGACGTGAGCGAAGTGCTGCAGCCACCCCCCCCCCACCCGGATGGGTGAGGGCGCCCCATCATGCCTGAGGGGGCTTGGGAGAGGATTTTGCTTTGGGACCCCAGGAGGAGCCAGGACGTCCATGTCCTCTGCCTCTACCCCAGAAATCTCCCCGGGCCCCAGGGAAAGACACCCCCCCCTTCCCTGTCTTGCACCGCGGTAAGGGGAGGAGAAGGAACCCTGACCCCGAAAGGGCCGAGGTTGCCGCCTGCGCTGGGGTAACCTGCCTCCCTTAGCAAAAAGGTCCAGGTGGTCTCCAAACAGACGCAGTCCTTTAAAGGGAAACCCAGTGAGGGCCTTCTTGGCAGCGTTGTCAGCAGCCCACTGGCGCAGCCAAACCGAGCGGCGTATAGCCACCACGAGGGCAGAAGTTCTGGCACACATTCTGATGGTGTCATCCAATGCCGATAGGACAAAATTTACATTTGAGATTAACATCACAACTGGAGAGTGCATTAAACACCTCACAAGGCAAATCATCAGGGGCACTATCAAGCATATTTCTGATGCTCCCCTCTTTGCCTGGGAGCCTCGACAGGGAGAGAGATAGACAGAACCTCAAAAATCTGGGTCAATAATCTGTCAGGGTCATCCGGGGCCCAGGGGTCTGAGCCAGAATCGTCATGACCCCTTGGTCTCTCATCAGATGAGCCTGAATCAGAAAAGAGCTCCCCTTCATCAGACGGGGTATAGCCACACAGATTCCAAAACTCCTCAGTTCCCATAGGGAAAACAGTAACATTAGGCGTCAAGTGCCGCTTCTTAGCAGGGGCCTTACGCGCTAAGGACTTAGCAATAATCTGTTCAACAGTAGCCAGTCTAGAAGACACATCAGGCTGAGAATCCCCACTAGTATGCAACTCAGCAGGAGTGAGATTTAAGCTTGGGGGAGTAGGTGAAGTGAAACGAGGTGCAGCCACTGGCAGGCCAGATTGCAATGCAAGCACCTGCTCAGCACAGGGTACACAGACCCGTGCCTTGTCAGCGTCAGCATGAGGCTGCCCACACGCTACACACAGCCGGTCTTGTCCCGAAGGGACCCCGGTCACATTATCCTGGGATGCCTCCATATGGTGATTATAGCGGCACTATACGCCGATAGGGAATGACGCTATATAGCAACCCTGGATGCCCCAATAACCCGCTAGGGACGTGGGAGTATAATTTTTACAAGGCCTACAAGTAATATACTAAAAACAGGGCCAGGAGAAGCCAAGAAGGGTTCGTCCCGCCTGAAAGACATAAGCAGACAAGACCTTAAGTACATGGTAACAAAAGTGAAGCAGATCAAGCCGCCCGCGAGGGCACTTACGGACTGCGGTAGGTAGGAGTCCGTCGCCCATAGGCCAACCAAGTCAGAAAAGATGGCGTCGGTATACCTCGAGGGGCGGGTAAGTAATAGCGATGACGCAGAACGCGCCAAAGACGGGCCCCGCCCCCCCGAAGAGCGCAAAGCCAGAAAGGCCAACAGCCAATGATGGCGCACCCGCGCCTGAGGAAATGCCGCCGCCAAGCGCGGAACCAAGTCAGCGCGCGGCGGCGGTAATTTTAAAAGCAATAAAGACAAGTCAGCGTGGCGGCTGACACAAGAATAAAGACATGTGAAAAATGAAAGCACAGACTGCTTAACGTACATATCTATACACATACACCCCCCCCCCCTCTTTTCCCCCGAAGACTACAAGGAGGATGAGGGAGGACGGCGGCCACTTAAATAGGGCCCACCAATAGACAGGGGCAAGGGGCAATAGTGCGGGAGGAGCATCCCATAGAGGCTCACCATAAGCCTGAACCACCTACCCTTTGGTGGGGGATTGCGGTGGACCAGCGCTCCTAAGCACCAACGTCGGTGCTGCCTACCTTCACCCGACCAGCGCAGCCAAGGCTGGGAGGCATATTACTAGTGGAACGGGTGGGAATAGTCCTACAGGGTCGCAGGCTCACCTGCGAGTAGAGAGCCATTTCTCGTCCTTGGCAGCCAGACTGCAGAGAAATTCTGGGGATTTGTGGGAGGTCCCCGGGTATTTGAGGGGCCGGGAGGAGCCTATTTTCGATGTCTCTGCAGTCCAGCGCCATCTGGCGGAGTATATCCCAACTGTAAGTGTTAGATTTGGAGCAGGACGTACTGTATACTAAGAATATACTGGCGAGCTGTGTGCGCTGTTTGCACGCAACAAATGCATAACAGACCAAAATGAGAGCAGTTATAAACAATCAGATCAGAATATAACTGGCCGCTTTGAGTAACTGATTTAATTAGTCTCTGTTTTGTTATGTACTGGTCTTGATAATGTTGGGTCTAAACATTTAGTAAATATTTGTGAATCAAATACATGGTAACAACTTTATCAAAATAACTGAATCAATTTACAAAAACACCAGTAAAAAACAAAACTGAAACTGCTTCATAGTTGATAAAATGATGGTGCTTTACATGAATGAATTAACATAAGAGTTTCTTGTGGACCAGCAAAAATACATCACAATGAACATGTACAGCACAAGGCATTTCTTCTTTTAAAAGTTAAAGTGGACCAAAACTCACATGCCAATTCCACACTCAGGGTCGCTAGATTCCCTCCCCCCGGGGCATCTAGAATTGGGATGCCCTGCTATGTGAAACCCCCCGGTCGTCCGGAAACTCAACTTATTTCCTGGTCCAGCAGCGGATGCGCCCTCCATCGGCTGCATCCCCTCTATCCCTTTAGCAGGGCACATGCTCGCGCCAGGCATTTCTGAATGGCTGCCACGGGCACGCTCCCTGGTAAGAGGGTGGCTCAGGATGCAGCCGCCAGAGCTCTCGGATCCATTCACCTTAGACTAAGGGGCTGGGGGTATCAGAGCGGGCTGATTGGACGAGAGGCCGCTCAGGCGCTGTAGGACCGGGGAAGGGCGAGTCAGATCGGGCGACCTGGGAGGTTTCACGAAGTGGTGCTTCCCCCGATCGGGGTACAAAGACCAAAACACAGGATAGTCAAAATCTTTTTGGTACACTTTAAGGTGTAAAGGGGAAGCCAGAGAGTTGAACTTCATTTAACTTAATATAACCTTTCTTAAAAGAAGTCTGGGTGAGGCTTACTGGCTCACCTTCGACAGCCATCCAAGAGGTTTTTGAGAACAGAATGGAGACAAGTGCAATAGAATCATCAAAGACCCTTCACACTCTCAGTCTCGATTATACAGCTGGTGATATAGAGTTCCAAAAAGCAGAACTACATGTCATAAGAACAGTTTATTTTTCTTAGGCATCCAACAGCTGAACAAAAGGGTTAGGTGCACTTTAGATTATTCTAAATTATCTTTAGAGTAAAATCAGCATAGAGCTGTTATTGGACCAATTGCAAATTGAAATCAAATGTAATTCTATTTATTAAATATATTGAATTAAATTAGTTAAATGAAGTTGAAGTCTCTGCAGGTCTGGTTGCAGAGCAATCACCTGCTGCTAGTCACATGGGAGCAGGCTTCCTCATTGGTTATATGCATTATGTAAGTGTTCAATGCTGATATGTCATTACCGGTGGCTGTTTAGATCTGTGCTGGAGCCAAGAGCAAGCTATCAGCTTTGCAGCTAATAGTGCTACAACCTGACCAACTCAGCCCCAAGAGTATGTGGGTTCAAGGCTGCAGGCTGGCGGTCAAGTAATAGTCCTTTAACACTTTCCAGAAGCCATTCCTTTCATATGTTTATTGTCATGTATGTATGCTTGGCTACAATAAACTCAATCATTCGCATAGAACTGCTGTTGTATTAAACGTTGAACTCAAAAAACGACCAATTCAAGGATCTGCTAATGGCAGCTACTAATCATTCTTTAAAAAATAAAGTTCTCTGAAGACACTGGAATGGCATTGTGTATACTTGAGGGCCATCCATTGTGGAATTACGTGTAAGATAAGGTTACAAAGGCAAAGCTCTCTATTATGAGTTTCCAATGGGGCCATGTGGTACCACATTCCACCTCGGGTCTATGGTAGTATTTCAGCTTAAGAACATCCACAGCTTTAGGTTCCACTCTGTATGCATTCATGAAATTTCTTTCAAAATCCTGGAGCAAGCTATAGGATCAGTGCACTCCAAATAGGGTCAGCAGCCAAGTAAGAATTCCACTCTACATTTTGTAAAACTAAGTCAAATTACAGTAGGTTGGACGAGCTGCTCCACATGACATAAGCGTATACTGCGCATGCACACAGTGCTCTGCATTACTATTCTGCCTGGCAATGTAATCAGGTAACAGAGGTCCTCTATCTATGGTGCATATCTATATACACATGGTAGCACAATCAGGTTTATTTATTAAGGCAGTATAAAGTGCAATGGCTGTGCAAAGTAAAATGACCCAAGGGAACCAAAATTTGCACCTGATCACAGCAAGTCAAGATCCATAAAACGTTTGTGCTGTAAAAAACGGCAGCCTTTAAATTTGCCTTAAATTGGACCAACACCCAGGATTTTGACTATCCTGGGTATTGGTCCACTTCCCTGGGGCACCCCGATCGGGGGTGCCCCGCTGCCTAAAACCCCCCCAAACACCCCGAAAACTCACCTCTCCACGCTCCCACGTGACTGCGCTGTCCAATGCCCGTCGGCGGACAAGGGATCGCGCCCGCCGCCGCCTCCCGCGCGTCACTCTTGACGTGTGCGCGCCCGCGCCGGCCATTCAGAGACGGCCGGCGCAGGCGCGCGCATGTCTGGAGGAGCGCGAGTGAGGCGGCGGCGGCGGAAGCAGCGGCTGGAGAGGTAAGGTTTTTCGGGGGTTTTGGGGGGGTTACACCCCGCGGGACATCCCGATCTCGGATGTCCCACGGTGTGTGAGGTGATCAGCCCGGGAATCTATAAGATTCCCGGGCCGATCACCCCTGGGTGTTGGCCCACTTTAAAGTCATCACCTGTTATACTGCCTCATAAATAACTTATTTGTGTGCAAAAGCTGTAAACGGTGCTATATGTAAACTTTTCCCTCCTTATAAGTATCCATCATTAACTATAAATTTGTAAACTAGCTAAAGTTCTACATGTCCTCTATGTAAACATCCCAACTCTCAATCATGCACCACTTCTGTTCAGGCCTCCTTATCTGAAGTACTTTATGGAGTGTAAAGTTTCTTTTTATTTTAACACTGTGCACATTGAGGTTGCTTGCCTTAAACCGGACCTTCAGCATCATTTAAAGAAAAGCCCAAATCCTTTAAAAACTATTCCCCAGCATGAATATATTACGTTTTTAGTCACTTATTTTTTTCCCCCACTGGGCTGCAGAACTGTTCAGGAATCCAGAATACGGCCGCCACCATCTTGCCTCAGAAGCATCACATACTGAGGAAAGGAAGGGGGGGGGGTGCAGGTTGTGCTGCACAGAGTAGAGCTGGGGTCAGGAAAAGGGACAGCAATCCCAGAATGCAGAAGACACTTCCTGTCTTGAGCTGCCTGAGACTCCATGGGCCACCTTCTTGGATGTTTAAAGGCTCAAAAGAGGCAGTAGGTGCAGGTAGGATGGGAGCAATCTGTATGTAGTGTGGGGGGAAACATACAAGATCTTATTCAGGGTGAAGGTCCGGTTTAAATGCAAAATTGAAAAATAAAAGCGCTCAATCCTAAATGAGCCGATATATTTCCTATACAAGTGATGATGTTGACATTTATATAATATATCTTGATGTGACAGGTTTATCACAATTATTTAGACCAACAACATATTTTGTTCATTTTTTTGTTCACTGTGTGTCCCAAGGTAAAAAAGAAATCAAGGTTGCAGGAATGCTCTTGCTGGTTTGCAAGATCAGCACCTATTTTTATAACGGAATAGGAATCCAGGTTAAAGTTGAAATGTGAATACAGTGATAACATTGCCGTGTCCAGATTGTTCTTCATTCACTGCATAAACAAAGCTATATGTGTAAATAGGTCCCTGTGACCTGGACCCCACCAAGACTCCTCTGGATGGCATGCCTCATGCAGGTAGCTCTAGTGTGTATGGTGTGTGCATGTCTGTGAGGGTGTGTAGTGTGCCACAGTGTAGCCAGCTGGCTACTCAGACATTGGAAAAGGCATGGGTCTTGCAAAGAGGTTTGTCCTTCTTGGAGTAAAACGTCTTGCCCTCAAGATTGGTCTGGCAGATCTAAAGAATGGAATACAAGGAGTCAGTTTCCTCTAGGAAGACATCCAAAAATGAAACTATAAAACTATAAAAACAGCAACATTAAAATTGTCAGACCGTTAATATTCTAGTGTGAATCTGGTGATATTCTTAATATAAACTGGGCCAACCTGCAATTAGGTATTCCCCAAAGTTTGAATGACTAGGCTGTTCTACATACTTGCCCGATGCTGGGATCCCATGGCAGACAATCAACAGCTCACCATCCATTTATATTTTCTTTGCTGCACTGACATCCGCGCAGCAAGGAAAACTGAATAGAGCGAGTGCTGCCTCTTGCTGTGGGTGTGACCTTGCCAGCCATTCAGCAAATACTAGCATGGGTGTGCACCTAGCTAGAGGTATGTGGAGAATGTGGCCGTGGATGCGGTGAGAGCTCATAAAAAGTGTAAATGGACTGGACAATCTAGGGGGGTTTCACCACGCAGGGTACCACAATTTGCCATGCTCATAAGGAGGAAGCCCCCCCAATTGTCTTATAGACTCGAGGGGGGTGTTGTTCCTCTCTGGTTTTCAGCAGCTGAAAGCAGACTCCAGAAACTGGGACCTGGAACTTATTACACCTCCTTGAATAAAGGTCACATGTATTACTGCATGGAACCACCATTGCAATGGCCCTTTCTTTATAATGTTTAGAGTAGAAGTAGGTGTAGGCACTTCATAGCGCCAAAAGCTATCCCTCATCTTAGCAGCTTTGCCCATTTAAATGAAAACTTTATGTAGAAAATAGGTATGGACTGTGGTTTATAGGCATAGCAACTAGAAGACCTGCTCTGGGGCAATTAGGTAAATCCTGGTCATCATACTACCTGTACCCCTCTAAAAGCATTATAATATGCAAGTGAAATTCCAGTCACCTGATAGCTACCCTTGCCCTACCACCCTCCCCTGGCGCTGAGGCAGGTTGGGGGGGGGGTTATGGAATCCAGCGAAAGCCCATGCGGCAGCCGCATGAAGTGTAGCTGCCCAACCATTTGTGTGCCTGCCCAACCATTCAAGTGAATGAGTGAGTGGGGACAAGCATAGAGCAGGGGAAGCCACTCTGCCATTCTGTGCAGCAGATCCAAGATAGTGCCGCCCAGTGCAGGTATCTCCGGGTGAACAGTGCAGGGACCTGGGTGAAGTAAGGAATTGTTTTTATTGGGGGAGTGGGGCAGGGCAGGGTGTTACCAGGTCACAGGACATACACTTTAATACATCCAACTCCGTACCCGTTAGGGCCCACGTCTGCAAGAACTGTAACCCACCTACCAACCAATAAACCTTACATTTTTATTTTTTAATCTATGCATAGTTTCTATGTCTATTGTGCGCCATTTTTATCCTTAGAGGGTCAATGCACATACTCAAGGGCAAATTTTTTTGTTTTTGTAACTGAAATTCATCAGCAACGTAGGACCAGACATATAATATTCTTGTTCTTGTTTTATAGCATCAGCTCCAGATAAAAAAGTAAATTTTTGAAAGTTTTTGCAGGATGATGAATCAGTTCTCACCGCGCACACAAAGCAGGTGTCATGCCAGCTGAATCCCAAAGCTTCCAAGAAACGGTCACCAGCGTCAATCTTGAAGTCGCAGCCACGACACTTGGTGCCAAACATCTTCTCATAATCTGTACAAAACACACCTGTTAGTCCTTGCGAAAGACTTCCTACAGAGGCTTGTGAACAAATAACAGTGCTCTCCTCGTCTCAAAATTGCCACAACAGACAGATCCCGCCAGCTCACCTTTTTCACAGTATGGCTGTCCATCCTCCATGTAAAAAGCCCGGTTGCGAATGGGGGTTTTACAAAAGGCACATGTGAAACACTGAACATGCCATGTCGTTTTCAAAGCATGCATGATCTCCTGAAAATATAAGATGTCAGTATATTACACATTACAGAAAGCTATATATGTAAAAAAAATACCATAAACCTCAACCATACACAGTAAAAAATAAAATACAGCACATATCAAGCCGCACAGCATTTTAATCCCAGCCTTGATCATCCTGCAACACACAGCTTAATGTGACCCACCCACATTCATTCAATGGCCACGTTTGTCACACAGTTCTGTTGCATCTTGTAGCTCGGAGACACACAGTGCTCAGATAAACAAGTTTCCCCCACCATAAACTACTTGTGAATATTGATTGGAGCAACACCTTCTGCACCCGTAACAAAATCAGTGTGTAGCCTAAGTTACCAACACAGTGGCAAGGTATCTGCCGCATAGGTTCCATAGAGGGCATACAGACTCCATATAACCACCAGCCACCAACTGGGGTTGTGGAGGAAACTCCATAAAATTAGACAGTATGTATCATACTTATGCTAGAGACACTAGTTTTAATTGTGAATGTGGTTCCAAGTTGATTTGACCCCCCCCCCCTCCCCCTCCCGACACACAAATTTTGTTTCTCTTATCCTTGGCTCCCTCTCCAAATTTTACATTGCTCCCAAACCCAAAATCTCAGGAACTGGCCTATACTTACTCTCACGCTATCTAGCTAACTCTTGGGTGGAGAAGTGGCTCTTTGCAATGCCTTGGTCTCAGTCTCACCCAACTGAAGGGACACTAAGGGCCTTTTTTTATGAAGTAAGTCATTTAGCGTCTTTCTGGCAGCTATAGCGCCAGATTTGGAGTGCCAGCATCTTTTTTTTGGTGCTGGTGGGGAACAGGAAACACTCTGCACAACACCACAAATTGTCACTTTTGCATTTTGTAGTCAGAGCACGGCCACACAGAGTTCTTTTCAATTTGCAGATGACATTATTTCAAACAGCTCACCATAAGGGTTTACTTCTCAGCATATGAAACACTTTAACAGTCAATTGCTCACTCCCTCCTGGGGCTGGGCACAAGTCAAGAGTGCCGTACGTATAACATTTCCTGGGGTGCAGGCAAGGCATAGGCCACCCCACTGCACAGTCACTAATACGGGGTGACACTGCTGACACTCACCTAGACTTCCCACTCAGGGTCCCCCACAGCAGCTGGGCCCCACTTTTCTCACAGTGCACAGCAGCACAACAGGTTCCAGGGGGGCCAGCCAGGCCATCCCACAGTAAAGTTACTTTCAGTGGGGTTTCTCTTAGTTACTCCAATCGGCGGTCTGGGCAGTAGGCCTCAGAATCCCCCTAATGGCAGGGCCTCACTTCCAGTAATTCGCCTTTGGTCATTCTCCCCAGGCTGGAGCAAGCAGCTCAGGGCAGCCTCTCTCCCCTCACTGCTACTCACCTCAGGACCTCCTCGGATGCACGCTGGTCTTGGGGCGCACTGGGGCCTACTCTCTCATCAGCCCAGGTGCCAGCCTCCGCTCTCGCTCTGCTCCAGCACAGGCTTTTCCCCTTACAGCATTGTGGCCCAGTCTCTCAAACCAGGAAGTCATTCTCCTAGCACATATTGAGCACCCTATTTATATCTCTCACCCAGGGTAACACCTAGTGCTATTTTTGTACATTACACGGTTTTAACTAAAATGGCACTAGAAGCCACAGCGCCCAATGTTATATCATTTGCTATGATCGTTGCATTAGGTATTGGCCGGCCTGTGTCAGCACCTGTTGGACCCGACAGCCAATTATAACAGCACCAGTGAGTACCACTTTGTACCTCTAATAAATAAGATGCATGCTGGGGGCCGCATCATCGATGACGGTCTTTTGGTTTGTTAAATCGCATGATGCACTCATGCTGAGGCAAAACAAATGGGGGTGAGTGGTATTAACTGACCTGACACTTGATAAATCAGGCTCTATGCAACATCTTGGATGCTTCAAATGATAACATTGCATTCCTCACTAGGATAAGACATTTTGAGCTAAGACTTGGTAATAAAGTTATATCAGTCCCCATTATTATGTAGAGCTTTAGGATAAAATTTGCAGGCAATGCTGGGATCTGAATAAAAGCCTAACTTGCTCTTACCCCTGTAATCTTCTTTTTGCATTTGGCACAGTTAGGGGCAAACCGCATATCATAACAGCGTGGGCAGAAGATGGAACCCTTCTCTTCAAAAAAACCTCCTTCTTCAACCACCTTCTTGCACTGTGAGCAGGTAAATTCCTCAGGATGATAGTAAAGGCCGAGTGCCAGTAGATACTTCCCCCTGTACGGATTAAGAAAAAATAAACCGTCACATGATCACTAACTGTATCTATACTTATCTATATAACTGAGACAGCAGACAAATTCCATTACAGCGGCTGTCAATATCTTACCTAATGACCTTGTTGCATTGGGAGCAGATAGGAGTTTTGTCCCCGGAATTAGCCGGTTGTGCTGCCTGCAAAATTGAATTTCGGTTTTGGGCTGGAGTGGGAGTTGCTGGCTGGCTGTGCTTTGTCATTACTGTTGTGGTTTTGTCTGGAGCATAACGCTCAGCAAAGGAAGCATCTGTGGCCCAAGGAGGTCGGACTTTAGGTCCAGAAGAAGGTGGAGGTGGGGCTCGAAAATCAGTGGCATCTGAAATAAAGGAGGACAATGCAGAGACTAGCTTAAAATCTTGGGCATATCTTTGAATCTTAATTTTTATTTTCAATGATAGATCTAATATCAATTAGATTACAGCACACTGTACAGGGGATAGGGAGCAGAGGACACATTTGGCCCACAAGCCCATTTTTTTTTAAAGTCAATCTACAGTATTTAACAAAATAACAGAGAAGCTATTATTGGCCTGAAAACCGGCAAATGTAGTGAAAAAAACATCTAGAAATGCTAAATATGTGGGTGTATCAACGGGAGATAAATCATAATACATGTTTTAGCAGATAAAGGCAACAATATTATAAATAACCTAGGTCATGTTATTTTTATCGTTTCTGTTGGCAGAACGATTTCCATATCTAAAAACAGCAAAAAGGAAGGTGGGATGTGCTCATTCAGTCAATATGTGGCAGTCAAGGAGTTGCTAGAGGGGTGTGACCACATAGACAAAGAAGAAGCAATACATACATTGAAAAAGCTAACTAACACTTGCTAAAAGCATGGACTGCTAGTTAACATAGATGGCAATTAATGTAAAAGCGAGGCAGGTGCCGCCCAATGTATACCCCGTCCCTAATAATAATGAGGAAGGAAGGTGGGATGTGCTAATCCAGTCAATATATGGCAGTCAAGGAGGTGCTAGAGGGATGTGGTCAATTCATGAATTGCATTGCTTGTTCACACATAATTAAGGGAGTAGCAATGTCTGCACAAACTCTTGCAGGTTTAGTAATGTTATGGACGGGGTTTATATTGGACGGCCCTGTCATGGCCTTTTACATTAATTGTTATCTATGTTAACTAGCAGTCCATGCTTTTAACAAGTGTTAGGTAGCTTTTTCATCAGATCCACAATTCCCCAAAGTTAAGTGCCCCGTGCCTTAGAGCCAGGTAAAAGCCCATCTAGGGCATCCTAATTTTGGATTCCCGCAGTGTGTAACCCCACTATTTTGCCATGTTCTTACCTTGTCCCTCTTAACAAAAGACAAAAAAGTACTCACCTACTCATGTTCCGATGGCTGCTCATAACAACCAGTAAAACAAGTATAGGCAGGGGTGCTAGATATCATTTCTGGGACATTCACACTAGAAGGGTGTCCCTGATCTTCAATACTCTACATGGCCCAGTAAGAATGGCCAGGGTGCTACATATTGTTAACCTGACAGCCCAGGCAATAATAGCTCTGCAAAGAGTTCTGAAGCCTGGAAACGCTGTTGCAGGTCTCCAAAGATTACCCCTATGTGCAATTTTATTCTTCCATAATGTGTCCCTCAGCACTTCCAACCTATGAAAGCCTGGCAAGCATGGGCTTGCTCATTTTAGGAGCGATGAGGAAAGGAGCATCCATACAGCCTCATCTGGAGTGGGGACCTAAAAATGGAAAGGCAGGGTAAATGCTGAAGAACTTCTACTGTATCTACAGGCACAAGACACATGGAACAGGCTTCAGGCGAGCTCCTTGCTGCCTTATTGCTATTGCCTGTCCATTTAAAGATATGTAGTACCCCTTCCCATACTTACTACCCCTGGCCATGTATAGGTAATCAGGGGCATCGTGTGAGAAGCGCGCCCCATTAAATATATGTAGATTGACACAGATTCAACATCTAATGAGAGTTGGTAAGCCGCAAGGGATGAACCTCCATATTTTGCAGTACCATTAGATTAGATTTACCCATCTTTGTCCCCTGCATACCCTCTTCATCTGCTTATGCCTCCATCTCATCTTTCATGGACCCCCTTTCTACATGGTCACCAACATCATCTCAACCTCCTAAGGTCCACAGATACCAAATAAAAAGGCTACTGTGCTGAAATGTATCGACCTAGGAAAAAGAAAACTGAAATGTTGATAGTCAGCAAGTGGTGCACAGTGTGGCATTAATGAGGAACAAAACCCGGTAATTTGACTTTCCCAGGTTTTTATCCATGTCCCACTGCATGAAACCCCCAAGAAAGGCAGTATTCTCTCATTGGTCTGACGATGTACGTGCAGGCTCTCTTCCAATGAAAGCCGTATGCCATGACTATGTCAATAGGCAAACGGCACTCATCGATCAGTGGGAAGCGCCTGCAGCACATTCGTTCCCGTCCAACCATCTGAATGGCTGGGAGTGGACACACAGCCCGAGGATATAGGGAATGCAGTAGCTTGCGCTCCCCATTGAAAACAATGAGACCATAGCCCCCGCATGTGCTGTTGGACCGGCGAAAGGTGAGCGACCCAGAGGAGGGGGTTCACACAGCATGTCATCCAATTTGGGGTGCCCAGGGGGGAAGGCTGGTTTTGCTCTGTGGTGTCAATGGTGTCAATTCAGATGCCCCAGTCTTGATCCTTAGGAAGTCAAAATGCGCAATGGAGCTCTGTTTGGCAGGAGACGGGAAATACATCCCCCCTCCCCCTTGCTGTGCATCCGTTATGTGTAAAATGTGTTCAGTTGAAATCCAGTCTAAGATTAACTCCATCTAAATACCTTTTTGGTGATAATGTTTATTATAATATTCCCTTTGCTTCCTTTAACCCAATGAGGCAATCTTTAACTAGTGAAATCCTTCTGGTTCTAGTTACACTTATAGTGTTTCTGTTAGATACATTTCGTGATTCGTTATCACAGATGAGAAGGGAGCCTAAATCTTTATAATGAGGTTGCAGGCAGTAAAAATAACATCCTTCTATCTATAACTAATAAAGTGCAATGCAATTATACATTGATTTATTGTAAAATATGGTCACTGGTGCACTAGAATAATTGGAATCCTGAAGCACAATTCAATAAATAAAGCAGTAACATTCTGACCTGGTTAAATAACAAGGTTTAAGGACATACATAAAATATTACACTGGAAACAAATCTTCTTCACAGAATATACATTACTTCTAACCCAAGCATCTGAATTCCCAGCTTATTCAAAAAAGGTCACTAACCTTGGCCAGAGTCTCTAGAGGCATTTCTTGAGTCTTGCCTGTAAGAGAGAGGATCAGGAGTTATGAGCGATGAGCACACAATGACGCAGAAAATGTTTCAACTGGTCTGGACAGTTTACATACCATACAGCACGCAATAAACAAAGTAAAAAAATCTCCATCATAGTATTTTAGTCTTGGTCTGTCCATTTTTAGAATAATTGAAAGCTTCTATTGCAGTGATTTACTTTGCTAAGAGCTAGGAAATATTGTATGTGTCAGTGCTTTATAATTACTTAAGTTCCCCCCAGGCCTGCAGGCTTGATCCCTTGAGGGCTGCTGCACGTTGGTGCCCTCAGTGTGCTTCTTGGCCAGCCTCGCTGAGTGTCCCTGCTGCCAGTCACATGGGAGAAGGCTCCCTCATTGATTGGCAGCAGAGAGGAACGTTGCGTGACTGCGCTGATTTAAATTCAGCCTGGGACACCCGGAGCCAGGCAGGGAGAGCATGCCTGGAGGGCTGCAGCAGGCAGGATTAAGCCTGTGGGTTGAAAGTGTCATTCATTTTTTTACCTAGCCTGAGTGGTCCATAATAATGAGCTGGAAAGAACAGGTTTTAAGAAGAACATTAATCCTAGCTAGCTGCTTTCCAGTCTACTCCTGCAGTTATGCAGATAGCTTTGCCACCATTGGTGATGTGCATGGGGGGATGCCTCTACCGACAGCCCAGGAACAGCAAAGGTATTATGTTATGGCCATTTTTAGGCGTATAACAATGGACAGACATCCCAGATGGTACGTCTGGGGGTGGATAAACAAATGGCACTGTGGGCAGCTTTAGGTCTGCTGTAAAGTCTTTCAGAAAGTCTTTATATCTGTATGATTGCAAACAGACCTATTACCAAATGAATTTATTGTGCATCAAGCTTATGCTATCTATCATGCTAACATGTAAACACAACACAGACAACACTAACAAGAGCAGGCAGAAATAATGCAGATGTGTAGGTCACCAACATATCCTTTATTAGCCTGTCTATATTTATGGACTAGCTATACATTTGCAAGCATTTGGCATTTCAAGATGAACGCTGACCTTATAAAACACAAAGAACATCACAACTGCATATTTAGATGACAAGTTAGCAAAGCCAAGTCACTAACAAGAGATCGTGGATGTAGTACTGGGTATTAAATAAAAACAAGCTATGTTTTCCTGACGTTGACTTTGTATTCGGTAGTATCCAACCATCTATTAGGTGGAGCCTATATATTGGCATGTAATAAAAAAAAAAACAGAAAGGTCCCCAGATATACCATTAAGAAATCTACTTTAATAGACCTTCACTGTGTTTGACTGGCTCACACTTAAAACACACCAAACTGTGTGCCAGCAAGGGTCCTGGTCCGTGGTATCCTAACCTAGCTCCTTCTATCCCTGGAAAGCTATATCTCAAATAAAAATACTTACCTTAATCTCATGGAGTGTTGTCAGATGGGGACCCAGAAAGGGAATATCCCCTATTAGTGTGTGTGCAGTGCTGCATTGTGGAGTTGGTGACAATTTAAGAAAAAAAATTAATTTGCACCATATTACAGTAAGCACACTTTTTATTCATTGTATGGCTGCCAATCACATGATTGCCAGTTACCAGTTGGGTTTGCTGAGTGGGCTTGCACATCAGCCCTGAATCGTTACTGGTGGTCACATGATTGGTTGCATTTGCTGCCAAATATGTGAATGAGGAAATGATGACTTGGCTACAGAGTCCCTTTAAAGAGACTGCATAGGCAACAAAAAAACAAAATTCATACTCACCATTTGTCCACTGCTCACACACACACCAGATGGTGAGATTGAGTCCAGGCGCAATCTACAGTCATTGGCGACCTCTTTAATGATTAGACACCCCCCACAATGGCATTTACTGCAACAAAGTACAAGGAGTAACACAGATCAGCTGCGTGGGCCGAAAGGAGAGCATGTTGTTTGGAAAATAAAAAGTCATCTAACGTTGATGAACCCGTAATGATGTCAGCAGCCTTTTTAATGCTTTTAATGAATGAACCCTATTGCATACAGTGAGTGTACACCATGAGCCTTGATTAGTACATTTTCAAGAATGGGTGCAATAATTCCTAATGGGTCCCCCTCCCCAGGGACACTGTACATAGCTAAGAAAAAAAATTCATTTAGCAGACATGGATATTACATGTGGCTGCGACATACAGCTTTTCTTTGAGCGCCCTGTTTCAGCACATACTGGGGAGTGGTAACTGCTTAGAAGATGTGGGTCAGGTAATGGGAAATTTGTGACTGGTTAAGACTGCTGGGGGGGCAAGAAATGCTATGTTATGGGGATAAAGAGAAATGTTTTTCCCCACTTGACTCTTCCATTAATAGTGAGTCTGGGGTCTGCTAACTTATTTATACATATTTATTTTAACAGAAAGGTCAATTCCTATAGGGCATCCTGGCACACAGTCAGAATTGCAGCCTAACCACCCACCCCTAATCACGATCCACAGCTAGATATGCTCCCGCAATGTGCAAGCTTTGGCAGTCTGCTAGGTGGCGAACAAACTATGGTCCATGTTTCCCATTAACGACAAGGGACTTTCTCGGGTATCCTCAAATGAGATGCTGCTTTTAGAAGACTTGAACCTATAAACACTTGAGCAGAAATATATTATTGGTCAAGAAAGAGGTTGTCTGCATGAAACTTCATGGTCTATAACCAATCTATCATTTGGATTTTGGGGGATGCCCCTGCACACACTTCCAGTGCCTGTGTTGTTGGTGGATGCAGTACTGAGTGATGATTACAGTATTTCTGGGCATTGTGGTGGACTATAGCGTGGTACGGAATGGATTATGCTTTTCAATTTATAAATTATATGTAACTTTTTTGTACCAAATTTGCAGCTGGTTCACCAGTTCAAGGCTTTTGTTTGTAGACACCATGGAGATACTGGTTGACCATTTAAAATATATGCAGGTCACTTTTATCTCTATAATATATCTTAAATATAACCCAATTACTTTACTGTGTGTTGAGCATATTGATGGTTGTAAATGTCCTGATTAATAAAGATCTGACCTGGCTTAAAGGATTTCACTGAAACAAGCCTAGGTTTGCTGTTTATTATTCAAAATCAAAATGGAACTATTCAAAAGCAAAATAACCCTTTAAAGTACTGTCAGCTACTCACTTTTAGCAGACGTCACAGGCTTTACCAAGTATAAAGAATGCCCTCTTTATTGCTTCCATGCCTGAACATGGATATAAAGCAAAGCTTCACTCTGTATCACAGCCTATACAAATCAATTGTGTCATCCTATTACAGCTGCTTACATTACTGAACAAAGGCAAGGGGCCATTAACACATCCACAAGTGATAAACCCTTCACTGAGATTTAGTGCTACTCTTCTGAATGCTTCAGAACCACTTGTTAGAAATACACTCAGTTATGTGTCCAGAAATGTATTAAGGTCAAACAATGTCATTTCATATTGTGATGACTGAAAAAAATAATAAAAACTAGGTTTCCCACTTTATGTTTAGCATTTAAACATCTTTTTAGTGTATTAACAATTTTTGAAGTAAGTTTACAGTAGGTATTGAATCGTAACGGCAGAGAAAATAAAGAAGAAACTACATTCCAAGGCAAAATAAAAAACCCACTGTCTATAACTAGAGATGAGCGAACTTTTGAAAAATTCGATTCGACTGATTCGCCGAATTTTCCGACAAAAATCGTTTCGACCCGAATAAATTCGCGACGAATCGCTATTAAAAACGGCTATTTCTGAGCCTCCTACAGCCTCAATAGGGTTGTAAACCATTCAGCCTTGCTGTAACACGCACAGGATGCGTGCTGGGTTAGTTAAATAATACTTTGAAGAAATATCACATGCAGATCAGAGGCATCGCTAATAGAATCGCAGAGCGGCACAATTGCAGAGAGTTGAAGTGGCATCACTATGAGGGGCAGAAGGAGCCCAAATATACACTGGAGTTGGCCTCAGGAGCCCAAAAATTGGATGAATCACACCCTGGAGTTGGCAGGAGTTGGCAGCAGCAGCAGCAGGAGCCCAAATATACACTGGAGTTGGCTTCAGGAGCCCAAAAATTGGATGAATCACACCCTGGAGTTGGCAGGAGTTGGCAGCAGCAGCAGCAGGAGCCCAAATATACACTGGAGTTGGCTTCAGGAGCCCAAAAATTGGATGAATCACACCCTGGAGTTGGCAGGAGTTGACAGCAGCAGCAGCAGGAGCCCAAATATACACTGGAGTTGGCTTCAGGAGCCCAAAAATTGGATGAATCACACCCTGGAGTTGGCAGGAGTTGACAGTAGCAGCAGCAGGAGCCCAAATATACACTGGAGTTGGCCTCAGGAGCCCAAAAATTGGATGAATCACACCCTGTAGTTGGCAGAAGTTGGCAGCAGCAGCAGCAGGAGCCCAAATATACACTGGAGTTGGCTTCAGGAGCCCAAAAATTGGATGAATCACACCCTGGAGTTGGCAGGAGTTGACAGTAGCAGCAGCAGGAGCCCAAATATACACTGGAGTTGGCTTCAGGAGCCCAAAAATTGGATGAATCACACCCTGGAGTTGGCAGGAGTTGACAGTAGCAGCAGCAGGAGCCCAAATATACACTGGAGTTGGCCTCAGGAGCCCAAAAATTGGATGAATCACACCCTGGAGTTGGCAGGAGTTGACAGTAGCAGCAGCAGGAGCCCAAATATACACTGGAGTTGGCCTCAGGAGCCCAAAAATTGGATAAATCACACCCTGGAGTTGGCAGGAGTTGACAGTAGCAGCAGCAGGAGCCCAAATATACACTGGAGTTGGCCTCAGGAGCCCAAAAATTGGATGAATCACACCCTGGAGTTGGCAGGAGTTGACAGTAGCAGCAGCAGGAGCCCAAATATACACTGGAGTTGGCCTCAGGAGCCCAAAAATTGGATGAATCACACCCTGGAGTTGGCAGGAGTTGGCAGCAGCAGCAGCAGGAGCCCAAATATACACTGGAGTTGGCTTCAGGAGCCCAAAAATTGGATGAATCACACCCTGGAGTTGGCAGAAGTTGGCAGCAGCAGCAGCAGGAGCCCAAATATACACTGGAGTTGGCTTCAGGAGCCCAAAAATTGGATGAATCACACCCTGGAGTTGGCAGGAGTTGACAGTAGCAGCAGCAGGAGCCCAAATATACACTGGAGTTGGCCTCAGGAGCCCAAAAATTGGATGAATCACACCCTGGAGTTGGCAGGAGTTGACAGTAGCAGCAGCAGGAGCCCAAATATACACTGGAGTTGGCCTCAGGAGCCCAAAAATTGGATGAATCACACCCTGGAGTTGGCAGAAGTTGGCAGCAGCAGCAGCAGGAGCCCAAATATACACTGGAGTTGGCTTCAGGAGCCCAAAAATTGGATGAATCACACCCTGGAGTTGGCAGGAGTTGACAGTAGCAGCAGCAGGAGCCCAAATATACACTGGAGTTGGCCTCAGGAGCCCAAAAATTGGATGAATCACACCCTGGAGTTGGCAGGAGTTGACAGTAGCAGCAGCAGGAGCCCAAATATACACTGGAGTTGGCCTCAGGAGCCCAAAAATTGGATGAATCACACCCTGGAGTTGGCAGGAGTTGGCAGCAGCAGCAGCAGGAGCCCAAATATACACTGGAGTTGGCTTCAGGAGCCCAAAAATTGGATGAATCACACCCTGGAGTTGGCAGAAGTTGGCAGCAGCAGCAGCAGGAGCCCAAATATACACTGGAGTTGGCTTCAGGAGCCCAAAAATTGGATGAATCACACCCTGGAGTTGGCAGGAGTTGGCAGCAGCAGCAGCAGGAGCCCAAATATACACTGGAGTTGGCCTCAGGAGCCCAAAAATTGGATGAATCACACCCTGGAGTTGGCAGGAGTTGACAGTAGCAGCAGCAGGAGCCCAAATATACACTGGAGTTGGCCTCAGGAGCCCAAAAATTGGATGAATCACACCCTGGAGTTGGCAGGAGTTGACAGTAGCAGCAGCAGGAGCCCAAATATACACTGGAGTTGGCTTCAGGAGCCCAAAAATTGGATGAATCACACCCTGGAGTTGGCAGAAGTTGACAGTAGCAGCAGCAGGAGCCCAAATATACACTGGAGTTGGCCTCAGGAGCCCAAAAATTGGATGAATCACACCCTGGAGTTGGCAGAAGTTGACAGTAGCAGCAGCAGGAGCCCAAATATACACTGGAGTTGGCCTCAGGAGCCCAAAAATTGGATGAATCACACCCTGGAGTTGGCAGGAGTTGACAGTAGCAGCAGCAGGAGCCCAAATATACACTGGAGTTGGCTTCAGGAGCCCAAAAATTGGATGAATCACACCCTGGAGTTGGCAGAAGTTGACAGTAGCAGCAGCAGGAGCCCAAATATACACTGGAGTTGGCCTCAGGAGCCCAAAAATTGGATGAATCACACCCTGGAGTTGGCAGAAGTTGGCAGCAGCAGCAGCAGGAGCCCAAATATACACTGGAGTTGGCTTCAGGAGCCCAAAAATTGGATGAATCACACCCTGGAGTTGGCAGGAGTTGACAGTAGCAGCAGCAGGAGCCCAAATATACACTGGAGTTGGCCTCAGGAGCCCAAAAATTGGATGAATCACACCCTGGAGTTGGCAGGAGTTGACAGTAGCAGCAGCAGGAGCCCAAATATACACTGGAGTTGGCCTCAGGAGCCCAAAAATTGGATGAATCACACCCTGGAGTTGGCAGGAGTTGGCAGCAGCAGCAGCAGCAGGAGCCCAAATATACACTGGAGTTGGCTTCAGGAGCCCAAAAATTGGATGAATCACACCCTGGAGTTGGCAGAAGTTGACAGTAGCAGCAGCAGGAGCCCAAATATACACTGGAGTTGGCCTCAGGAGCCCAAAAATTGGATGAATCACACCCTGGAGTTGGCAGGAGTTGACAGTAGCAGCAGCAGGAGCCCAAATATACACTGGAGTTGGCCTCAGGAGCCCAAAAATTGGATGAATCACACCCTGGAGTTGGCAGGAGTTGGCAGCAGCAGCAGCAGGAGCCCAAATATACACTGGAGTTGGCTTCAGGAGCCCAAAAATTGGATGAATCACACCCTGGAGTTGGCAGAAGTTGGCAGCAGCAGCAGCAGGAGCCCAAATATACACTGGAGTTGGCTTCAGGAGCCCAAAAATTGGATGAATCACACCCTGGAGTTGGCAGGAGTTGGCAGCAGCAGCAGCAGGAGCCCAAATATACACTGGAGTTGGCTTCAGGAGCCCAAAAATTGGATGAATCACACCCTGGAGTTGGCAGGAGTTGACAGCAGCAGCAGCAGGAGCCCAAATATACACTGGAGTTGGCTTCAGGAGCCCAAAAATTGGATGAATCACACCCTGGAGTTGGCAGGAGTTGACAGTAGCAGCAGCAGGAGCCCAAAAAATGGCCTAAAGACATAAATATGTTTTGCACCATTTGGAAAGTGTAAAACGTGGCACCATGCTGAATCTAGTCGCATGCATCAGGCATTGGTGGGTGGAAATCCTGGCTGATCCATCCCTGATTCATTTTGACAAAGGTGAGTCTCTCCACATTTTTAGTTGACAGACGAGTTCTCCTCGCCGTAACTATGGCCCCCGCCGCACTAAACACCCGCTCAGATGGCACGCTACTTGCCGGGCAGGACAGCTTTTCCAGGGCAAACTCTGCTAGTTGCGGCCACAAATCAAGTTTGGCTGCCCAGAAGTCCAGCGGATCCTCAAGGTGTGTTGGCATGGTCATGTCAAAGTATGACATGACCTGCTGGTTCAGGTCCTGCTCCAGGTCTTCCTGCTGCTCATGAGTAGCCTCACTATGCGGGTGTAGAAAGCTACTCATTAGCGACTGAAGACTGAGGCTGCTGCTGCTGATGGAGCTTCTGCTGCTGCTGCTGCCAACCCCCCCAGCGGCCATGGCAGTGGAAGGTGAGCGCAGAGGTCCCCTCGAGTCAGACCTGCGAGAGTATGGACCATGGCGCAGATAGGCATCGGCCAACTGCCTACGTAGAATGTCTTTGTAGTAGTTGAGTTTGTCCTCCCTCTCGGTGGGTTTAAAAAATGCCCCCATTTTGTGCCGGAAGCGAGGGTCCAATAAGGTGGACAGCCAGAAGTCATCCCGCCGACAGATGGAAACAATTCTGGGGTCACTACGCAAGCATGTGAGCATGCTTCGTGCCATTTGCGCAAGTGACTCGGATGGACTACCTGTCTCCATCTCCACTGCATACTGCCACGGTGTGCCCGGGTCCTCTGTCTCTCCTTCCTCAAAAACCTCTAGCTCCTCTGGCTGCTCCTGCTCCTCCTCTCCTGTCCGCTGACTAGATAAACCAGCCATTTCGCCAAGCCTAAACTGTGTTTCGCTGGGCAACTCCTCCTCCTCCTCTTCCTCCTCCTCCTCCTCCAGTTCAGCTCCAAGGGGGTTCATGTGGCCGTAAGATGTAAACGCCATGTCTCCAGTGCCCTGACCAGCCATGGTTTCCAACATGTGCTGTAGTACATGAAGCAGTGGAATCACGTCGTTCATCCCGTAATCCTGCCGACTGACAAATAAAGTGGCTTCCTCAAAGGGCCTGAGCAAACGGCAGGTGTCACGTATGAGCTGCCACTGGTTGACATTGAAGTTACACAGGGGAGTCCCCCTATCTGCTTGGATCATCAGGAAATCCGTGATGGCTTTTCTCTGTTCATATAATCGGTCCAACATGTGAAGGGTGGAATTCCAACGGGTGGAAACATCGCAAATCAGACTATGTTGGGGGATACCATTCTGACGCTGTAGCTCAAGAAGGGTGTGTTTGGCGGTGTAGGAGTGGCTGAAGTGCATGCAAAGTTTCCGTGAAGTTGTTAGGATGTCCTGCAGATGGGGGGAACACTTCAGAAACCGCTTGACAACCAGATTGAAGACGTGAGCCATGCAGGGGGCATGGGTCAGGCTTCCTTGGCGCAGCGCAGACAAAATGTTCTTCCCATTGTCGGTAACCATGATTCCCATTTTAAGTTTTCTCGGAGTAAGCCATGTTTGGATTTCCTGATGAATACATTTAAGCAGTTCCTCCCCTGTGTGACTCCGTTCGCCAAGACAAACCATGTGAAGCACTGCGTGACACCTCCGTGCCCTGCACACATGGTAGACTGGAGGGGCACTGAGACTTGAGCCTACAGTGGAGGGTGAGGAGATGGCGGAGGATGAGGAGGCCGAGTCGCACGGTGTCACAGGCCCAATGGGCAGAGAGCGCGGAGGCCGAAGCGGCGTGACCTGTCCAAGTTGCTGCTGCAAAGGGACCACATTCACCCAGTGGGCCGTAAACGACATGTACTGCCCCTGACCGTAGTTACAGCTCCAGATGTCGGCGCTGCCATGTATTTTGCTACACACCGACAGGCTCAAGGACTGGCCCACCTTCTGTTCAACAAAAGTGTGCAGCGCTGGTACTGCCTTCTTGGCAAAGAAATGACGGCTTGGGACTCTCCACCTCGGCTCGGCACAAGCCATCAGTTCTCTGAAAGGTGCAGATTCCACCACCTGAAAAGGGAGCGACTGCAGCACCAGCAACTTGGACAGGAGCACATTCAGCTTCTGCGCCGTAGGATGAGTGGGCGCATACTGCTGTCTCTTGGACATGGCTTCGCTGATGGATTGCTGGCGGGATGCATGACTTGGAGGAGGAGGAGGAGGAGCAGGAGCGACAGAGGATGGGTGTGACGCACAGCTGCCTTCGGCTGAGGTGCTGGAGCCTTGGCTGGCAGAAATTGGGAGCTCACTTGGTGAGGAAGCAGACTGGACCACCCCTTGGGAGCCTCGGTTCTCCCAGGTCGTTTTATGGTGACGCATCATATGTTGACGCAGGGCCGTGGTGCCAACATTTGGACCCTGGCCACGCTTCACCTTTTGCCTACATATCTTGCATGTGGCCATGTTACCCTCCTGCGGATGCCTCAGGAAAAACTGCCACACTGCCGAGTAGCTACTTTTCCCACCCCCTGGCCTCACTGATTCACTGCTGCTGTTGCCAACTCCAGGAACCCCTGCTCCACTACCTCCCGATAAGGTAGACTGCCGCACAGCAGGTGCTCTACCCCGGCCCCGGCCCCGGCCGGCTCCAGCCTTTGGAATTGTGCCCCCATGCTGACTGCTACCACCTTGCTGCCTCAGCTGCTGACTCCGGGGCAACCTGCGCCCCTCTTCTCCTGATGATGACGATGAAGCCCCTTCATCACCCGGCTCCCAAGTGCGATCGGCTTCATCGTCATCATCATCATCATCACCGGGTTGTGGCTGTACGTCACTGATGTTCGTGGATTCGTCAACAGTGTCTGGCGCAGGAGCTGGAACGCTCGCAGCACCCACGACACTGTCCACATCACTATTTGTCTGCCTAGCTAAAGAAGCCACCTCCATTTCTTGGCTGGGCAGTAGCTGCTGACTGTCCTCCTGTATCTGATCGTCCTCCTCACTAAAGAGTGGAGCTGAACCCAAAGCATAGGATACGTCGCTGGGGGAGGGAACGGCGTAGGACAGAGGCAATGGGAGGACAGGGACTGCTCTCGGGGCATGCCAACTCAGGGTTGTGTCAGAGGAACCTACCGACCCTAGACTGGGGGTCTCAGATGTAAGTTGTGATGATGTTGTTGATGAGCGCGTCAGCCAATCTACCACGGCAGATGCGTTACTGGTGGAGACCCGACCGCTAGCAGATACTGGCAGATTAGGTCTCTCAGCGTGACTCCTGCTGCTACTGGCCCCCAGTCTGATGCGAGCTCTGCCTGCGGAATCTTGGCCTCTGCCACTCCTCTTTTCACTTCCAGGCACTTGTCTGCCCGACATAGTCTAACTGGCGTGGTAGTAGGTGATATTTTAAGAACCCCCAGGCAGCAGTGGGTCTATATAAAACAGAATATAATGCACACCAAAAGTGAGCAGTAACACTCAGCCTCCAACAGGCCTGCTTAGTGTAAATAAGAGAGCTGCTTAATGTAAATAAAGAGGGGTATGCTATGTTACAGAATGGGATGCCTCAACAGAAGTGCACCTGGCAGGCAGCAGTAAGCCTATGCCCAGCAAAAGTGTCTTATAATATAAATATAATAAGAGCAAATGCTTATATGGTCTTAAACAGAGGCTGCTTTAGTCACAGAATGGGATGCCCTGGGCAGGAATCGACCTGGCAGGGTCCAGTAGTGCTTTGGCCAGCAAAAGTGTCTTTATCAGGCCTAATTTCAAATATAATAAGAGCAAATGCTTATATGGTCTTAAACAGAGGCTGCTTTAGTCACAGAATGGGATGCCCTGGGCAGGAATGGACCTGGCAGGGTCCAGTAGGGCTTTGGCCAGCAAAAGTGTCTTTATCAGGCTAATTTCAAATATGATAAGAGCAAATGCTTATATGGTCTTAAACAGAGGCTGCTTTAGTCACAGAATGGGATGCCCCGGGCAGGAATCGAGCTGGCAGGGTCCAGTAGTGCTTTGGCCAGCAAAAGTGTCTTTATCAGGCCTAATTTCAAATATGATAAGAGCAAATGCTTATATGGTCTTAAACAGAGGCTGCTTTAGTCACAGAATGGGATGCCCCGGGCAGGAATCGAGCTGGCAGGGTCCAGTAGTGCTTTGGCCAGCAAAAGTGTCTTTATCAGGCTAATTTCAAATATGATAAGAGCAAATGCTTATATGGTCTTAAACAGAGGCTGCTGTAGTCACAGAATGGGATGCCCCGGGCAGGAATCGAGCTGGCAGGGTCCAGTAGTGCTTTGGCCAGCAAAAGTGTCTTTATCAGGCCTAATTTCAAATATGATAAGAGCAAATGCTTATATGGTCTTAAACAGAGGCTGCTTTAGTCACAGAATGGGATGCCCCGGGCAGGAATCGAGCTGGCAGGGTCCAGTAGTGCTTTGGCCAGCAAAAGTGTCTTTATCAGGCTAATTTCAAATATGATAAGAGCAAATGCTTATATGGTCTTAAACAGAGGCTGCTGTAGTCACAGAATGGGATGCCCCGGGCAGGAATCGAGCTGGCAGGGTCCAGTAGTGCTTTGGCCAGCAAAAGTGTCTTTATCAGGCCTAATTTCAAATATGATAAGAGCAAATGCTTATATGGTCTTAAACAGAGGCTGCTTTAGTCACAGAATGGGATGCCCCGGGCAGGAATCGAGCTGGCAGGGTCCAGTAGTGCTTTGGCCAGCAAAAGTGTCTTTATCAGGCCTAATTTCAAATATGATAAGAGCAAATGCTTATATGGTCTTAAACAGAGGCTGCTGTAGTCACAGAATGGGATGCCCCGGGCAGGAATCGAGCTGGCAGGGTCCAGTAGTGCTTTGGCCAGCAAAAGTGTCTTTATCAGGCCTAATTTCAAATATGATAAGAGCAAATGCTTATATGGTCTTAAACAGAGGCTGCTTTAGTCACAGAATGGGATGCCCCGGGCAGGAATCGAGCTGGCAGGGTCCAGTAGTGCTTTGGCCAGCAAAAGTGTCTTTATCAGGCCTAATTTCAAATATGATAAGAGCAAATGCTTATATGGTCTTAAACAGAGGCTGCTTTAGTCACAGAATGGGATGCCCCGGGCAGGAATCGAGCTGGCAGGGTCCAGTAGTGCTTTGGCCAGCAAAAGTGTCTTTATCAGGCTAATTTCAAATATGATAAGAGCAAATGCTTATATGGTCTTAAACAGAGGCTGCTTTAGTCACAGAATGGGATGCCCCGGGCAGGAATCGAGCTGGCAGGGTCCAGTAGTGCTTTGGCCAGCAAAAGTGTCTTTATCAGGCTAATTTCAAATATGATAAGAGCAAATGCTTATATGGTCTTAAACAGAGGCTGCTGTAGTCACAGAATGGGATGCCCCGGGCAGGAATCGAGCTGGCAGGGTCCAGTAGTGCTTTGGCCAGCAAAAGTGTCTTTATCAGGCTAATTTCAAATATGATAAGAGCAAATGCTTATATGGTCTTAAACAGAGGCTGCTGTAGTCACAGAATGGGATGCCCCGGGCAGGAATCGAGCTGGCAGGGTCCAGTAGTGCTTTGGCCAGCAAAAGTGTCTTTATCAGGCCTAATTTCAAATATGATAAGAGCAAATGCTTATATGGTCTTAAACAGAGGCTGCTTTAGTCACAGAATGGGATGCCCCGGGCAGGAATCGAGCTGGCAGGGTCCAGTAGTGCTTTGGCCAGCAAAAGTGTCTTTATCAGGCTAATTTCAAATATGATAAGAGCAAATGCTTATATGGTCTTAAACAGAGGCTGCTGTAGTCACAGAATGGGATGCCCCGGGCAGGAATCGAGCTGGCAGGGTCCAGTAGTGCTTTGGCCAGCAAAAGTGTCTTTATCAGGCTAATTTCAAATATGATAAGAGCAAATGCTTATATGGTCTTAAACAGAGGCTGCTGTAGTCACAGAATGGGATGCCCCGGGCAGGAATCGAGCTGGCAGGGTCCAGTAGTGCTTTGGCCAGCAAAAGTGTCTTTATCAGGCCTAATTTCAAATATGATAAGAGCAAATGCTTATATGGTCTTAAACAGAGGCTGCTTTAGTCACAGAATGGGATGCCCCGGGCAGGAATCGAGCTGGCAGGGTCCAGTAGTGCTTTGGCCAGCAAAAGTGTCTTTATCAGGCTAATTTCAAATATGATAAGAGCAAATGCTTATATGGTCTTAAACAGAGGCTGCTGTAGTCACAGAATGGGATGCCCCGGGCAGGAATCGAGCTGGCAGGGTCCAGTAGTGCTTTGGCCAGCAAAAGTGTCTTTATCAGGCCTAATTTCAAATATGATAAGAGCAAATGCTTATATGGTCTTAAACAGAGGCTGCTTTAGTCACAGAATGGGATGCCCCGGGCAGGAATCGAGCTGGCAGGGTCCAGTAGTGCTTTGGCCAGCAAAAGTGTCTTTATCAGGCTAATTTCAAATATGATAAGAGCAAATGCTTATATGGTCTTAAACAGAGGCTGCTGTAGTCACAGAATGGGATGCCCCGGGCAGGAATCGAGCTGGCAGGGTCCAGTAGTGCTTTGGCCAGCAAAAGTGTCTTTATCAGGCTAATTTCAAATATGATAAGAGCAAATGCTTATATGGTCTTAAACAGAGGCTGCTTTAGTCACAGAATGGGATGCCCCGGGCAGGAATCGAGCTGGCAGGGTCCAGTAGTGCTTTGGCCAGCAAAAGTGTCTTTATCAGGCCTAATTTCAAATATGATAAGAGCAAATGCTTATATGGTCTTAAACAGAGGCTGCTTTAGTCACAGAATGGGATGCCCCGGGCAGGAATCGAGCTGGCAGGGTCCAGTAGTGCTTTGCCCAGCAAAAGTGTCTTTATCAGGCTAATTTCAAATATGATAAGAGCAAATGCTTATATGGTCTTAAACAGAGGCTGCTGTAGTCACAGAATGGGATGCCCCGGGCAGGAATCGAGCTGGCAGGGTCCAGTAGTGCTTTGGCCAGCAAAAGTGTCTTTATCAGGCCTAATTTCAAATATGATAAGAGCAAATGCTTATATGGTCTTAAACAGAGGCTGCTTTAGTCACAGAATGGGATGCCCCGGGCAGGAATCGAGCTGGCAGGGTCCAGTAGTGCTTTGGCCAGCAAAAGTGTCTTTATCAGGCTAATTTCAAATATGATAAGAGCAAATGCTTATATGGTCTTAAACAGAGGCTGCTGTAGTCACAGAATGGGATGCCCCGGGCAGGAATCGAGCTGGCAGGGTCCAGTAGTGCTTTGGCCAGCAAAAGTGTCTTTATCAGGCTAATTTCAAATATGATAAGAGCAAATGCTTATATGGTCTTAAACAGAGGCTGCTTTAGTCACAGAATGGGATGCCCCGGGCAGGAATCGAGCTGGCAGGGTCCAGTAGTGCTTTGGCCAGCAAAAGTGTCTTTATCAGGCCTAATTTCAAATATGATAAGAGCAAATGCTTATATGGTCTTAAACAGAGGCTGCTTTAGTCACAGAATGGGATGCCCCGGGCAGGAATCGAGCTGGCAGGGTCCAGTAGTGCTTTGGCCAGCAAAAGTGTCTTTATCAGGCTAATTTCAAATATGATAAGAGCAAATGCTTATATGGTCTTAAACAGAGGCTGCTGTAGTCACAGAATGGGATGCCCCGGGCAGGAATCGAGCTGGCAGGGTCCAGTAGTGCTTTGGCCAGCAAAAGTGTCTTTATCAGGCCTAATTTCAAATATGATAAGAGCAAATGCTTATATGGTCTTAAACAGAGGCTGCTTTAGTCACAGAATGGGATGCCTCACAGCAGACTTAAGATCAGTTCAGTATATATGCACAGTTAGTTACTATAAGCAGCCTGAAAACGCTAACAAAGGCTGGATGAAAAAAAAAAAATCTCCCTGTCAGCCAGCTCCGTTTTTCCTACCTTTCCCTGGCTTTCTGTCTGTCTCCTGTCTGTCTCCTGTCTGTCTCCTGCCTGTCTCCTGCCTGTCTCCAGCCTGTCCCTGTCTGTCCTTGTCTCCAGCCTGTCTAACTGCCTCAGCTACACAGCGTTCTGTCTGTCTGTCACGAATGCAATAGAGAAATGAGGAAAAGCAAGATGGCCGCCGTTAAATACCGCTGTGTGACGTCACCGGGCTTGCTGGCTGCTGATAGGCTGCATGTGACTGCCCCAGCTTGCACTGGCGCGGGATACATGTCCAGACATGTCCCGTCCGCCATCTTAGAATGCCTGTAATGTAAATGAATGGATGTTAAAGGAAAACTTCGAGTGATCGAATCGCGGGGAAATTCGGATTCGATCCGAATCGAATTTTTCCTGAAATTCGGATCGAATCCGGGTTCGTCCGGATCGATTCGCTCATCCCTATCTATAACCAATCCATCATTCAGAGTAGTGGGTTCTCAGCCATGAAGTGAATCATTAGCATATCTTATTGTTGTACCCGAGACAGTTCAGGGAAAGAAGAATTGACCTGGGACAGAAAGGACTGGATCTACCATAATCATACGAGAATGAATGTGTGGAAATACCTGCTGTGATTGAGCGATACATTTTATCGTTTAGGCAGACATAAAATTTCTGGTTTGTTGCATGATCTTTGACATGTGGAAACAGAAATTGAACAGAAGGATCTCACAAATGATCACTCTAAAAACCAATTATCCAACAAATCTTCAGCATCCAATCGTAAGTTGTCCCCTCAAATAATTGGCGCTCTTTCAAGGAACAGTTGATTTCTCTGTACGTGGAAATGGGTCGTAAGACCTCTTTCGTTTTCTAAATGGAATCCACAGAATATAATAATATTAATTGTGGCAGAAGGGATAGTGAGGTGTAAATCAGCTGAGCTATTCCCTAAAAAAAGGGATGTACTACCACCGACCAAGGGTAATAAAAGTAAAGAGAGACAAAAGGGAAGAGGTGAAATCAAGGTAAGCAGCTACCCCTTAATCACATAATGTCAGGCTGATCATCAGGAACAGACTATATAACAACTATAGTGAAGACGGATGGGGATGCAAGGTGGAGCTCCAAATGTGAGGTGACCAACCCACACGGATCAGAATCTACTGGCAGACCTGATGTTCACTGGAGCCCTCTGCAAGGAAGGACAGCCTGCTCTGTGGTCACAACCAGGGTGAGGAATCAGGCAGAAGAATGGTCAGGAAAGCCAAGGTCAGGGTCATGAAGATGCAGAGTTGATAATTAAGCTAAGGTTGATACAGGCAGAACAGAGGTGTGGTCCAGAGGCAAGATAAGTCACATGAGGAATCAGTCCAAGGTAAACTGAGATATAGCCTGGGCACCCTTTTATAGTGAAATACATGAACGTGCGCTTGCATCAACACAAGTGCGAGCATGTGCCCCCATCCTGCATAAGGTTTTGAAAAAAAAAAAGAAAAGAAAAAAGACTGCTGGGAACCTCAGATGCGTTTTTTTCATTTGCCTGAGACAGATTCTATCACTGCCATGAGAGGGTAAGGCCATTACTCAGAGATCCCTGACATCTCTGTTGTCTCTGCTTTATGGATCCTCAAATTCGATGCGGCTTGTGAGAGACTCAAACCCATAAACCCTCGGCAGAAATGGAGACAGTATTTGTCAAGAAAGAGTATGCATGAAGCACACATCCCTAGGACAAGTCCTACTACCCTAAAAATGGTGCCACAATGTAGCAATGCTTGTTATAAAACTCTGTCTCCCACCTAACTAGCAATTAAATCTAACATTCAGGGCAGACAGCAGAATGTGCCATGTTCTCTAGCTGGTCTAAGAGCAACGGCTGTCTTACCGTTTTCTTATCTGCTTATTCTTGAATTACGCACGTATTTATTGACTAGATTTCACTATTATAGTCTACACCAGGGGTTCCCAACCAGTAGTACAAGCATTACTATCGGGTGCTGCACAGCAAGGTTGCAGACTGACCTGTACTCCTACTCTGCTGCTGAACACTTTGTGCTTTTTTGGTTTATTTTAAGCAATTTAGATGGTGTTTTTGTGTGTTATTACAGTTTTAGGTACCACCCTGGTGAAAACGTGAAAAAAAGTTTGGGAACCCAATAGACAATACCAAATGTGCAGAAATGAACATCATGTGCAGTTGTTGCCTTTTGAAATGAGCTAGGCAGAAGCTATTTATTTCAACTAGCTTATAATGCAGAACATCACTAACTTTTTAAGCTTTTAACATAAGTGATTACCTTTTTTTCAATACCCATATAATTATTTTAGATTTTGAGATTTAAAAAGCTAATGCCAAAGGAATACATATACTGCAGGGGTCAAATGGATGTGGTACAAAGCTAATCCAAAATTGCATGGATACAGCTTTAATTGTATGAAGGCTTAAAATAGCATCTTACCTTGCCAAACGTTCCTCCTCCAGCGATGTCATTTCTCTCAGCATGGCCACACCCCACCAATGTGGTCCATTAATCTACTTTCAGGTTCCATAATGGAACCATGCGCCCCCTGGCTTGAATGGCACTCTGCCATCAAGCCAAGCTAACCCCTCCCTCTCGCCTCCCTGCCCCGCCTCCTCCTAACAGTGTTCTCAGGCTCAGCACTGACAGCTTTACCCTCCAAAAGTGGGAGGTGCGGGTAGATAGACCTCCGACCCATCCCCATCATGGGGAACCAGCACTGCAGGTGGCCGATGCCTCCCCCTCCTTGTGCAGCAGACACTGCAGCCAGGGAAGAGGAACACAGCCCTCAGACAGCCCCACCATCCCCATCACAGGGATAAGAGAGTGGCACTACAGGCACCCAACGCTCTCCCCCTCCTCCTCTGCTGACATACCCAGCAAGGGGAGAGGAACACAGACGTCCGGGCAGCTCCACCGACATCCCCATCATGGGGAACCAGCACTGCAGGTGGCCGATGCCTCCCCCTCCTTGTGCAGCAGACACTGCAGCCAGGGAAGAGGAACACAGCCCTCAGACAGCCCCACCATCCCCATCACAGGGATAAGAGAGTGGCACTACAGGCACCCAACGCTCTCCCCCTCCTCCTCTGCTGACATACCCAGCAAGGGGAGAGGAACACAGACGTCCGGGCAGCTCCACCGACATCCCCATCATGGGGAACAGAACGGATGCAGGTTCATCCTTAACACTGCAGTGAGGGGAGAGGAAGCAGCTCTTGGCGGAGGGGGAGACACACAAATCAGCGCTACTGCATCCGATGCCTCCCCCTCCTCCACCGCTGACAACCACAGCTTGGGAGAAGGAAGCACCCACTCCCCCTCCCCACCTACACACAAAACATTGTTCCTCCTTCACCCCATCTGCTGTATTGTGTGGGGGGCTTAGATGATCCCTCAGAACCATGAGCTGCAGCAAGGGGCAGCTAGCAACATTACACACACACACACACACACACACACACACAAACATACATGCATGTTTGGGAGTGTGCACATGCTTATTGGAGGGTGCACATGCATGTTTGGGGGGGTGCGCATGGACATTTTGGGTTGGGCACATGCATGTTTGGGAGTGCGAACTTGCACTTTGGGAGTGCACACATGTTTGGGAGTGTGCACTTGTGCTTTTGGCATGCACACATGCATTTTTGGAGTGTGCGCATGCACGTTTAGGAATCTCACAGTGCATGCTGTTTGGGAGTGGCTGCATGCATGCTGGGGAGTGCGCTCATGGATATTTCTTGGTGCGCATGGGCATGTTTGGGAGTGTGCGCATGGACGTTTTGGGGTGCACACATACACGTTTAGGAGTGGGCGCATGCACTTTGGGAGTGCACGCATGCTCTATGGAGTGTGCACAAATACATTTGGGAGTGCATGAATGTGCAATTGGGATTGCACTATGCGAGTGCTGGTCTAGGCTCCAATGTTGCCTAGCAACAGGGGGAGAGGAGAGAAGCCAGTGTGTTGGAACCAAGTTCTGGTAATCTTACAGACTCCGCCCATTATGCTGATTAGAGAGTCAAGGGCCACGTCCAATTGTGGTATAAGGTATAAATCAAGGCAAGTGGGCTTTTTTTCTTGTCATCCAACTAGCAAAACATTGAAAATAAAAGATACAGTTATATCATGTCCTGGATGAATGAGAACATTCACAGACTTCTTATAACCATGTTCCTTCAGTATAGGTTCTATTAATGTACCTCAGTTAGAATACATAACAATAACCTGTCACATCAGAGAATAAAATAACAGCCACCATCCGACCATATAAAAGGTGATAGACAGGAAACTGCTCCTACACCTAATGCTCATTGCTAGTGACAGGGACAGCAATGAAATACATATGCCCTAGGCCATATGTTGGACTGGATGAGCAAAACACTCTTGGGGAGCCATGTGACCTATATTCTAGCGCCGACACATTATCACAAACACAAAAGAAAATATATGAAGTCAAATGGAATGGGTGTACTGGGCTGATATTTAGTAGTTTGGTAGAGAGGGTTAGATTACATGGTTTATTCCTTTGATGCCATTTGGTAAATGTTAAGCTAAGAAAAAGGTCAAAGATCTCAGTGACACATGTGGCTTGTTAATGGCATTATTTAAAGTGGACCAACACCCAGGATTTTGACTATCCTGGGTTTTGGTCCACTTCGGCAGGGCACCCCGATCGGGGGTACCCCGCTGTGTCAAACCCCCCAGAAAACTGCAGAAAACAGCTTGTGGCCTCTCCCGGCCCTATATAAGTCAGGAACCTCCCACAAATTCCCCAGTATTGACAAGCAGTTAACAAGAAGTCGGGAGAACAACAATAACCAGAATTCAACAATGATCACCATACAGAGGTAACTAAGAATAATGATAACAAGGGTGGGGTGGAACAGGATGTGCTGTATACGTATAATACCAATTCTACAGGTGAGTAATCACAGAATTGTATTATTATAAGTATACAGCACGTCCTATTCCAGAATATTCCTTAAACTTGGGACATCCAATAGCAGTGTCCGTAAGGTAGGGTGGGATCCCAAAAGGCAACAGCGGGCAGTTTAAACCACTACCGCCTGCAGAACTTTGCGACCAAAAGCAGCATCAGCTGAGGCCCTAACATCAACCTTGTAAAACTTAGAAAAGGTATGAACAGAAGACCAAGTAGCGGCCTTGCAAACTTGTTCAACAGAAGCTTGGTGCTGAAAAGCCCAAGAGGCAACAATAGCACCAGTAGAATGAGCAGTAAGGCGGAAGGGAGGCTCCTTCCCCTTAGCAGAATAGGCCTGTACCACAGCCTGGCGAATCCACTTGCTGATAGTGGACTTAGCTGGAGCCAGACCCTTCCTAGGTCCAGACAGAAGCACAAATAGAGCATCAGTTTTCCTGAAAGATTCAGTAGCCACCAGAATAGTCCTGACCACATCCAGAGAGAGTAAAATCCGCTACTGGGGGTTACTAGGATTAGGACATAGAGAAGGCAAAACAATGTCCTGATTGAGATGAAAGGTAGATACAACCTTAGGCAGAAAATCTGGCTTAAAGCGAAACACCCCCTTGTCCTGGTGTCTCTCAAAGTAAGGGGGTTTGATGGAAAGCGCCGCCAACTCAGAAACACGCCTAACAGAAGTGATAGCCACCAAAAAGACTACTTTAAGAGTCAAAATGGACAAAGGGGCCTCACGTAAAGGCTCAAAGGGAGACCCCTGCAAGGCAGATAAGACCAAGTTCAAGTCCCATACTGGTAGCATAGGCCTACATGGAGGACGCACGTGAGTAACCCCTTGGAAGAAAGTCTTGACCATACGATGGTGAGCAAAGGATCTTTGGAAGACAATGGCCAGAGCAGAAACATGACCTTTGAGCGTACTAAGCTGAAGACCCAAATCCAAACCATCTTGCAGGAATTCCAGAATCCTAGGGATAGAAAACACCTGACAGGGAAGCGACTTAGATTCACACCAGTCAATTTAAGCATGCCAGTCCCTATAGTAGATGGATGATGAGGACTTCTTCCTAGCCTGAATCATGGTATTAACAACAGAGGCAGGCAGCCCCTTCTCCATCAAGATGGGGGTTTCAGCAGCCAGGCCGTTAAAGCCAGCGTTTGTAAATTAGGATGACGTAGCGGCCCCTGAGTGAGCAGGTCTGGATCCTTGGGCAGAACATACTGATCTACTGCCAACTGCACGACGTCTGCGAACCACACCCTTCTTGGCCAAAGGGGGGCCACCAGAATGGTTGGCACCCCTTCCTGAGCAATCTTGCGTAGCACCCTGCCTAACAGAGGAAAAGGAGGGAACACAGAGAACTGAAAGCTCTTCCAAGACATTGCTAGTGCATCCATGGCCAAGGCCAGAGGGTCCTGGAACAGAGAGACAAAGACTGGAAGCTTGTAATTGTGACGTGACGCAAACAGATCCACATCTGGCTGACCCTAGCGGTGGCACAGGGAGCGAAACACCCTGCTGCTGAGGGACCATTCTCCCAGACAAGAGGTCCCCCTGCTGAGGTAGTCTGCCTCCAGATTCTCCACCCCCAGGATGTACACAGCTGAGATGCAGGGAACATTTTCCTCTGCCCAAGACAGTATCAGGGACACTTCCTTGAGGGTCCTCTTGCTCCGGGTCCCTCCCTGATGATTGATGTAGGCAATCGCTGTCTGGTTGTCCGAGCGGACCTGAACCGCCTGTCCCCGAAGGTGTGGAGTCAATTGGGCGAGAACCAACCCTATCGCCCTCAATTCCAGAATGTTGATAGGGATGTGGGCCTCCTGAGGGCCCCACTGACCCTGGAATTTCAGAGATTTCCAGAAGCCCCCCCGACCTGTCATACTGGCATCTGTGGTGACCGTCTCCCAGCACGGGGCCAGAAAGGATCTGCCCACCAACAGGTTTCTTGAGTCCAGCCACCACGAGAGAGACAGTCTGGCCAGAGGGGACAGAACCAACACCTGATCCAGAGACCGAGGGTCACGATCCCAAACTGATAAGAGATGAAGTTGAAGAGGTCTCATGTGAAACAGAGCGCATGGAACTTCCTCGAAGCAAGACACCATCAGGCCCACCAGCTGCATCCCCTGCCGGATGGAGGGATGAGGGCAAGACATGAGGAACCTGGCTTGGGCCTGAAGACTCTCCACCTTCTGCTGAGGGAGAAAAATCTTGACCTGAAATGTATCCAGAGTCATGCCCAGAAAGGACCTCACCATTGACGGTGACAGGAAAGACTTGGGGTGGTTGATCACCCAGCCGAAGGACTCCAGTGTGGACACCACCAGCTGAGTATCCAGCTCGGCCTGCTGGAGAGATTGAGACATGATGAGAATGTCGTCTAAGTAAGGAAGGATGCGAATGCCCTGAGATCTCAGCAGAGCCAGTATGCCCGCCAGTACCTTGGTGAATACCCTGGGAGCCGAGGTGATACCGAAAGGCAGAGCCACAAATTGATAGTGCTGATCCTCCAGAGCGAACCTGAGGAATCTCTGATGACCTGGGAAGACTGGTACATGAAGGTAAGCGTCCTTGATTTCAGAGGTCAAGAAGTCCCCTGGGCGTAGTGAATTGACAGCTGAGCGCAGAGTCTCCATGCAAAAGTGTTTGAATCTGACAAATTTGTTGAGGCACTTTAAATCCAGGATAGGTCTGATGGACCTGTCTTTTTTGGGAACAGTGAAAAGATTGGAATAGTAGCCTCTGCCCCTTTCCCTCAAAGGCACCTGGCAGATAACCCCCAACTCCAGAAGGTTTTGGACAGCAAGGCACAGACCCTGAGCTGACAGGGGGTTTTGAGCCATCCGGGATTTGATGAATCTTGGGGGGGCCAGGCTGCAAACTCTATCTTGTAACCGGAGGATACTACCTCCTGAATCCACCGGTCTGAGACGTGAAGCCTTCAGACATGAGCAAAGAGCCGAAGCCGCCCCCCCCCCCCCCACCCGGATGGGTGAGGGCGCCCCTTCATGCCTATGGGGGCTTGGGTGAGGATTTTGGCTTGGGACCCCAGGAGAGGCCAGGACGGCCACGTCCTCTGCCCCTCCCCCAGTGATCTCCGCGGGCCCCAGTAAAGGAGACTCCTTGGCCAGGTCTAGAACCACAGAAGGATAGGAGAAGGGCACCCATCCCCCGAAAGGACTGAGATGGCCTCCTACATTGAGGTAACCGACCGCCCTTGGCAAACAAATCCAAGCGTTCACCAAAAAGGGGCCAGGCCCTTGAAAGGGAAACCAGTGATAGCCTTCTTAGCAGCATTATCAGCTACCCAGCCAGACAGAGCTACAACAAATTCATAGTATGCGCAGCGCGGTCCCCACACAGGCAAAGGCATGGCAAGCCAGTTGGTCCATATGCCGGTCCTCACCATCCCTCAGGGTAGTAGTGTCAGGAGAATGCATGACAGATGTATTGGACAGCCCCAGAACGGGCGCGTCCACCTCAGGAGGACATGACCAACGCTTAATCACATCAGCAGGAAAGGGATACCTTTTGTCCCAACTCTTGGGCACCCCTGGCAGCTTGCTAGGCCGCTCCTATTCTTTGAGCACCAGATTATTAAAGTGCGACAGCTCAGGGAATTCCAAACGTATGAAAGAGCTCACACTGCTGCTGTGGAGCCACGGCAGGAGGGGAGATACAGAGCACTTCAAAAATATGAGCCAAAAGCCTGTCAGTGTCATCGGAGGACCATAGATCTTCCCCAAAGGGAGACCCTGTACCACCATAAACCCTGGGTTGCTCCTTAGATGAATCAAAGAACAATTCCCCCTCCTCCAGGGGGGAATAACCAGTAGTGTCAAAAACTTCCTCAGTTTCCACAGGAAAGAGGGAGACGGTGGGAGACAAATGCCGCTTCTTAGCAGAAGCCTTACGCGAGGCAGACCCAGCAATACGTTTCTCAATGCTGGCCACCCCTGCAGCCAAATCAGGCTGAGACTCCCCGCTGGTATGCTCCTCATAGGGGGCCAGATGAAGGTGTGGGGGGGTAGGCGAAGCCAGAGGATACAGAGGATACACATACCCTGACATCAGCACCGATTGGGGATACCCCACACGCAACACATAGCCGGGCTTGTCCCGAAGGAACCCCAGGCTCATTATCCCCAGAAGCCTCCATATGGTGATTTGAACAGGCACAGTAGGTCAGTAAGGGTTAATGCTAAAGAGCTACCCGGGATGCCCCAATAGACTGCTAGGGAAGTGGGAGATAATGAGGGGAGAGGGCAGGGAGAAACCACAGGCCCGAAGCTTGTTCCCGCCTGAAAGACACAACAATATATTCCCATAAGAATAATGCATAAGAACAAATAGAGAAAAATTCCCCCCACCGGGGTTACTCACAGACCGCAAGGAGCCAGCAGCGACAGGAAGAAGACAAAATGGCGTCCACAACCTCGAGGGGCGGGCCATGGAGATATGAGGTAAATTGCATCATCCACAAAGCCCGCCCCCCCCCGAAGAGCGCGTAGCGCGCCCATGTGATCTGGCCGACCAGTAGCGGCCCGGCAGCTCTGAGGTGAATGGGGCTGCCAGCCGCGGAGCGCAGTACAAATGCGCGGCGGCGCGTTTTAATAAAGTGACAAGCACAAATATGTCTAAAGTCATAAAACACTAGACAACCCCCACCCCCCGGAGATCTCCCTAAGGGAGAGTGAGGGAGGATAACGACGGAATACCCTGGGAGAAATGGCGCCCGGGGGCCAATATGAGGAGTGAAGGTGGAGGGGGAATGGGAATAGGGTAACCTGGCCAAACCCATGAGGCAGTGGGGGCATCCCAAAAGGCTCACCATTAGCCTAAACAACCTACCCTGTTAGAGCAGGGACTGCGGTAGGAGCCTAGTTCCTCAGCACCATAGTGCTTCAATAGCCTACCTTCACTCGAACCTTATCAGCCGAGGCTGGGAGGCAGTCAATGGGACGGAACGGGTGGGAATAGTCCTGCAGCCCCGCTCACCTGCGCCACAAGAGAGCTATCTTCTATCTTCTCAGCGCAGCGCAGAAATAAACTGGGGAATTTGTGGGAGGTCCCTGACTTATATAGGGTGGGAGAGGCCACAAGCAGTTTTCTGCAGTCCAGCGCCATCTTGTGGTTGTATTACCCAAGTGTAAGGAATATTCTGGAACAGGACGTTCTGTATACTTAGAATGACTGTAATAATTGATTTAGTCAAAATGTTTAATCAAAATCAAAAGCTTTGTTTTTGGGAACCCTGTTATTTTAGGGGGCCATGTGACTTATAAATGTGATCGTGACCCATTCCCTCCTATGATTGTGTCCAATCCCCATGCAGAATCGGAATACAGTTCGTGTGAATCTATCTCCATTTGTCCGCTGTGTTGCAGGGTTAGAGGCAATTATTTGAAGGTAATGTACAGTGATAAGTAATAACCATTGATGGCCCTGTAAACCCAACGGCAATAATAAGGCAGCAAGCAGCTCACCTACTGCCTGTCTCATGTGCCTCTCTTCCATTTCCTTCAGTGTAATGTAGAAGCCAAAGTGGGGCTCCTTTCAATGCCATTTCTCAGGACCATGCATACAAGTGGCCTAACAGCCACCCTTGTGTGTGTGCATGACAAGTCACAATGATCCCACAACTGTCTCCGATCACAGCAGAGAATGCTCAAGAATCAAACCTGTGCAATGACATGTCCTTCCCAGCTCAGGCACAACCCAGAAAGTGAAGCAAAGAAAGTGTCTATTTACATATATTCAGAGATTTTGTTTTAGTTTAAAATGGCTCATTTTATACAGTTCCCATGAGAGATGGGAGGAAGTTAATGTGCCTGGACAAGGCATTTAGGATTAGTAAGCTCCAGTTACTAAATCAATTATTGATATGCAAGGTTGTATTTAGGAGTTCACACGCCCCAGGGCACTCTTTAGTCATGGCACCCTTCATACCAAACCAAACACATTATTTACCATTCAATTGATGGCTATCCCATGTGCCTCTTCTCTTTTCCCTGCAGCGCCTAGATAGGGACTGATGTAAAAACTGGGAAACACAACCCAGCTAATCATAGCACCTCTTCTAGATCAGTAGCTCATTTAACAGGAGCTTATGAATGGGGAAACTATAGTAGCCAATCAATTAACACATAGTCGTATGAATTTCTGCCACCATGATTAAACTTGTTGCAACCCACAAATTGCAAAAGATAACATTAAACATGTTTTTTTTTGTCATTTAATGCTATTTACTGCAAATAATTCCAATTTACAATGCAGCCCCTTTGACTACAGCCCTGCTGCAGGTCTTACTTATGTTAATGCAATGCAAGCTGTTCTTTTTGTGTGTGTGTGGGAGTGTGTGGGTTAATTACCCGCCAGTCTGCGTCCAGTCAGTCAGCATCTGTGCAACATCTGTTAGACTCTTAGTAGGATTACTTCCTAGATGGAGAATATGAGCACAAAGGCTTCTGATCTCCGTCTGGCCTCTGTAGCAGCTGTCCTGAGCCATGCCTCGAATGGAGAATTCTTGGTCTAAGAGGCTAATATTAAAATTTTTTTGCCATATCTAAATAACAAATTTTCAAATCTGACCCCGATACAGGGCTGGCTCCAGGTTTGTGGGGGCCCTTGGGCAAGACTTAGAGCCTTAGTGGGCCCCAAAGTAGTGAGTCACATGATGTCACCTTTCAGCTCCGCTGCCACAAATGTGTCATCTCATGCTGCTGATTGCCCTCCAGTCCTTGTCAGTTGTCACCTGCTTCTCGCCACCTTCTGATCTTCCATCAGTTGCCCTCCATTACATGCCACCTTCTCCATTGTTGCTAATCATCCTCTGTTGCTGAGGCCAGCCATGAGCAGGTCTGCACACAGCATCTGGCGTTTGGTGGTTCGGGTCCATTGTAAAATAATACCATGGCCAATTGTGAGCCTGAGTGGGCCCCTGAAGATGCCAGGGGCCCTGGCGATTGCCCAGGTTTGCCCTGTGCTGGAATAATACTAAAAACAGGATATAGAAAAATGAGCTCTAGGACTATGCCTGGTAGGATCGCTGGGCCAGCACACTCAAGATTATTTGGTTAGCGAATATTTGGTTATTATTGCAAACAGTGCAGGATGTAGCTATGCTATGATGCTATGACTATGGAATTAATCTGTGTTGAAATCACAGCAAGCTAGACCACCAAGGATTAGAGCATTTATATTACGTTACAGTACTACGGTTAAGTGAATGGCATAAAAATATTAAAGACAGGTGAGCTCTCACTAAGGAGCTCTTTTATTTGGAAGAATGTGCCATGACATAAATCATGTGTATGCAGATATTTAATTGTCAAGCTTCTTAAATGCAAGAAATGCAGATGTATGATAGTATCCCCCTAAAAGCCAGGAATTTGTATTTGAGAAATAGCATTCTACATTGAATGTGACCTCTGTTTTCAATTAGTGGTAAATAGAGTTCTTACAAGCTTTGGCTTTCCTTTACGGTTATGTTCTGAAACCCTTTGGTGAATTTGTCAAGATACAGCACTGTAAACCAGGACGTTTACATATGTAAAAGAGGACAACTGTTAAAAATGACCAATGGTTCCCTGTACCCCACAGGCAAGGAGAATCCCAATTTGGAATAAGCGTTGCACATCCTCACCAAGCAACGCACACATATCTCGTTCCTACCCTGAAAACTGGTCCAAAGATGCTGCAGCACAAATGCGTAGTGTACAGGTGCTGGGATTCATCTCCCAATGCTAATAGAAGACAGAATTAAAGGTTATCAATTAAAGAGTGGAGGGCGAATGCAGGCATTTCTTTTTCAAAGAAGGTTTATGCTGGGTCATTGTTATTACTTAGTGTTTTCTTACGGCAGCTCAATTTGAACATCCTCCTGACCTAGACTTTCCTCACTATGACCTACTAACAGCCTGCACAAGATTAGGAAAAAACTTGCCATTTTCTGTTAAAACTCTTGATTCCACATTTTTACCATGTAACAGTGCTGAATCGGGATCCATATACCCATTGGGAACCTCTTACAACACTTTAATTCACACATACCTCTGTCAGTCAGGTCATACATCACCTATATGTCCCTAAACTTATAATGTGATAGTGCCAGACATGTCCAGCAAGTGGGCTTCTTGATTCAATGTGACAAAGTCTTTTTGATTGTTACTTAAAACCACATGTATCAGACTCCCTCCTGAAAGGCCGGGTTTTGTGTATCTCCACACAGGCACATAGGTGGAGTAATTAGTGCTCATACAGGGCTATAGAGTCAGCTATGTGGACAAAACACCACATGTTGCTGCCCTCTCGGGAGTGAGTTTGACGCCCCTTCTTTAAACCAACCATCTAAAGCTGGTAATGTTTCTGGCCCATTCTCACCACACTACTTTCAGCTATGGTACACTTACTACATCCTCCAAACAGGCTGAAAATAATTCCTTCTGTTTGCATGTATACAGAGCATCCTAAATTGTATTGTCGCCTCTATGATACACACACCTTGATTAAGCCCAGTGAAGGGTAAAACACATTGAGGAGTTATCCGCAAATGAATTACTTTTGATGGCACTTTTCCATGTTGTGAATAACCACACCCCTCACAGGGAATATTTTGAAATCACTAAGGGCAATTGTTACCCATGAATGCACGGACAACTTGTATGCACAGTATAAAGCAGTACAAACTTTTGTAGAAGATTCAGCCAGTGCATCCATGTCCTTTCCAGACCGTTATTAATTTTTAAATGTATTTATTTTTTTAGCGGGACCCGAAACTGTTTTACAGAGCCTTTGCTAGGTACTCCCAGATAAAAAAGGGAGTACTCACCTGTAGAATTGTTTTTGTTCTTGCATGGCACGGCCCGCTTCAATATTCATAACAGTTGGGTTATTCCGCCACAAGGTGGCGCAGTGGTACTGCAGAAAAGCTGTGGCTTGTCCCGGCTCCCTATAAAAACGGGCTCAACCATAGAGTTCCCCAGCGTACACAAGCAGTGAGACAAGAAGCCGGGAGAGAATAAGTAAAAAATGTGAAAAAGGTAAAAGACCCCAATCACCATAAAGAGGCAACCAAGAACAACAATAACAAGGGTGGGGTGAAGCGGGCCGTGCCATGCAAGAACAAAAACAATTCTACAGGTGAGTACTCACAGAATTGCTTTTTTCTTTATTGCATGGCACGGCCCTCTTCGGTATTCATAACAGTTGGGACATCCAAAAGCAGTGTCCAGAGTAGGGTGGGATCCCCAAAGAGTAACGGCCAGTAGTTCAAGTCACTACCGCCTGAAGCACCTTGCGGCCAAAAGCAGCATCCGCTGAGGCCTTAACATCAACCTTGTAAAACTTACAAAAGAAAAAGTATGAACAGAAGACCAAGTAGCGGCCTTGCAAACTTGTTCAACAGAAGCTTGGTGCTGAAAAGCCCAAGAGGCACCAATAGCATGAGTGGAATGAGCAGTAATCCTAAAGGGAGGTTCCTTTCCCTTAGCAGAATAGGCTTGAACCACCGCCTGACGGATCCACTTGCTAATAGTGGATTTACCCTTTCTAGGTCCTGAAGTGAGAACAAAAAGAGCATCAGACTTCCTGAAAGGCTCAGTGGCAACCAAATAAAACTTCAGAGCCCTAACCACATCTAGGGAATGCAGAGTCCGCTGGTTGGAATTAGCAGGATTAGGACACAATGAAGGCAAGACAATGTCCTGATTAAGATGAAAGGCAGACACAAACTTTGGCAGAAAGTCCAGCTTGAGCCGAAACACCACCTTATCGTGATGCCTCTCAAAATAAGGAGGTTTGATGGAAAGTGCCGCTAGTTCAGAAACTCGCCTTACAGAAGTGATAGCCACCAGAAAGGCTACCTTAAGGGTCAGAATAGACAGGGTAGCATAACGGATAGGCTCAAAGGGAGGCCCTTGCAGTGCAGACAAAACCAGATTCAAATCCCAGACTGGTAGCAAAGGCTTACGGGGTGGACGCACATGAGAAACACCCTGAAAAAAAGGGTTTAACCAACCGGTGATTGGCAAAAGATATTTGGAAAAAAATTGCCAGAGCTGAAACATGGCCTTTTAGGGTACTAAGTTGAAGGCCCTGATCCAAACCATGTTGCAAGAATTCCAGAATCCTGGGAATAGAAAACACCCGACAGGGAAGAGACTTGGACTCACACCAGGCAATGTAAGCATGCCAGACCCTGTAATAAATAAAGGATGAGGACTTCTTCCTAGCCCGAAATATGGTATCAACAACAGAAGCAGGCAACCCCTTTTCCATCAATATGGAGGTTACAGCAGCCAAGCCGTTAAAGCCAGAGTTTGTAAATTGGGATGAAGTAGCTGCTCCTGGGTGAGAAGATCTGGATCCTTGGGCAAGACGTGCCGGTCTACTGCCAACCGCACAACATCTGCGAACCAAACTCTTCTTGACCAACAAGGGGCCACTAGTGTGGCTGGAAGCCGCTCCTGGGCTTTCTTGCGTATGACCCTGCCCAGGAGAGGAAATGGAGGGAACACATAGAAAAGCTGAAACTCCGTCCAAGGTATTGCCAAAGCATCCGTGGCGAAGGCCAGAGAATCCTGAGACAGAGAGACAAATCTGGGAAGTTTGTGACGGGACGCAAACAGGTCCACATCTGGCTGACCCCAGCGGTGACAGAGGGAGAGTGACCACTCTCCCAGACGAGACGCCCCCCTGCTCAGGGAGTCCAGTTCTCCACCCCTGGGATGTATGGTCCCGGATGGGTGAGGGCGCCCCTTCATGCCTGAGGGGGCTTGGGAGAGACCGGGACGACCACGGGCTCTGCCACGGCCCCAAGAATCTCTGCGACCACTGGAGAGGAGGGAGCCACGGCCCCCTCTGGGAATGCGATAGGAAGGGAGGGGGGCAGAGGACCCCCGAAAGGGTCGAGACTGCCTCCTACGCTGAGGCAGCCTTTCATCCTTGGCTAGAACATCAAGACGTTCTCCAAACAGCCGCAGCCCCACGAAGGGGAGGCCAGTGAGAGCTTTCTTAGCCGCAGCATCAGCTGCCCACTGGCGCAACCAGACAGAGCGGCGCATAGCCACCAAGAGCGCAGAGGTCCTTCCATACAGCCGCACAGCATCATCCATAGCAGTAAGGATAAAGGCCACAAAATCAGTGCAAAGTAAGAGAGTCCTATATTCCTCCCCCACACTACTGGCTGTTGTGCCATCAATGAGACGCTTAAGCAGTTTCTTAAGGGCAATAGCAGTAATGGCGGCAGCACATACAGGGCGCAAGCCAGCCCCCACACAGGTAAAAGCATGGCAGGCCACTTGATCCATGCGCCCGTCCTCTCCGTCCCTCAGAGTGGTAGTGTCAGGGGAAGGCATGACCAAAGTATTGGACAAGCCTAGCACGGGAGCGTCCACTTCAGGGGGAAATGACCACCTCTTTACAAGATCAACGGGAAGGGGATACCTTTTATCCAAACCCTTGGGCACCGCAGGCAACTTGTTAGGACGTTCCCATTCTTTAAGCACCAAGGTGGTAAAATGTTCCTGCTCAGGTTACTCTAGACGCTGTTTACCAGGGCGAAAAAGCTCCCCCTGCTTTCTTTTAGCTACCTCAGGGGGAGCAATGTGCAAAATTTCAAAAATATGTGACAGCAGATTATCAGTGTCCTCAGTGAATCTGGGTCTGCCTCCGGAGAGGAATCATGGTACCCTATCGCAACCCTCCTGGTGGTTCCCAGAGGAGTCAGAGTCCTGGGAGAGCTCCCCCATCTCAAGGGGGTGACAGTCACCAAGCTCATCAATCCCCACATACATCTCAGTAAGGGGAGCAGGCCTGGGGTCCAGGTGTCTCTTCTTGCCAGAGGCCTTCCTAGGAGCATTCCTGGCAAGCTGCTTTTCAATGTTAGCCACCCGCAGTGACAAATCAGAATGTGACTCCCTGCCAACATTCCCCTCACTGGGGCCCAATTGCAGGAGCAGGGGAGTAGGTGAGAGATGGGAAGCGAAGCAGGCAAACCAGCTTGAAGTGCAAGGACACTTTCAGCGCACGGCACGCACACCATGACACTGTTACTCACAGGGGATACCCCACACATGGAACACAGCCGTGCTTGCCCCGAAGGGGCCCCAAGCACGCTATCCCCAGAAGCCTCCCAAAAAAAACGTAAAAACACCACAGATATGACTACTCGCCGCCACTACCCCCCCCTTTTCCCCCCCAACCAAGTTAGTGGGGGGGGGGGAGAGAGAGAGAAGCAGTGGCGAGCAGCCATGGTCAAGGGAGAGAGGGGGCGTGGGGGGGGAACCCAAAGGAAAAAAAGAGAGGACACAGTCCCCAAACTACTTACCCCCTCAGAAGCTAGGACAGAAACTCTGCATCCCTATTAGGCTCAACATAAAGCCTAGGGCCGGCTACCCTTTGTGTTACAGGGTCTGCGGCTTGGAGCAGCGCTCCAGGAGCACTTGACCCTAGTTCTCTTCTACCTTCACCCGATCTGTCAGCCAAGGCTGGGAGGCAGTGAGGGTCCAGAAACGGATGGAAATAGACTTGCAGGGCCGCAGGCTTGGTTGCCCCACTCACCTGCGCAAGAGAGAGGGCCGTCTGCTAACTTCGCAGTCCACTGCAGAGAGAACACTGGGGAACTCTATGGTTAAGCCCATTTTTATAGGGAGCCGGGACAAGCCACAGCTTTTCTGCAGTACCACTGCGCCACCTTGTGGTGGAATAACCCAACTGTTATGAATACCGAAGCGGGCTGTGCCATGCAATAAAGAAAATGCAATTGAATACTGTAGTATTCAGCTTAGGAAAAATGGGTTTATTACACACCAAGCACCTTTAACTGCCATCCCTGGAGTTTTTTTTATGAAAATCCCGAGTTTTGGGCTACTTTAAAAGCATGCCTCATGCTGGTTGTCAGGGGTGGTGCCTTTCATTCAGGAGAAATTTTACCAACCTCCTCAATAAACTACATATGCCAGGGATGTTCATAACCCAAGAACCACAGAAACAGAAAAGTAGAGCATCACTGAATGAAAGAAAGTCCCCTATAACCAGCATGCGGTGAGCAGAAAGTAGGATCATTTAACCCTTTGCCTGGACTCTTCTTTTAAAAGGCAGAGGCAGGAGCACTACAGTAAGTAAGCACCGATAATCAACATAGCACAGGGTATAGTGGCCTCTGTGCTAGCTCACCCAAATAATACACCCAAGACTATAAAGTTTAGACCACCTTCTGATACTGCTGGAATTAAAAAGAAAAACAAATGCCCTGCTCACAGAGCAGCATGTGCCAGTATGGGACAGTCTGTAGGAAAAAAATAAACCAGAGTCCTTACCAGATCTGCAGTGCCTGCTATATATGAATAACGGTATTTATAGGAAATAAAGGCCTATTCATTCTACAAGCACACAGAGTATGTTTATCCGGAAGCGCACAATGCTTCTGTGATTTAGTGAGATGTAAAGTAACAACTGCTTACGTCTCCACTGACTCAGGGTTTTGTGCTCTAGAAGACTTGAAAGCTTAGTCACAGGAATGCTGCAGATTGCTAATACGTCATATTTCTTTATACACTTTGAAATAATGTGCCTGAAAGGAGCACATAGAGGCAGCAAAAAGTGTAGCACCTGTTAGCATTACCAACACAAGATTGATCTCTGCACATCCACTTAAAGTACCTGTCAAACTCTCCAAGCCTTTTCATGTGGCCCTGACAGGTACCAGATGATGGCAGGTGGGTGGCACCCCTTTTAGCTAGCCTGGTCACTCCAAGACTTCTGACACAATTAGGACATATTCATACCTGTGTGTGGTGCTCCACTTCTAAACCTGCGCCTAGACGCAATGCCTACAAAAGTGCCTGATGAGCACCTTAACCTTCTCGGGGGGGAAAAAGTGTAGTGTCTGCAACTAGCTCTCGCCACACAAGGTGGGCTGTCTAACCCACCCAAATTCTTGCCACAGCAGATAGCGCTGTACCTGCTGCAGAGGTTATTGTCATCTTTTGCCAAGTAGGATGAGAAAAAGTATTGTAGGGTTGGGCTGGGCAAAATAATTCAGCATCTGTCCTGAGAAAAATAACTCCATGTCTGCATCGGTTATGTGCAATATAGTGGTTTCTAGATCTGTCCGGGACAAAATACTTCTGACTCTGCATCTGTCAAAGGAAAAATAATTCTGCATCTGTCCTGGACAAAATACTTCTGTCCTGGGCAAAATAATTCTGCAACTACAATAGTTTGTAACCATGCATTTGACTACATTTGAATGATCAGGTTTGCATTTTGTTTTGTGTTGGTTGTTTATGGTCCCTTTGAAGGCACCTAGAATGCTGATGTGAAAATGAGTTTGCCACCCCTGCCTCAAAGGGACACTAGTGTCACACTTAACTGATGACTCCTCCACTGGGACATGAATGGGGGTTAAAGCTTCAGCATGCCTGATAGCAGCCACAGAGAGGCATCTCCTGCTCTGTGCATGCTCCCAGCCCCCAAGAATGGCCCGGTGGCATGCACACATTGCTGGGGGATGCCGCTCTGTTAAGCAGCTGCAGTGAAGGCTAGAGAAACCTGCTATATGTGGGCTTTAGGGTCTCTTTCAGCACCAAAAGGAATAGACTGCCATAGTGTCAGTTTGAAGAAGAGAGATACATGTAAAAATAGCTCAAAGCTCTAAAACACAAGCAGAACAAACATGTTTCTGTTAAGTACCTACATACAGAACATGTATGGTTTGTGTAACAGCATACTGGAAATATGGCTATAAACTATATGTTTATTAGTCTGGATTTAGTTTCCTTTGAAATGAAAAGCCCTTAGACCTGTTTTTAATGGAAGGCACTGGTAAGTCACAAGATCAAAATTTCACCCCCAGTTTGTTTCAACTTGATTTGGATTTCGGTTTAATTTTCGGCGTTTGGAAATCTGTTTGCAGATTTTGTGTTACATAAAAGTTTAGTGCATATTCATGCAGGGTGAAGGATAAGGATTAGGATCCTTTCATCTGCACTGCATTTTATACCAAGCCTGGATTCAGCCATTTCTGCCTTGTGAATGTTCTATTGGCTGGAAAGAATACACAACAAACTGGCAAGTAAAACGTAATCATTACGTGATTCAAAAATAATTGTGCCAGCTCACTGGTGAAACAAAACCAACACTGTAGCAAAAAAAATAAATACATCAAATACATTTATTAAGTCTTTGCTTTGCCATCTTTCTCCAAATAAACATGAGCCTATTAATAGATACATTCTCTTTACAAGCCTTAATGTAACACCTTCTAACAGGTGTCTTGCTAAAGCTCTATCTTGTGTTCCCCATAACTGCACACAAAGAGAAAAGACATGTCACAGTAGAACGATACGCGTGCAGGAGCAGTGCAGTATGGAAGGTCTGAATCCACTTTGTGTGGTATTTCAAGGTGGATCCTGACTTCACATGTACAGATAAGAACAGAAGGGAAAAAACAAGCAGTAGGCCGACATTAGATGACTGACAAACAGCTTAATGTGCAGTGTGTCGAAGAAATGTAACAGGATGTGTGATAAATCTTTTTGGTATTACTCCAAGAAAATCAAAGACATTCTTAATAAACAGTGTAAATGAGAATTCCTGGAAAGCTCTTACACCTATAAGACATTATTCAAAAGTACAGAGACACTTTGGATAACCACTGCAGAGGAAAAGAGCAAAAAGCAGGTAGGGAGATGTATGATGTATTTACAATTGCTGTTAACATGGAAAGTTGTGGACAACACACCATTAGTAAATAAATGGATGGCCCTTAGCACTTCAGGAGCGGTTAGCGAGACAAAGAACATGAGACAGGAGGAGCGTGTCCGCTTCTTTGTCCTCTTCCCAAATATTCTTCCCCACCTGGTCCCCTAGGTTCTCTGTTCAAAGCTTGACATTCAGGGAGGTGGCTGATCTCTCATGGTGCCAGTCACGCAAGCGAGTGTAACGAGGGCTTTGAAGCTCTGTGGTCAACTTTTCCCTGTGTTATAGAAAGGGAGGAGGAATAGGGAAATGGAAATACAAAAGAGAAGAGACAGAGAATAAGAAAAGGAAAAGAATAAGACTATATGGAGGTAAAGAAAATGCGAAAATTTGAGCAAAGCAAATGTGTGACCCTTTAGTGAGATTTTATATTGACCTATGAGTAAAGTTGAGTTTTTTCTTCTTTAAAGTTCATCTTTAAATTTGCTGCCCTCTACCCATCAATTTTTAAAGTCTAAAGGTGTAGCCAGCGGTCAGTAAAAAAATAAATATTTATTCATAAATACCTTAAAAATCATTGCAAAAAATGTCAGCGGTTCTCACCTATTATGAATAAGGGGCACCTAGCCTGAAGCGAGTCGATTCTGCAGGGCTAATTTTCTAATATCTGTCCTTAGAAGAACTTCACTGTCGTTCTCCTGGGTCTTTGCTGCCGTAGCACAGAAAGACACAAAGCAGCACCCCCCCCCCCCACCTGACGGGTGGGAGAACGTACCAAGCTAGGGGCTTTATGCTTTCTCCCAAGACGGCGGCGACGGCGGCGCCCGGAGTTCCCGAGCCCCAGGAGAATGGCGCTGGACCACAGGTGAGGTAAGGGTTTTTTTTTCTTTGCAACCCCCCCCCCCCCCTGCATTCCCATGTTACTGAACTTCTGCTTTAAAAAAAAACCCAAACCATGTGCAAACAATTCAATGGCACATGTGGAGCGAGAGGCGGGCACAAAATTCCTCTTCTGATGTCTTCTGCCTGCAATTCTGCTGTTTGGAAGCGCAAATGGCCTTGGCCCATGCACTATTGGCAGAATAAGCCCTTAACTGGTCCCAACATCCCCCCAGGTTTCTCCCCCGTTTTTGACTTTTTCTCCATAGCGATTTGATCTCTCCAGCTCTATTCGCCATTTTGGAGAGTATTCTCTAGAGAACCTGTCTTCTCCCTTTTTTGTGAGTGTTTTTGGGGGTAAATTCTGATTTAAGTTAACCCTTAGCATTTTTTTGCCCAACGTTTTGTCCCAGATGTTCTCTTTAACCCTCCCTCACCTGTTTGATTTGCATATAAAAATGTATTCTTTTTTCTCTTTTCTTGCTAAAATTTGGGACCAAAATCCAAATTTTTGGTGTTTTACCTTAATTTTTTTGAGTTTTTTCTACCAAAACCAAAAAAATGGTTCAATCCCTAAAAAGAACTTGTGTCTGACACTTTAATTGTTAAAAAACATGCTGGATGCTGCAGGCATGTGCTTTCTGAATGAAATAAGGAATCAGCAGTTTCCTAGACCTATTTGCTGGAGGAAATTGACTCTTCAAATTGCCACATTTGAGCACACTTTTATGCCTTCGCGGAATTTTTGAGGTGCAAGTTTGCGCTTTAGTGGTCGCAGGTGTGCATATTGGTGCACAAAAGTTTGCCCACCATGAATCAGGTGGAAGCCCAAGCATGACTTGGCGCTCCTAAAAACGTGCGAAAACTTGGGGCTGATTCAGAGCCAGGTGAAAAATTTACACCCGGTAAACAACGAAAGTAAATGAAAGTTCTCTCTCCTAAAAAATAAGTGAGTTTTCTCACCAGGCTCTGAATCAACCCCACAGCCATACAAGTTTATAGGATCCCAATGAGTTGTTGGGGGAGCGGCTGGGCGGGGCTGCACACAGCCAAAGGGAGCTGAGTGATGCCGACGCCGCTCACAAATGCGTCTGGGGGAAAGACCAAAACCCGGGATAGTGAAAATCCCAGGTTTAACCATCTCAACAGGGACAGTGACAGAAGAAATGGAGTTTACCCTTTGCCTGTGATCATTTTAATGTGATCATTTATTTGTGAATTAAGTAGGACACTGGATTGATAGCGAGTTGGACTTGGTAATCTGTGTAATCATTATTTTCTTTATGATCTTCTTAAAGTGGAAAAAAATCCAAGTTTTGTTCTCTCCCCTGCTGTGTAACCCCCCCCCCCCCCCCCCCAGCAAGGAGGTGTAATAGAGGTACATTCCCTCCCTCCTTTTGTATTATTTTCTTTTTCTGTATTAATTAATTTAGTTTATATCTGAGCAATTGAATAGGTGCTCTTTATCTAACTGCCCTGAGTCACGCTGTGTTGTCACAGTTACTACTGATATTCTTTTGTCTGTTAAAGAACTTTGGGCTTGTTGCCAGTTGGGCCTGGCTTTGATATATATTGTAAAATAGCTAAAAAAACAATAAAAATACTGTAAACAAAAAAAAATAATCCAGTTTCATATGTTATTATGAAAAATGTAAATCTATTTTAAGTGAATTTAATGCTGCCAATGAAAGCACCAAAATGTGGCTTAATATCAGCTCCCTTTACTTCTCCATATAAAAGATAAGAGACAGAGGAGGGGCAGTTAAAATGCCAGTATGGCCAGTCAAGCATTGTATTACTGACCAACAGATTATCAGGAACTGGGGACTCGTTTACTGGAGAGGAGGGTAAACCTCAGCATGAGTTTCCAACATGAAGGGTATACAGGTGTGTATACAACCAGGCAGATTAATACTAAAAATGAGCTTTTAGTAGACTGTAGTATGGCTGATGTGAGTAAATGACAGGTGGAGAATAAAGTTGCTTGCAAGGTTTCATCAACAACAGTTATAGCGGTTTGGACGCAGTTCTGCATTATTTATTTAAACCCTACTATTTGCTATGTAGCTTGTTTTTTCCCTTATTGTTAAGTTAAACCAATTTAATACTCCCTGAAAAAACAAGCAGCCAATAACTACTGTTAATATTTAACATCAACAGCATTTGAATGGATTACTTTGGATCTACACAAGAACGGCCCTGCACAAGCACTGGCGTTAATGGCATATAGTATTCTACTCAGAACCCAACTGCTTACTGGGAGCCTCTTTTAAACTCGGAGCTGTGGTTTAACAGGAGTGTCTGCTCTGCAAATTGTATTTATAGATTCCAGGGGCTGGTGCACTAAAAAGGAAACCTTCCTCGTTTGTAATTAATACACTCAGGCTAAAATGTCATTTCAAATGGGCTAGCAACAAGAAACATCTGGTTTTGCTACATTTTGTAATGAGTATCAGTGCAGAATGCTTGGTTAGTCCTCCACATGACTACAGCGGGTGATAAGTGGGCATTAGGCCATGGCTACCTCCTGCTATACTTACTGTATATCCCTATACTGAAACTGTTATTTTTTACTGTGCCTTTCCCCAACATACGTTTTTTTGCATGTTACTTTACCTATTGTATCTCTTTATTTAGACTATATGTATAACTAAGCCTTGTGTGCATAGCACAAGGTATAAATACTGAGTACATATTCATTTCCTGTCAACCCCGGCAGTCGCAGTTATGTGCAAGCTTGCTGGGTGGGCTCCATAATCTGATGGTGGTCATGTGGGCCATATAACATAGAAGAGGCAAACATGGGTTGCTGGGCTTTCTAGGCCTGGGTAGCAGTTAGGTATCCAAAACTGGAATGCCCCCATGCTATAACAATCAGAGGAAGCCCAGGTCAGTCTTGATGCCCTCTGCACCCTAGAATTGACATTTCAGAATTAGATTGGAACTGGCAGGGGAAAGATATGGCATGTGATTGCTCAGATTACAAATATTAACGCAATCTCACACTTGGGGGCCCCCATCTCCAAAAGGGATCACTCACTATGTGAGAGCAAATACTGTGTTGTCTATCTATCTAGGGTAGGAGCAGTAGGTAATGCGAGATGTCACTGTTCTATGGCAGGAGAGCACAGGTTTTCTACTTAAGCATGTCTGTGTTCTTGGGCCCTAAAAATAAGTTAGTAATATTAGCATGTAACTGTAAGGCCCCCCAGAGCCCATTCTCATGGAGGGGCCCCTGGCCTCCCAGTCTAACGCTGCCAGAGAATGTAGTCAGATTGGGGTTCTAGATAGTTTTGCCACTGTGGGGTTCAGGTTGGTAAGGCCTGGTGAGGTCCATTTCTTCCTGGGGTGCTTGTTTCCCACAACTACCCTATATAAAAAGTGTCAGGGGAGAAACAATGTGCTGGCACTTTAGTTCTGCCAGGCAGAACCTTCAGTGCTCCTTGTAGATAGTGCACCAACACTGCATACTGATATGGCCACAGGTGCTGTTTGGTGGGGGGTCAGATGACTCCCCTGCCTCTATGGTATGTAAGCCCATGCCAGTACAATATTGTATGTGCTGTGACCCCACTGTGATAATCCATGTAATCAGAGGTCTGTAGGGAAAGTCCACAAAAGTTTAACATCCTTTAAACCGGACCTTCAGCATCATTTACTCTAGGATACGGGCGCCGCCATCTTGGCTCAGTAGTATCACCTACTGAGGAGAGAAGAGGGGTCAAAAGTGCAGGGGAGCGGGGATATAACTGTGCTTTGCACAGACAGAGCAGAGCTCGGGTCAGCAATCCCAGAATGCAGAGCGACACAGTCAGAAGACACGTCCTGTTTGCAGGCAGCCTGCACCTCCATGGGCCGCCATCTTGGATGTTTAAAGTCTCAGAAAATGCAGTAGATGCAGGTAGGATGATTTTTAATGTCAGCAATCTGTATGTACAGCGTGGGGGAAATATATAAGATAAGCTCTTGTTTAGGGTGAAGGTCCGCTTTAAGGTTTCTGGAGGTTGTTGATTCAGTGAAGGATTGTAAGTTAGGCAACTGATGTCCACCATAACCAAAGATTAAAAAATTGGAAATGAAGGTCATTAAATGTTTTAAATTATTTTTTACAGACAAAGGGCCCTTGTTTAGTTGCTTATGTTTACTACAATCTACTACTCCATCAGCCTTTGACATTCTGTACATAGAACCTCTTATGTAGACAAGTAATTTACTCTTTTCCTGGGTATGGATAACGCATTTCCATGTATTTAAAAGGGAAATGGGGTTAAAACACATGACAATGTGGAATGAATCCTAATTGTGGCTCGTTAGATTTAATGAATTGTTAAAATAGGCTTCGCGATTTATTTAAATTGCCTACAGATGCTCTTTAACCACCCCCCCCCCTCACTCTCAGCTAATGGAGCCAGTTCCTCTGCTCAAACTGAACCCATTCCGTAGATCCAGGTTTTAGTCCTCCCCTCTATTTACAGCAAGTCTCCACACTGTGACAACAGAAGAGGTGGCCCATATCCATGGTATCAATCCAGTGCTCATAAGAATCCATCCAGCAGCTAACGCAAATGGCTGCATGTGGCTATCTGTACCGTGATTAGTGTGACAACTTAACCCAGGATAAAACCTCTTTTTTATTTTAGAGCAACAGAAGTCCCATCTCAACTGTTTACATTTTAAAGTAGCCAAGCCGGTCTGGTTGCACCACACTCTGAAGTGGAGAGTGTGCTCCCGACCATCTCCCTGATGCGCATACGAACATCTCCCCCTGATAGCGCATATCAGTGGTGAATGCTCGAGAAAAATCAGGTGTTCCACCCCTGCTGACAAATCAACAAGATAGCATGCTCTCGTGTGACCAACAGCAGAGAGGTGCAACACATTCATGCAGGGAGAGAGCTGTCAACACTGGAACTAGGACGGCTGAAGACCACAGGACTTCAGAGACATTTTTATGCAGACCTTAAAATGTAAATCCAGTCAAATAAGACTGGAGGATCACTGATCAGGGCAGCGGGGCATCAGAAACCAGCTTGGAATGCTGTAACCAGAGACCAGATTTTGAACCCCAGAGCGAGTATGGGCTATCCTATTTAGTGACCCTCAGCGTCCTGGTCTACAGGGCCCCTAACCCAAACCCAACTACTCCAGCTGTCCATGAGCTCCACATTGGAGAATTACTTTTAATTTTTACCATTTACTCATGAATATTACTGGAGGAGGTTCAGCTGCCATATATGTTTCCAGCCATTTCTGGGTTCTCCACCCAACACAGCTCCATGAAGATAATGTAAGTATCTAATATGGAGTTTATGGGCAGCGAGTTGGGTTAGTTTTATTGTGCCTACAGACAAGGCAGGGAGGGTTTAGAAAGCGTGGACTAGCACGCTAAACAAATTATTATTCTTAGTACCTAATATTTTCTGTCTAGAATCCTAGCTTACTTTAGTCAGTTCTCTTTGTCTCTGAAATGTCACACATGGAGCTTTTGCTTTAACTACATTCCAGAATCAGAAACTTAAAACCCGACATTTTAGTTACTCTTGCGTTAGATCTGTGTTTTATTTGCCGCTATGAATTATAAAATAATATTAAAATTTACTTCACACCAAGAGCCCCTTCATCTTCAAGTAAAGGGCTCATCATCCCGGCTAACGCTTACCTCACCCGTTTTGTAGTCTCATCATCGGGGTCTTGCACTGCAATCAGTGAGAAAGCGAAGAGAGAAAATTGAAAGAAAAAGAGAAAATAATGAATGAGAGCAGATACAGTGTGGTAGAGCAGGGGAGATTGTGAGAAAGGGGCTTACAAAGTGCCCCAATAAAAGTTTTAGTAAAGGGATATTGTGAAAACAGCTAGCTGATGGAAATGTTAGAAGTAGAATTATCCTACCATGATTTTATACATGGTAGCTATAGATACCTTAGAATATGGAAAGATACCCTAGATAAGAGTAGGCCATATTTCAGTTTGTAAGAAGAGTAGGCCATATTTCAGTTTGTAAGAATATATTGCTAACTAGTTACCCCCACTAAAAACTCTCTCTCCTCCTTTTCTATATAGACCCCCCCCCTCCGAATCACACTGTGGGGGCAAATCTTTCCAATGGGCTTCTACCTAGCAATAAAAACATTATGTGCTACACCTTTCAAATCATCACTCAAACTTTCAATATTAGAAAAAGTTTTCTGACCTCATTCGTTGCATTGGTGTGTGTGGCTAGGGGACATGATTTCACTGACGTCTATGTCTTCACTGGGGAGATCCACCCAATTATCCTGTCCCAATGACAAATGGAATAAAAGGTCCAAAACCCTGAAACTCTAAATTAAATAGTCCCATATGGATCCTCATTAAAAGATTTCTATTCAGCACTTTAATGCAGGTTTGCCTGCAATAAAATAGTAATTTGAAGCCAGTAGCCAAACTAGATCAAAGTCGTAGTTTGTGGTATCCAATAACTATATATTCTAGGTGGGTGACTAACTGCTTAAATTGTAATGTCTGTTAAAGCTAAAATAGGGGTCTATGGGTACCTCCATGCAGATACACTTACTGAAGTCTGTGCCAGTGAGCTGGGCCAGGATGCGGAAAGAGCGAGACTGAGTTGTGCCTGTGCGAGGCTGCCAGTCCTGGGTGTCCTCTATGAGCCTCTTTTTACTGGAGTCATTAGGAAGGAAAGCTGGCTGAGTATCCATCCTAAGAGAATGTCTGCCATGTGGGATACAGGTGGGATAAAGGCAAAGGGTGGGGAGAATAGGTAGGGATAAAAAGGGTTTAGGGTTACTTCCAAGGCAACATGACCTTTATACTAGGTTTGACAGCTGTACAGATACTATAGATTCATTGTCTTTCTAATGTGCACTTACATATCGTCTAAAAGAAAAGCGTCCAAAGAGGGGAGGTTCAATCCGTTTAGAGACTTGGAAATGTTCTGCTCTTTGGGGGGTTTTGTTACCCTATGAATATGAAGTTTGTTACATACACCAGAGCCCTGTGCTTTAGAACAACTTAATCTAACAACCCTTACCCCAGCACATGCATGAATAGGTTAGATGCAAATATCCATCAAGTGAAAAACACAAACACGGGTTAGTACAGGGAAAGGAGATATAATGCTTACTGACTTTTCTATGTTCGGCACCTGCAAAGAAGAAAAAAAAAGAAGGAAAAGAAAGGGAGAAAACAGAGAAACACATACATGTTAATAAAAAAAAGAAGGAAACTGGAGTTAACACCTCTATGCTTAGCCAGACCCCAATCAATCCCAAGACTCACATATATCAGATAGTTACATACGAGATAGATAGATAGATAGATAGATAGATAGATAGATAGATAGATAGAGCCTGGGACAGAGGATATACATTGTCAGGGTAAAAAAAACATTACAGCTCTTTCAAAGTGTGAGTAAAACATTTTTGATGAAGTAATTAGAAAATAAGCTTCATAAAAACAAAGTTAAAGCTTCATACATTCTAATTGGTTTGTGAGAATAACCATTTTTTTTTTTCAAATTAATATGATCATTCACAATTATCTTTATTAGTGCTCGTTCCAACATACGTTCGCCACAAAATATACATATGGAAATCCAAGATCCATAACATTTAACCTAGACAGCTTGATTTACATGGACGCAAACAACACAATACAATGTGCAAAACAAGGTGCATCATTCAAGAGTGCTTACTCCTGGTTATTTTGACCACTGATTCTGGGCGACGGGGTGAATGCCAGGCTGGTTCTGTCGTTCTACCCACCCATTAACAGCAACAGTGCTCCCCCAATTCTGATTATTTACCAGAGGTGTACAGTTGTGAAATACTACAATGCAGCATTACGGCATGGTTTACATGTATTTACCAAGCATTTAGTTGTATTGTTAATGATCTACATGATGAAACTGCTAAGCCTACAAAAACTCTCTCAACGTAAATCATATTGCCTTAATAAGAGGAGGGGCTCTGGATAACAGTATGGATAACAAATTGAAAAAAATATATTTAGTAGAGGGACTAAACATACTGGACTTCACTCGATCCCTTTGCCAAACAACCATCTGAACCAAATCTATTTCATATAGAAACAAATACATAGATTTAGAGGTATACACACTTGCATTGTATGTAGAATTAGCACACGGAATAGATGCAGCATATACAGTTTAAATTGCAAACCAGCATTTTAAACACTTACATTGTTTTCCTTGAGACAAAGCTCTTTGCTGCTGGGCCCTCCCTAAGTGTTTGTTACTGTGCTTATTAAAAGTTTCAGCAGGCCACTTATTGATTATTGGCCTCTGATCAGCCTGTATTATGCATATCACAGCTCAGTACGGCTTTGCTGGATTTACAAAGTCACACTTTACTGCAACAGACAAGGTGGCAACTGTGCTGAGAAAAGCATGACCATATGTATCTTCCTAGGGGGCCTAAAATGATAAAATAATACACACAAAGAACAAAAATCTGTATTTAAAATGTCAAATACCTGCTTGAACTGTAGGAGGATGTGAGACGCTCAGATACGTGCGCAGCTTCTGTCAGTGATTCTTTAGCCTGCCAACCTCAATATAGCCACAGGTCAGGTTACTCCAGCCCTAGTAAGGCTTTGGTAGGGGGCCGCAACCCAGCACCTCGCCCCTTATACGCAGCATACATAGGAGGGGGCAACTCCCCCAGTAAACAAGACCGTCTCCAGAGTGTTATCAGACACCCATCGTCTGGGTGTCACCTCACCTTACATTCCCCACAGAGCACATTGGGCACACGGAATAAAGTATGATGGAAGGGCACATCAACAAGTAAACAAACTTACTTGATAATGTGTGAGTGGAAAAGAGCGTCATGTACCACCAGCATCATACTACACTAGCCTGCAGTTGTGCTACACTTAAAGGTAACCTGTATGCAACAAAAATCTATCTAATTTATAACCTTTCCGACCTTCATTGCTTCCTGCCCGGTAGCAGCATGTCTGCATAATCCATGTCGTAGCCTTCACATAATGGGCAGAAGCTAGCATAGAAGTGAAACAAGGGGGGCCTGGGGCCTTGCAGCAGCCAGAAAGTAGCCGACATGGCATCTGCATGTTGATGCTAATTGCTTGGCTTGCATTTAGTTGAACTACATTGTCTGAGGTAAAGAATTTTTGGGTGCTTTGGGTTTACACACCCAAAAAGTGCAACAGCCAGAATACCAAATCTAAGCTCATATGCCTTTATAAGTATTGGGGTCATCTATCAATCAGAGTTTCTAAGGACACATAATCCTGATTTATAGATGCAATAAAATCACAGCAACAGCTATTATAAAACTTTGAGAGCCAGTTAAGCACCAGATGCAAAATATAACATTATTTTTTGTGGAGTAAAAATGGAATTTGTCTAAATTTTCTACCTAGGGGTCTACCTTTCATTTTTCACCTAGACTGCACTCTTCACCATAAAGTGCACAAGGTGTTGAAGTTCCCTGTGTACAATGAGAGCACCTTACTGAGTTCATGCCCCCGCCCTCTGCACCAGCAGTGCCGCACAAAAGCGGGCAGAAGGTAAGTGGGGTATCTTGCGCCAAATATTTAGCAAATGTCACCATTTTGACATTTTACTGATGGATCTGAATTGTTTCTTCAGCTTTTTTATATGTAAAACGATATATACCTTTATTTCATTTTTTCTTCTTCACCTTTTCATCCCCTCTTTCCGTGATCTTGCTTAATCTACCCCTACTCGGAGTGCCAATCCAGTCTATTATTGTCTCTAACTTGATGTGTAAAGCCCAAGACAACATTGACTGTTAAGCAGTAGTTGGCCTATGGTCTAACATTATTTTTGTGCTGTACCAAAATGTGTGTACAAACCTTGTAATAATGCGTCTTTTGTCATTTGTGTACAATCATTAATAGTTTCCATTTGGTCTTTGGTGTCTTTATAACTATTTATTTCACTCCAATCCAAGTTGAATTCATATTTAATTTTTGCCTCAACCAGCTCTAGTGACGGTGCCTTGGGTTTTTGCCACTTTTGCAATATAGTGGCTGCAGCCTGGGCAGTAAATAAAAATGCAATCTGCTTCCCCTTAGGACTTGTGGCTCCTCCTTTTGCATAAATGTTAAAGATAATCTATTTTAAAAAATCATATACGATGTGATCCCTAAACTTTCTTGTGTACACTTTTCCAAAGTCTGCTCCTTGTAAGTATTTCGAGCATCTGATAGTCCATTCTTGTTGGTTTGTCAGGACAAAACAGATAGGCATGCGTGTGTTGTGAGATTATATTGTGAGCCCCTTTAAGAAACCAGAACCGTTTATAACGCTTATGTGGCCTGTGGAGTGCTCTGTAAAAATACTTCAGCTCTACAAGTACACAACATGAATAAATAAATCACTATACATGATGCAGTGCGCCAAGTACTACTTCAGCGAGTAAACAGTGCCACCCAGTGGTCAGATTTGAGATGAACAACTGTGCAAATACTTTCCGTTCTAGGAAAGCCACTCTTTTCCTTTACCTAAGTAGAGGGTTTTTTGGTCTCTTTAGCCCCCCTATATTAAGCCTGACATGGGTCTCTCCACATACTGGCTTGCGACTATGTTTTGGTACTCACCAAGTCTCACCCCCCATACAGCAAGAGGCATCTGATCCAGTGCTGATGAGAGCCTAAAGTGTGAAACACGTGTCCACTAGTTGGATGTGTCTGGCTGTATAAAATGTAAAGCTAATCCTTGGCATTGCACCCTTAGCGGCTCTAAGGGCCTTGGATGGCACAGAGACGTAAAGAGATGATTTGCATAGCTTCACCTACTGCAAGGATAGATGGGTAATGCTATCTGTCCTTGGACTGGGTACTGTGCAAATACTTTCCGTTCTAGAAAAGCACCTCTTTTCCTTTAGATGAACAACTCCTAACCCAATACTGCCTTCGGCTGCATTAATTGGATGTTGCTCCATTCTTAACAGCCAACGCGAGCAGGGAAAATAGGCTTCTCTATTGATCTGGAGCATAGGAAGGTGCTTGACAAGAAACTCAGATCTACCACATAGAATAGATCAGAAGGGGTATAAGTACTCTTTCTGTAATGCGCCTTACTATATACAATGCTGCATACAATAGATGGTATAAAAAAGTGACTGTAACAAAAGAATAACCATAAACCATAACGATAAACATGGCATAAGCAGGGATGCATTCAGAATCGCCGAGTACCGACAAGCTGATAGACGGTGACCTCACTGCTTTTGTCAGCATGACGTCTTTGGAATGTCTCTAAAATCTGGGCATGTTGCCCTCCAGGAGTACAGGATGCTCTTTCAGGTATAGAGCCTCCCCCATGTAACAGTCAATTTAGTCCATTGCTGAATTAAGCAAGGAGGACCCAGGAGGAGCTGCTTTACAAGGAAAGAGTTTTACGTAGAACATAGATAACTAGGCAAACCAGCATGTATCCCAACCTTACAAAAAAGAAAAACTTTAAAGTGTGCAATAGTGACCCCTTTGTAAACACAGCAACGATGGGAAGATTGGGGGCAGTTTCATGATAATAACAGCAGCTTCACAGTAAAGGCAACACTGAGGTGGAGGCAATACATGCCTATGCTGCTCCATGTTGGGAGGGGCTTATCATATAATAATTTCAGAAATGATAATATAGACCAGATTTTTTTTAATAATATCTAAGTACCACCTGGGTGGTAGGCATGGGTTGTCAGTTACCTAAAACCGCCATTTGAAGCGCATGAATTGCAAACAAACCCCAAATCACCTTGGAGCAGGGCTGAACTTATGGAGCAAATCAGGTATAGGCAAATTAGAAAGCAGGAGATCAGGTTTGGGTACAGGTTAGTCTGCAGACTTGTCCTGTGCCACATGATAGAATCTTGACTGGTAATGCTGGTTAGGAACCCCTGATATAGGGCAATACTGGCAGATTTATCAGGATCCAACACTTGTGGTAGAGGAACTATGATCAGGGCTTGTGTTAATTTTAACCTTTTGGCCCACTTTAAGAATTAAGAACTATGCCAGTATAAAGCATTGACATGCCATGGTCAGCTTGAACCGGATATACCGTACTTATACACCTGTTATGCCATGGCCTTACTTTTTATTAAAGGACGTTATTCGATTTGCAAAAGGTAATTGCAGAAGATCTGCAGAACAGTTTGGACTCAAGTAGCATCACTGTACTACAAGCACCCCCACATGCAGTCCTAATCATAGGCTGGTGACCACAACAACCACAACTTATTTATATATTTTATAGGGTACTATCTTCAGTGTGGGTATTGAAGCTCAGCAAGGTTCTGTGACCTAAGACAGAGCTTCAGCAAATCTTTCCACAGAGCTGCTGCTTTGCTCAACCCCTGGGCATTTCAAATTGTGATATGTGTCCCTTTTTAAGAGAATTGGCCCTCATGTGACCACTGAAAGCCAATTCTTATTGGTCACAGATGGGGATGTGCTGTGGCAGACAACGAGTGTGATGCCCCGTGCATTCACTTTGTAATTGGCAGTATGCCCTGATGGGGGATAGAATGGCCCACTTTGAAAGCACAACACATATATAGGGCAGGGACTGTGAATTCATGTTTCAGACTAATATAATACTAATACAGACGTTACAAACAATCAGATGTTTCTAAACCAAAGTATGTTGCTGATGCCAGAGAGGTTGGACAGCTGTTATACAGCAGTTCTGTAATAGTAACTACAAGCAGAGGCTAGCCGCACTTGTAAATTTCATTTCCTGCTGTGTTCCCCTCATGTTGGAAGTGATTTGGGTTTAAATCAACATGTGCAGACACTTATGGTAGCTTACAAGATGTTGCCCTGCAGACTAGCACGTGTATTACATGTTTAATGGGTCTTGTGTGTAAGAAAATAGGAGCTTGCGATAGCGCATTTCCACAGATGAGGAGCAGATTTCTTTCCAACAATGTAGAGAATTCTTTTACAAACCCTACCTGGACACTAAAAGAAAATAGGAGCTTGCGATAGCGCATTTCCACAGATGAGGAGCAGATTTCTTTCCAGCAATGTAGAGAATTCCTTTACAAAAACTGTATATAGCAGCACCCTACCTGGACACTAAAAGAAAATAGGAGCTTGCGATAGCGCATTTCCACAGATGAGGAGCAGATTTCTTTCCAGCAATGTAGAGAATTCCTTTACAAAAACTGTATATAGCAGCACCCTACCTGGACACTAAAAGAAAATAGGAGCTTGCGATAGCGCATTTCCACAGATGAGGAGCAGATTTCTTTCCAGCAATGTAGAGAATTCTTTGACAAAAACTGTATATAGCAGCACCCTACCTGGACACTAAAAGAAAATAGGAGCTTGCGATAGCGCATTTCCACAGATGAGGAGCAGATTTCTTTCCAACAATGTAGAGAATTCTTTTACAAACCCTACCTGGACACTAAAAGAAAATAGGAGCTTGCGATAGCGCATTTCCACAGATGAGGAGCAGATTTCTTTCCAACAACGTAGAGAATTCTTTGACAAAAACTGTATATAGCAGCACCCTACCTGGACACTAAAAGAAAATAGGAGCTTGCGATAGCGCATTTCCACAGATGAGGAGCAGATTTCTTTCCAGCAATGTAGAGAATTCTTTGACAAAAACTGTATATAGCAGCACCCTACCTGGACACTAAAAGAAAATAGGAGCTTGCGATAGCGCATTTCCACAGATGAGGAGCAGACTTCTTTCCAACAACGTAGAGAATTCTTTTGCAAACCCTACCTGGACACTAAAATAGTTCGAGTCTCTTCAGCCTAAGTTAGTGATGCTCTCAACCTCTTTTGTGCACTTTCCCAAGAGACCTAAGACTAGGGGTGCTATAGGGAGTACAATGCACCCCTGATTCCCTTCACCCGCTCCCCAAAGCAATATCTCAAATAGGGAGATGCCCCTTCACATTCTAAGCTGGAAGTGGGTATGTCCTGTGCACAAGGTGAGGCACAGACAGTTTAAGGCCGAGCTTAGACGTCGCCACACCCCTTCGGTCTGCTGAGACCCGGAGGTACGGCACCCAGCTTTAGATACAGAGAATAGGGGAGCAATCACCTCTGTGCGACTGGGTGAATGTAAGTGGGTGACCCCTGTTTTGAGGTCTGTAGAAAGACAGAAATGCAAACACAAATCTTGGATTTTAAGGTTTTTAAGGTGCCTGCCTTTTCATGACCTTATATCTGATTAGACTGCCTGTCTTGTCCTGCGCCCACTGTGTTAAGACAAATAGAAAATGGGAGGTGCATCTATAGGAAAGGCCATAAATAAAAAATATAAAATATAGATATAAAATATCTATAATATATACGGTATATGCCCACTAGTCCAGATCTTTTTCAACACCTACAAAACTCCCCCCCCCCTCATCCACCTAGCTCTGCCCACTGTTTACAAGTGCAAATCTTTGGATGGAATCTGGCCCCACTGATGCCACAGTAAATTAGAAGCTCAGCTCGGTCTACTGTGCAAGGAGGGGGCATATTAGGAATCGCCTTGTTACACTAGCTCAATTACAAGTAATGCAAATGCTGGGACCTGGTAAATATAGAAGATCCGGGCCAGGCACAACATACCGAAGTAGAGGTAGAGTTAATTGCCTAGAAAGGACCTTTAAAGAAAGGTCATCCATCAAACGAGTAATGATATAAATGATAGGCTACAGCAACAAAATATTTGACTAATATATGCATCAGAAGGATGCAAGGATGTGACAGGGCAGAGGGTGGGGCATCAGGTGTCTGCTCACAAAGATTTTAAACACAGCGCTGTGACACAAATTGCAAATAGTGTACCATAAGAAAGATGCATCTAGCTACACAGCTGACAGTCCTGCTTACACATGAGCATGAGAGAGAGCTGTGCCAGCAGCAGCCCACACCAATCTGAGAGATACAGTATATGCCTCAAAAACACAGAGCATGTCTCATGCTGCATACTCAGCTGCTGTAGCAAAGGAATTCTGTGTGCGGGAAGAAGTTACTATGTATCTCCATGTTATCTTAATTGTGCAGCAGCTGCAGAGCATTCAGACAGCGCTAACACTGTATCTACAATGTTTCTAGATCACTTTGCTGAGCAATGATCAGTCTTTACTAGCAGATGGCTAAAAAAAGAAAGATAACACAGACATTGCGACTGTGGTACTGAGTTTTTAAAAAGCAGGGCTCTTGGGTGTAAAGCAAGATGGCAACTCTTATGCAGTTGAGGAGCACAATATTTGCATGGGGTTATACCCTCTCAAATTGCTTATGCCAATGATTGCTAGAGAGGGACTTTTTTATTTAAATGTCTGGTTTAAATACCTCTTTAAATATTTCTTTTACTATAGCCTATCATATAGTAGCATTAAATCTTGAATGATAGTTGTCTTTTAAGGCTGGGCTCATACTTTACACTTTTATGTGAGCTTAAGTTCAGCTAGCAAAGATTTTTATTTCAGTTTTCCCAAAACACAATGAATGCTACATTCAAGGTGTGAAAGTATATACAGTGTAAGGCACTTGCTTGGGTAGAAAAAAAGGCTATACTTACTTACTTTGCTGGCTCGATCCCTCACATCCCTGCAGGCTGTGTTTTCTCCATATTTCTGCTGCGGGACTGAGCCTGCAGGAGGTCAGTAAGTACAATCTTTTTTATATGCCCAGACATAGCTTTAAAAGCACAGAGATGTGAACTTAGCCTAAAGCCCAACTCCATAATCATAAAGGTGTATTTGAAATGAATTACAAAATATTTTTCCTCTTATATATTCCTATTTGGACAAACAAGCAAATGTGTTTTAAAGATAACATGTTGATCCTGCTCATTGAAATCACATACCCGTTCTGATGCTGGGCCTGGGATGTTTGGTTGTTGGTATAGGACGGCGGAGGGGGGTTGTATGTCACTGGCTTGGTGACCTGAGCTGGCCGAGCGTTGTCTGGGGGTGGTGTCCCAGGACCAAATGGCCGGGCGGTTTTGTTGAGAGCTGTGCTCGGTGCAAAATTATACTTCACGTCTTTGGACTCAGGAGTAAGCACACCCTTTGGAAGAAGACAAGGGGACAAACCAAGCATCATGCAGCCATACTGAGCATTCTGTGCCCGCCCCGCCCGCCATCACACAACTTTTATAAGAATAGTGAAAATGTTATCAGAAGAAAAGAGGACTCAGAAAAAGTGTTTTAGTGCATGCAAGTTATTAAATAGGTCGAAATGCCCAATTCTGTAGTCAGAACAAGTAAATCAAGGAAAAAAATAGAAACTGATTAAGGTTTATTATACACGACAGGGTCAGATTTCTTCTGGTCAATCAAGGAAAACAAGAATATCCATTATTTTAGGTCTGCTATGATCTTAAAGTGGACCAAAACCCACGGAGATCGACCCAGGAATTTATAAGATTCCCAGGCCAATCGATTCCCTACCCCCAGGGCATCCAAAATTGGGATGCCCCGTTGTTTGCAACCCCTCAGGTCACCCATAAACTCACCTTCTTTTCTGGTCCAACAGCGCATGCATGATCTGCGGCCACATCCCCACTATCCCTCTAGCAAGGCGTGTGCCCGTGCCAGGCATTTGTAAATGGCCAGAGGGTAGTGGGAGATGCTGCTGCCAGTGAGATCGCATCCGCTCGCATTAGACAAGCTCGAGGCTTGGGGGCTCGAGCGGATCCGAGCACGCTGATTGGACGAAGTGGCCGTGCAAGCATTGTAGGACCGGGAAGAGGAGAGTTTGGTCAATCTGTGGGTTTTCACACAGCGGGGCGCGCCCGATCGAGATCCCCTGGGGGCAAGGACCAAAACCCAGGATAGTCCAAATCCTGGGTTTTGGTCCACTTTAAGACTAACCTTTCTTAACTAAATACTTAGTTAAACATTCAGTGTGTAATCTGTAATGAACTAAAATGGGACGGGTTACAAACTCGTTTAGTTACAAACTCCATGCAAATATCCCGTCTCTACCTCAGACTATAGATTTTTACAAAATGTGTGTACATATAATGTATTAACCTTGATGATTTTCACTAACTGTCACAACAAAATCTAAAACCAAAACCTACAGGTACCCAAGGGACAGGGACCACTGTGTGAACAAGGAACATAAACGATTTTCGCTTTTTGGGTGTTGCCCCTTAATGCGGGGGCATCCTGAATCGGCTGTGTGCATCTCCCCAGGTCTCCCAATCCCCTCACCTTTCATTACTCCCATGGTGCAGGCTCGGGCTGTCAGCAAGCATGCTGATTGGCCGAGCCGCTCAGTCAATCAGAGCGCTCTATTTCACTCGACTCCCTTTGGCTCTGCTGACTGCTACCAAGCTCTGTCAAAGGGAGCCGAGTGCACGTTGGTCGCATCCCCCACTAACCTCCTAGCCGGGGCATACCCACGCCGCCCATTTAGAAAGGCCGGGCATGCGCACGGCTAGAGGTGAACTAGATGCAGCCGCAAAGCAGAGACGTGGTGAGGGCTCAAGAAGAAGGTGAGTGTTCTGAGGGGTTTCACACAGCGGAGCATACGAGTTCAGGAAGCCCCAAGGACTGGAGCCCTTCCGATGTTCCTCTTTAAATTGTATTACTAATGTAGAGCAAATCCTTTTCCTGCCATATCTGAAAAACTGTGGAAAAAAACACCTTGCTTACATTCTAAATGCAGATCCAAGGACTAATTTAAACTCTCACTTGCCAATTTAAAACGCAAGTTGTCATGGTACCTGTTTTGTTCTCTGTGATATATATTTAAAGCTATGCAAGAATTCATCAAATGTCATTTATACATCAGCTAACAGTTATATTTGTTTCACAGTTAATGCTTCAGCAGGTGCTTTAAGCATACTCCTAAAATATCTTCCTATTGTTACTTCTTTGCCTCACAACAGTGAGATTTCATTCTTAAAGGGTATTTAGGGACAATGGAAAACAGCCATACTAAAGTGTTTGTTTACCTACTCAGTGATTGGTGTGAATGTTGTTACAAAAGCTTCTAAATGAGGAATATCAATAGAATTCAGAGTGCACCCACCACCTCCATGCGAGACTTTGGCCGTGTCCAGCACCAGTGCCTTCTAATGGTGGAGCTCAGAATTATGAGCTGCAGGCGAGAGCTCATTGGAACTAGAAAAGGTGAGTGTTTACATGTGTCCCGGGAGCTTCACACGACGGGGCATCCTGATTCACGGGGAAGGCCAACGATATATTTTAGATTCCAAGGCCAGGCGGCTTTTGTTTTGCTTTAAGTATTTTACTGTATTGTTATGTTATTTGGAACAGTTTTAAGTTGATTCTTGTTCCGTTTTCTAAGACCTATTTACACCAAATGTGTCTCCCAATCATCTATTAGTGTTGAGTGTGGCTACAGAAAAAAGGGGGGGGCGGAGACCCCTGCTCTAAATGTAAGCGCGTGGTGGTATTAGGAGCATTGTGAGCATTATTAAAGCCTGGGCATTTATTAGAGGCTCTGTCCAGGCAACAATGCCCGGCAGTACTTCAATCTTACTTTAGTTTAAAAAAAAAAACAATAATTACCAGGTGCCGATATCCCACTGTGTTCACCATCACTGCTGGCATATGGGACCAAGAGCGCCCCTTGGTGTCTCAATTCACTCCAAGTGCCAGACCTTGGCATGCCTCCTTTATTTGAGTAAATGGATTGGGCGCATCCCGCCAGTGAGCAGTGGACACTACTATACTTAATGTAGGCACCCGGGTAGTTTGTTTAAATCAGAGCCCTACCTGAACAGCGGTGGGGCTGTTTGTTCTGCCTAGACACTCCCTTAGGACATGGTGCATTTGGATCATATTGTTCTTAGGACACATTTTAGATCATAAATGTATCTTGCTTTCTTATGCAGTTGTTCCAAAGGGAAGGACGGGTTACTTAGGGTTACGGTGTTTGGAACATGATGCCCTACAGTTTATTATGTAACCTAGATTTCTTATTAAGCAACTCTGCAATACATGATGGCTCTCTAATCCCATTCCCAATGCCTTTCAGGAACTAGGTTAGCACCAAGTGACATTACAGTAAATTTGTTAGTGATAATTTATCTTCCTCAAGCGCTGTGTTCCCATGAGATCACCAGAGACATTCCAGCAGCTTAGAATAAACCAGGCCGTGTGTTTACCCTGCTTGGCACATGCAGCTCCAGGAATGCAGTGGAGGAGGGAAACCAAGCACATCATGCAGAGGGAGAGGAGCCCGGGGACATGTTGCCAGGCTGGCCATCACCAGAGGCTAGGGTACAAATAAGAAAGGAGCCAAGGTGGCAATATATAAACATGTAAGGTCAGGAAAAGAGAAAAGGGCAGAGATATGAAAATTCCATTGATAGGAAGGTAACACAAACAGACACAAATGACAGATATAAACGGATACATATATTCATATCTAGCACAACCCCAGAGTCTACCCCCTCCCTTTTCATCTTCCTCGCTCCCATTTATACATACAACACCCACACACCATTCATGTGCTTGCATAACCATGAAAGAGACTTACCTTTGGCGGATTATTCAGTCCCAGTGAGAATCTGCAGAAAGAAAACAAATGTCGCTTAAGTCAGATCGAGGTTTCCAACACTATCAGTGGATGGTTGTAAGAGGCCAGAAATACACTTATTACCTGCTCAGAACTAAACCTAGCTTGTTGCTGCAGGCTCGGATCTTGTTCTGGGCCTCAATGTGAGTCATATTGGCAGTGCTCTCTCCATCAATCTGCAGCAACCAGTCCCCCACATTCACGCCAGCCACCTCAGCTTTGCCCACCGGTGTCAACTGTAACAGAAAGAAAAAAGGTTATTGTTAACCCAAAGGAATTCTATGTTCGATCAATAGCAAAATGCTTTTTTGAGCACACTGTTAGAGAAAAATGTGCCCAGCCATGTGCCTACATACTGTCAAGGCAGTTGCTACGGGGCCTGTGACATAAGGGAGCCCTGTGCAAGCTGCCGTTCCCCACCGGGTGATCAGTTTTGTGTCAGAGGTGCCATTACAGTATACTAGCAGCTGGGAGAACAAGGTGATGTCATATTTGTTCCACCCTGTGAAAGCTATGACCCTTATCTCTGGCACACTAACATTGCATACAGATGCAGCATTTCTTAGACTGATGAGCTTTCTGTCATGAGTCATCTCAGCTGTGATGGAGAGATGACCCACACATTGCAGACAGCACATTGTGATAGCAGGCTCGCATCTGCTATACAATATAACTCTGCAGGGTGTGGTTCTTTTTACAACTGTAATATCAGCCACACGCTTGGGTGTTACAATGTAGCACAGCAGGGATCTGACCAGATCTTTACAATACTCTGCCCTACTTGCTACATTGCACAGCCGAGCAGCAGTTTAAACTCCCGCTGTTAATTTTTTATTCTTTTAGCGCTGCTGCCTTTATGCTGGGACAACACCCAAGACAAAAAATCGGGCGCAACTGCAATCTGCAGTATAAGTACAGTATATCTTCTCTTTTTTGGAGGGCCCACTATGTTCTGATATGGAGCCCCATGAAACCTATGTACTCCCTAGACCCAGGTAAAGTCTCAGTCTGAAGATATTCTTGGAACTACACAGCAATGTTGTTTACATCAAAAAATCAAACATCAAAAGTGGAAATAAGGGTAGTATATTATTTTACAGAGCAAAACAGTAATGAAAGTTAAATCATTCATAAACTGAGACTGATTTAGCCTTCTTCACTTGTATGCCAAGCGAAAAAGAATAATCCTACTAAATATTTTACATCATGGCCATATAAGTGTAGGCATTTTGAAAAAAAATAACATCACAAACTGTCAAAGGTTTTGAAAGGTTGTATAAGAGTAAAGCCCTAAAGCCACATGCAGCACCAATGTTGTGTACCAAAAATTCCATGTAATACATTGTACTGTCAAAGAGCAAGAGGACATTACTTACACTATTTCAATATAAAAATATAAATTCCATAAAGGTATAATTCCTGAAAATATTGCACCAGGTTCAGCTACAAATGCTGCACCCAGCCCTTAAAGGAGAACTATCACAAAAAAATGGCCCAATGATAAAAATCCATATAAATATGCTGGATGGCAGGAGGACAGGTCACTTATACACTCGGCATCAAGAAATATCCAGCCAGGCTTATTTTTGTTATCAGGTTCTGTCACCCCAAATGTATTAAACCTCTCTCCCATGGATTTTATTCCTACCATGAGAGGGAAACCACAAGCTTGGCGGGACTTGTATTCAGTTTTGATGTATTAGTGACCCCTCATTAGCCAATGTTTTTAGATGGATTTTTAATATTACACAATTTCGCAATAGTGCTCCTTTTAACCTGAAGACTGCTGGCTTCTGACGAATAGACAAACTATTGTGCAAGGTATCAACTACAGTATGGCTCCAATTTATGGTTTATGCACATGTTTTGACAAGTCAATAAATGGGCCAACCTTGGTTTATGCAAAGCTGAAGGTGGTCTTCTATTATGCATCTGCTGAAAACAGGGGAGTCAAAGCATCTACCTTTATTTCAGTCAATCCATCAAGGTGCAGGTGACCTAGAACAGGCATGCTCAGTCTGTTGGCCATATGTGGCCTGCAGAGCCATCTGATGTGGCTTGAGAACTCAAACACCGGAATGCAGGGCTAGGGGCAATTGAAGGTGAAATGCAGTATAACTATAAGCATTATGCAGGGAAGGACACAATCTTACTGATGAGGGCAATAAGAGAACTGGGCACATAAAGAGTCAGTAACAATGGAAGGTTGCAAGCAGATATAGGAGGAGTGCATTGGCAAATAAAGGGATCAGCGATGGCTTTGAGGGGCTCTGTGACATTGATTGGCAATGATTTCCCAAGGAAAGCCCCCAAAACAAAGAGGAAAGTTTATTGTTCAACAACCTCTGGACATATATAATAATAAGGTAACAGTTTTTCAACTGATGAGGTGTACTGCAAATCTGAGGTGCCTGGGTCCTGGCTACCAATCCTTTTACTTCCCTAGTCACCTCCAAATCATTCCCCTTGTACCACAACCCCACGTTATTTCAGTTGTATCATGTAACATCATGGTGTTTTGGCCACCTATTTCGACAGGTACAGCTCATTTAGGGACCAGTAAGTAAAAAATAAATTTCAGATCCAGGGTTGGCAGGAGGTTAGGACGCCAATAGAATTTGAAACATTTCCATGTGGAACAGAGATCTGTTCTAACAGTAAAATAATAATAAGTACCTACATTATAACTATTTTAATTGTATAATTACATTTTTTTATTTTTATACATCTGAAAAGTACATGTAAATTTTTACATGTTTTGTTCATAATTGTGTCACCCTCACCTCATCGAGGAACAGCACCCATACAGTGATCAATCAGGAAGGGATGCGAAATTGCTCCAGTTCACTGTGCCTTGAATTTAATCCATTTTACTAGAGCCACAAATTTGGCACACTTTGCCTCATTACTTCTCTAAAGACATGTAATCAAATCTAAAACGGTTCCTCATGAGCCCCGAAGGGAGAAAGGAAGAGGGAAACATGACGCTGCTCCAGAAAACCTCTACGTGAGTTGGGAAGAGGGTATAGTAGTATTTATAACTCAGAATTACACAGCTCAGCAGTTTGACAAAACAGCCACATGACAGCACTGGGGCGCCCACCCCACCTGTCTCTTTTATTCACTATAGACCTTTCTGTCAGTCATTTCTCAACCGGGGCAGAATTTGTAATATGTATAAACGCTGCAAGAGAAAGGGAAAAAAAGCAGCTTTTTACCATCTGATTACACCCAAATTATTATTTCGGTATTGAATCATTACAGTAATGGCTCAGCCATTTCATACCTATGCAATAACGCTGTAGCATATGATGGTAGAACTCCAGCTAAACTCTTGCAATTTTGGACTCATTTATGAACTTTGACTTGGTGTCAGTAAAAGTTTTCTAACAGTAGTTACATACTTATTCAGAAAACCATACTAATATATACAAGATCAAATCAGACCTAAAGCTAAAGCTTTTGAATCAGATTCAAGCATCTTCCATGGCAATTCAAAACGGCCCTAACAATACATCAGTTATTACACCGGCTTGCTGGTCCTGTAGTCCAACTAAATTCCAGAACTTCCTTAAAGAGGAACAATGCCCAGAGTGGCCGGCCCTGGTTTGGGATGCCCCAGGGGAAGGTGCTTTTCCACCGACATAGGAGGGGATTCTTCTCTGTAAGAGCAGTGAGACTATGGAACTCCCTGCCAGAAGAGGTAGTAATGAAGGATATAGTAAAAACATTCAAAAGTGGCCTGGATGCCTTCCTGGCATGTAATAACATCTCCAGCTATGGCTACTAGACCACTGGAAGGAGATAAACAGGCTGAACTGGATGGACTAAAGTCTTTATTCAGCCTTACATACTATGGCCTTGATTCAATAAAGGTAGAAAAATTCAATTCATGAGAAAAAAGCCTGAGAATGTCACTGTTACTGAATCACTAGATAAAAAGACAATGGAAGTCAATGGCAGCTTTTACTACAGTGTAGAAAGGAGTAAACAGTTCTCTACTTTTCTTAGGAGTAAAAAAGTGCCATTGACTTTCATTGTATTTTATCTAGTGATTCAGTAACAGTGAAATTCTCAGGCTTTTTTCTCATGAATTGAATTTTTTACTACCATGAGAATTTTGTTCTACCTTTATTGAATCAAGGCCTATGTAATTAAGTTACTCCAGGTTGGGCCAGCCAGGCTTTTGGGCAACGTCTGAAAAAACAATATATCATTTTCCTGGGAAATCCCTTCAAAAATCACATTTGAACATGGGGAGCGCAAAATAGTGCAAAATGGTCTGCACAGCGAAAGGGTTAAAGGGAAAATCTGTTTACATGGCTGGATTTTTTATGCAATGGCAGATTTTATGTAATAGCAGAAAAACTGCCATTACATAGAAACCTAGAAGGTGACCACATGGTCCATCCAGCCTGACCTTATGTCCTCCCAGGCCTGTTTGAATGTACTTACTGATGATTTCCCCACCACCTTTGCACAAAAGTTTGTTTCAAGGATCTACTACTCTTCCAGTGTAAATAATATTTTTCAGCATAGTCTGGGCTTTAACATGAAATGTCTTGTTTGTCATTTTTTAGGTGTATTCTCAATATTTTTGGGTGAAATATGTGAAAAAAAAAATAAAAAAAATCTATTTTTTACTATTTGTAGTGTTTCTTTGTAATAAAAAATGTAAGTTTGTCAAAAAAATCTTATTGCGTATGAAATCCCAATTTCTCCCGGTTACAGCGGTACCACATATGTATAGGTAGACACCCTTTCCTGCCCAGGAGACTCCCCCAAACTGAAACAGCGCTTTAGGGGATTTTCAGATAAAATACAACTATGCTATGCAATATGCGCACCTTGCAGCTTTTCCAGAAAAACAACCCTTTACATTTGAAATACCCCCAACAAATTATATATTCTCTGGAAGTACACACCTCAAGCTTTCTAGGTGTACCAGGCTTGTTGATGTGGCCACAGTTTTCTGGAAGTAATCCCTCAATGTAATCTTTGGTTGCAAAGAGTTTCCCTAAAAAATGGATAAAAAAGCAGAATCAAAGCCACATTTTAACGATACCCAACATACATAGCTACTGTCAAGGGAAGAGTTGCCAAACACCCCAAAGTAAAGCATGTGCGTAACAGTAATTTTACTTGAAAATTTCAGCTCTGCAGACAAAGTGCGCACCTTGCGTTTTTTCAACCAAAACAACCATTTACATTTGGAATATCCCCCATAAACCATATATTCCCTGTTAAGCTTTCTAAGCGTACCCAGCTTGTTGTAGTGGGCTCATCTTTCTGGAATTAATCCCTCAAAGAATTCTTTGGTTGCGCAGGGTTTCCCTAAAAAATGTATAAAAAAGCTGAATAAAAAACACCTTTTCCTAAAATATAAATATACAAACAGGAAAAAACAAGCTAAGTCTGAAAACGCAAGGTCCCCCGAACAGAACAATACCCAACATACATAGTTACTTTTAACCCTTTTAATTGCCAACCTACTTGAGATTTTGTCACCCTCTGTTGACAGGTAATTTTTCCCCATTTTGCGCCATTTTTGCTGGAATTTTCTGGAAAATTATATATATATTTTTTGCAGCAGAGTTTAGGTTTTAACATAAAATGTCTTGTTTGTAAATTTTATTCAGTTTTTTTTAAATATTATTAAGTAAAAAAAAATAAATAAATAACATTTTTTTTAGAAAATTGTCTCCTTTATTTAAAAAAAAAAAATGTATTTCATTAAAGAAAACCATATTGCATGTGAAAGCCCCATTTCTACCGATTAGAACGGTACCACATATTTATCGGTAGCCCCCTGTTCTTGCCCAGGAGACCCTGCAAACTGAAACAATTACTTTAGAACATTTACAAATAAAATACAACTACCATCTACACTACAAAAGGTTAAATCGAGAAAAAAAATGACATAGAGTCCCCCCTCCCAGGGGGGGGGGGCCCCATTTTTTTTTAGATTTTTAAGGGTTAAAAACCCCCCAAAAAATGGGGGGTCCCCCTTACCCGAAGTAATTAGCCCGGGACCAGCTATGCAGGGCTTGTAGAAACAGGGCGCAGGGGCCAGTTTGTATGGCCCCTGGCCCTGTAGGCTACAAGCCTGCATAGCCCATGGCCATGAACTCTTCTGCCCCCCCCCCCTGGGCTTTGGGGAGGCAGGTAATTGGGGGTGCCGGGGGGTTAATGGCAAGTCACCTGCCAGCCGCAGATGACTTGCCAGCCTTGTGAACTGGTATAGGGATCTCATGGACCCCTTACCAGTTCACAAGGGGTTGTGTAAAAAAAAACACCCCACACACACAGAAAAAAAAAATATTTTATTATTATTTTTTTTTTAAATACTTACCTCCCATCCATCCCCTTAAAAATCCAAAATAAAATGACATGGGATCCCCCTTACCCGAAGTAACCAGCCCGGGACCAGCTATGCAGGGCTTGCAGGAACAGCTTTTGTGGCCCCTGGCCCTGCAGGCTACAAGCCCGCATAGCCCATGGCCACGGGCTCCTCTGCCCCCCCTGGGCTTTGGGGAGGCAGGTAATGGGGGTGCCGGGGGTTAATGGCAAGTCACCCGCTAGCCGCAGGTGACTTGCCAGACCCCCGAGCCTTGTGAACTGGTATAAGGGGTCTCATGCACCCCTTACCAGTTCGCAAGGAGTTAACAGTAGAAAAAAAAAAAACACACACACAGAATAAAAAATTACTTTATTAAAAAATAAAAACTTTTTTTTTACTTTACTCACCTCTGATCCTTAGCTCCTGTGTTCCTCGCAGCTCTGATGACAGTTGGTGTCATCGCTGGCCAGTGGAGGAGGGAGGCAGGCGATCAGATCATCACCTGCCTTCCTTCTCCTATGGCCAGCGATGACAAGTGAAAAAAATGACAGCCGGAGTCAGGACGACACCTGAGGCGTGAGTCATAAGCCCCGCCCCCAAAGGGGTGGAGCTTAGCGGCAAGATGGCGGTGCCTGTCGAGGAGGACAGGGAGAGCCAGGGGGGGCAATCGGAGGCCCCCCTGGTGAAGAGGAGACCCTTGCAGGAGCGATCGAACATTGAGGTAAGTAAATGTCATTTTATTATTATTTTTACATGTATTTCGGCGGCTGCTGAAAGGGGGGGTGGCTATTCCGGGCCCTCCCCTGCACCCGGATGAAGAGGAGACCCGGCCGTATCGAACAAGGGATCAGGTCTCGGTTATTTTACTTTTACTGTAGCGGGGGAAAAGTCAACCACGTAGATTCTACGTGCTTGGCACTTAAGGGGAGTGGAAGCGAGCACGTAGAATCTACGTGCTTGGCACTGAAAGGGTTAAAGCTTGAGATAGACATGAAATAGATAGCCATGAAATAGACAGACATGAAATAGAGAGACATGAAATAGAGAGACATGAAATAGAGAGACATGAAATAGAGAGACATGAAATAGAATCTGGATAAAAACTATAAATAATCACAAATAATCAGTCAAGTGCACAACAGTTCAGGGATTGTCTTTTCGGAACTTCCAATGTATAGTGATGAGAAATAAAAACCTGAGCAGCCAGCACTGAAGCCTTATAAATGCTTCTATCTATCCTTTATCTTCAGCAACGGCGTGTTAATTAATGACCTAGAAGACACTGGAAGGGCAGCTGCCATGTGATTTACCGTTTGATTTTTGAAGCATGTTATGAGTGGGTGGCAGCAACAGGAACATGCTGTACACGCGGCTGCTTCCAGCAGAGGACCTATCAGTAGGAAACCTATAGCTGTAAATCTTATTTTCTGAATGCCAAGAATGCGGTGCCTGTTGTCAGCTCTGCCAGAACTATATAGGCCTTAATTACAGGCACGAAAAATATTTTGAGATGTGTGCCCTGATTAAACTGAACTGTAAGAATAAGGCCTGAAACGTGTTGCTTTTCAACCAGAATGTTGCTGTTTTAAATTGACCAAACAGAATTTTGCCAATATTTGATTTCAATTCAACAATTAGAGTCATTAAAGTTATACCAAAGGCAAGCCCCGACCATTGTCTCAGGCTACACATTGCACTGTCCTAAACTTCAATCTGTTTCTAAAAAGACCCTGTAGTTCCTACGTTAACTCTAAAAGGCATACTGTGATGAGTGTGAGAGAAGGGTGGGGTTTCACAGCTAAAGAGAGAGGCGGCCAATCAGGATGTCTGTGGGTGTGTTTCAGTTCTTGGTCCACCGAAAGTTGATTGATGGACCAGATCACTAGGGTGGAATGCTGAATGAGGAAGTGATTTTCCTCACTAAGCAGACAGAGGAGGGTGCACTGAAGCCACTGGATTGAAGGTAAGATACTGATATTTATTTTTTAACTTTTGACTTGCCAACCACTTTAATCTTTAGAAAGATGACCAAAAATACCATTTTGTGATTACTCACCTTTAAAATGGGTATTATAAGTATGTCACACACCCCGCTTCCACTATTCATGACATGGGTTATGGTCCAGTAGAGGTCGAACTTATGCAGAGATGAAAGCAAAAAAGAAGCCCTTCCCGGTCCATAAATACCTGGGACCTCCCACACATTCCCCAGTGAGTAATCGCAAAATGGTATTATTCCAAGTATGTCACACACCCCGCTTCCACTATTCATGACATATGGGACATCCAATAGCAGTGTCCGTCATGGGTGGGGATCCAAATACAGCAATTTAATGCACCAATTTAAACCACTGCAGCTTGCAGAACCTTGTGGCCAAAAACAGCATCCGCTGAGGCCCGCACATCAACCTTATAAAACTTGGAAAAAATATGTAGCAGCCTTACAAACTTGTTCAACAGAAGCCTGGTGCTGAAAAGCCCAGGAAGCCCCAACAGCACGAGTAGAATGAGCAGTGATCTTAAAAGGAGGAACCCTCCCCTTAGCAGAATAGGCCCCAACAATGGCCTGGCGTATCCATTTACTAATGGTAGACTTGGCGGGCGCCAAACCTTTTCTGGGCCCAGAAGGCACCACGAACAAGGCGTCCGTCTTACGAAAAGGAGAAGTAGCAACCAAATAGTACTTCACACAACGAGCCACATCCAAAGAGTGCAAAACCCTCTCCTTGTCATTGCTAGGCCTAGGACACAAGGAAGGGAGAACTACATCCTGATTGAGATGGAAGGCAGAAACCACCTTAGGAAGGAAATCTGGTTTAAAGCGAAAAACCACCTTATCCTGGTGTCTCTCAAAGTAAGGGGCCTGAACAGACAGAGCCACCAACTCAGAGACACGCCGAACAGAGGTAATAGCCACCAAAAAGGCAACCTTTTGAGTGAGCACAGAAAGAGCCACATCCTGCATCGGTTCAAAGGGAGGCCCCTGGAGGGCCGAAAGAACCAAATTCATGTCCCAAACGGGAAACAAAGGCTTTCTAGGGAGCCGAACATGAGTGACCCCTTGGAAAAAAAGTCTTGACCAGATGATGCAAAGCAAAAGACCTTTGAAAAAAGACAGCCAGGGCAGAAACCTGACCCTTCAAAGTACTGAGCTGGAACCCCAGATCCAGAACGTGTTGTAGAAACTCCAAAATCCTAGGAATCAAAAACACCCTGCAAGGTAAAGCCCTAGCCTCACACCAGTCAATATAGGACCGCCAAGTCCTATAGTAAATGGTAGAGGAAGACCTCTTCCTAGCTCTAATCAAGGTTTGAATAACCGCCTCAGACAAACCTTCCTCCCTCAGGACGAAGGTTTCATCAGCCACGCCGTCAAAGCAAGCGTTTGTAAATTGGGGTAACGTAGTTGACCCTGAGAGAACAGATTCGGAGACAGGGGCAGCCTGTACTGATCTACCGCCAATCTTACGACGTCTGCGAACCAAACCTGTCTTGGCCACCTTGGGGCCACCAGAATTGCTGGTGCCCCCTCTAGAGCCAGCTTGCTCACTACCTTGCCCACCATGGAGAAGGGGGGAAACAGGTACAGAAACACCAGATCCCTCCAGGCAAGGGACAAGGCATCCACTGCCAGGGCCAGAGGATCCTGAGACAGAGATACAAAGGTTGGGAGCTTGTGATTGTGCAGAGTCCCCCACTTGTGACACAGGGTCCGAAACACCCTGTGGTTGAGAGACCATTCCCCTCGGCGAGAGAATCCCCTGCTCAGGGAATCCGCCTCCGTGTTCTCCACTCCCGGAATGTATACTGCCGAGATGCAAGGAACATTGCTCTCCGCCCATGTCAGAATCAGAGAGACTTCCCTGAGGGCACTCCTGCTGCGAGTCCCTCCTTGGTGATTGATGTAAGCTACCGCAGTACGATTGTCTGATCGAACCTGAACCGGTAAACCCTGTAGGTGAAGTGTCAGACGCGACAGAACCAAGCGGATAGCTCTGAGCTCCAAGATATTGATGGGGTTGTGAGCCTCCATCAATATTCCAGAAACCTCCCCAGCCCGACAGGCTGGCATCCGTAGTAACCGTCTCCCAACAAGGGGCCAGGAACGATCTGCCCCTCATCAGATTGCTTGATTCCAGCCACCACTGAAGGGACTGCCGAACCCTGGGAGACATCAGAAATGACTGATCCAAGGACTGTGGACATCTGTCCCATTTCAGCAATAGATGGAGTTGTAGCGACCTCATGTGGAATTGAGCAAAGGGGACTGCCTCGAAGGAGGCCACCATCAAACCCACCAGAGTCATCCCTAGCCGAATGGAAGGGCAAGGGTTGGTCAGGAGAACACGTATCAGATCCTGAACCCTCTGCACCTTTGGCTGAGGTAGGAACACTCTGGCCTGACTGGTATCCAGATTCATGCCCAGGAAGGAAATCTCCCTTGATGGGGAGAGAGAAGACTTGGGGTGGTTGATCACCCATCCGAACCTCTCCAGCATCGTCACCACCGTCCTGGTGTCCAGCTCCGCCTGGCAGAGGGAGGAAGCTGTAATGAGCAGGTCGTCCAGATATGGCACAATGCGAATGCCCTGGGCTCTGAGCAGGGCCATTATGCCCGCCAGAACCTTGGTAAACACCCTCGGTGCCGAGGTCAGCCTGAACGGGAGGGCCACAAACTGAAAATGCTGATCTCCGACCACAAACCTGAGAAATCTCTGGTGTGCTGGGAAAATTGGTACATGAAGGTAAGCATCCTTGATGTCTATGGACGTCATGAAATCCCCCTGACGAAGGGAACCGATGGCTGAGCGCAGAATCTCCGTTCGGAACCTCTTGGTTCTGATGAACCTGTTGAGAAGCTTCAAATCCAGAATGTGTCTTATGGAGCCATCCCTTTTGGGAATCGTGAAAAGGTTGGAATAATAGCCCCGGCCTCTCTCTGAAAGAGGCACCGGGCATATGACCGCCATGTCCAGGAGGTTCTTTACAGCTGACAGGAGCCCCTGCGCCGCCCGAGGATCCGAAGGCACCCGAGACCTTAGGAATCTGGGAGGAGGCCGGTACTCTAACTCCAGTTTGTACCCAGACGAGACCACTTCCAATATCCACTTGTCCGTAACCTCCCGTGCCCAGACCTGGAAGAAGAGCCGCAGCCGTCCCCCCACCCGTAAGGGTGAGGGCACCTCCTCATTGCTGAGCTGGCTTGGCAGCGGGCTTGGGCTTGGAACCCCAGGTAGAGGCTGGATGGGCACGTCCTCTGCCCCTGTTCCAGGAATCACCTCTGAAGCCAGAGTAGGCAAGACCTCTGCCCCCTCTGGCACCGCGAAAGGAAGGATTGAAGGAGCTTGCCCCCCGCAAGGAGCGACGCTGCCTCTTACGCTGAGGTAGCCTTCCACCTTTCGCCACAGAAACCAATTTGTCTCCAAACAGCCGCGTACCCAGGAAGGGCAAGGCAATAAGTGACTTCTTGGCCGCAATGTCAGCCGCCCACTGGCGTAGCCAGACCGATCGGCGCATGGCCACAAGAAGAGCCGAGGTTCTGCTACACATGGTAATAGTGTCGTCCATAGCTGACAAAACAAAATTCATGAACATTTCACACCTTCTTAGGGCTGTGAATTCAACGCTGGCCGGGTTGAGCTGGGACCCATTTAACATGTCCCTAATCTCAGACCTGGTGGCCACAGCCACGAGTGCAGATGCACAGACAGGCCTCAAGGCTGAACCCACACTGGCAAAGGCATGACATGCCATCTGATCAATGCGCTTGTCCTCGCCATCCGTAAGGGTAGTGGCATCAGGAGTATGAACAACGGAGGTGTTGGCCAATCCTAAAACGGGCGCATGAACCTCCGGAGGGGAAGACCAGCGCTTCACCGCATCCACCGGAAAGGGATACTTTCTATCCCATCCCTGAGGAACACCGTGAAGCCGACTCAGCCTCTCCCATTCTCTAAGAATCATGCAGTCAAAATGATTCTGATTTGGAAACTCCAAGTGGGGCTTAGAGAACCCAAAGAATTCCCCTTTCTTAGGAGGGGCCTCCGCTGGAGGGGGAGAATCCCTCACCGTAAAGTGCCAGGGAAGTGAATGGGGACAGGGCATCCCAAACCGGGATCACCAACCCGGAAGCCGCCTACCCCCTTGTATGGGGTCTCACGGGGGAGCATGGCTCCCTAACACCTATAAGGTGAAGCCTACCATCACCCGGACCTGCAGCCAAGGCTGGGATGCTATACTGGAATTAAAAAATAAAGATTCGGGCAGAATAAGGCACCGCATGGCCGGGCGTAAGCCCGGCTTACCTGCAAGGAAGAGCAGTCCACATCTTCTGACTTGCTCGCCGTCCTGCAGAGAAGGAACTGGGGAATGTGTGGGAGGTCCCAGGTATTTATGGACCGGGAGGGGCTTCTTTTTTTGCTTTCATCTCTGCTGAAGTTCGCCCTCTACTGGACCATAACCCATATGTCATGAATAGTGGAAGCGGGGTGTGTGACATACTTGGAATAACCTGAAACAAGGTTGGTCCCAAATCAACTCTTTCCTAGGGGGCATCCTAACTTGCCATGCAGTTTGGAGACTCCCCAGCCTGCTTCATGTGGACGTCATGGTGGGATGCCAAAGCAGCATGGCGACAGCTCCAATATGGGTCAGTGGTGTAAAGCAAACAATGTACTGCATAAATTATAAGTCCAGCCTGATCCCCCATGGCATGGGTCCCAATTGAATATTGGGACTCCAGGGCAGGCATACTCGCTCCTCCCAGAGCATCCTGATTTGGGATGACCCACTGTGTCAAACCCCCAGATCCCCTGAAAACTCACCTTCGTTCCTGGTCCAAAGGTGCATGTGCGAGCAGTGGGCACATCCCCGCTATCCCTTTAGCAGGGCGCGTGCTTGCGCCAGGCATTTGTGAATGGCCGGTGCACTCCCTGTTATTGCGAAGCAGGGGATGTGGCCACTAGACAAGCTCCTGAACGAAGGAACTCGATCAGATCGGAGTGCGCTGATTGGACAATTGGCCGCGCATGCGTCGTGGGACCGGGAAGAGGTGAGTTTGTTCGGGCGACCTGGGGGGTTTCACACAACGGGCGGCCACAGCAGTGGAAAGTCCAATGTTTTCTTTAAACTGGGCCACAGCTGAGCCGGCTGTATCGCCCGTATTCGGACAGGCAGGATTGAGGGGAAAAGGGGGTTTGTGCTGCTTTAATGGTACCATACAAGCCATTTCAGTTGTGTGTAAATTGCTTTATACTTGTCACCATTTTGTTTTACCTGCTTTTTTTAAATTCTGCTATCACCGTGTCCATCAAAGGTTCGGATCAGTTGACATCTCCAGCCATAGATGAATGCTTTTGAGCGTTATTGAAGCCTTTTTATTTTCCATTTACCGCCATGGTTCATTTGGTCTGTAATTATCCTCCCAAGGACAGACTCATGTAAACATAGCTGTAACCCTTCTGTCTGGTTTCTTGCATTTTTGCCATTGCCTGAGTTGTGTATTTGCTATGTTGAGTTTGAGGCTTTTAGGAGTACAGATTAGAATTACATTCCATTTCAAGCTTCTTTGTACTTTATTTTTTAATACATCCTTAGTCACCTAGTAGATGTGTCACTGACCCCCATGATGTTCAGAGCAAGTGCCTACCATCTAATTTGTGGTATTAGTGACGCAAGTCCCAAAAGCAGACGCCGATGTGCAGCGAGGACCACCTACTTCCAAGGACGGAGCTCGAAAATGTTAGCGGGGGTGGAAGAAACTGGCCCGATTAGCAGGTCTCCTGGCAACAGTTACCTATTTTACTTCAGCTGTGCCCTTGTCTCCCGCGCTATAGCGCCGCTTGTCTAGAAATAGTTCCGCTCAAAACAGCAACCTGTTGTGTGCTCTGTGCAACCAAATCTATTTTAAAGAGTGCCTGCAGAGATGCAAAGAAAGGGGAGGGGGCTGTAATTACACAAAAGCGCAGTGCCTCGCCGCGGCTAAATGTTATGCACACACAGATCTGCGGCAGTGTTCTCATCACAGACTTCAGGGCAGAGGAAGCATGAAGGTGGTTAATCATTTTCAAAAGTATATAAGCCTCTTTTATATCCCAGAATGCAGTTGTGGGAAAAAAATCTTTATGTGACTGTAATATCTGTCTTCCTGGGCATGCTGTGAATAGTTATGGAAGACAAGGCATACGTTGTGCCTGCAGAAAAGCACCAAGGGTTAAAGCGGACCTTCACCCTGAATAAGAGTCATCTTATATGTTTCCCCCACACTGTACATACAGATTGCCCACATTAAAAATCATCCTACCTGCATCTACTGCATTTTATCAGCCTTTAAACATCCAAGATGGCGGCTCATGGAGCTTCAGGCTGTCAGCAAAGCGTCTTCTGATTCTGCCGCTTTGCATTCTGGGATTGCTGACCCCAGCTCTGCTCTATCTGTGCAAAGCACCGCCCCCTGCACTTTTGACCCCTCTCCTCAGGATGTGACTGAGCCAAGATGGCGGCACCCGTATCCTAGAGTGCTGAACAGAGTTGCAGCCCAGTGGGGGAATGAATAATAAGTGATTAAAGACATTAAAATATATTCATTTTAGATGCTGGGGAATAGTTTTTTAAGGGTTTGGGCTTTTCATTAAATGATGCTGAAGGTCCGCTTTAAGTAACAATCACCGTCCATCATTTGAGTAGCAGCTTGAACATTATTTTTCACTCTCCCAGGTGTGGTTCCTCTCTGGTAGGGCAAAGGACCAAATTGGGATGCCCCACTGTGAGAAGCCCTAACAATCACCATTAAAAAGCTTACTTTATGGCGGTCCCACAGTGCATGTGTGAGTCACTGGCCTATCAGTGCTCCCACTCCATTTATATGGTACTTAGCCAAACTGACGTCAGATCCAACTCCGGGTTGGTTAAGATTGGTCAATGAAGCACGCGCTGCTGGCAGCACCCCTGCTGCAGCCATTTACAAATGCCTAGGGTGGGTACATGCCCCAGGGACGAGGACATCAACCGTTGTTACTCTAAAGGATATCCATGTCTGCTATAATGGGCTTTGCTTTCTCTGCACATAAGGGCTTTTTTTTTATTTTTTGTGCTTGTACAGGCCTTTTAACTTATATGGCGGAAGTGTACTGCAGTTGCCACTCACAGAAACCTACACTTACTTGTGAACACACCATTTCTCTCTCAATCTATCCTTTAATGGAGCTGCCATTTCATTCACATCGGTTTTGAAATTACTAATAATACATTTTGTTTTTTGTACTAATGAAGGCTGACATCTAATGCATGCTGACATTTAAAGAATAATTATGTAGAAGAGTAATTATGTAGAATGTGAAGTTTTAGGGGAAAAAATGTAAAAGGCCATTTGCGAATGTGCTACATCTTACTGTTATTTTCCATACAAAGGAAAGCTATAACAGGAAGTGCATCACCATCCTGACTCATTCCAGTGCTCCTTGTGTAACAGATGGCAGTACTGATACAAGCGCGGTGTATAGGGGAATATAAACACGCTATAGGAAGAGATGACAGAAAAGAAACTCTTCACAAAGGATCTAAATGTAGCACTTACACATCAAGTCTATGTAACATATAATAACCATGAAACCAAAATTAAAGAGGAACTCTTTTTGCAACCCCGCAGCCACCTCCCCCTGTGCTAAGCCTAATTGGGGCGTTAAAATACAACTTGCCTGATCACCCACTTGGACTTAGAGCAGCCTGAAAGCTTAAATAAATTATTTATTTTCAGAAGTTCAAAACAAAAAAGGTCATTAATAAGCATGCAAGCCGCTCACCTTACCAAGCTGCCACCACCTCCCGATCCCCTCACTCCCATGCCACCATCTTGCTACACCTGGGAGTATGTATCCCACAATGATCCCGGGTGCAGCCTTCTGCCTGGTGCCAGCCACTCACAGAGAGGAGCTGATGGGAGTGGGAGCTGCGGTGGGGGACCTACGGCAAGAGCTGCAGCTTTGACATATAGAGGAGGCGCCGGGAGACATTCAGGGGGAGCTTTTTCTTGAGCGGCGGCATCGAACATTGAGGAGGTGACGAGAGCTGTGGCGCTGGATCTTTGGCGGAGGAGTGCTGCCCGGTGACCGGCCAGTGATCCGCAGCTTCATATGGGTTTATTCAGCACAGTTTTATCGCACTACATCAACCGGGAAGCATGTGACAAAAGCAGCAGCACATTCTTCAGTAGTTGGCTGTGTACTGCAGGAGCATCCGGACATGTACCTGGAAGGTTAGTAAGTCCTCTGAGCTTTTTTTTTCTCCAACTTTTGGTCCGCTTTAAAAAACGGCACTATAGTCACCGCTTCCTTATTCATGGTGTATGGCACCAAATGGCAGTTAATCAGTTGACCAATAGAAACCTTTCAGCTCTTTGATTTGCAAGCCCACTGGGAAATTCAGATTGGACACCGGCAGTCACATGATTGCCAGCCATACGTGAATAAGGAAGTGGTTAACATAGGGTTATAGAGCCTTTTTAAATGAATGACCAGTACAGTCACTTTGCTGCACAGGATTGGTTAACAGACCTGCTGCTCCTTACATCTCTCCAAGATGGCTGCGCCCAGGAAACGAGATGCTGGGCGAGTTCTTTTTTAGTTACTTATTTAATTTATTTGGAACCCCCCTGTCCTGCTGGACTTCTGCTTTAAGGGACCCAAATCTGGTGCAAGCTTTTTTTTGTTTTTACGGTCACATAAAGTAGGTATCAGACTTTTTGGTTTCTTTTTACTGATTGAGTAACACTGTAAATAGATTCAGTCAAGCTTTACAGTCCCAGTTAGCAAAAGTAAAACAAAACCTCCCAACCCATAGGCTGAATCCCTGTTGCTGGCCTCGGTGTCTGTCCCTGCTGCCAGTCACAAGGGAGAAGACTCATTGATTGGCTGCTTGGGGTACATCACGTGAACACTCATGCGCACCCACAGACCAGCTTTTAGAAAATCTTCAAACGGGACTACCACAGCCCACAGGGCAATGTTCCAGAAAGATGGCCCTTTTTTAAAGTTCCCCCCGCACTGCCACCCTTCCCTAGCCCCGAGGCAGTGCGGGGGGGGGGGGGGGCTTCCTTCTGGCTGGAATGGCTCTTTAAACCGGAATAACAATTCAAACGTCTGCATATGGATAGCACACCCCACTCTCCAGATTTATGCCCCCAAAAAATTTCTCACCATTTGTATTTTTCCAAAAAGTTCATATTATTCATGCTAATAGCAGCTACTGGGCACTCCGTGGTGTGGGTGCGCTATCAAGATGCAGAAGTTTGAATTATAGGGCGTTATTCCAGTTTAAAGAGGATCAAATCCTGGCCTGGAGCCTATGATACTTCCCCCCCCCCCCCCCGGGGGCATGCAGATTCAGGATGCCCCACTTTGTAAAGCCCAGGTCACCCACAAACTCACCTTTTTTCTTGGTCCAACGACGCATGTGCAAACATTGGCCACATACCCGCTATTCCTTTAGCAGGGTGCGTGCACGCGCCAGGCATTTGTGAATGGCAGGTGCGGCATGCTCCCTGTTAAAAGGGTAGCGGGGGATGTGCCCACCAGCGCTCTTGGGCGAAAGGGCACTGACTGGAGAGGCTGCGCATGCACCGTAGGACCGGGGGGAGGGAGTGAGGTCGGGCGATCTGGGGGGTTTGACACATCGGGGCATACCCGATAGTCAAAATCCTGTGTTTTGGTCCGCTTTAAGAGATCCAAAAGTGTAAAAGGGTTTTTGTTCCGCTTTACCTCTTAAATGCATAATATTTGGTTCATGAAGGGACTGTCCAGGCATTTAGAAAAGGATAATCACTTTTGGTAGTGCTCCGGTCACTGTGACTGATGGGGGAAGGAACCACATCTTTCATGATGCCAGTGAAAAAAAAAAAAGGTTAAAACGGTTCCTAAAAGTACTTTTTTCTCTAAAATTATTTTTTTTTAGAAATGGCAGAGCTTCTTCTTTCTGAATAGTTTTTTTGCTAGAGTGTAAAATGCAGATAACGGGGAATTCTTCTTTTACTCTAACAATGGAATCTCAAACTTGCAGAGTGGAAAGAGCAGAGATGCTGCTGCTCTGCAGTGCCCTCTACTGTTGCAACATGTGATTGCTGCAGGGAACCGAGAAGAAAGTAAGCACATGGCTCAATCTCAGGCTGTCTCATTGCGGGGCATCCTAAATTGGAACCAAAAGTATATTTGGACTTTTGGTCCACTTGAAATAAAGTTCAGATTTGAGCAATATTTTCTATGTGGTAGCCAAAGACAAAGTTTATACCACAGAAAATCACTGGGTGTCATAAGGACCAACACAAAACATGGGCTGAGCAGGTTCTAGGTGAAATAGTGATCAGTGTGGGAAGAAAAGAAAATATGCCCCCTCCTCACCCATTCTATGGTGCTGCTGCTGTCCCATACCAGTATATTCCAAGCTGTGCCTCTTCCTTAGCAGAAGGCAGTGCCACCTCCCCAGAACTGTGCCCAATATCAATGAGTCAGGGGTCTGGTGCCTAACCCATCTGTAGAAACTGGGATAAAGTTGCCCTCACACAAATGAAATGGAAAAAGTCCTGGTCCTGTGCCAGCAACACCCATGGTTCCAGGAATAATGGTCCCACCCAAGATACCAGTAAGCCAGAGGATTGGCAGGGCTCTATAACCCTGTGGGTTTCATCATGGAGAATGGAGTGATCAGTACTCCAGTAAACTCCATCAACAAAAACACATGCAATTTAGTGTGAACATTGTCCAAACAAAGCAACCTCTTTTTAGGATTCTGAGGATTGTAACCACTAAATACTTTCCTAATCATTAGCTAACCACTCATCCAAGCGCAATGAATCAAAGCAGTAAATCAGGTCAGGCAGCTTTGGTCACAAAGTGGAATAGAGTGGATATCATGGACAAAGTAACAATGTCCCCTACTGTGTCATTTACCTTGTATAGTCTTGCAGTGTCCATTTGTATTGTTGTATTGATTTACAATACTTTTTTTTACCAAAGCAATCAGCATTGTTTGAAACATTTTCTGGACTGAAATTGCCCTTAGGGCACAGACGGCGTTCAGCCTTTTAGTCATTGCTAAAAACCTCGGAAAGTCATCCGAGGATGACCAGGGCAAATACCCAGAGCATGACATCATCCTATTGCAACACTCACTGCTTCCCACCACGTCCCACTGCTTATTCTTGCTAGATGAACCACATGCTACTTATCAGACTTTCTATAGATGCGATTTGCCAACATTGGGGACATGTCACAATGCTGGATGAGCACATCTAACAGCTGGGTACACTCATCACCTAGGGGTCAATTCAGGTGATAAAAGTATGCCAATCTTAAGGAGAGAAAACTGCCATTTACTTCCATTGTCTACTTTGAGGTGATTCAGCACCAGGTGAAACAACATTCTGTTTGCATCACCCACAGGATATACAATGAAAGTGATTGGCAGTTTTCACCTTGTGCTGAATTGACCCTATAGCCTGAATATCGCCAGCAATCCTCTAATCACACTTTGTCAGTCAAATCTTTCTAATTGTACCTGATAGTTTGATGGCGCTTCTGTGAGGCATGTGGCTATCTACCACATTTACAGCTGCCCCAAGAGTTTGGCTTTCTATAGAGTTGCTGGGCATGCCATTCTAGGGACTTTAATCAGGGGTCAAACTTTAACGTCACTTAAATAAATTACAATAGTTTAAAAGGGACAGTCCAAGCTAAATGAGAGAAAACAGCATACTTACCCCTTGTCCCCCAATGCACTTCTGTCCTAGTTCAGTGGCAAAAAGCTTGCTGGGTTCCTAGATCGAGTCTTGTGATGCCCAACTACTGCTCACAGCCAGCCTCAGTCACAGTGACTTTAGCATGCTCAGGCCATTCATTTCAATGGAGGGGACGTGCCAAGGCAGGGCATGCCCCCCCCCCCCCCCCCCCCCATTGCAATTAATGTAGTGGAGGTGGCCAATAATTGTGGCTCACAATTGTGGGCGGTCGCTGGGGAGCGCCAACATTGTGACACTCAATTTCAGGATCTGGTAAGTGTCATATTACCGGACTAGGACAGAAGGGCCGTGGGGGACAAAAGTGGAGGATGCGTATGTTTTAGTTTTTTCCTAGACAGGGACTTCAAAGGTGTTTTGGGCGTTTCAATTCAAATATTAGCCTGTAGGAACTTTTTGCACATACATGGCTGCAATAGAGGATGGGAGCTCCTCTATAGTGCTGACAGATGTGAATGGTCAAATGTACTCTGTCAAACACCATGAAACATGTGTCAGTACCATATAAATAAGTAGAATAATTACAGAAATCTGAAAAGTGTAAGGAAGGAAAATTAGTATAATAAGGGGTCCTGGAAACTTTTTGTACATTAAAAATTGTTGGTCTTGTTGGCTTCAAAATGGCTTGCCACGGTGTAGTGGTCTATGCAAACCATACTATTAGCCTAAAAGACCTGAAAGAGTTGAAAGTTCCCATGACAAGCAGGAGGAGGATTCAATTGGTCTACACTAAAAGATAACTTTAGGTCCCTTTTAACAAGCTCCACTAATGCACCCAGATTTGAGATAAATATCCTTAGGAAGCCCCAACTTAGACATGGAGCTATGTATGATGGGATGGGATGAGGCTCTCTAGTGTTTCCCTAAGGCGGGGTCCACTGATGGCATGAGGGGGGTATAGTGTGCCTGTGGACCTGTACCCACCCCGGAGCAGAGTTGCATGGGTAAGTAAGTAAACTTTATGGATCATGGCCATTCATTGCTATGGAAGTCAGCTATACAAATAGGATAATGAGGAGTTGTAGTAATTGCATGCCTGTTTCATAGGTCCTATCTAAATTGGGTGTTGACCTATGTCCTACAGACAGCAACTGGTTAATGAATAAATAGGCGCCACCCTGTGAGTATTTGCCAATATCCACTACTCATGCAGTGTGTGATATATCAAGATATAGATAGATATATATCACATACAACTTTATACAGTAGAGAAGCACAATCCCCCCGTTAACCCACAGCTGTCTTAAAGCAGAGCAGGTCAATTTTATTTTTTTTTAATATATTTTAAATGTATTAACCCATTCTAATTTGTGCATCCAGTACAAAAAATATATCACAGGGTTTACAATGCTCGTGCATAGGATTTACACATTCTGGCGCATTTCAAACGTTTCTCCTTCCTCGGGGGGGGGCGAAGTTTTGGTGTCCTGATATTAGCCCTCTTTAAAAAAAATAACTTTAACAAAAAAAATGTTTTACATTATATGATTCTCCACTGACTGGACTGGGTATGTATTTAGTTTGAATGTATATTTAATGTATTACTTTAAAATGGATAAAATGAATATCAACTGAATATTTTAATCTGTGATACCCCAGACTGAAGACTAGTGGAATGAACATTATTTTGCTTAATAAATTAATATTTATAAAATTCATGTACTGTACAAAATCCATGCTAGAATAGGTTAATACATTTTAAATGTAAAATGTGTAAATAGTTGGCAACACAATTTCATTTTAGGGCTGTGTGCAGTTTTCAGCTCACTGACACATATGTAGAAAGGAATAACCATTCAGCCTATTAGTACATAAGTGCTCCCCAAGGACAGGAGGTCACAAGATGTCGCTGTCTCCTTTCCCCTGTACACACATATCCCAGAATAGAGCCATAATTAACTACTTCAGTATAGTGCAGGACAGGGAGTTCAAGAGAGAAAATGGTCACATGCACTAAGGGAGACATCAAATTAGCGGCAAATGTGTAGGCCGGTTCAACCCAATCTAGGAGATATTACGAGATATCTGCACAGCCAGTTGTCACCCTCCCCTTTGCTAACCTGTGTGGAAGGCATATTAAAGACAAGGGCTTTGTGGACAATTGCCATGAGCACAAGCAGGGAGGAATTCAGTCAATATGGATTTCTCCCTGTGAAGTGTTCTAAAGGGAGGCTGGCTGCTTCCCAGGTGAGTAGCGCTCAGATATTTGTCTGCATTGCATGTCCCAACTTTGGGGACTCAGAATTAAGAGTAGGGACCACACTAAACACAGAGTGCCTTGCCGGGGCAGTGTGGCTTCCACATGTATCTGCAGATATATGCAACCAAATCTCTGTCTTTCCACATAGCTAGACATGTTTGTTGCTTGATATTTAGTTGATGAGAGGGTTAAACTGGGCGGCAAATTAGTTCCCAGGCCCTGAATAATAATGTTGATAATTTTGTATAAATAGTGATTGAGCTGCTCCCACCCCCCTTTGTTGCTTTGTGGACAAGAGTCTCGCAGCCTAGAGGCCATTATCTGTAGCTCGATAATACAGATACTACAGTTGTCTTTGGTATTCAGCAACAGAGTGAGTTGAAAATTGTTGCCTAGTGTCTGTTGACTGTAAGCCACCCTGTTGCCAGACAAGAAAGTGGACCCTTATGGTGGTGCAAATTAGTAGTAAGCAAAGCTTGCATTGCCCAAGAGATGGCCAGGTCATCTTTCGCAATCATTTTTTATTTTATTTTTTAAATTTTTTTAAAATCAAGCTGTGCACTTAGTAACTTTCACTACTGCACCGGTCTAAGGAGCCGCGCTGCCCTCTACAGGGAGCGTGCCTGCGCTGGCCATTCACAAATGCCTGGCGTGGGCACGTTCCCTGCTAAAGTGATAGCGTGGAAGAGGCCGCTGCTCGCACATGCACATTAGACTGAGGGAGAAGGTGAGTATACTGGGCAACCTGGAGGGTTTCACACAAAGGGGCATCCCGATTCTGGATGCCCCAGGGGGGGGAGGATCTAACGGCCCTGGAATCATATAGATTCCAGGTCCAATGGCCGTGGGTTTTGGTGCACTTTAATAACTCTGTTCACGTCATGTCAGTGCTACAGGCTGAGCATTTCCACTGCTAATCCTGACACAACAACACTTCCATTTATAAATGGGTGACATAAAAACTCACAAAACCTGCTCCAGTGACCCATAGATTATTGATGTTTTACTGTGCCAATCTGCCAGAGAGTAATGAGTTCCTGTGGATCCGACTACTGTCTATCTGGATTGGAGGCTCTCCTCCCAAGCTGCTCCTGTCCATATGGGTTGGAGTGTCTACCTCTGCGAAGTTACTCCAGTCTATTTGGGCTGGACCGTCTACTCCTTCCAGGCAATTTAGCCTATCTGGGTTGAGTGACTATGTCTACCAAGGTACTCCTGCCTTTTTGGGTTGTCGTGCCTGCTCTTGCCTATCTGGAAGAGAGTGTAAGTCTATCCTCCTGTCTATGGACAATGAGGTGCACTTACAAGATCCAGGTCTCAGGCATACAATAAGGCATCAGATAATGTAGCTAATGAGGCTATAACAAGGTAGTTGTCTGTTTGCTCTAATGTGTATATTTTATGCCCCGGTTATTAAAGGTTCACTCCAGGAGCATGCTGGAGATAAGCAGTTACTGAGCTAGGAGTTTCTTGACTTCAGCAGGATTGGAGTCACATGTGAGGTAAGTCCTGAAGTTGCCCTAAGATCAGTAAAGAGACCACGCTATGTGTTTGAGGAACTTTTATATTCGTAATTATGTCCTTAACGATTGATAGTCTGACAAAAGTTTGACAATCATGGCAGCAGCATGCAGTATGTAGACTCTGTGCTATGATGTCACCCTTCTTTTGTTAGGGAGTCATAACATAGTAAGCGTGGGTGGATGACAAAAAGAAAATTACTTTACAAATCATTTGGCAGGTAAAAGAATGATTAAATGCGTCTTCAAAGTATTTTCGATTTGGCTAGACTTGTCCCAGTTGGCACGACACATTCCTTCTTAGAAAATACCTATTATGTCATCGCATGCACTGTGTTAAAACATGTTTTCTGCTGACATACTCCCTGGCGTAGCAGTGGCCATGTGATCTACTCCAGCAACAATGAACCATGGTGAGGATATCTCAAAAATATCACTGGGCCACCCCAGCAACTATCGGGAGGTTGGCTGCACATAATCCATGTGGAATCCAGCCTTCAGCTTTGTTAAAGAAACATCAGGAAAAAGGAATGTTTAAAATGTTGTGAATGTCCCACACATTTTCCGAGTCTGTGGGTTTCTAAGCTTTTTGATTTGCGTTGGTTTATTCTGTACGCTTACAAACATTTGCTGTAACATGTAACATTAGCTACATCATTCAAATAAATGTGGATTGCCCTCCAAACATGCTGCTGGCTTAAAATGGCCGGGACTGATCTCCTTCCTCTAGGACCCAGTTATTAAAGAACGAGGAGCTATCCACCACAAAAATATATGTGTTACATGTGCCAGTAATACCACTCTGGTCCCCAAAAAATGTTCAACTATTTTGATCATCGCCAGTAAAAAGGGAGGGTCCATCTTCCAGATTGAGTGTTAGACCATGAAAAGAATATTAAAAAGATTCACAAACCCTATCAAAGAAAAAGAAAAAGAAGAGGAGGTGGCGGCTGGACATCAAGCTTATGCTATGTTGCTTTTATTTTATTTTTTTATTGCATCTGCTAAAAATAGGCTAAAAGGAAAGAAAGACTGAGCCTCCTGGGACAAGCTTCTGCTCAGAACTTTTCTAAGGCTCTATTCACACCTCTCCGCTTGCACTGCATAGTCACAACACAAGTGGAAATGCTGCCCATTCTTTTTAATGGGCCAGTTCACATATATACGAAGCATGTATATGTGAACTGGCCCATTGAAATGAATGGGCAGCATTTTCCCTTGTGCTGTGACTGCGTTGCTCAATGCAGATGTGAATAGAGCCTAAAAGGCTCTCTCATGCTCCTCCCATGCATCTCTATTTTGCCTTTTCACCTGCTCCAGCACAAAGCCACCTCATCAGAGGACTGGAGGTGCCACAGGAAAATAAGTTAAACATGCTGGCTTTTGAGTTCGAAGGTAATGCACAGATTTTCTTCCCCTCCCCTTTTCAGCACCAGGGCTTGTCATAAGCAGACCAAAACCTTGAGGCCCTGTTGCCAACTGTTGGCCATACCTTGCCTCCTGCTTTTGCAGGGCATGAGTAATGCATAAGGGAGGTGCAGATTTCATTCAACTGAGGTGTTTCCTTTTTAAAGTTTTTAAATCAAATTTTATTTTTTATTTTTTCCTCTATCACAGGCATCCCCGATTTGGGAGGCTTATATACTAGAAGTGCTTTAACGCAGACCTCCAGTCAAAGCTGGCTGAAGGTCTTTTTTACCATTGCAGCACAAGAGCATCCTGTTTAAAGATGCTCCACTGCACATCCTCCAACTTGAAAGCCCCAGACCAGGTGGCTTATGCTCACCACCCCTTTGTTCTCTCAACAGCAGCCAGTTATCTCTGGGATGGCAGCCACACAGAGCTGATAAACCCTATAAGCTGCTGGTGGTCACGGGGGGGCAATGAAATGGCAAGGGAACGTAGAAGTGGAAGATATGGGCTGCTGGCCAGGGCAATACAATCTGAATGCTCCTGTGCTGGCTGTAAGAATGAGAGGACCTACAGTCAGTTTTGACTACAGCCGCATCTGTGCATTCCTGTCTGATTATTTAAAGGGGTTCCTTGGGCCTACTTTGTGCAAGGGCACCTCAAATCAAGATGCCCAGTGGGTGAGGGATGCAAAGGGTCTGGGGGATGCTAGATTGAAGGTCTCCTATACTACACAACAGTAGGTAATAAAACACATACAATAAGAATTAGCACACCAGCCCATATGCATTCCTCTTTGATTTGACTTCCACAATGTAATGTGGGGTAAAAGTTGCTGTTCTTCGGTAATGCAATTAGCACATTGTGACAGCCCTTTGCTAAGGAATATAGACAAACCCTCTGCAAAGTGATCAATCTAAATGAAAGAATTCACACGCAATACAGAACGATTGTATATAATATAGGCTGCCAAAGCTACCACAAACATCGCAGACAATGAAAACAGCAGCTAATAAGTATATACATAGAAAATGGATGGGCTACAAGTGTACACATTTGTATAATCGTTTATTATTGGTCTAGTTTGTAGGCTGTACAAATGTTAGCCTAAAAAAGCCATAGTAAAAGTGAAGAGCACCTATTACCACCACCCTAAAAAGTAAGAATCCTCCTACTTTAAACAAAGGCTTACAAAATCTATTCCTTTAAAGATATATCTTTTTCTCCCCATCTAAACAGGAGCCCCTGAATCAGCATGCTCTAGACATAATGCCTTTGTTGCAAGCCAGGGACACTAGATTTTATGACCAGTACTATAAACAAAATGTACAGCCCTATAAAGCAGAAAGGCAAACGCAGCTGTACATCAAGTAGCTTGTCTGTGCAAGCTTAGGTGTCAGTCATTTTAATAGATTTCTAAATCTAGCTTAAAGCAGACCTACAATGTAACCTCTAAATAACCCCCAAGTGAGGCACGCTCACGTAGCCACTGCTGGGGCTCCCTGCCATGGGAGACTGAAAGCCTCACACTGCAGCAGTCAGTGCAGGAGGAGAGGCCTACTGCTGGTGATGTGGTCCTAAGCATTAAAGTGGCCCAAGGGTGGATGCCTCATTGCAATGCAGGGTGCACAGGGACATCTCCCACAGGTACCAATGAACATTGTTTCACATCAAGATCCTTTACATAATAAACGGCTGAGAATCACAAACTCACAATGTGTAACAAATGCAAAAACCGCTAAAAGCCCTCAAGGCCAAAAAAAGTTCAGCCCATAGATCACACCTACCCACTGAAACAAAAACATTCACACATTTGCCAAGCCAGGGGGCTCAACTCTAACCAACACATGTTTATAGATTGACTTGTTTATGGATTTGTTCTGGATAAAGTGGAACAGGATTAGAAGGAATTGGATTTTCATTCTTCTGTCTGTGATTCTATTTGTGGGACATCAAAACATAATTAGATCAGCAACACCATTCAGCCAAGAGTAAAGCCCATGATGTTTTCTGTTTAACATCAAGCAGGGTTCAATCTCAAGCCTGCAAAGAAAAGTAGACTAAAACGGGAACTTAAAGTCTAAAATATTCTAAGAGGGTTATTTAAGGAGGGATAGCGGCAGGTAGTGCCTCGTAGCGGGAGGCAGCGTCTGGTGAACGTCGGGGCTGTACGCAAAGCCACATTTAAGAAAGCGAATCTGGTGAGCGCCTCTAACATAGCCATGTAGCGTCACATGTATTAATCCAGGCAGCTCAGCATATAGCGCCGGCGCTCTAGGTTCAAGAGCACCATGAAGTACCTGTCGCTCTGTAGCGCTCTCCCATACATTTCAGTGGGCTTTCATTAGTTGTGTATAAATAGTGTGTTTGGCAATTTACATTTTTTTTTTGCTCTAATCATTGTGTGACCTCTCCTGATCTGCAAACACCTTTAGAAACGTTTTTTGACTATTTTTATGCAGAATTGTAATTACAGGTCTGGCACTAAGGTGTTAATGTCACAGTGTTAAAACAATGTCATTCCATGTGTTTTCACTTTGTTACTGGTGGATATGTGTTCAAAAACAGACTTTAATCTATGCTACAGCGCCCAGCTTTAGAATGCCGACGCTGTGTGTGTCTAGTGTTTTGTTAAATATGGTGTGGAGCGCACAGTGCCGGACTCACTGAGCTGGCGCTACTCGTCGCTGGCTTCAGCGCTATACTGTTGTTACAGCGCCCAACACACATCACATTCATCGATGCCGGCCAGGTTACTAGAGCGACCAAGACAATCTGTTACAGCACTCGCTCTAAGCGCCGCTGTACAGGATCTCATCTGGCAATACCTGGCGTTAGGAGTGAATCAGCCTCTAGGTCTGAAACTCTTCTGTGGGTCATGTTGACATCTATCTTCCCTTAGCTCTGCTGATTACCAAAGATGACTTCAGCTGGATCCCAGGACTGGGCGAATTTCATGCAGTGAGGTTAGGAATGCCCGTAGGGAAAGGCTTCAGCTGGACCTGGAATCTTTTAAACTCCAGTTATGGTGTTGGTCCTCTTAATGTAACCCCTCAACATGCTTTGCCTGAGCTGTACTTTAAAGTTTCTTTAGTAGACCGCAATAAAAGGCTTCTAAAGTATGCACTCCATAGTAACCTGCTATAGTGATTATTAGCTAAAGATCACACGGGGCTGTAATTAAATCACTACAATATGCTGCTATGGAACCCAATCCATAAGAACTCATTGTTCCAGACCTCCTGAGATTAATTGCAGAAACTTGAGATTTTTTTTACTGGTGATGTTGACTACAAGCAGTGGGTTATTAACCCTGTACGCTGGGCTCACAAGCAGTGGGTTATTAACCCTGTACACTGGGCTCACAAGCAGTGGGTTATTAACCCTGTACGCTGGGCTCACAAGCAGTGGGTTATTACCCTGTACACTGGGCTCACAAGCAGTGGGTTATTAACCCTGTACGCTGGGCTCACAAGCAGTGGGTTATTAACCCTGTACGCTGGGCTCACAAGCAGTGGGTTATTAACCCTGTACACTGGGCTCACAAGCAGTGGGTTATTAACCCTGTACACTGGGCTCACAAGCAGTGGGATATTATCCCTGTACGCTGGGCTCACAAGCAGTGGGATATTAACCCTGTACGCTGGGCTCACAAGCAGTGGGTTATTAACCCTGTACACTGGGCTCACAAGCAGTGGGATATTATCCCTGTACGCTGGGCTCACAAGCAGTGGGTTATTAACCCTGTACACTGGGCTCACAAGCAATGGGTTATTAACCCTGTACACTGGGCTCACAAGCAGTGGGTTATTAACCCTGTACACTGGGCTCACAAGCAGTGGGTTATTAACCCTGTACACTGGGCTCACAAGCAGTGGGTTATTAACCCTGTACACTGGGCTCACAAGCAGTGGGTTATTAACCCTGTACACTGGGCTCACAAGCAGTGGGATATTAACCCTGTACGCTGGGCTCACAAGCAGTGGGTTATTAACCCTGTACACTGGGCTCACAAGCAGTGGGTTATTAACCCTGTACACTGGGCTCACAAGCAGTGGGTTATTAACCCTGTACACTGGGCTCACAAGCAGTGGGTTATTAACCCTGTACGCTGGGCTCACAAGCAGTGGGTTATTAACCCTGTACGCTGGGCTCACAAGCAGTGGGTTATTAACCCTGTACGCTGGGCTCACAAGCAGTGGGTTATTAACCCTGTACACTGGGCTCACAAGCAGTGGGTTATTAACCCTGTACGCTGGGCTCACAAGCAGTGGGTTATTAACCCTGTACACTGGGCTCACAAGCAGTGGGTTATTAACCCTGTACACTGGGCTCACAAGCAGTGGGATATTAACCCTGTACGCTGGGCTCACAAGCAGTGGGTTATTAACCCTGTACACTGGGCTCACAAGCAGTGGGTTATTAACCCTGTACACTGGGCTCACAAGCAGTGGGATATTAACCCTGTACGCTGGGCTCACAAGCAGTGGGTTATTAACCCTGTACGCTGGGCTCACAAGCAGTGGGATATTAACCCTGTACACTGGGCTCACAAGCAGTGGGTTATTAACCCTGTACGCTGGGCTCATAAGCAGTGGGTTATTAACCCTGTACGCTGGGCTCACAAGCAGTGGGTTATTAACCCTGTACGCTGGGCTCACAAGCAGTGGGATATTAACCCTGTACACTGGGCTCACAAGCAATGGGTTATTAACCCTGTACACTGGGCTCACAAGCAATGGGTTATTAACCCTGTACACTGGGCTCACAAGCAATGGGTTATTAACCCTGTACGCTGGGCTCACAAGCAATGGGTTATTAACCCTGTACACTGGGCTCACAAGCAGTGGGATATTAACCCTGTACACTGGGCTCACAAGCAGTGGGTTATTAACCCTGTACACTGGGCTCACAAGCAGTGGGTTATTAACCCTGTACGCTGGGCTCACAAGCAGTGGGTTATTAACCCTGTACACTGGGCTCACAAGCAATGGGTTATTAACCCTGTACACTGGGCTCACAAGCAGTGGGTTATTACCCTGTACGCTGGGCTCACAAGCAGTGGGATATTATCCCTGTACGCTGGGCTCACAAGCAGTGGGTTATTAACCCTGTACACTGGGCTCACAAGCAGTGGGTTATTAACCCTGTACACTGGGCTCACAAGCAGTGGGTTATTAACCCTGTACACTGGGCTCACAAGCAGTGGGTTATTAACCCTGTACACTGGGCTCACAAGCAGTGGGTTATTAACCCTGTACACTGGGCTCACAAGCAGTGGGTTATTAACCCTGTACGCTGGGCTCACAAGCAGTGGGTTATTAACCCTGTACGCTGGGCTCACAAGCAGTGGGTTATTAACCCTGTACGCTGGGCTCACAAGCAGTGGGTTATTAACCCTGTACACTGGGCTCACAAGCAGTGGGTTATTAACCCTGTACACTGGGCTCACAAGCAGTGGGTTATTAACCCTGTACGCTGGGCTCACAAGCAGTGGGTTATTAACCCTGTACACTGGGCTCACAAGCAGTGGGTTATTAACCCTGTACGCTGGGCTCACAAGCAGTGGGTTATTAACCCTGTACACTGGGCTCACAAGCAGTGGGTTATTAACCCTGTACGCTGGGCTCACAAGCAGTGGGTTATTAACCCTGTACACTGGGCTCACAAGCAGTGGGTTATTAACCCTGTACACTGGGCTCACAAGCAGTGGGTTATTAACCCTGTACACTGGGCTCACAAGCAGTGGGTTATTAACCCTGTACGCTGGGCTCACAAGCAGTGGGTTATTAACCCTGTACACTGGGCTCACAAGCAGTGGGTTATTAACCCTGTACGCTGGGCTCACAAGCAGTGGGTTATTAACCCTGTACACTGGGCTCACAAGCAGTGGATTATTAACCCTGTACACTGGGCTCACAAGCAGTGGGTTATTAACCCTGTACGCTGGGCTCACAAGCAGTGGGTTATTAACCCTGTACGCTGGGCTCACAAGCAGTGGGTTATTACCCTGTACACTGGGCTCACAAGCAGTGGGTTATTAACCCTGTACACTGGGCTCACAAGCAGTGGGTTATTAACCCTGTACACTGGGCTCACAAGCAGTGGGTTATTAACCCTGTACACTGGGCTCACAAGCAGTGGGATATTAACCCTGTACACTGGGCTCACAAGCAGTGGGTTATTAACCCTGTACGCTGGGCTCACAAGCAGTGGGTTATTAACCCTGTACACTGGGCTCACAAGCAGTGGGATATTAACCCTGTACACTGGGCTCACAAGCAGTGGGTTATTAACCCTGTACACTGGGCTCACAAGCAGTGGGTTATTAACCCTGTACGCTGGGCTCACAAGCAGTGGGTTATTAACCCTGTACACTGGGCTCACAAGCAGTGGGTTATTAACCCTGTACGCTGGGCTCACAAGCAGTGGGTTATTAACCCTGTACACTGGGCTCACAAGCAGTGGGTTATTAACCCTGTACGCTGGGCTCACAAGCAGTGGGTTATTAACCCTGTACGCTGGGCTCACAAGCAGTGGGTTATTAACCCTGTACACTGGGCTCACAAGCAGTGGGTTATTAACCCTGTACACTGGGCTCACAAGCAGTGGGTTATTAACCCTGTACGCTGGGCTCACAAGCAGTGGGTTATTAACCCTGTACACTGGGCTCACAAGCAGTGGATTATTAACCCTGTACGCTGGGCTCACAAGCATTGGGTTATTAACCCTGTACACTGGGCTCACAAGCAGTGGGTTATTAACCCTGTACGCTGGGCTCACAAGCAGTGGGTTATTAACCCTGTACGCTGGGCTCACAAGCAGTGGGTTATTAACCCTGTACACTGGGCTCACAAGCAGTGGGATATTAACCCTGTACACTGGGCTCACAAGCAGTGGGTTATTAACCCTGTACACTGGGCTCACAAGCAGTGGGTTATTAACCCTGTACGCTGGGCTCACAAGCAGTGGGTTATTAACCCTGTACACTGGGCTCACAAGCAGTGGGTTATTAACCCTGTACGCTGGGCTCACAAGCAGTGGGTTATTAACCCTGTACACTGGGCTCACAAGCAGTGGGTTATTAACCCTGTACACTGGGCTCACAAGCAGTGGGTTATTAACCCTGTACACTGGGCTCACAAGCAGTGGGTTATTAACCCTGTACGCTGGGCTCACAAGCAGTGGGATATTAACCCTGTACACTGGGCTCACAAGCAGTGGGTTATTAACCCTGTACACTGGGCTCACAAGCAGTGGGTTATTAACCCTGTACACTGGGCTCACAAGCAGTGGGATATTAACCCTGTACACTGGGCTCACAAGCAGTGGGTTATTAACCCTGTACACTGGGCTCACAAGCAGTGGGTTATTAACCCTGTACACTGGGCTCACAAGCAGTGGGTTATTAACCCTGTACGCTGGGCTCACAAGCAGTGGGTTATTAACCCTGTACACTGGGCTCACAAGCAGTGGGTTATTAACCCTGTACGCTGGGCTCACAAGCAGTGGGTTATTAACCCTGTACACTGGGCTCACAAGCAGTGGGATATTAACCCTGTACACTGGGCTCACAAGCAGTGGGATATTAACCCTGTACACTGGGCTCACAAGCAGTGGGTTATTAACCCTGTACACTGGGCTCACAAGCAGTGGGTTATTAACCCTGTACGCTGGGCTCACAAGCAGTGGGTTATTAACCCTGTACACTGGGCTCACAAGCAGTGGGTTATTAACCCTGTACACTGGGCTCACAAGCAATGGGTTATTAACCCTGTACACTGGGCTCACAAGCAGTGGGTTATTAACCCTGTACACTGGGCTCACAAGCAGTGGGTTATTAACCCTGTACACTGGGCTCACAAGCAGTGGGATATTAACCCTGTACACTGGGCTCACAAGCAGTGGATTATTAACCCTGTACGCTGGGCTCACAAGCATTGGGTTATTAACCCTGTACACTGGGCTCACAAGCAGTGGGTTATTAACCCTGTACACTGGGCTCACAAGCAGTGGGATATTAACCCTGTACACTGGGCTCACAAGCAGTGGATTATTAACCCTGTACGCTGGGCTCACAAGCATTGGGTTATTAACCCTGTACACTGGGCTCACAAGCAGTGGGATATTAACCCTGTACGCTGGGCTCACAAGCAGTGGATTATTAACCCTGTACGCTGGGCTCACAAGCATTGGGTTATTAACCCTGTACACTGGGCTCACAAGCAGTGGGTTATTAACCCTGTACGCTGGGCTCACAAGCAGTGGGTTATTAACCCTGTACACTGGGCTCACAAGCAGTGGGTTATTAACCCTGTACACTGGGCTCACAAGCAGTGGGATATTAACCCTGTACGCTGGGCTCACAAGCAGTGGGTTATTAACCCTGTACACTGGGCTCACAAGCAGTGGGTTATTACCCTGTACACTGGGCTCACAAGCAGTGGGTTATTAACCCTGTACACTGGGCTCACAAGCAGTGGGTTATTAACCCTGTACGCTGGGCTCACAAGCAATGGGTTATTAACCCTGTACGCTGGGCTCACAAGCAGTGGGTTATTAACCCTGTACACTGGGCTCACAAGCAGTGGGTTATTAACCCTGTACACTGGGCTCACAAGCAGTGGGTTATTAACCCTGTACACTGGGCTCACAAGCAGTGGGTTATTAACCCTGTACACTGGGCTCACAAGCAGTGGGTTATTAACCCTGTACACTGGGCTCACAAGCAGTGGGTTATTAACCCTGTACACTGGGCTCACAAGCAGTGGGTTATTAACCCTGTACGCTGGGCTCACAAGCAGTGGGTTATTAACCCTGTACACTGGGCTCACAAGCAGTGGGATATTAACCCTGTACACTGGGCTCACAAGCAGTGGGTTATTAACCCTGTACACTGGGCTCACAAGCAGTGGGTTATTAACCCTGTACACTGGGCTCACAAGCAGTGGGTTATTAACCCTGTACACTGGGCTCACAAGCAGTGGGTTATTACCCTGTACACTGGGCTCACAAGCAGTGGGTTATTAACCCTGTACGCTGGGCTCACAAGCAGTGGGTTATTAACCCTGTACGCTGGGCTCACAAGCAGTGGGTTATTAACCCTGTACGCTGGGCTCACAAGCAGTGGGTTATTAACCCTGTACACTGGGCTCACAAGCAGTGGATTATTAACCCTGTACGCTGGGCTCACAAGCATTGGGTTATTAACCCTGTACACTGGGCTCACAAGCAGTGGGTTATTAACCCTGTACACTGGGCTCACAAGCAGTGGGTTATTAACCCTGTACACTGGGCTCACAAGCAGTGGGTTATTAACCCTGTACGCTGGGCTCACAAGCAGTGGGTTATTAACCCTGTACACTGGGCTCACAAGCAGTGGGTTATTAACCCTGTACACTGGGCTCACAAGCAGTGGGTTATTAACCCTGTACACTGGGCTCACAAGCAGTGGGTTATTAACCCTGTACGCTGGGCTCACAAGCAGTGGGTTATTAACCCTGTACACTGGGCTCACAAGCAGTGGATTATTAACCCTGTACGCTGGGCTCACAAGCATTGGGTTATTAACCCTGTACACTGGGCTCACAAGCAGTGGGTTATTAACCCTGTACACTGGGCTCACAAGCAGTGGGATATTAACCCTGTACACTGGGCTCACAAGCAGTGGGTTATTAACCCTGTACACTGGGCTCACAAGCAGTGGGTTATTAACCCTGTACACTGGGCTCACAAGCAGTGGGTTATTAACCCTGTACACTGGGCTCACAAGCAGTGGGTTATTAACCCTGTACACTGGGCTCACAAGCAGTGGGTTATTAACCCTGTACACTGGGCTCACAAGCAGTGGGTTATTAACCCTGTACACTGGGCTCACAAGCAGTGGGTTATTAACCCTGTACACTGGGCTCACAAGCAGTGGGTTATTAACCCTGTACACTGGGCTCACAAGCAATGGGTTATTAACCCTGTACACTGGGCTCACAAGCAGTGGGTTATTAACCCTGTACACTGGGCTCACAAGCAGTGGGTTATTAACCCTGTACGCTGGGCTCACAAGCAGTGGGTTATTAACCCTGTACACTGGGCTCACAAGCAGTGGATTATTAACCCTGTACGCTGGGCTCACAAGCATTGGGTTATTAACCCTGTACACTGGGCTCACAAGCAGTGGGTTATTAACCCTGTACACTGGGCTCACAAGCAGTGGGATATTAACCCTGTACACTGGGCTCACAAGCAGTGGGTTATTAACCCTGTACACTGGGCTCACAAGCAGTGGGTTATTAACCCTGTACACTGGGCTCACAAGCAGTGGGTTATTAACCCTGTACACTGGGCTCACAAGCAGTGGGTTATTAACCCTGTACACTGGGCTCACAAGCAGTGGGTTATTAACCCTGTACGCTGGGCTCACAAGCAGTGGGTTATTAACCCTGTACGCTGGGCTCACAAGCAGTGGGTTATTAACCCTGTACACTGGGCTCACAAGCAGTGGGTTATTAACCCTGTACACTGGGCTCACAAGCAGTGGGTTATTAACCCTGTACACTGGGCTCACAAGCAGTGGGATATTAACCCTGTACACTGGGCTCACAAGCAGTGGGTTATTAACCCTGTACGCTGGGCTCACAAGCAGTGGGTTATTAACCCTGTACACTGGGCTCACAAGCAGTGGGTTATTACCCTGTACGCTGGGCTCACAAGCAGTGGGTTATTAACCCTGTACGCTGGGCTCACAAGCAGTGGGTTATTAACCCTGTACACTGGGCTCACAAGCAGTGGGTTATTAACCCTGTACGCTGGGCTCACAAGCAGTGGGTTATTAACCCTGTACGCTGGGCTCACAAGCAGTGGGTTATTAACCCTGTACACTGGGCTCACAAGCAGTGGGATATTAACCCTGTACACTGGGCTCACAAGCAGTGGGTTATTAACCCTGTACACTGGGCTCACAAGCAGTGGGTTATTAACCCTGTACACTGGGCTCACAAGCAGTGGGTTATTAACCCTGTACGCTGGGCTCACAAGCAGTGGGTTATTAACCCTGTACGCTGGGCTCTTGTAGAAAAAGCATAGCAACAAAGTGGACCTCCCCCCTGTGGCGGCATTCTGGTTCTTGGTGGTCCCTACCCTCCTGGACATCCTTAATTGGGAAGCCTGTCTGCTTTTACCCTAGGAGAAATGTCCAAAATTGGGAAGTCCTACCCATCATTCTTTGCTGCTACAAAAGAGTCCTCTGTGGTAGTAAAGTGACTGCAGCCGCCGGTTTACTCACTGTGCAAAAAAAAAACACTAAACCAGCAACAATCAGATGAGAATGGATGTGTGGAAATGTTTGCTGCATTCGAGTAATGCACAACAATTTGTTTGTTGGTCGAGTGTCGTTTTGGCCGACATAAAGGTTCTCATTCGTCACATAAAAGCAGGCATATGGATATATAAATCAATCAGCATGAGCAATCTCACGAACTAACCCTCTAACGAACAATTAGCAAACAAATCTTCTGTGTCCACTTACATAAGAGTCTTATGTTCATTCACTCGAAAGGTCAGTTTATCTGTTTTTGGAAATGAGCAAATACATCAGTGAGAGTCATGCCCTCAGGTCAACCCTACCCTAGGGGACAGGTTTCACACCTCTTGCTATATAGATACCTTGTTCTGGGATCCCAAAGTGGCCAGCTACTCTGCAACAGCACCCCTTCTCTGTGTTCTCGGACAGGTTCTGCCAGAGGATGCACACCGAGCAGAGGCAATAACGCTGCAATGCAGGTCAAGCTGTTCTGTGACACAGCACACCATCATGGTATCCCATAACAAGCCAGGTATATAGTGACCCAAAAGAATTTCATGTCGTGGGGCATCCCAAATCAGAATGCGCCTAGGGAAGGCTTTTAGACTCCAGAGCTGTGCTTTAGTCCCTTTTTACGTTTTTTTGTGTTTTGTCAATGGCAACAACAACCTATGCTTAAAGTGGACCAACACCCAGCCCCTTTTTTTTTTTTTAAGATGTATTTATAAAATATGCTAGTTATGCAGCATGACCCGTTTTATACAGTATTGAAAAAAAAATTTACTTGCGATGCTCCCCCCGCCGCATCGCTAACCGGTTTACGTTCCGCCGCCATCTTGGATTTCGATCTGAAAGGATGGGAACCTTTGAACCCCCTCTGTCTAAATCACGCGCATGCGCAGTAGTTAGGTGAAGCGCCGCTTGCATCGGGAACGAGCGGCGCTTCACCTGACACTACTGCGCATGCGCAATTCTACTGAGACGGGAGGGGACGGTGTCGAGGCGGGGGCGCGCGCGGCTCAGAAGGGGCGAGGAGCGCGCAGCGTCCAGACAGAGAGAGGAAGAGCGGTTCGCGAGGAGAAGCTGACGTCAGGAGAACGCGAGAACAAAGAAGAGCTCGGACGGGCGACGGATGGACAAGAAATGCTAATGACCGGACAAGATATGTTAATGACCAGACAAGAGCTGGAGAGCGGGACTTCCGGTGTGTCTTATACTATTAAAGTGAATAGAGTTAAGTCGTTTTTGAGGGTGTTGGTCCACTTTAATATAGAACAAATGGTACATATTTAGTTTGTTTAGTAACGAACCTGATGCTAGTCAGCAGTACCCAATAATCAACCTATGAATACGCCATTTCTGAAACAGCTGCTACAATGTATACATTAGTGGGTCGGTTTAGGGGGTCGGTTTCTCCCTTTTGCCTTCCACAAAACCACGTCTAAAACTATGAGCAAGTCCATTTGTAATGTCCCTAAAACAGAAGCAGATGGCAATTATACATCAGCTTGGCTATAATGTGTATATAGTAGACCTAAAGTGTGTGCTTTCATGAAAGCTAGAGTTTCACGTGAAAAATATTTATTTTCAGTTCCACTCTTGATATTCTAGCTCTCCACATTACCCACATTGTTCAGCTCAAGTTACTGCTCAACATTTTTACTGGCTCAACTTGGACTGCCCTGTAAGTAACAGATGTTAAAGGGCCTCTAAACTTAAAATACACTGTATCTTACATAGAGGTTATTAATAACCTCAGAAGGGTTTGAAAGAATACCCACTTGACTACAGACGAAACAGAATTAGAGCTCAAGCTGGGTAAAGGCCTCAAAAAAAGTTGTAAGAACAGACTGATTCCAAACAGACTATTCCGTTATGGTTTAGAAAAATGCAGCAAATTACCAATTATTAATCCTGAGAGATCTAAAAAAATAAAAAGCTGACAGATGATTTGGAAAGTAAATAGCTATTCCCAACTGTTCTCCCACGCAGACTGTAGTTTCTAGTCCGGGGCTGCAGCTCTCCCCTAAAAGGCTTCATTCAGGTCCTTTGCTGCACCGGCGCCCCACGCAGCGCCGCTCTCTCGTTACGCTTCTCTTTCTGTCTCCCTCTGACGTGGTGACGCCCCCGCCATCAGTCATGGTAATTCTGAGCCTGCCTCACTCAACCCAAACTAAAAAAGGTTGAATGGAATTAGAAGCAATCCAACTTTTCTTATCCTGAACAAAACAGGACCCTTATGTTCCAATGTGTGCCTCACCAATGAAGACACTTCTAAGCAGCCATCACCATTGAATTCTACTGGAGCAGAAGCCTTCTGGGTGACATATGACCCACAAGAACGACCAGTTGCTGCTATCTCTACAGGGGGTCATAGTGACACCTGTATGTTTGGCTTCCCTTTCTAGTGCATCCAAATAGTAAAGCTCACAAGCTGAATTACAGCATTTTTCTCCTGGTGGGGTCAATTTTAAAGTGGACCAAAAAGCGCTGTAACAGATCGTCTCAGTCGCTCTAGTAACCTGGCCAGCATCGATGAATGTGATGTGTGTTGGGCGCTGTAACCACAGTATAGCGCTGAAGCCAGCGACGGGTAGCGCCAGTTCAGTGCGTCCGGCACTCGGCGCTCCACACCATATTTAACAAACCACTAGACACACACAGCATCAGCACTTTATAGCTGGGCGCTGTAGCATAAAGCACCAGACGCTGTGTGATTTAAGTCTGTTTTTGAACACATATCCACCAGTAACAAAGCAAAAACACATGGAATGACATTGTTTTAACATTGTGTCCCCTTTAAAAATAAGATGGAAGTTCATGCATTTGCAGGCCACCTGCAAACAGGAAGTGCTACTGGGCTTCCTGTTATTGTGTATTGTCAGTTATGTCAGTTGGTAGTGGAAGCACCAAAATGGCCACTACCAACTGTGCTGGGCTGTTGGTCCAGTTTAAAGTGGACCAACACCCAGGATTTTGACTATCCTGGGTTTTGGTCCACTTCGGGGGGCACCCCGATTGAGGGTGGCCCGCTGTGTGAAACCCCCCAGAAACACCCCAAAAACTCACCTCTCCCCGCTCCCACGTGACCGCGCCGTCCAATCCCCGGCGACGGACAAGCAGGTGACAGCGACGGACAAGACAGCGCGTCCGCCGCCGCCTCCTGCAAGTCACTCTTACAGGGCCCGCGCCCGCCATTCACAAACAGCCGACGCGGGTGCGCGCACGTCTAGACATGCGCGCGGGAGGCGGCGACAGGTAAGGTTTTTTGGGGGGGGTTTCACCCCGCGGGACATCCGGATCTCGGATGTCCCGCGGTGAGGGAGGTGATCGGCCTGGGAATCTTATAGATTCCCAGGCCGATCACCCCTGGGTGTTGGTCCACTTTAAGCATTAGCTTTAAAGTGGACCAAAACCCATGGCCCTGAAATCTATAAGATTCCATGATCGCTGGATTGCCTCCCCCGGGGCATCCAGAAGATTCCGGATGCTCCGCTGTGTGACACCCCCTTCAGGTTGTCTGGTAAACTCCCCTTCTCCCCTCCACAATGGCGCATGTGCGAGCAGGGGCTGCTCCCCGCTATTCTTTTAGCAGGGCGTGCACCTGTGCCAGGCGTTTGTAAATGGTCGTGGCGGGCATGCTGTCTGTTAGAGGGAAGCGGGGGATGCAGCCACCACGTGCACTGTAGAACCAGGGAAAGGGGAGTTAGATTGGGCGACCTGGGGGCAAGGACCAAAACCCAGGATAGCTAAAATCCTGGGTTTTGGTCCACTTTAAGGTTCATACAGCAAACAGTATACAGTACATGACTCTCAGGAACGTTCCAGGAGAACACCCCCCACCCCCCCCGCCCACCACAACAATGGGAAGCCCCGCAAAATAAAAGTTACTTTCCTTTTTCAAGCAAAGTGCATTCAACAGGGGACCCGGAAGGAGAGATCCAGCTATTGCAATGCTAACCAGTGGTGGAGATGATACTATAATACTACGTCAGCAAAATGCATGTGACCAGACAATGACAGAGCTGGATGGTTGGCTAAGGGAAGGAATATGTTACATGCACAACCTCAGGGGTAGTTACAGGGTATGTGTGGGGGTAGTGGATTCTTCTGGGCCCCGAGGTGTCCTGTGTGGCACTTGCTGGATGAGGATATGGTCAGCCTTATACAGGCACTCTGTACAAACACAGCCCTAGGCTGGTCTCTTGATAGAAGTTCCAATTGCTTTATTAAAAGCCAACTCCAGCTTTCAAAGTAGTTCCCCTAAGTAGAAAACTGTACAGCTTCATCCACAGGTCCTCTATAGTCTCTATGTGATCCATTCCTTCCTCTCACACTGTTCTCTACTGCTTATTCCTCTTGGACGCTGCTTCTGCTGGCTTCCAGTACCAGAACAATGAATCAGTAGTTCTAACCAGACTTCTTTATATATGGTTTGCTTCCCTCCAACTAAGAACATCGTATATACATTTGCACAAGAGCCACGTGGCCATTTCATGTACAGAACATTTCTAGAACTTTTAAAAAGGAGTCCAGGTACAGGCTTAGCTCACTACACATTTTGGTTTCCAATTCTTAAACCGGACCTTCACCCTAAATAAAAGCCTATCTTGTATGATCCCCTCACATCAAAAATCATCCTACCTGCACTTTTTTTGCATTTTCTGAGCATCCAAGATGGGGGCCCCTGGAGTCTCAGGCTGGCTGCACACAGGAAGTGTCTGTATTCTGGGACTGCTGTCTTTTTCCTGACCCCAGCGCTGCTCTGTCTTTGCAAAGCTATAACCCGCCCCCCCGTTCTCAGCACATGATGTTGGGAAGGAACAAGGAGTAGCTTCTGAGGCAAGATGGCAGCGGCCCTATCCTGGAGTTTCAGCCCAATGGGGGACAGAAAAATAAGTAAGCCACTAAAAACATATTCATTTTAGATGCTGGGGAATAGATTGAGGGTTTGGGCTCCTCATTAAATGATGCTGAAGCTTCGGTTTAATTATAATTAGTGATTATAAACCCATTGTTTAACACAGCTGTTGCTTAGGCTAAATACAACTTTGTAGCACTGCTAAACTCGGGCTTCCCTAATAAATTCTATCGGCTTTGGAAATGTGAGTTTCCAAAAACATATTAAGCTGCAGAATAAAGTTTTCTTTTGTCTTTTCAGCAGTATTTATTTATTACGCAGAGCGGGCTGCTGAAAGCAGAACAAATACACGCCATTACAGTTTGCTTCAAGAGACGAGTATCTGTTGTGTCACCCGGTAGTCGGGTGAAACCCTAATGGAACAGCTTGTTGTGTCTGGTGGTTTGGGTGTTGCACAAATGTGGCTCGCTGACTTCACATGGAACTTTCAGACACTGGCATGTTATCGCAGTTGTCTAATCGTTAGTTCGGAAATGTATGCTTTCCTGCCATTCACTACACATGTGAACATTTTCACAGCCAAAAAGAACGCCACTTCCTTTCCTATAGGACAACACCTCTGCTCCACAGCTACCGAAAGGTAAAAGACACAGTGGTCGGAAGGTCAGAGAGAGTCCACATGGTCCTTGTTAAAGGAAATTGTGTAATATTAAAAATCTATATAAACACTGAGAGGAGGCGTCACTTATACACCCAAACTGAATAAAACTCCAGCCAAGCCTGTGGTCTATTCGTTCATGGTAAGAACAATATCCAGGGGTGCCAGGTTAAGGGGGTTATTAAAGAAACAATAACGCCAGGTAGTGCCAAGTAGCGGCAAGAGCGTCGGGTGAACGCTGGGTGCTGTATGTGAAAACCACATTTAAGAAAGCCAATCTGGTGAGCGCCTCTAACAGTGTCATGTACCATCACATGTATTATTCGAGGCGGCTCAGTGTATAGCACCGCCTCTAGGTTCAGGAGCGCCATGTAGCGTCACATGTATTACCAGAGGCGGCTCAGTGTATAGCACCGCCTCTAGGTTCAGGAGCACCATGTAGTGTCACATGTATTACTAGAGGCGGCTCAGTGTATAGCACCGCCTCTAGGTTCAGGAGCGCCATGTAGTGTCACATGTATTACTAGAGGCGGCTCAGTGTATAGCGCCGCCTCTAGGTTCAAGAGCGCCATGTAGTGTCACATGTATTACTAGAGGCAGCTCAGTGTATAGCGCCACCTCTAGGTTCAGGAGCGCCATGTAGTGTCACATGTATTACCAGAGGCGGCTCAGTGTATAGCGCTGCCTCTAGGTTCAGGAGCGCCATGTAGTGTCACATGTATTACTAGAGGCGGCTCAGTGTATAGCACCGCCTCTAGGTTCAGGAGCGCCATGTAGTGTCACATGTATTACCAGAGGTGGCTCAGTGTATAGCGCCGGCACTCTAGGTTCAGGAGCGCCATGTAGTGTCACATGTATTACTAGAGGCAGCTCAGTGTATAGCGCCGCCTCTAGGTTCAAGAGCGCCATGTAGTGTCACATGTATTACTAGAGGCAGCTCAGTGTATAGCGCCACCTCTAGGTTCAGGAGCGCCATGTAGTGTCACATGTATTACCAGAGGCGGCTCAGTGTATAGCGCTGCCTCTAGGTTCAGGAGCGCCATGTAGTGTCACATGTATTACTAGAGGCGGCTCAGTGTATAGCACCGCCTCTAGGTTCAGGAGCGCCATGTAGTGTCACATGTATTACCAGAGGTGGCTCAGTGTATAGCGCCGGCACTCTAGGTTCAGGAGCGCCATGTAGTGTCACATGTATTACTAGAGGCGGCTCAGTGTATAGCGCAGGCACTCTAGGTTCAGGAGCGCCATGTAGTGTCACATGTATTACTAGAGGCGGCTCAGTGTATAGCGCCGCCTCTAGGTTCAGGAGCGCCATGTAGTGTCACATGTATTACTAGAGGCGGCTCAGTGTATAGCACCGCCTCTAGGTTCAGGAGCGCCATGTAGTGTCACATGTATTACCAGAGGCGGCTCAGTGTATAGCGCCGCCTCTAGGTTCAGGAGCGCCATGTAGTGTCACATGTATTACTAGAGGCGGCTCAGTGTATAGCGCCGCCTCTAGGTTCAGGAGCGCCATGTAGTGTCACATGTGTTACTAGAGGCGGCTCAGTGTATAGCGCCGCCTCTAGGTTCAGGAGCGCCATGTAGTGTCACATGTATTACTAGAGGCGGCTGAGTGTATAGCGCCGCCTCTAGGTTCAGGAGCGCCATGTAGTGTCACATGTATTACTAGAGGTGGCTCAGTGTATAGCGCCGCCTCTAGGTTCAGGAGCGCCATGTAGTGTCACATGTATTACTAGAGGCGGCTGAGTGTATAGCGCCACCACTCTAGGTTCAGGAGCGCCATGTAGTGTCACATGTATTACTAGAGGCGGCTCAGTGTATAGCGCCGCCTCTAGGTTCAGGAGCGCCATGTAGTGTCACATGTATTACTAGAGGCGGCTCAGTGTATAGCGCCGCCTCTAGGTTCAGGAGCGCCATGTAGTGTCACATGTATTACTAGAGGCGGCTCAGTGTATAGCGCCACCTCTAGGTTCAGGAGCGCCATGTACCATCACATGTATTACTAGAGGTGGCTCAGTGTATAGCGCCGCCTCTAGGTTCAGGAGCGCCATGTAGTGTCACATGTATTACTAGAGGTGGCTCAGTTTATAGCGCCACCTCTAGGTTCAAGAGCGCCATGTAGTGTCACATGTATTACTAGAGGTGGCTCAGTGTATAGCGCCGCCTCTAGGTTCAAGAGCGCCATGTAGTGTCACATGTATTACTAGAGGTGGCTCAGTGTATAGCGCCGCCTCTAGGTTCAAGAGCGCCATGTAGTGTCACATGTATTACTAGAGGCGGCTCAGTGTATAGCGCCGCCTCTAGGTTCAGGAGCGCCATGTAGTGTCACATGTATTACTAGAGGCGGCTGAGTGTATAGCGCCGTCTCTAGGTTCAAGAGCGCCATGTAGTGTCACATGTATTACTAGAGGCGGCTCAGTGTATAGCGCCGCCTCTAGGTTCAGGAGCGCCATGTAGTGTCACATGTATTACTAGAGGCGGCTGAGTGTATAGCGCCACCTCTAGCTTCAAGAGCGCCATGTAGTGTCACATGTATTACTAGAGGCGGCTGAGTGTATAGCGCCGTCTCTAGGTTCAAGAGCGCCATGTAGTGTCACATGTATTACTAGAGGTGGCTCAGTGTATAGCGCCGCCTCTAGCTTCAAGAGCGCCATGTAGTGTCACATGTATTACTAGAGGCGGCTCAGTGTATAGCGCCACCTCTAGCTTCAAGAGCGCCATGTAGTGTCACATGTATTACTAGAGGTGGCTCAGTGTATAGCGCCGCCTCTAGGTTCAGGAGCGCCATGTAGTGTCACATGTATTACTAGAGGCGGCTCAGTGTATAGCGCCGCCTCTAGGTTCAGGAGCGCCATGTAGTGTCACATGTATTACTAGAGGCGGCTCAGTGTATAGCGCAGGCGCTCTAGGTTCAGGAGCGCCATGTAGTGTCACATGTATTACTAGAGGCGGCTCAGTGTATAGCGCCGCCTCTAGGTTCAGGAGCGCCATGTAGTGTCACATGTATTACTAGAGGTGGCTCAGTGTATAGCGCCGCCTCTAGGTTCAGGAGTGCCATGTAGTGTCACATGTATTACTAGAGGTGGCTCAGTGTATAGCGCCGCCTCTAGGTTCAGGAGCGCCATGTAGTGTCACATGTATTACTAGAGGTGGCTCAGTTTATAGCGCCGCCTCTAGGTTCAGGAGCGCCATGTAGTGTCACATGTATTACTAGAGGTGGCTCAGTGTATAGCGCCGCCTCTAGGTTCAGGAGCGCCATGTAGTGTCACATGTATTACTAGAGGTGGCTCAGTGTATAGCGCCGCCTCTAGGTTCAGGAGCGCCATGTAGTGTCACATGTATTACTAGAGGCGGCTCAGTGTATAGCGCCGGCGCTCTAGGTTCAGGAGCGCCATGTAGTGTCACATATATTACTAGAGGCGGCTCAGTGTATAGCGCCGGCGCTCTAGGTTCAGGAGCGCCATGTAGTGTCACATATATTACTAGAGGCGGCTCAGTGTATAGCGCCACCACTCTAGGTTCAGGAGCGCCATGTAGTGTCACATGTATTACTAGAGGCGGCTCAGTGTATAGCGCCGGCGCTCTAGGTTCAGGAGCGCCATGTAGTGTCACATATATTACTAGAGGTGGCTCAGTGTATAGCGCCGCCTCTAGGTTCAGGAGTGCCATGTAGTGTCACATGTATTACTAGAGGTGGCTCAGTGTATAGCGCCGCCTCTAGGTTCAGGAGCGCCATGTAGTGTCACATATATTACTAGAGGTGGCTCAGTGTATAGCGCCGCCTCTAGGTTCAGGAGTGCCATGTAGTGTCACATGTATTACTAGAGGTGGCTCAGTGTATAGCGCCGCCTCTAGGTTCAGGAGCGCCATGTAGTGTCACATGTATTACTAGAGGTGGCTCAGTGTATAGCGCCACCACTCTAGGTTCAGGAGCGCCATGTAGTGTCACATGTATTACTAGAGGTGGCTCAGTGTATAGCGCCGGCGCTCTAGGTTCAGGAGCGCCATGTAGTGTCACATATATTACTAGAGGCGGCTCAGTGTATAGCGCCGCCTCTAGGTTCAGGAGCGCCATGTAGCGTCACATGTATTGCTAGAGGCGGCTCAGTGTATAGCGCCGCCTCTAGGTTCAGGAGCGCCATGTAGTGTCACATGTATTACTAGAGGTGGCTCAGTGTATAGCGCCGCCTCTAGGTTCAAGAGCGCCATGTAGTGTCACATGTATTACTAGAGGTGGCTCAGTGTATAGCGCCGCCTCTAGGTTCAAGAGCGCCATGTAGTGTCACATGTATTACTAGAGGCGGCTCAGTATATAGCGCCGCCTCTAGATTCAAGAGCGCCATGTAGTGTCACATGTATTACTAGAGGCAGCTCAGTGTATAGCGCCGCCTCTAGGTTCAGAAGCGCCATGTAGTGTCACATGTATTACTAGAGGCGGCTCAGTGTATAGCGCCGCCTCTAGGTTCAGGAGCGCCATGTAGCGTCACATGTATTACTAGAGGCGGCTGAGTGTATAGCGCCACCTCTAGCTTCAAGAGCACCATGTAGTGTCACATGTATTACTAGAGGCGGCTCAGTGTATAGCGCCGCCTCTAGGTTCAAGAGCGCCATGTAGTGTCACATGTATTACTAGAGGTGGCTCAGTGTATAGCGCCACCACTCTAGGTTCAGGAGCGCCATGTACCATCACATGTATTACTAGAGGCGGCTCAGTGTATAGCGCCGCCTCTAGGTTCAAGAGCGCCATGTAGTGTCACATGTATTACTAGAGGCGGCTCAGTGTATAGCGCCACCACTCTAGGTTCAGGAGCGCCATGTAGTGTCACATGTATTACTAGAGGTGGCTCAGTGTATAGCGCCGTCTCTAGGTTCAAGAGCGCCATGTAGTGTCACATGTATTACTAGAGGTGGCTCAGTGTATAGCGCCACCACTCTAGGTTCAGGAGTGCCATGTAGTGTCACATGTATTACTAGAGGCGGCTCAGTGTATAGCGCCACCACTCTAGGTTCAGGAGTGCCATGTAGTGTCACATGTATTACTAGAGGCGGCTCAGTGTATAGCGCAGGCGCTCTAGGTTCAGCAGCGCCATGTAGTGTCACATGTATTACTAGAGGTGGCTCAGTTTATAGCGCCGCCTCTAGGTTCAGGAGCGCCATGTAGTGTCACATGTATTACTAGAGGCGGCTCAGTGTATAGCGCCACCACTCTAGGTTCAGGAGCGCCATGTAGTGTCACATGTATTACTAGAGGCGGCTCAGTGTATAGCGCAGGCGCTCTAGGTTCAGGAGCGCCATGTAGTGTCACATGTATTACTAGAGGTGGCTCAGTGTATAGCGCCGCCTCTAGGTTCAGGAGCGCCATGTAGTGTCACATGTATTACTAGAGGCGGCTCAGTGTATAGCGCAGGCGCTCTAGGTTCAGGAGCGCCATGTAGTGTCACATGTATTACTAGAGGTGGCTCAGTGTATAGCGCCGCCTCTAGGTTCAGGAGCGCCATGTAGTGTCACATGTATTACTAGAGGTGGCTCAGTGTATAGCGCCGCCTCTAGGTTCAGGAGCGCCATGTAGTGTCACATGTATTACTAGAGGCGGCTCAGTGTATAGCGCCGCCTCTAGGTTCAGGAGCGCCATGTAGTGTCACATGTATTACTAGAGGCGGCTGAGTGTATAGCGCCGCCTCTAGGTTCAAGAGCGCCATGTAGTGTCACATGTATTGCCAGAGGCGGATGAGTGTATAGCGCCGCCTCTAGGTTCAAGAGCGCCATGTAGTGTCACATGTATTACTAGAGGCGGCTCAGTGTATAGCGCCGCCTCTAGGTTCAGGAGCGCCATGTAGTGTCACATGTATTACTAGAGGCGGCTCAGTGTATAGCGCCGCCTCTAGGTTCAGGAGCGCCATGTAGTGTCACATGTATTACTAGAGGCGGCTCAGTGTATAGCGCAGGCGCTCTAGGTTCAGGAGCGCCATGTAGCGTCACATGTATTACTAGAGGCGGCTCAGTGTATAGCGCCGCCTCTAGGTTCAGGAGCGCCATGTAGTGTCACATGTATTACTAGAGGCGGCTCAGTGTATAGCGCCGCCTCTAGGTTCAGGAGCGCCATGTAGTGTCACATGTATTACTAGAGGCGGCTCAGTGTATAGCGCCACCACTCTAGGTTCAGGAGCGCCATGTAGTGTCACATGTATTACTAGAGGTGGCTCAGTGTATAGCGCCGTCTCTAGGTTCAAGAGCGCCATGTAGTGTCACATGTATTACTAGAGGTGGCTCAGTGTATAGCGCCACCACTCTAGGTTCAGGAGTGCCATGTAGTGTCACATGTATTACTAGAGGCGGCTCAGTGTATAGCGCCACCACTCTAGGTTCAGGAGTGCCATGTAGTGTCACATGTATTACTAGAGGCGGCTCAGTGTATAGCGCAGGCGCTCTAGGTTCAGCAGCGCCATGTAGTGTCACATGTATTACTAGAGGTGGCTCAGTTTATAGCGCCGCCTCTAGGTTCAGGAGCGCCATGTAGTGTCACATGTATTACTAGAGGCGGCTCAGTGTATAGCGCCACCACTCTAGGTTCAGGAGCGCCATGTAGTGTCACATGTATTACTAGAGGCGGCTCAGTGTATAGCGCAGGCGCTCTAGGTTCAGGAGCGCCATGTAGTGTCACATGTATTACTAGAGGTGGCTCAGTGTATAGCGCCGCCTCTAGGTTCAGGAGCGCCATGTAGTGTCACATGTATTACTAGAGGCGGCTCAGTGTATAGCGCAGGCGCTCTAGGTTCAGGAGCGCCATGTAGTGTCACATGTATTACTAGAGGTGGCTCAGTGTATAGCGCCGCCTCTAGGTTCAGGAGCGCCATGTAGTGTCACATGTATTACTAGAGGCGGCTCAGTGTATAGCGCCGCCTCTAGGTTCAGGAGCGCCATGTAGTGTCACATGTATTACTAGAGGCGGCTGAGTGTATAGCGCCGCCTCTAGGTTCAAGAGCGCCATGTAGTGTCACATGTATTGCCAGAGGCGGATGAGTGTATAGCGCCGCCTCTAGGTTCAAGAGCGCCATGTAGTGTCACATGTATTACTAGAGGCGGCTCAGTGTATAGCGCCGCCTCTAGGTTCAGGAGCGCCATGTAGTGTCACATGTATTACTAGAGGCGGCTGAGTGTATAGCGCCACCACTCTAGGTTCAAGAGCGCCATGTAGTGTCACATGTATTACTAGAGGCGGCTCAGTGTATAGCGCCGGCACTCTAGGTTCAGGAGCGCCATGTAGTGTCACATGTATTACTAGAGGCGGCTCAGTGTATAGCGCAGGCGCTCTAGGTTCAGGAGCGCCATGTAGCGTCACATGTATTACTAGAGGCGGCTCAGTGTATAGCGCCGCCTCTAGGTTCAGGAGCGCCATGTAGTGTCACATGTATTACTAGAGGCGGCTCAGTGTATAGCGCCGCCTCTAGGTTCAGGAGCGCCATGTAGTGTCACATGTATTACTAGAGGCGGCTCAGTGTATAGCGCCACCACTCTAGGTTCAGGAGCGCCATGTAGTGTCACATGTATTACTAGAGGCGGCTGAGTGTATAGCGCCGCCTCTAGGTTCAGGAGCGCCATGTAGTGTCACATGTATTACTAGAGGCGGCTGAGTGTATAGCGCCACCACTAGGTTCAGGAGTGTCATGTAGTGTCACATGTATTACTAGAGGCAGCTCAGTTTATAGCGCCGCCTCTAGGTTCAAGAGCGCCATGTAGTGTCACATGTATTACTAGAGGCGGCTCAGTGTATAGCGCCGCCTCTAGGTTCAAGAGCGCCATGTAGTGTCACATGTATTACTAGAGGCGGCTCAGTGTATAGCGCCGCCTCTAGGTTCAAGAGCGCCATGTAGTGTCACATGTATTACTAGAGATGGCTCAGTGTATAGCGCCGGCACTCTAGGTTCAGGAGCGCCATGTAGTGTCACATGTATTACTAGAGGCGGCTCAGTGTATAGCGCCGGCACTCTAGGTTCAGGAGCGCCATGTAGTGTCACATGTATTACTAGAGGCGGCTCAGTGTATAGCGCAGGCGCTCTAGGTTCAGGAGCGCCATGTAGCGTCACATGTATTACTAGAGGCGGCTCAGTGTATAGCGCCGGCACTCTAGGTTCAGGAGCGCCATGTAGTGTCACATGTATTACTAGAGGCGGCTCAGTGTATAGCGCAGGCGCTCTAGGTTCAGGAGCGCCATGTAGCGTCACATGTATTACTAGAGGCAGCTCAGTGTATAGCGCCGGCACTCTAGGTTCAGGAGCGCCATGTAGTGTCACATGTATTACTAGAGGCGGCTCAGTGTATAGCGCAGGCGCTCTAGGTTCAGGAGCGCCATGTAGCGTCACATGTATTACTAGAGGCGGCTCAGTGTATAGCGCCGCCTCTAGGTTCAGGAGCGCCATGTAGTGTCACATGTATTACTAGAGGCGGCTCAGTGTATAGCGCCGCCTCTAGGTTCAGGAGCGCCATGTAGTGTCACATGTATTACTAGAGGCGGCTGAGTGTATAGCGCAGGCGCTCTAGGTTCAGGAGCGCCATGTAGCGTCACATGTATTACTAGAGGCGGCTCAGTGTATAGCGCCGCCTCTAGGTTCAGGAGCGCCCTGTAGTGTCACATGTATTACTAGAGGTGGCTCAGTTTATAGCGCCGCCTCTAGGTTCAGCAGCGCCATGTAGTGTCACATGTATTACTAGAGGCGGCTCAGTGTATAGCGCCGCCTCTAGGTTCAGCAGCGCCATGTAGTGTCACATGTATTACTAGAGGCGGCTCAGTGTATAGCGCCGCCTCTAGGTTCAGGAGCGCCATGTAGTGTCACATGTATTACTAGAGGCGGCTCAGTGTATAGCGCCACCACTCTAGGTTCAGGAGCGCCATGTAGTGTCACATGTATTACTAGAGGCGGCTCAGTGTATAGCGCCGCCTCTAGGTTCAAGAGCGCCATGTAGTGTCACATGTATTACTAGAGGTGGCTCAGTTTATAGCGCCGCCTCTAGGTTCAGGAGCGCCATGTAGTGTCACATGTATTACTAGAGGCGGCTCAGTGTATAGCGCCGCCTCTAGGTTCAGGAGCGCCATGTAGTGTCACATGTATTACTAGAGGCGGCTCAGTGTATAGCGCCGCCTCTAGGTTCAGGAGCGCCATGTAGTGTCACATGTATTACTAGAGGTGGCTCAGTTTATAGCGCCGCCTCTAGGTTCAGGAGCGCCATGTAGTGTCACATGTATTACTAGAGGTGGCTCAGTGTATAGCGCCGCCTCTAGGTTCAGGAGCGCCATGTAGTGTCACATGTATTACTAGAGGTGGCTCAGTGTATAGCGCCGCCTCTAGGTTCAGGAGCGCCATGTAGTGTCACATGTATTACTAGAGGCGGCTCAGTGTATAGCGCCGCCTCTAGGTTCAGGAGCGCCATGTAGTGTCACATGTATTACTAGAGGTGGCTCAGTGTATAGCGCAGGCGCTCTAGGTTCAGGAGCGCCATGTAGTGTCACATGTATTACTAGAGGCGGCTCAGTGTATAGCGCCGCCTCTAGGTTCAGGAGCGCCATGTAGTGTCACATGTATTACTAGAGGCGGCTCAGTGTATAGCGCCGGCGCTCTAGGTTCAGGAGCGCCATGTAGTGTCACATGTATTACTAGAGGCGGCTCAGTGTATAGCGCAGGCGCTCTAGGTTCAGGAGCGCCATGTAGTGTCACATGTATTACTAGAGGCGGCTCAGTGTATAGCGCCGCCTCTAGGTTCAGGAGCGCCATGTAGTGTCACATGTATTACTAGAGGCGGCTCAGTGTATAGCGCAGGCGCTCTAGGTTCAGGAGCGCCATGTAGCGTCACATGTATTACTAGAGGCGGCTCAGTGTATAGCGCCGCCTCTAGGTTCAGGAGCGCCATGTAGTGTCACATGTATTACTAGAGGCGGCTCAGTGTATAGCGCCGCCTCTAGGTTCAGGAGCGCCATGTAGTGTCACATGTATTACTAGAGGCGGCTCAGTGTATAGCGCCGCCTCTAGGTTCAAGAGCGCCATGTAGTGTCACATGTATTACTAGAGGCGGCTCAGTGTATAGCGCCACCACTCTAGGTTCAGGAGCGCCATGTAGTGTCACATGTATTACTAGAGGCGGCTCAGTGTATAGCGCCACCACTCTAGGTTCAGGAGTGCCATGTAGTGTCACATGTATTACTAGAGGCGGCTCAGTGTATAGCGCAGGCGCTCTAGGTTCAGCAGCGCCATGTAGTGTCACATGTATTACTAGAGGTGGCTCAGTTTATAGCGCCGCCTCTAGGTTCAGGAGCGCCATGTAGTGTCACATGTATTACTAGAGGCGGCTCAGTGTATAGCGCCGCCTCTAGGTTCAGGAGCGCCATGTAGTGTCACATGTATTACTAGAGGTGGCTCAGTTTATAGCGCCGCCTCTAGGTTCAGGAGCGCCATGTAGTGTCACATGTATTACTAGAGGTGGCTCAGTGTATAGCGCCGCCTCTAGGTTCAGGAGCGCCATGTAGTGTCACATGTATTACTAGAGGTGGCTCAGTGTATAGCGCCGCCTCTAGGTTCAGGAGCGCCATGTAGTGTCACATGTATTACTAGAGGCGGCTCAGTGTATAGCGCCGCCTCTAGGTTCAGGAGCGCCATGTAGTGTCACATGTATTACTAGAGGTGGCTCAGTGTATAGCGCAGGCGCTCTAGGTTCAGGAGCGCCATGTAGTGTCACATGTATTACTAGAGGCGGCTCAGTGTATAGCGCCGCCTCTAGGTTCAGGAGCGCCATGTAGTGTCACATGTATTACTAGAGGCGGCTCAGTGTATAGCGCCGGCGCTCTAGGTTCAGGAGCGCCATGTAGTGTCACATGTATTACTAGAGGCGGCTCAGTGTATAGCGCAGGCGCTCTAGGTTCAGGAGCGCCATGTAGTGTCACATGTATTACTAGAGGCGGCTCAGTGTATAGCGCCGCCTCTAGGTTCAGGAGCGCCATGTAGTGTCACATGTATTACTAGAGGCGGCTCAGTGTATAGCGCAGGCGCTCTAGGTTCAGGAGCGCCATGTAGCGTCACATGTATTACTAGAGGCGGCTCAGTGTATAGCGCCGCCTCTAGGTTCAGGAGCGCCATGTAGTGTCACATGTATTACTAGAGGCGGCTCAGTGTATAGCGCCGCCTCTAGGTTCAGGAGCGCCATGTAGTGTCACATGTATTACTAGAGGTGGCTCAGTGTATAGCGCCGTCTCTAGGTTCAAGAGCGCCATGTAGTGTCACATGTATTACTAGAGGTGGCTCAGTGTATAGCGCCACCACTCTAGGTTCAGGAGTGCCATGTAGTGTCACATGTATTACTAGAGGCGGCTCAGTGTATAGCGCCACCACTCTAGGTTCAGGAGTGCCATGTAGTGTCACATGTATTACTAGAGGCGGCTCAGTGTATAGCGCAGGCGCTCTAGGTTCAGCAGCGCCATGTAGTGTCACATGTATTACTAGAGGTGGCTCAGTTTATAGCGCCGCCTCTAGGTTCAGGAGCGCCATGTAGTGTCACATGTATTACTAGAGGCGGCTCAGTGTATAGCGCCACCACTCTAGGTTCAGGAGCGCCATGTAGTGTCACATGTATTACTAGAGGCGGCTCAGTGTATAGCGCAGGCGCTCTAGGTTCAGGAGCGCCATGTAGTGTCACATGTATTACTAGAGGTGGCTCAGTGTATAGCGCCGCCTCTAGGTTCAGGAGCGCCATGTAGTGTCACATGTATTACTAGAGGCGGCTCAGTGTATAGCGCAGGCGCTCTAGGTTCAGGAGCGCCATGTAGTGTCACATGTATTACTAGAGGTGGCTCAGTGTATAGCGCCGCCTCTAGGTTCAGGAGCGCCATGTAGTGTCACATGTATTACTAGAGGCGGCTCAGTGTATAGCGCCGCCTCTAGGTTCAGGAGCGCCATGTAGTGTCACATGTATTACTAGAGGCGGCTCAGTGTATAGCGCCGCCTCTAGGTTCAGGAGCGCCATGTAGTGTCACATGTATTACTAGAGGCGGCTGAGTGTATAGCGCCGCCTCTAGGTTCAAGAGCGCCATGTAGTGTCACATGTATTGCCAGAGGCGGATGAGTGTATAGCGCCGCCTCTAGGTTCAAGAGCGCCATGTAGTGTCACATGTATTACTAGAGGCGGCTCAGTGTATAGCGCCGCCTCTAGGTTCAGGAGCGCCATGTAGTGTCACATGTATTACTAGAGGCGGCTGAGTGTATAGCGCCACCACTCTAGGTTCAAGAGCGCCATGTAGTGTCACATGTATTACTAGAGGCGGCTCAGTGTATAGCGCCGGCACTCTAGGTTCAGGAGCGCCATGTAGTGTCACATGTATTACTAGAGGCGGCTCAGTGTATAGCGCAGGCGCTCTAGGTTCAGGAGCGCCATGTAGCGTCACATGTATTACTAGAGGCGGCTCAGTGTATAGCGCCGCCTCTAGGTTCAGGAGCGCCATGTAGTGTCACATGTATTACTAGAGGCGGCTCAGTGTATAGCGCCGCCTCTAGGTTCAGGAGCGCCATGTAGTGTCACATGTATTACTAGAGGCGGCTCAGTGTATAGCGCCACCACTCTAGGTTCAGGAGCGCCATGTAGTGTCACATGTATTACTAGAGGCGGCTGAGTGTATAGCGCCGCCTCTAGGTTCAGGAGCGCCATGTAGTGTCACATGTATTACTAGAGGCGGCTGAGTGTATAGCGCCACCACTAGGTTCAGGAGTGTCATGTAGTGTCACATGTATTACTAGAGGCAGCTCAGTTTATAGCGCCGCCTCTAGGTTCAAGAGCGCCATGTAGTGTCACATGTATTACTAGAGGCGGCTCAGTGTATAGCGCCGCCTCTAGGTTCAAGAGCGCCATGTAGTGTCACATGTATTACTAGAGATGGCTCAGTGTATAGCGCCGGCACTCTAGGTTCAGGAGCGCCATGTAGTGTCACATGTATTACTAGAGGCGGCTCAGTGTATAGCGCCGGCACTCTAGGTTCAGGAGCGCCATGTAGTGTCACATGTATTACTAGAGGCGGCTCAGTGTATAGCGCAGGCGCTCTAGGTTCAGGAGCGCCATGTAGCGTCACATGTATTACTAGAGGCGGCTCAGTGTATAGCGCCGGCACTCTAGGTTCAGGAGCGCCATGTAGTGTCACATGTATTACTAGAGGCGGCTCAGTGTATAGCGCAGGCGCTCTAGGTTCAGGAGCGCCATGTAGCGTCACATGTATTACTAGAGGCAGCTCAGTGTATAGCGCCGGCACTCTAGGTTCAGGAGCGCCATGTAGTGTCACATGTATTACTAGAGGCGGCTCAGTGTATAGCGCAGGCGCTCTAGGTTCAGGAGCGCCATGTAGCGTCACATGTATTACTAGAGGCGGCTCAGTGTATAGCGCCGCCTCTAGGTTCAGGAGCGCCATGTAGTGTCACATGTATTACTAGAGGCGGCTCAGTGTATAGCGCCGCCTCTAGGTTCAGGAGCGCCATGTAGTGTCACATGTATTACTAGAGGCGGCTGAGTGTATAGCGCCGCCTCTAGGTTCAGCAGCGCCATGTAGTGTCACATGTATTACTAGAGGTGGCTCAGTGTATAGCGCCGCCTCTAGGTTCAGCAGCGCCATGTAGTGTCACATGTATTACTAGAGGCGGCTCAGTGTATAGCGCCGCCTCTAGGTTCAGGAGCGCCATGTAGTGTCACATGTATTACTAGAGGCGGCTCAGTGTATAGCGCCGCCTCTAGGTTCAAGAGCGCCATGTAGTGTCACATGTATTACTAGAGGTGGCTCAGTTTATAGCGCCGCCTCTAGGTTCAGGAGCGCCATGTAGTGTCACATGTATTACTAGAGGCGGCTCAGTGTATAGCGCCGCCTCTAGGTTCAGGAGCGCCATGTAGTGTCACATGTATTACTAGAGGTGGCTCAGTTTATAGCGCCGCCTCTAGGTTCAGGAGCGCCATGTAGTGTCACATGTATTACTAGAGGTGGCTCAGTGTATAGCGCCGCCTCTAGGTTCAGGAGCGCCATGTAGTGTCACATGTATTACTAGAGGTGGCTCAGTGTATAGCGCCGCCTCTAGGTTCAGGAGCGCCATGTAGTGTCACATGTATTACTAGAGGCGGCTCAGTGTATAGCGCCGCCTCTAGGTTCAGGAGCGCCATGTAGTGTCACATGTATTACTAGAGGTGGCTCAGTGTATAGCGCAGGCGCTCTAGGTTCAGGAGCGCCATGTAGTGTCACATGTATTACTAGAGGCGGCTCAGTGTATAGCGCCGCCTCTAGGTTCAGGAGCGCCATGTAGTGTCACATGTATTACTAGAGGCGGCTCAGTGTATAGCGCCGGCGCTCTAGGTTCAGGAGCGCCATGTAGTGTCACATGTATTACTAGAGGCGGCTCAGTGTATAGCGCAGGCGCTCTAGGTTCAGGAGCGCCATGTAGTGTCACATGTATTACTAGAGGCGGCTCAGTGTATAGCGCCGCCTCTAGGTTCAGGAGCGCCATGTAGTGTCACATGTATTACTAGAGGCGGCTCAGTGTATAGCGCAGGCGCTCTAGGTTCAGGAGAGCCATGTAGCGTCACATGTATTACTAGAGGCGGCTCAGTGTATAGCGCCGCCTCTAGGTTCAGGAGCGCCATGTAGTGTCACATGTATTACTAGAGGCGGCTCAGTGTATAGCGCCGCCTCTAGGTTCAGGAGCGCCATGTAGTGTCACATGTATTACTAGAGGTGGCTCAGTGTATAGCGCCACCTCTAGGTTCAGGAGCGCCATGTAGTGTCACATGTATTACTAGAGGCGGCTCAGTTTATAGCGCCGCCTCTAGGTTCAGGAGCGCCATGTAGTGTCACATGTATTACTAGAGGTGGCTCAGTGTATAGCGCCGCCTCTAGGTTCAGGAGCGCCATGTAGTGTCACATGTATTACTAGAGGCGGCTCAGTGTATAGCGCCGCCTCTAGGTTCAAGAGCGCCATGTAGTGTCACATGTATTACTAGAGGCGGCTCAGTGTATAGCGCCACCACTCTAGGTTCAGGAGCGCCATGTAGTGTCACATGTATTACTAGAGGCGGCTCAGTGTATAGCGCCACCACTCTAGGTTCAGGAGTGCCATGTAGTGTCACATGTATTACTAGAGGCGGCTCAGTGTATAGCGCAGGCGCTCTAGGTTCAGCAGCGCCATGTAGTGTCACATGTATTACTAGAGGTGGCTCAGTTTATAGCGCCGCCTCTAGGTTCAGGAGCGCCATGTAGTGTCACATGTATTACTAGAGGCGGCTCAGTGTATAGCGCCACCACTCTAGGTTCAGGAGCGCCATGTAGTGTCACATGTATTACTAGAGGCGGCTCAGTGTATAGCGCCGCCTCTAGGTTCAGGAGCGCCATGTAGTGTCACATGTATTACTAGAGGTGGCTCAGTTTATAGCGCCGCCTCTAGGTTCAGGAGCGCCATGTAGTGTCACATGTATTACTAGAGGTGGCTCAGTGTATAGCGCCGCCTCTAGGTTCAGGAGCGCCATGTAGTGTCACATGTATTACTAGAGGTGGCTCAGTGTATAGCGCCGCCTCTAGGTTCAGGAGCGCCATGTAGTGTCACATGTATTACTAGAGGCGGCTCAGTGTATAGCGCCGCCTCTAGGTTCAGGAGCGCCATGTAGTGTCACATGTATTACTAGAGGTGGCTCAGTGTATAGCGCAGGCGCTCTAGGTTCAGGAGCGCCATGTAGTGTCACATGTATTACTAGAGGCGGCTCAGTGTATAGCGCCGCCTCTAGGTTCAGGAGCGCCATGTAGTGTCACATGTATTACTAGAGGCGGCTCAGTGTATAGCGCCGGCGCTCTAGGTTCAGGAGCGCCATGTAGTGTCACATGTATTACTAGAGGCGGCTCAGTGTATAGCGCAGGCGCTCTAGGTTCAGGAGCGCCATGTAGTGTCACATGTATTACTAGAGGCGGCTCAGTGTATAGCGCCGCCTCTAGGTTCAGGAGCGCCATGTAGTGTCACATGTATTACTAGAGGCGGCTCAGTGTATAGCGCAGGCGCTCTAGGTTCAGGAGCGCCATGTAGCGTCACATGTATTACTAGAGGCGGCTCAGTGTATAGCGCCGCCTCTAGGTTCAGGAGCGCCATGTAGTGTCACATGTATTACTAGAGGCGGCTCAGTGTATAGCGCCGCCTCTAGGTTCAGGAGCGCCATGTAGTGTCACATGTATTACTAGAGGTGGCTCAGTGTATAGCGCCACCTCTAGGTTCAGGAGCGCCATGTAGTGTCACATGTATTACTAGAGGCGGCTCAGTTTATAGCGCCGCCTCTAGGTTCAGGAGCGCCATGTAGTGTCACATGTATTACTAGAGGTGGCTCAGTGTATAGCGCCGCCTCTAGGTTCAGGAGCGCCATGTAGTGTCACATGTATTACTAGAGGCGGCTCAGTGTATAGCGCCGCCTCTAGGTTCAAGAGCGCCATGTAGTGTCACATGTATTACTAGAGGCGGCTCAGTGTATAGCGCCACCACTCTAGGTTCAGGAGCGCCATGTAGTGTCACATGTATTACTAGAGGTGGCTCAGTGTATAGCGCCGTCTCTAGGTTCAAGAGCGCCATGTAGTGTCACATGTATTACTAGAGGTGGCTCAGTGTATAGCGCCACCACTCTAGGTTCAGGAGTGCCATGTAGTGTCACATGTATTACTAGAGGTGGCTGAGTGTATAGCGCCACCACTCTAGGTTCAGGAGCGCCATGTAGTGTCACATGTATTACTAGAGGCGGCTCAGTGTATAGCGCCACCACTCTAGGTTCAGGAGTGCCATGTAGTGTCACATGTATTACTAGAGGCGGCTCAGTGTATAGCGCAGGCGCTCTAGGTTCAGCAGCGCCATGTAGTGTCACATGTATTACTAGAGGTGGCTCAGTTTATAGCGCCGCCTCTAGGTTCAGGAGCGCCATGTAGTGTCACATGTATTACTAGAGGCGGCTCAGTGTATAGCGCCACCACTCTAGGTTCAGGAGCGCCATGTAGTGTCACATGTATTACTAGAGGCGGCTCAGTGTATAGCGCAGGCGCTCTAGGTTCAGGAGCGCCATGTAGTGTCACATGTATTACTAGAGGTGGCTCAGTGTATAGCGCCGCCTCTAGGTTCAGGAGCGCCATGTAGTGTCACATGTATTACTAGAGGTGGCTCAGTGTATAGCGCCGCCTCTAGGTTCAGGAGCGCCATGTAGTGTCACATGTATTACTAGAGGCGGCTCAGTGTATAGCGCCGCCTCTAGGTTCAGGAGCGCCATGTAGTGTCACATGTATTACTAGAGGCGGCTGAGTGTATAGCGCCGCCTCTAGGTTCAAGAGCGCCATGTAGTGTCACATGTATTGCCAGAGGCGGATGAGTGTATAGCGCCGCCTCTAGGTTCAAGAGCGCCATGTAGTGTCACATGTATTACTAGAGGCGGCTGAGTGTATAGCGCCACCACTCTAGGTTCAAGAGCGCCATGTAGTGTCACATGTATTACTAGAGGCGGCTCAGTGTATAGCGCCGGCACTCTAGGTTCAGGAGCGCCATGTAGTGTCACATGTATTACTAGAGGCGGCTCAGTGTATAGCGCAGGCGCTCTAGGTTCAGGAGCGCCATGTAGCGTCACATGTATTACTAGAGGCGGCTCAGTGTATAGCGCCGCCTCTAGGTTCAGGAGCGCCATGTAGTGTCACATGTATTACTAGAGGCGGCTCAGTGTATAGCGCCGCCTCTAGGTTCAGGAGCGCCATGTAGTGTCACATGTATTACTAGAGGCGGCTCAGTGTATAGCGCCACCACTCTAGGTTCAGGAGCGCCATGTAGTGTCACATGTATTACTAGAGGCGGCTCAGTGTATAGCGCCGCCTCTAGGTTCAAGAGCGCCATGTAGTGTCACATGTATTACTAGAGGCGGCTCAGTGTATAGCGCCGCCTCTAGGTTCAGGAGCGCCATGTAGTGTCACATGTATTACTAGAGGCGGCTGAGTGTATAGCGCCACCACTAGGTTCAGGAGCGCCATGTAGTGTCACATGTATTACTAGAGGCGGCTCAGTGTATAGCGCCGCCTCTAGGTTCAGGAGCGCCATGTAGTGTCACATGTATTACTAGAGGCGGCTCAGTGTATAGCGCCGCCTCTAGGTTCAGGAGCGCCATGTAGTGTCACATGTATTACTAGAGGCGGCTCAGTGTATAGCGCCACCACTAGGTTCAGGAGTGTCATGTAGTGTCACATGTATTACTAGAGGCAGCTCAGTTTATAGCGCCGCCTCTAGGTTCAAGAGCGCCATGTAGTGTCACATGTATTACTAGAGGCGGCTCAGTGTATAGCGCCGCCTCTAGGTTCAAGAGCGCCATGTAGTGTCACATGTATTACTAGAGATGGCTCAGTGTATAGCGCCGGCACTCTAGGTTCAGGAGCGCCATGTAGTGTCACATGTATTACTAGAGGCGGCTCAGTGTATAGCGCCGGCACTCTAGGTTCAGGAGCGCCATGTAGTGTCACATGTATTACTAGAGGCGGCTCAGTGTATAGCGCAGGCGCTCTAGGTTCAGGAGCGCCATGTAGCGTCACATGTATTACTAGAGGCGGCTCAGTGTATAGCGCCGGCACTCTAGGTTCAGGAGCGCCATGTAGTGTCACATGTATTACTAGAGGCGGCTCAGTGTATAGCGCAGGCGCTCTAGGTTCAGGAGCGCCATGTAGCGTCACATGTATTACTAGAGGCAGCTCAGTGTATAGCGCCGGCACTCTAGGTTCAGGAGCGCCATGTAGTGTCACATGTATTACTAGAGGCGGCTCAGTGTATAGCGCAGGCGCTCTAGGTTCAGGAGCGCCATGTAGCGTCACATGTATTACTAGAGGCGGCTCAGTGTATAGCGCCGCCTCTAGGTTCAGGAGCGCCATGTAGTGTCACATGTATTACTAGAGGCGGCTCAGTGTATAGCGCCGCCTCTAGGTTCAGGAGCGCCATGTAGTGTCACATGTATTACTAGAGGCGGCTGAGTGTATAGCGCCGCCTCTAGGTTCAGCAGCGCCATGTAGTGTCACATGTATTACTAGAGGCGGCTCAGTGTATAGCGCCGCCTCTAGGTTCAGGAGCGCCATGTAGTGTCACATGTATTACTAGAGGCGGCTCAGTGTATAGCGCCACCACTCTAGGTTCAGGAGCGCCATGTAGTGTCACATGTATTACTAGAGGCGGCTCAGTGTATAGCGCCGCCTCTAGGTTCAGCAGCGCCATGTAGTGTCACATGTATTACTAGAGGCGGCTCAGTGTATAGCGCCGCCTCTAGGTTCAGGAGCGCCATGTAGTGTCACATGTATTACTAGAGGTGGCTCAGTGTATAGCGCCACCACTCTAGGTTCAGGAGCGCCATGTAGTGTCACATGTATTACTAGAGGCGGCTCAGTGTATAGCGCCGCCTCTAGGTTCAAGAGCGCCATGTAGTGTCACATGTATTACTAGAGGTGGCTCAGTTTATAGCGCCGCCTCTAGGTTCAGGAGCGCCATGTAGTGTCACATGTATTACTAGAGGCGGCTCAGTGTATAGCGCCGCCTCTAGGTTCAGGAGCGCCATGTAGTGTCACATGTATTACTAGAGGTGGCTCAGTTTATAGCGCCGCCTCTAGGTTCAGGAGCGCCATGTAGTGTCACATGTATTACTAGAGGTGGCTCAGTGTATAGCGCCGCCTCTAGGTTCAGGAGCGCCATGTAGTGTCACATGTATTACTAGAGGTGGCTCAGTGTATAGCGCCGCCTCTAGGTTCAGGAGCGCCATGTAGTGTCACATGTATTACTAGAGGCGGCTCAGTGTATAGCGCCGCCTCTAGGTTCAGGAGCGCCATGTAGTGTCACATGTATTACTAGAGGTGGCTCAGTGTATAGCGCAGGCGCTCTAGGTTCAGGAGCGCCATGTAGTGTCACATGTATTACTAGAGGCGGCTCAGTGTATAGCGCCGCCTCTAGGTTCAGGAGCGCCATGTAGTGTCACATGTATTACTAGAGGCGGCTCAGTGTATAGCGCCGGCGCTCTAGGTTCAGGAGCGCCATGTAGTGTCACATGTATTACTAGAGGCGGCTCAGTGTATAGCGCAGGCGCTCTAGGTTCAGGAGCGCCATGTAGTGTCACATGTATTACTAGAGGCGGCTCAGTGTATAGCGCCGCCTCTAGGTTCAGGAGCGCCATGTAGTGTCACATGTATTACTAGAGGCGGCTCAGTGTATAGCGCAGGCGCTCTAGGTTCAGGAGCGCCATGTAGCGTCACATGTATTACTAGAGGCGGCTCAGTGTATAGCGCCGCCTCTAGGTTCAGGAGCGCCATGTAGTGTCACATGTATTACTAGAGGCGGCTCAGTGTATAGCGCCGGCACTCTAGGTTCAGGAGCGCCATGTAGTGTCACATGTATTACTAGAGGCGGCTCAGTGTATAGCGCAGGCGCTCTAGGTTCAGGAGCGCCATGTAGCGTCACATGTATTACTAGAGGCGGCTCAGTGTATAGCGCCGCCTCTAGGTTCAGGAGCGCCATGTAGTGTCACATGTATTACTAGAGGCGGCTCAGTGTATAGCGCCGCCTCTAGGTTCAGGAGCGCCATGTAGTGTCACATGTATTACTAGAGGCGGCTCAGTGTATAGCGCCGCCTCTAGGTTCAGGAGCGCCATGTAGTGTCACATGTATTACTAGAGGCGGCTCAGTGTATAGCGCCGCCTCTAGGTTCAGGAGCGCCATGTAGTGTCACATGTATTACTAGAGGCGGCTCAGTGTATAGCGCCGCCTCTAGGTTCAGGAGCGCCATGTAGCGTCACATGTATTACTAGAGGCGGCTCAGTGTATAGCGCCGCCTCTAGGTTCAGGAGCGCCATGTAGTGTCACATGTATTACTAGAGGCGGCTCAGTGTATAGCGCCGCCTCTAGGTTCAGGAGTGCCATGTAGCACCTGTCGCTTTGTAGCGCTCTCCCATACATTTCAATAGTGCTTCATTTGGTTGTGTTTCATTAGCGTATTTTTGGCTCAAATCATTGTGTGGCCTCTCCTGCCCTGCAAACAAACACTTTTATTGTTTTTTTTTTTGTTTTTATTTTTTTATGCAGGTCTGGCAGGTCTGGCATTGCAGTATCATTGTCACGGTGTTAAAACAATGTCATTCCATGTTTTTTTTTTCGTTCCGGTGCTGCCGTACATGTGTTGAGAAACGGACTTTTATCACATAGCTTCTGGCACTCAACGCTAGAGCACCCAGTTTTAGAGCGCCGACGCTGGTTGTGAGTAGTTTTTCCCGAGTGCCAGATGCACTTAACTGGTGCTACCTATCGCTCACTGCAGCGTTGTCCTGTTAGATGTAGCCTTGGGCGCTTTTACCTTGGGACACCACCTAGTGTTCTTGATTGGCTCTGCAGTGAATCAGGGAAAGGGCTTCTACAGTGCCCTCCTGACATCACATTCATCAATGCTGGACAGGATAGTACAGCACCACTTGTCCGCCCACTAAGCTAGGTCACAGCGCACGACACGCGCTTGCAGCATCTACTAGCGGGCGATCTAAGCGCCGCTAAACAGACTATCACATGGCAATACGTGGCGCTAGTTTTAAATCCACCTCAATATCTATAAGGGGTGACAGAGCCTGTCACCTCGGATGCCCTCTTCCATTCATTAAAATAAAAGAAACAAGCCTAGCTAAATATTTCTTGATGCCGGGTGAAAAAGTGACCTCGCCTCCTGCCAATCAGAATATTTATATGGATTTTTATCATTTTATCATCTTCGCAATAATGCTCCTTTAAGAAGGATGTTTTTAGTTTGATACATATTAAAGACGTTTCTAGTACACATTTGACACCGCAAATAGTAGCAAGCTGGATTTTGCAAAAGCCAGATATACACTTGCTCTGAACAACTGACAAACTGTGGCTGTATGTGTACATCAGCTGGGCACAGAAACAGAGGGTTTAGACCAGCGATACTCAACTGGCGGACCGGGGTCCGAATGTGGACCTCGGCACCAGATTTCCGGACCCCGGCCCTGACTTCACTTCAGTTTGTAATGCTGTGGGGCCAAAAAGAACTCCTGTTTCTTCCCAGTGCCCTGTAGGGTTTTGGGGATGTGGGCAAGCAGCTTTTTTTTAGTTTTGTCTGGGGAATCTATAGTCCCTCCCCCAGTGTGCTAATTTCTAATTATCCCCCCCCTCACGACAGCCCTCCGCCCGGACCTTCACCTCTCACTGGATGCCTTTAAATGGACCTTTACAAGAAGTGGTTGAGTACCCCTGGTTTAGACAGTTCTTCCTAATCTTTATTGCATGTTTTATTGATGTTTGGAAAAAAGGCTAAATGATTGCTTCAACAATCTGGCCTGCAAAAAGGCAGCAATATGGATACACAGTTTACATGGAAAAAAAAAATAGTGCGGTACCTTCTTTTTATTGATGTTTTGTAGGCTTCAGCTGATAACATAATCACCATTTTATGGGTGGAATGTGGTCTGCAGTAAAGGTGACAAGTTGTCACGCCTGCTCTGAGGCAGGCTGTCAGCGTCCGGACTCACATATGACATCAGCGTGCACATGTCATGGCACATGCCTATAGGCACACCTGTCACCACTTCTTTAGCCTTCCTCTGTAACCATATGCTGCTAGAGGAGGAAGGGCAGCCTGGCTGCAGGCCATTTCTGGCCTCTACTTGGATTCCCCACATTCCTTGTTACAACAGGTAGCAATCCTTTGCCTGCTGCCGCTTTCATTACCTGGGAACTGTATATTTTGAGATGATCAGATTTCCTACAGAACATTTTTTGAAAACTATGTACAAACGGGAAGATCTTCACAAGGGGATGAGTAAATGTGGCCTTGGGGATACAGAAGGCCCTACAGCGAGTTCACCATTTATTGCTATGGGAAAAAGCAGGAAGTTGAAAGATCCCTTTTTTACTATATACAAAATTAACAAGCCTTAGGAATAGTGGACATTTAAGGTAATGGTGGTATATCAGGAAATGTATTTTAAAACAGTTGCAAAGTAAACTTGCCTTTTATATTCCTTATTATATAGACCTGTTGTCCTGAAAAGTGGAAGTGGAAAACCTTCCACTTTAATTTGCCCCAGTCCTAACAAACAAGCCACAACATATAAAAATGATCCATTGTAACCCCATTAGGGGTAGCTCAGGATGCATTTTCGCATTAATGAACAACATTTATTTTGTGTTCTATCTGTATTTCTATAGACTGGTACTAAATTAAAAGCATGCAAAAACACAACCTGTGGGGTTCTGGTATTGGCCAAATGTCCAACGTTCAGTGAAATAGTCCCACTTTGAGGCATTTTGTACAAATGTGCCCCAAAAACTCCCCAAAAAAAATGTCCCACATTGCTGACATTAAAGCAGAACAAAACACAGAATTTGGACTATCCCGGATTTTGCTCCTTTCCCCCCGGGGTATCCTGATTTGAGATGCCCCGTTGTGTAGAACCCCCCAGATTGCGTGTGTCCAACCAATCTCTGCTGCTCGCACTCGATTGTTTACCTCGTCAAGGGAGCTCCTGGAAAACAGGGTGGGTTTCACACAGCTGGACATTCCAATTTGGAATGACCCGGGGGAACATATCCAGTTGAAAATAAAACTAACCAGATCCTGAAATTAAGTTCCCTGCTGTCTCACTCACCAGTGAGTCCCCCTTTTGATTGGCCACCATCATTCTGTTGGTCACAGTGTCTGTCCCATTTACTGCAATAGAGGGGGCATACTAAGGGCCTGGTATATCCCTCCATTGCAGTAAATGAATCAGGTGTGGCCAATCACCGTGACTGATGAGGATGGGGTGAGTGTATGACACGGTGGCCCCTGCTGATGGGAATTGTAAGCTGTGGGATCTCAGGATCTGGTAAGTATTATTCAGCTGGACGAATTAGTCATGGAGAAAAAAAGGTAAGCACTCATGTATTTTTTATTTTGTGTCTGTACTCTCCCTTTAAAAAGTGGACCAACACCCAGGATTTTGACTATCCTGGGTTTTGGTCCACTTCGGCGGGGCACCCCGATCGGGGGTGCCCCGCTGTGTGAAACCCCCCAGAAACCCCAAAAAACTCACCTCTCCCCGCTCCTACGTGACCGCCGCAGCCAATCCCCGCCAACGTCCAGGCGGGGGACAGGAACGTCCAAGCCGCTTCCGCCGCCGCCGCCTCCCGCGCGTCACTCTCGGCGCGCGCGCGCCCCCGGCGGACATTCACAGAGGGCCGGCGCGGGCGCGCGCACGTCTGGAGGGGCGCGCGGGAGGCGGCGGCGGATCAGGTAAGATGTTTTTGGGGTTTCTGGGGGGTTTCACCCCGCGGGACATCCCGATCTCGGATGTCCCGCGGGGTGGGAGGTGATCGGCCCGGGAATCTTATAGATTTCCAGGCCGATCACCCCTGGGTGTTGGTCCACTTTAAAGTGGACCAACACCCAGGATTTTGACTATCCTGGGTGTTGGTCCACTTAGGTGGGGCACCCCGATCGGGGGTGCCCCGCTGTGTGAAACCCCCCCGATCGCCGCAAAAACTCACCTCTCCCCGCTCCCACGTGACCTCGTCCGGCCAATGACAGCACTCAGAGCCGCTCTGGTATGCGCGTCCAAAGCCGCTTGGACGCGCATACCAGAGCGCTGTCATTGGCTGCGTCTCTCGCTTCCCTCTAACAGGGAGCGCGCCTGCGCCGGCCATTCACAAAACGGCCGGCGCGGGAGCGCGCCCTGCTAGAGGGAAGCGAGAGACGCGGCCGCGTCTCGCGCATGCGCCGTTGGATCGCCGGTAAGGTAAGGATTGTGGGCCTCCTGGGGGGTTCCTCCCCACGGGACATCACGATTTCGGATGCCCCGCGGGGAGGGATCTGATCGGTCCGGGAATCTTATAGATTCCCGGGCCGATCCCCCCTGGGTGTTGGTCCACTTTAAGGTGAACAGTTCTGAATGTACTGCAGTGCAATGGTATATCACCATTGTATATTTTAACTAAATGGACGGATGTCAACAATGCCCAGAAAATACATCCCAACAAACTTGAATGCTCTGCAGATCTTATGTGTTCTTGCTGCTTAGGACAAAATGAAATCTGTGCTGTCCCTGTGTTATACTCTGTTATAAAAACATACTGAAGCAAATCAGTGGGAACCAACCCTAAAGCTGCACGTCTTTCATCTATCACGACTAAACAAATTCTGTGAAATTTGCTTCCCCATGGGGTTTAACACTTGTCTCTGGCTTACTGCTAGTATTCTGTCTGACAGCATTTCAAATCTAGCTCAGGCCCAAATACTCCCCTGTGATCATCGGCAACCATTTTTACTCCATACAAGGTCAGACTGTCACTTTTTTAGAATGTTTATACCATGCAGAAGCTTTACTCCACATATGGGTAACTGGCAGTTCATAGACAGGCGGATATCTGCAAGCCCGCTAGGCAGCCTTTCAGCCAAACAAAACGTATTGTATTCATGGCACTTTTAATATTTGTCTGTAGATGAAATGAACAATCCTTCCACTAATGGACACAAAGACATAACAGCAGCCTCATGCAAGTACCCACCAATGAGCAGCTTGGGAAATATAGTGGAAATGAACAATTGCCCAATCATGTAGCTGCACACCATCTAATATCTGCAGTGTAAAAGAATCAATAACAGTACAAGGCCCAAGGCACATAACCACCGACTGGCTGAGATCTTCAAGTATCAGGGCTGATATTTAAAATGTCAGATAAAATACTTAGGTTCTGTGACTGACTTCATGCAACAAGGCTATTAAAAGTAAAATGAATTAAACAAACCACTGAATTATGGTAAGTGAATTAATGTGCTAGGAGTCCTGGTGGGCACTGTAATGCAAATAACCCCACCTCTGGTACTCCAAAACAACCGCTTATTAGGCCAATAACTAAAATCACAACACTAACTATAAATATCCCAGTGGTGAATTGTGGCTCAAATGGAACAGATTCATAACCCTTGTATACAAATGTAGCAAAAACAACGTGGTTATCCGAATCCTTTTTTCGCACACGGATTATGAATTATTGGTCAAGGTATTTTTACCAATAAAGTTGTATTTTAATAATATAATGTAATTAACCATTGGGGGTTGGTATTTATGGGCAGTGCAATTGACTGAAACACCAACAACTGTTATAATTTAAAAAGCAATGTTAGAACCAAATAGAAAAGGCTTTAACTAATTTACACCATTATTTCCCAGGTCTACCCCCATCATATATGTTTAACACATTTAATAATAGTCTAATTAACTATCGGGGTTTGGTATTCATGGGCACCTAAACACCAGTCAGGACTGATTTGAGGGGAGGGCGAGCATTGCCCTAGGCACCAGCCTGTTTTATGCAGATGGGTCAGAGCCACTTTTAGTGGTGCCGGCCAAAAGACAGGTCCTTCATTCCTCCATATTGGGCTTGGCCATGGCCTGCTGCTAAGTAAAAGGTACAGCAAAATATATGGGTATGAATTTTTCCTCCCCGCACTGAGTGCTATTTTGCCTAGAAGCTGCCCTGACACCAGCAATTATCTGAAAAGCAACCATGATTTAACCAAACGTAGAACAGTCTTTATTTCCCACGCCTACCCATATCATAAACCCCAAGCAAACGGCTCTTGTCTGGGCAGGACCACCCCCGAAACAAACACTAGAGCAGAGCAAAGTGCTTAGCGTGAAGGGAAATGATTGTCTGAATGTGGCACAGATGCAAAATCAACACAGTTAGGAACAAAAGCCGCCCCACCCAGGGAGGAGGGTGTGAAGTGAATGTCAGACACTTAACTTTTCAGCTCCCCCCAACAGGTTACTCCAATCTAAAAAAAGAGTGACCTGTGCACAGACCATTAGCCCCCCACCCATCTTTCTAAGGTTAGTGCGGACAGCCATCACATCACAGACTGTTACTGTAACGCCTACAGTGCTCCTGGATAGTTCTACTCTTTGTACTAAGCGGAAACCCTTTCCCTGTAAGGCAGCAGCCAAATGTGATGTCACAAGGGTGACATTATGCATACATGAGTTTCGCTGTGGCATACATGAGTTTCGCATTTGTCTGAAATGTGAGAGGATATGCTGAAAGCAGTGGTTCCACAACAGCTGGGTACACACTGGTTAGGAAAGATTGAGCTAATGTGTTAACATTACACAGCTCAGCATCTGTTTACAATATACCTTCCTAATGCCTTTCTAACAGCCATGGAGAGCATTTGCCAGCATTTCTAGGAACCCTGTAACCTAAACCATATATATATCATACTCTGCCTATTACCTACATTTATTTTTTCAAACACAGATCAAAGAATCGAGTTCTGTACAATCATTATATCATCTATGCATGCCTTCACAGATTTGTAGAACCCCCTGAAGCTGACCTTACCATGGGGCAAATGGCATCTGGGAAAATTCTTCTCCGGAATAAGTTTGTTTTTTTTCTCTGTGAAACACAACTGCATAGGCTAATGGTGGTCCACAGACCTAGGATTATCACCCTAACCAACAGCTACTTGCTCGATATATCAGACACCATTTAGGGGATGCTTTACTTGTGCAATCTACTAAACCTGAAAACAGAAATCTGGCAATGGCGAACTATTCTTCAGCTGGCCACACACATTTTTACAATTTAAAGAAACACTGTACTTCATAGAGTTTTATGCCAGATACTCACCTGCCCTCATACTGCCCCAATCCCACATGACTGATGGTACTGCACTATGAGAGTTTGAGCGCTAATAACTCCAAAAGCTGATCCAATACATTCAGTACTGGCTCAGTAGTGGTCTGCTTTCCTGTTTCCCGCAGCTGGACCTGGAAATGCACATAGCAACTGGAGCAGATAGTGCTGAAACGGCCATGCTATGAGACCCCGGACTATGTGGGATAGAGGTGGCGGGAGGGCAGGTGAGTATATGGCAATTAAAATACAGGTAGAGCGTTTCTCTAAATGTTTATCTTGGCCCTCAATCTGTTATGTACTATTTATTATTCTTTATTTACATGGTGGTGGGCAAAAATTTGTCAAAGTGGACCAAAACACATCTCAGGAGGCCTGGGAGTCTATAAGACTCCAGGGCCACCTGATTCCCTCTCCCTGGGGCATCTCAAATCATGTGAAATCCTCCTAACCCCTAGGTGAGCCTACCCGATCCGCGATCCAACTGTGCATGTGCGGGCACGGGCACACTAAGCTATACCTTTTAGCCAGGCATGTGTCCACGCCAGGCATTTATTAATGGACGTTGCAGGCACGCCCCATGCTAGAGGCTAGTCGGGATGCGACTGTCAGTGCGCTCGGCTGTCTTTAGCTCTCAGACCATTCTTAGCCGAAAGGGCCGAATGGAGAAGAGCGTAACTGGGTAAAGGTGAGTTTTTCTGGGTGATCTGGAGGGTTTCCTAAATCAGGATGCCCTGCAGGCGAAGACCAAACCCGATATAGTCAAAATCCCAGGTTTTGGCCCACTTTAAATAGGATGGAGGGACAACAATTGTGGAGCCCCCTGACCTCATGGGCCCCAGTGTGGGAAATACCTCTGCAGCCCCTGGTACACCTTGTACCCTGCTTGGTACAAGGGCTTCAGCTACACACAGAACTTAGCATCAATATAGCCATCCACAACACAATCCGATTGCCTGGCAATGAACAGTCTGGCTTTATACTGTAGTGATTACCAAGTTCAATGGGTTTCTCTATTACTGCCTATGGACCAGGTTGGGATACCTACTTATCTGTACCTTCAGAAATAAAGTGGGGTCTTTGACTCATAGTTGGAAGGTAAGACTGTAGGATTATAACCCCCTAGGACAAAAACAGATAGTGGGGTAGGCATTAAAGGGCACACAAAGAAATCATCTGGCATGGGTGAGCAGGTGCCCCCCCTAGGAAAAAAAACACCTCCTAATGAATCCTGCCCCCCCCCCAAAGGCAATCTGTCAGAGCCTGAACTAATTGTGGGCCAAACAGTGCTGGTCCATTTAGGAAAAAGAAACTGCCAAGACTGTTGGCCCTAGGACTGAAGCACCCATGTGCACCAGCTCTGTCCAACACCCAAAAGACCACCACCAAAATCCAGACCACTAAAGCATCATAGGCCATCAGGCAAAGATAAAAGCTGCCCACTAGCCTAATAGGGAGGTCCTCCAACACTGTAATCAACACACAGGGGGTGACATCAATGAATGACAAACTTGCCCCCTGTGCATAGTCTATACTTTTAGAAAAATAAATGCAGTTGGAGGTGGAAAGTCTCTCAAATGTAATCGGCAGACCCTGACGGCGATGTGTCATGGCAATCGGAATGTCTGCTTCAAGGAATTCCTGTCCTGTAACAGGATACACATTCTATTTCTCTTCCAGCATTCCTGTTACTGGAACTTTTACATCGATTAACCCTGTGCTTGCTGAAGATGAGACCCTAAAAGACCCCTTTACTGTCTGTCCCTGGAACAACGCTTGAAGGTGACATCCAGGTAATGTGGAGGTTGGCAGGGATTCATGGCTTGCCACAGGTAAGACAGATGGATGGGCACTCACCCGGGAGATGGAGAGGGGCATGTTGAAATCCTTGCCCCCCTGCAGTCTAAAGCCCCATGGGGCTGGTCCGTCCAGGGTCACTTTGTACTCCTCCATGTCACCAACCTGCAGACACAAGAGAGAAAGGCTGTCAGCACAAAGAGAAGGGGGTCCCTCCCTGGGCTACCAGCCCCCTGGCAGTGAGAGGGTTAAAGAAAGAAGGAAAGGGAAAGCAGCTTTGCCAGCAGGAAAAGGACTGGGGAGGAAGGAAAAGTTAGGACAAAGAAGTTAGTTGTGAGGTACAGGAGAGCCCCGTCCCCCCTTTAATGAAGAAGCACCCACGCACTGTGTCCGGCAGCAGAGCAGCTCCTGTGATGGCTCCGAGTCCCCCCCGAGTGTCAGCAGCGCGGCCGGCGGAAGGACAGCAGAGCCCCGCCAGCTCGCTGCGGCCGGCTATAGCTCAGCCTATATAAGGAGTGTAAGATGACACCGGGGAGACGCCGGGAAATGAATCACGCCGCCCGCCCGCCAGGCCGCCACTGCTCCACACACAGCTCTGTGAGGGAGCGCCGCCACCGCCACTGCAGCGCTACTCTCCCCACACCGGGGGTAGTACATTGTCTGTATGGAACCCCCTCCCACTCAAACTCTCGCCACTGGCCTGGAGGGGACCACCCACACTCGGCATTTTACATTTTGTGGGGGAAGCTGGGAATATTCAAGAGAAAAAGCTTTTATTTAGGTCTTGTTCCTCTTCAAATTGGGATGCCCCGCTGTGTGTGTGTATCCCCCAGGATCACCTGTAAACTCACCTTTTCTTTTTTACTGCTCAGCCAATTACCAACGCTTGTTTGCCGCAATAACGTCAGTGCAGCAAGGAAATCTGAATGCCCTCTAGTTATGGGCATGTCCCTGCCAACCATTCAGAAAGGCCTGGCATGGGTGTGCGCCTAGCTAGAGGTATGCTGGGGATGGGGCTGCAGTGCAGAGATGGGGCAGGGCTGGCGACAGCACCCGGCAAGGAGGGGCAGCTGCAGGGGCCCCCACCCTCCGAGGGGGCCTACTAACAGGGCTGGACTTTGGGGTGTGCAACAGTGCTTGAAATTGAGATGCCCAATCCATCTCTCTTACCTCTGGCAAGCAATGAATCACTGCCAACCTCCACATTACCTGGATGTGACCTTCAAGATTTGTTCCAGGGACAGAGAGAAGTGGGATCTTTTAGGGTTTAATCTTCTGTGCCCTGCGACAGCTGGTGCCCACATCTCCTCGAATGGCGGGGTTCCACACAATGGGACATCTCGAGTTAGATTCCAGGGGAAGAAGTGCTGGGTTTTGTTCTGCTTTTAAGTTGCCCACCCCAGCTGATTTCCTATCCCAATCTGTGATACCCTACTGTGTGAAACCCCCTGGCTATGCAAACAATTCCACCCCTATGTTTTTTAGTTCGCTTTACAGGGGCATCTCAATTTGGGATGCCCTAGTTTGTGAAAGAACCCCCCTGGTTTGGCCGTTATCTCAAACTGGCGATCCCACGGGGCATTTACCAGTTCGAGGAAAGTAAGGAACAAGGGGGGGGGGGGGGGTCACACACAGGGGCATCCAAAATCAGGAGAATCTAGATTAGTTTAGAGGTGTTTGGTGTGCTTCAAAGTAGACCAAAACTAGAGTTTTGGTCCAAATAGCATGATCCTTAGGGGGTATCCAGATTTGGGACATCCCTCGGGGATGTGCGCGACTCACCACAAAGGGGCCCATTGAGACCATGCCACCCAAGGGCCCACATAAACCTGGAGCCAGCCCTGGGCAAGGGGATTTGGAAGAGGTGAGTGGAACAGGTGATACATGGGAATTTAACACATTGGGGCATCCCAGTTTGGAATTCCCCATAAAGAGGTAGATCAATCGCCCTAAATGGGGGATGTCTAAAGAGGAACAACACCCCCGATTTTCCTCCCCGAATTGTGATGCCCCTGCTGTGTGTATGTCCCTAGGCGCAGACTCAGGCGCGAATGAGCGTGCTGATTGGTTACAGGCTACTCAGCCAATCAGTGCGCTCGCTTTCACTTGGCTCCCTTCGGCTACGTTGACGGCTAAGCCGCCTGAATGGGAAGCAGCTGCTGGCCGCATCCCCCACTCACCTAGGCGTCACATGCCCGCACCGCCCATTCAGAAGGTCCGGGCTTGGGCGCGGCATGGTAGAGGTGAGCCAGAGAGGCAGCAAGGTGAGTGAAATAGGGCTTTCCCAGTTCAGGATGCCCCAAGGATTGGAACACTGATGGCCTCCAATCTTCCTCATCAAAGAGGTCTAAAAGACTCCAGGGCCACCCAAGTCCAATGCCCTGGGGCATCACCATTTAAGACACCCTGCTGTGTGAAACTATCCAGATTGCCAGATCCAATCACCTGTTTCTAGAGCCCTTGCTGTGCCTCAATCTGGCTATACATTTAGCTGGTCACATACCCACACCAGACCTTTCTGAATAAAATATGGCCAGCTGACTTGTCCCGGCAAAAGTTTGGTAAGCATGTCTTCGCTAAAAGATAGTTATGGCTTAGATCTTTCTAAATGTCCGGATTCTACTTTCTAAGGTGTTGATATTGTTTCTTCATATCCTGCTATAAGTCGTGTTTTTCAGTTACAAGTAATGATAAAAGCCACAGTGTATGTTTTGTAGCATCTTCATGTGACTTTCACCTTTGCTCACATGGGAATTCTTCATGGCCAGCATGGCTGAGTCTGCATCCTCCAGCTAAATATCTGTGTTAGAACAAGTGACACTTTACCATCTGAGTGAAGTTAGGAGGTTTGTGCTTGCTTTTTATTTTATTGCCAGAAGTGTAAAAATTGAACATTACATCCAGCCTCTGAATAATTATTATCAAATGCCAGTATTGAGAACTCTCTGCAGGCATAAATTACAATACTTTACCTTACATTACCTCTCCCTCCCCAGATATCTGATTTAATGCAGTGTGGGCTGCAGAAATCACCTCAAACAAAGCAAACAGTGCTGTAATCTATTAGAGAGGGCTTACGCCCATGCAGATGTTATGGAACAGCAGGCAGATTCTATGCTCCTGAACAGCATGGGAGCAACCATCTTGCCACAATTCTAACAGACTTCTGAAAAAAAAAACCCAATCCCACAATTACAATTACCCTAAATCTCTTAGAAGTAATGTTTTATTTCTAGCCAAAAGTAAACCGTCATCAGCTGTAAGTACTCATCACCACTCAGAAAGCTCTTCAGCATTGTAAAAAACTGTTGCAATACTCTGCAGATGTCAAGGCCATTGAATTACATTGATACATGGTTACATCCATCCCCTCTAGCAGCTGTTGTTTCAGTGTGTGGGTGTGTGTAACATGATAGACATGCTGATCCCTTTTCTGAGGTAGATCTCTGCCTCACTTTGGTGTGGGCTGCTTATACCAAAATCTCAAGCTCCAGACAGCCTGTGTAGAGAAACACCATCACACAAGCATACTGCAGCCACTCTGATCTTTACCTCAATGCAGCCAGCTAGAGAAAGATATTATCTCCTTCTAACATTCTGTGTGGGATTAGATAAAATCTTTTTCTGGCTGGTTGGGCTGATCATAAGTAAGCTCTCAGCTCAACTGCAGTGTGTCTGTGTGCTAGCAAAGGCTCTCATGCCTGATCCAAGATGCCCCCTCCCATACTGTCCAGAAGCACAGAACCTTAATGTTATCTGCACTGGGTTAAGCCCTCCCAAACAGCATACACCACTGATCATCAAAGGGGGCTTTAGTGGAGCCAATGACTAAACTTTTCTTGACTGGAGGTCCGCTTTACGGGAAAAAAATGTTTCAAAAAGAGCCAATGCAGCAGATTAATAAAACTTGTAGCAAACCTTGTTCAACCAATCAGAATTCTGGTTCCATTGAACTCTGATAGGAGGCACTGGCTACTGCAGTGTGCTGCAGTTCTGGTCCCCAAGTGGGGAATAAGTGCAGGGCTGTGGGGGTTGGGAATAGTTTAGATGTCAAGGACATACTTCCCTTTGGCACCTAATCAGGCCTTGGCCAATTACACGAAGCTCATCCAGTGTCTGGTTACATACAGCTCTTATGTTTCTCAGCAAATATAGATGGCAGGGAAAAGCAAGTTTATTTCAGCCTAGCAGCTGTTTTACTGGTGTAGCTGTACAGTATTGGTGCTTCACAATGCTATACAGGCACCTTTTGTATTTTAATTCTTTCAATATAGTTCTCTTTTATGAGTTTCTGATCTTCACCCGAAGACTGGCACAAAGAATGAAACATATTTTATACATCTCATCTTCCCTACACAGCAGGTTGGCAGACTGTTATAGAGAGTTCAGTATTAGCATCAGTAAAGAATTCTAGGTATTGCATTGAACCATTAATCATAGAAATATTTCAGATAATGTTTGCGGAAAAAAGTGTGATATACAGCCAGCACTCGGCGTGAAGGTGCCATTTACATTTGTGTGTCAAGTAAAGGTATAGGGCAGGGGTGCACATCCTTTTTTTGGGTTGCATTGGCTTAATGTTCCACTTCAAGGAGTGGTAATAAAATGTAAGATCAAACAATTTACTTCAGGTAAGCTTTAAAGTTAAATTGTTGCTTATGCTTTTATGTATATGCAAAGGTGAGTGGGAAGAGGTGAGGTGAGCAGAGGTTAGGCAGTAAAAGGTGGGCAGATGGGCAGGGCTGTGGAGTCGGAGGAAATTTTGGGTACCTGGAGTCGGAGTCGGCAAACAATGCACCGACTCCGACTCCTACTAAATTTTGATTTAGCAAGTTTAAATGTCCCAATTCACAAAAAGTTATAATTAATGACTTCTCTGTTGTAAAAATAAAGACCAATGCATGCAGTGCCTCACGTAACCGCAAAACGAACACGTTAAAGTGGACCAACACCCAGGATTTTGACTATTCTGGGTTTTGGTCCACTTTGGTCCACCCCGATCGGGGGTGCCCCGCTGTGTGAAACCCCGAAAAACTCACCTCTCCTCGCTCTCACGTGACCGCCGCTGCCAATCCCCGCCGACGGACAAGCGGGAGGCAGCGACGGACATTCACAAACGGCCGGCGCGGGTGTGCGTCCTGCTAGAGGGACGCGCGGGAGGCGGTGCCGGGCGCCGCTGAATCGTGGATAAGGTAGGGATTTAGGGGTTTCTGGGGGGTTTAACACAGGATCGGGGTGCCTGCAGTCAGGGGTCTGATCGGTCCGGGAATCTTATAGATTCCCGGGCCGATCATGGGAGGGTGTTGGTCCACTTTAAGTGACCGTGAAGAAGCATGCTTTTCATGTGCTTCACTATATGGCACGCAACACACAATTAGAAGCGGCAATACTTATACTTTGCATGGTGTTGTGTTCTGCTGTTACAGGGAACCCATGGGTAACCTAGCCTCTCACTGATAAAGGATTAAGTAAATATGTTTTTTGTAGGACTAGAGATACTTGTATAAGTGAAGGGAATGGAGGATCAATAGTTCAAGACTGAAGCTGTACCATTGGAAAAACTGCTGTCATTCAGCAAAAGGCTATAAAAACTTGTAAACTTCGATTGTTAGCTAAAACTTTAAACATGACTATGGGATTCTACTAGGGAAATCATGTTTTATAATAAAGGCCCCTTTCTGGATCCTCCCACTGCCCTATCTTCAGCAGAAGATCAGCACACAGAAAGGAGAAGGCAGCTTCTGCCCAACTACCTCTCTCTGCTAGAAGTAATGACATGTATGTTGCCTTTCTTTCCTTCGAGGAATGTATAAAATACAGTCAGGGCCAGAAATATTTGGACAGTGACACAATTTTCGCAAGTTGGGCTCTGCATGCCACCGCATTGGATTTGAAATGAAACCTCTACAACAGAATTCAAGTGCAGATTGTAACGTTTAATTTGAAGGGTTGAACTAAAAAAACCTGATAGAAAATGTAGGAATTGTACACATTTCTTTACAAACACTCCACATTTTAGGAGCTCAAAAGTAATTGGACAAATAAACATAACCCAAACAAAATATTTATTTTCTCAATATTTTGTTGCAAATCCTTTGGAGGCAATCACTGCTGTCACGGCCACCTCCACCTCCTTACCTGGCCGTCGCTCCCCCGCCGACTCCTCTCGGCGGGCTGCATGTCTGTTGCAGCCGGCGGCGGGTCGGCGTCGCTCCTGCCCGCCCGCCGCTCGGCTGTCACGGGCAGCCGCTCAGGCGGCTTCCGGCTCGGCTTCCGGCTCTCTGTGCGGCGCGCTCCCGGCGCGTGTCCGCGGACGCGCGCGCGCGTCTTACAGTCTCATATGCTCTCCGGCGGCGCTGCGCACAGCGCGCCCGCCGGAGGTTATTATTGGGCCAATGAGCCCTAATTATTAAAGGGCAGGTGCCCAAAAACTATCCACCTCCCACAATGAATTGGGCCAATGAGCCCTTGTTATCAAAGGGCATGTGCCCTATAAAACAGTCCGCCTCCCTATTCAAACTGGGCAATCAGCTCAGAGATCCCAGTTGCTTCAATCACTGCACTCCTCCCCTCAGCCAATCCAGTCAGTCCCTGTCCTATATAGGTACTCACCCTGCAGTTAGTCGTTGCCCGTTATAGCGTGCTACTGGGTGCGATTTGGATAGCTTATCTCGTTGTGATTTCTGCCGTGATTTTGACCTTCCCTGTTTGCCGCCTGGACCGACCCTTGCTTACTCTTCGACCACGATTCCGCCTGACCCTCTGTACCGCAAACTTCTGATCTCCCGTTGTGACCTTTGGCTTGCCCTGACTACTCTTCCGTCTAACCCTTCTGTACCGTGCCTCCTCGGATTGACCACCCGTGTATGACCCCTGTCCGTTTATCATTACTCAGTCTCGTCCCTGGATTCATCTGCCTTCCCCTGCATAAGTCAGCATCCTTTGTGCTAACAAGACCTGGGGGCAACCGTGTCCGGTGAGGCGTGTCTAGCGTCCCGGCAAACGGGGGCTTACTATAGGTGAAGAAAGCAGCGGAGATTGGGGGTTGCTGATTTATTGGAAGGTGGGTGTCTCCGGGACCTGACAACTGCCTTAAGTCTGGAACCCATGGACATCACCAAACGCTGGGTTTCCTCCTTCTTAATGCTTTGCCAGGCCTTTCCAGCCGCAGCCTTCAGGTCTTGCTTGTTTGTGGGTCTTTCCGTCTTAAGTCTGGATTTGAGCAAGTGAAATGCATGCTCAATTGGGTTAAGATCTGGTGATTGACTTGGCCATTGCAGAATGTTCCACTTTTTTGCACTCATGAACTCCTGGGTAGCTTTGGCTGTATGCTTGGGGTCATTGTCCATCTGTACTATGAAGCGCCGTCCGATCAACTTTGCAGCATTTGGCTGAATCTGGGCTGAAAGTATATCCCGGTACACTTCAGAATTCATCCGGCTACTCTTGTCTGCTGTTATGTCATCAATAAACACAAGTGACCCAGTGCCATTGAAAGCCATGCATGCCCATGCCATCACGTTGCCTCCACCATGTTTTACAGAGGATGTGGTGTGCCTTGGATCATGTGCCGTTCCCTTTCTTCTCCAAACTTTTTTCTTCCCATCATTCTGGTACAGGTTGATCTTTGTCTCATCTGTCCATAGAATACTTTTCCAGAACTGAGCTGGCTTGTTGAGGTGTTTTTGGGCAAATTTAACTCTGGCCTGTCTATTTTTGGAATTGATGAATGGTTTGCATCTAGATGTGAACCCTTTGTATTTACTTTCATGGAGTCTTCTCTTTACTGTTGACTTAGAGACAGATACACCTACTTCCCTGAGAGTGTTCTGGACTTCAGTTAATGTTGTGAACGGGTTCTTCTTCACCAAAAAAAGTATGCGGCGATCATCCACCACTGTTGTCTTCCGTGGACGCCCAGCCCTTTTTGAGTTCCCAAGCTCACCAGTCAATTCCTTTTTTCTCAGAATGTACCCGACTGTTGATTTTGCTAATCCAAGCATGTCTGCTATTTTTCTGATGTATTTTTTCTTTTTTTTCAGCCTCAGGATGTTCTGCTTCACCCCAATTGAGAGTTCCTTTGACCGCATGTTGTCTGGTCACAGCAACAGCTTCCAAATGCAAAACCACACACCTGGAATCAACCCCAGACCTTTTAACTACTTCATTGATTACAGGTTAACGAGGGAGACGCCTTCAGAGTTAATTGCAGCCCTTAGAGTCCATTGTCCAATTACTTTTGGTCCCTTGAAAAAGAGGAGGCTATGCATTACAGAGCTATGATTCCTAAACCCTTTCTCCGATTTGGATGTGGAAACTCTCATATTGCAGCTGGGAGTGTGCACTTTCAGCCCATATTATATATATATAATTGTATTTCTGAACATGTTTTTGTAAACAGCTAAAATAACAAAACTTGTGTCACTGTCCAAATATTTCTGGCCCTGACTGTACATTCACATATTAATACAGAGGAGTCGGGGAGTCGGAGTTGGAGTCGGAAGTACAAAAAACTGAGGAGTCGGAACATTTATCTACCGACTCCACAGCCCTGCAGATGGGGGTAATGGGGGTAATGGTGAGATGAGTAGAAGTGAGCCGAACAGAGATGAGAAGATGAAAAAGTGGGCAGAGGTAAGGCAGGAAGAGATGAGGTGGGCAAGACGGCAAGAGGTGGGTAGAGGCAGAGGTAAGGTGAGATGTTAAACCGGACCTTCACCATGATTTAATGAAAAGCCCAAATTCTTAAAAAACAATTCCTCAGCATCTAAAATTAATATATTTTACATGTTTAGTCACTAATTTATTATACTTTCCCCCACTGGGCTGCAACTCTGATCGGGAATTTAGGATACGGGCGCCGCCATCTTGACTCAGAAGCATCACACTTACTGAGGAGAGGAGAGTGGGATAAGGTACAGGGGGGCGGGTTATAGCTGTGCTTTGCTCAGACAGAGCAGAGCTGGGGTCAGGGAAAGGTCAGCAGTCCCAGAATGCAGAGCAGCACAGTCACTTCCTGTTTGCAGGCACTTCCTGTTTGCAGGCTGCCTGCAAAAATGGCAGCTTCCATAAGCCGCCATCTTGGATGTTTAAAGGCTTATAAAATGCAGTAGATGCAGGTAGGATGATTTTTAATGTGAGCAATCTGTATGTACAGGGTGTGGGAAACATATAAGATAGACTCTTATTTAGAGTGAAGGTCCGCTTTAAGAGGTGTGTCAGACAGAGATGAGGTGGGCAGGGGTGAAGCTAGCAGAGGTGAATACAGGTATGCAGAGGCAGACTGGCCATAGAGAGACCTGGGCAAATGCCCAATGGGCCGCACTGCTTTGGCGCAGTCTGGGCTGCTACCTTTACTAAAACTCCCATCCAATCCCAGTCCCACATTCCCTTCACCACTCTACCCCCTCATCCAAGCAACCCCAGCTCATGTCCTCACCCTAATGATATTGCCTCAATTCTGGTTTAATGGCAAGGAAGCTGGTCATGGACAGGCCAGGTGCTGGTAAAATCCCAGGCTGATTTTTGGCCACAGTCTGCCATTGCAGCATGCACAGGTGTACAGAGGTATAATGGGAAGAGGTCAACTGAGGTGAGACAGGAAGAGAAGTGATAAACAGAGGTGAGATGAGAAGAGAAAAGCAGGGGTGGGAGAGATGAGGTAGGTAGGGGTAAACAGTGAGCAAAGTTAGGTTTAAAGAGGTGAGCTGGGAAGAGTCTACAGTAATATCCAGACACACCCAACATAAACAACACACCAGTAACACATGTGTGTCACCCACTTGTACAGAGAAAGTAATCGGTGCCTCACTTCCTGCTTTGGGCATTAGCAATGCACTATCCTTTAGTGGTCAGCCACTTTCATTGCAGCAAAGGCAAGCTCAGCTCTCCAACTCCCTAGGGATGCTGGGTGCTGCAACTGATGGAAGTATGGGCCTCAGGTTGTAAATCCCTGGTATAGGCCAGCCTCAGGTAAGTTATCCACTGCTGTGCAGCTGTAAGATTGTAAGGGTGTAAGGGAGCAGTAATGGGTGAGGGGTAGGGGTAACTATAGGCTCTCGTCTACACAAACTGTCTATTTCTAGTTCTAAAAAGGATGTATTTCTACATCATGCTTTATATAAGTTGAAGGAACTTTAAAGGCAAAAAAAAACTCTTTCCCCTTAGCAACTTCCTTCCTATCCGATGCATAGAAACTTGCTGGCTTCTGAAGTCAGGCCCCCAGGAGTCCTTGTACCAACCCTCATGTCATAATGAGTTTTATGTCCTGCACTCAATGCCAGAATTCTTGGGCTTCATTCACTGTGCTGCTGCGGATGGAGATGGGCATACTTTACTGCGCACGCCCACTCTGCTGCTGCGGATGGAGATGGGCATACTTTACTGCGCACGCCCACTCTGCTGCTGCGGATGGAGATTGGCATACTTTACTGCACACGCCCACTCTGCTGCTGCGGATGGAGATGGGCATACTTTACTGCGCACACCCACTCTACTGCTGCGGATGGAGATGGGCATACTTTACTGCACATGCCCACTCTACTGCTGCGGATGGAGATGGGCATACTTTACTGCGCACGCCCACTCTGCTGCTGCAGATGGAGATGGGCATACTTTACTGCGCACGCCCACTCTGCTGCTGCTGCGGCTGGAGATGGGCATACATTACTGCTCACGCCCACTCTGCTGCTGCTGCGGATGGAGATGGGCATACTTTACTGCTCAAACCCACTCTGCTGCTACTGCGGATGGAGATGGGCATACTTTACTGCTCACGCCCACTCTGCTGCTGCTGCGGATGGAGATGGGCATACTTTACTGCGCATGCCCACTCTGCTGCTGCTGCGGATGGAGATTGGCATACTTTACTGCTCACGCCCACTCTGCTGCTGCTGCGGATGGAGATAGGCATACTTTACTGCTCACGCCCACTCTGCTGCGGATGGAGATGGGCATACTTTACTGCTCACGCCCACTCTGCTGCTGCTGCGGATGGAGATGGGCATACTTTACTGCGCACGCCCACTCTGCTGCTGCTGCGGATGGAGATTGGCATACTTTACTGCGCACGCCCACTCTGCTGCTGCGGATGGAGATGGGCATACTTTACTGCTCACGCCCACTCTGCTTCTGCTGCGGATGGAGATGGGCATACTTTACTGCGCACGCCCACTCTGCTGCTGCAGATGGAGATGGGCATACTTTACTACGCACGCCCACTCTGCTGCTGCGGATGGAGATGGGCATACTTTACTGCGCACACCCACTCTACTGCTGCGGATAGAGATGGGCATACTTTACTGCACATGCCCACTCTACTGCTGCGGATGGAGATGGGCATACTTTACTGCGCACGCCCACTCTGCTGCTGCAGATGGAGATGGGCATACTTTACTGCGCACGCCCACTCTGCTGCTGCTGCGGCTGGAGATGGGCATACATTACTGCTCACGCCCACTCTGCTGCTGCTGCGGATGGAGATGGGCATACTTTACTGCTCAAACCCACTCTGCTGCTACTGCGGATGGAGATGGGCATACTTTACTGCTCACGCCCACTCTGCTGCTGCTGCGGATGGAGATGGGCATACTTTACTGCGCATGCCCACTCTGCTGCTGCTGCAGATGGAGATTGGCATACTTTACTGCTCACGCCCACTCTGCTGCTGCTGCGGATGGAGATAGGCATACTTTACTGCTCACGCCCACTCTGCTGCTGCTGCGGATGGAGATGGGCATACTTTACTGCTCACGCCCACTCTGCTGCTGCGGATGGAGATGGGCATACTTTACTGCGCACGCCCACTCTGCTGCTGCTGCGGATGGAGATTGGCATACTTTACTGCGCACGCCCACTCTGCTGCTGCGGATGGAGATGGGCATACTTTACTGCTCACGCCCACTCTGCTTCTGCTGCGGATGGAGATGGGCATACTTTACTGCGCACGCCCACTCTGCTGCTGCAGATGGAGATGGGCATACTTTACTACGCACGCCCACTCTGCTGCTGCGGATGGAGATGGGCATACTTTACTGCGCACGCCCACTCTGCTGCTGCGGATGGAGATGGGCATACTTTACTGCGCACGCCCACTCTACTGCTGCGGATGGAGATTGGCATACTTTACTGCGCACGCCCACTCTGCTGCTGCGGATGGAGATGGGCATACTTTACTGCGCACGCCCACTCTACTGCTGCGGATGGAGATGGGCATACTTTACTGCGCACGCCCACTCTGCTGCTGCGGATGGAGATGGGCATACTTTACTGCGCATGCCCACTCAGCTGCTGCGGATGGAGATGGACATACTTTACTGCGCACGCCCACTCTGCTGCTGCGGATGGAGATGGGCATACTTTACTGCGCACGCCCACTCTGCTGCTTCGGATGGAGATGGGCATACTTTACTGCGCACGCCCACTCTGCTGCTGCGGATGGAGATGGGCATACTTTACTGCGCAAGCCCACTCTGCTGCTGCGGATGGAGATGGGCATACTTTACTGCTCACGCCCACTCTGCTGCTGCGGATGGAGATGGGCATACTTTACTGCGCACGCCCACTCTGCTGCTGCAGATGGAGATGGGCATACTTTACTGCGCACGCCCACTCTGCTGCTGCTGCGGATGGAGATGGGCATACTTTACTGCGCACGCCCACTCTGCTGCTGCTGCGGATGGAGATGGGCATACTTTACTGCTCACGCCCACTCTGCTGCTGCTGCGGATGGAGATGGGCATACTTTACTGCGCACGCCCACTCTGCTGCTGCTGCGGATGGAGATGGGCATACTTTACTGCTCACGCCCACTCTGCTGCTGCTGCGGATGGAGATTGGCATACTTTACTGCTCACGCCCACTCTGCTGCTGCTGCGGATGGAGATTGGCATACTTTACTGCTCACGCCCACTCTGCTGCTGCTGCGGATGGAGATAGGCATACTTTACTGCTCACGCCCACTCTGCTGCTGCTGCGGATGGAGATAGGCATACTTTACTGCTCACACCCACTCTGCTGTTGCGGATGGAGATGGGCATACTTTACTGCGCACGCCCACTCTGCTGCTGCGGATGGAGATGGGCATACTTTACTGCGCACGCCCACTCTGCTGCTGCGGATGGAGATGGGCATACTTTACTGCTCACGCCCGCTCTGCTGCTGCGGATGGAGATGGGCATACTTTACTGCGCACGGCCACTCTGCTGCTGCAGATGGAGATGGGCATACTTTACTGCGCACGCCCACTCTGCTGCTGCTGCGGATGGAGATGGGCATACTTTACTGCTCACGCCCACTCTGCTGCGGATGGAGATGGGCATACTTTACTGCTCACGCCCACTCTGCTGCTGCTGCGGATGGAGATGGGCATACTTTACTGCTCACGCCCACTCTGCTGCTGCTGCGGATGGAGATGGGCATACTTTACTGCGCACGCCCACTCTGCTGCTGCTGCGGATGGAGATTGGCATACTTTCCTGCTCACGCCCACTCTGCTGCTGCTGCGGATGGAGATAGGCATACTTTACTGCTCACGCCCACTCTGCTGCTGCTGCGGATGGATGCAGATGGGCATACTTTACTGCTCACGCCCACTCTGCTGCTGCTGCGGATGGAGATTGGCATACTTTACTGCGCACGCCCACTCTGCTGCTGCTGCGGATGGAGATTGGCATACTTTACTGCGCACTCCCACTCTGCTGCTGCGGATGGAGATTGGCATACTTTACTGCTCACGCCCACTCTGCTGCTGCGGATGGAGATGGGCATACTTTACTGCACACGCCCACTCTGCTGCTGCAGATGGAGATGGGCATACTTTACTGCTCACGCCCACTCTGCTGCTGCGGATGGAGATGGGCATACTTTACTACGCACGCCCACTCTGCTGCTGCTTCGGATGGAGATGGGCATACTTTACTGCGCACGCCCACTCTACTGCTGCGGATGGAGATGGGCATACTTTACTGCGCACACCTACTCTACTGCTGTGGATGGAGATGGGCATACTTTACTGCGCATGCCCACTCTGCTGCTGCGGATGGAGATGGGCATACTTTACTGCGCACACCCACTCTGCTGCTGCAGATGGAGATGGGCATACTTTACTGCGCACGCCCACTCTGCTGCTGTGGATGGAGATGGGCATACTTTACTGCGCACGCCCACTCTGCTGCTGCGGATGGAGATGGGCATACTTTACTGCGCACACCCACTCTGCTGCTGCTGCGGATGGAGATGGGCATACTTTACTGCTCACACCCACTCTGCTGCTGCGGATGGAGATGGGCATACTTTACTGCGCACGCCCACTCTGCTGCTGCGGATGGAGATGGGCATACTTTACTGCGCACGCCCACTCTGCTGCTGTGGATGGAGATGGGCATACTTTACTGCGCACGCCCACTCTGCTGCTGCTTCGGATGGAGATGGGCATACTTTACTGCGCACGCCCGCTCTACTGCTGCGGATGGAGATTGGCATACTTTACTGCGCACGCCCACTCTGCTGCTGCGGATGGAGATGGGCATACTTTACTGCGCACGCCCACTCTACTGCTGTGGATGGAGATGGGCATACTTTACTGCGCATGCCCACTCTGCTGCTGCGAATGGAGATGGGCATACTTTACTGCGCACACCCACTCTGCTGCTGCAGATGGAGATGGGCATACTTTACTGCGCACGCCCACTCTGCTGCTGTGGATGGAGATGGGCATACTTTACTGCGCACGCCCACTCTGCTGCTGCGGATGGAGATGGGCATACTTTACTGCGCACGCCCACTCTGCTGCTGCTGCGGATGGAGATGGGCATACTTTACTGCTCACACCCACTCTGCTGCTGCTGCGGATGGAGATGGGCATACTTTACTGCGCACGCCCACTCTGCTGCTGCGGATGGAGATGGGCATACTTTACTGCGCACGCCCACTCTGCTGCTGTGGATGGAGATGGGCATACTTTACTGCGCACGCCCACTCTGCTGCTGCTGTGGATGGAGATGGGCATACTTTACTGCTCACACCCACTCTGCTGCTGCTGCGGATGTAGATGGGCATACTTTACTGCTCACGCCCACTCTGCTGCTGCTGCGGATGGAGATGGGCATACTTTACTGCTCACGCCCACTCTGCTGCTGCGGATGGAGATGGTCATACTTTACTGCGCACGCCCACTCTGCTGCTGCTGCGGATGGAGATGGGCATACTTTACTGCGCACGCCCACTCTGCTGCTGCTGCGGATGGAGATGGGCATACTTTACTGCGCACGCCCACTCTGCTGCTGCTGCGGATGTAGATGGGCATACTTTACTGCACACACCCACTCTGCTGCTGCTGCGGATGTAGATGGGCATACTTTACTGCGCATGCCCACTCTGCTGCTGCAGATGGAGATGGGCATACTTTACTGCGCACGCCCACTCTGCTGCTGTGGATGGAGATGGGCATACTTTACTGCGCACGCCCACTCTGCTGCTGTGGATGGAGATGGGCATACTTTACTGCGCACGCCCACTCTGCTGCTGCAGATGGAGATGGGCATACTTTACTGCGCACGCCCACTCTGCTGCTGCAGATGGAGATGGGCATACTTTACTGCGCACGCCCACTCTGCTGCTGTGGATGGAGATGGGCATACTTTACTGCTCACGCCCACTCTGCTGCTGCGGATGGAGATGGGCATACTTTACTGCTCACGCCCACTCTGCTGCTGCGGATGGAGATGGGCATACTTTACTGTGCACGCCCACTCTGCTGCTGCGGATGGAGATGGGCATACTTTACTGTGCACGCCCACTCTGCTGCTGTGGATGGAGATGGGCATACTTTACTGCTCACGCCCACTCTGCTGCTGCGGATGGAGATGGGCATACTTTACTGCTCACGCCCACTCTGCTGCTGCGGATGGAGATGGGCATACTTTACTGCTCACGCCCACTCTGCTGCTGCGGATGGAGATGGGCATACTTTACTGTGCACGCCCACTCTGCTGCTGCGGATGGAGATGGGCATACTTTACTGCGCACGCCCACTCTGCTGCTGTGGATGGAGATGGGCATACTTTACTGCTCACGCCCACTCTGCTGCTGCGGATGGAGATGGGCATACTTTACTGCTCACGCCCACTCTGCTGCTGCGGATGGAGATGGGCATACTTTACTGTGCACGCCCACTCTGCTGCTGCGGATGGAGATGGGCATACTTTACTGTGACTGACACTGTGGGACTTGATCTCAGAAGTGAGACATTTCTGGGAGCTGGACCAGGAGTAAGTTGCTGGGGAGAATAGCATATAGTATAATAAAGGCGATCATTGTTGAATAATATTTTTTTTACATCTAGTTTTATTCTATATGGAGACTGGTTTATCAGGAGCAACTTCCTCCCTGATCCACTGGACCAATGCACGCTTTGGCCACTCACCCCATCAGATGCATGTATACTAGAATTCATTGGGTATGGGTGACACGGTGGACGTGGGCATGATTAATATAGATCGGGCAGGCAAGAAATTCTTGGGCTAACTCATGATGCTTGTTCTAAAATCAAAGGGGTTTCTGAGTTCCAGGCAGAAGGAAGATGATGGGGGTGAGCAAAGGTGCATATTATTTGCTTAGATTTGTTGTATTTACAGTCCCATGAAATAGTGTATTCATTAATGTAGAATCACAGTATCTAGCAATCATCCATGTGTGAATAATGCCTGCCTTTGTTGTATTGTTTGTCATCATCTACCAACTGCCTTGACTGGATTACAACAGCCACTATTCATCTCTGAAGAACTGGGGTAACCAGTAGCTTCCAGTTAGCATCTCATAGAGAGTAACGAGGAGATCCAAATATGCTTTCACCTGATTGGAGTATTTGGAAGGAAGGTAATACTAGGCATAGATAAGCAAATGCTTCCTAAGATGGCATTGTAAAACAGAACCAACAAATCTGCAGTGTCACATCCAAAATAGTGGGCTTGATGTAAACTGTTTTTCTAACCACCCACATCTATCCACACCCTCTATTATATTCAGCAACAAATACAAAAGCTCATTGTGTGATAAGTGCATGTCTGTGGTTATGCAAATAATTGCCATAAGATACCTGAGTGGAGGTTAAAGTCGAATTGTAAACATCATCACCTAAATCCATCACCAAATTCAGTGGTTTATATGTGGAAGAAATATCTACCATAGTGTATTTACCTTATTAGCCCGTGGAGGCTGATTCACTACTAATGCCAGGTATTGCCAGATGAGCGTCTGTATAGTGGCTCTTAGATCGCTAGTAGACGCTGTAAGTGGGTATCAGGCGCTGTAACAGAGCGCCTCGGTCGCTGTAGTAACTTGGCCGGCATTGATGAATGTGATCTTAGTATAGCGTTGCAGCGAACGAGAGGTAGCGCCAGCTCAGTGCGTCCGGCACTCGGCGCTCCACACCATATTTAACAAAACACCAAACACACACAGCGTTGGTGCTCTAAAGCTGGGAGCTGTAGCATAGAGCGCCAGATGCTGTGTGATTAAAGTCTGTTTTTGAACACATATGCACCAGTAACAAAGCAAAAACACATGGAATGACATTGTTTTAACACTGGGACAATAATACTTTAGTGCCAGACCTGTAAATACAATTCTGCATAAAAATATAAAATAAGTGTTTGTTTGCAGGTCAGGAGAGGTCACACAATGATTTGAGCAAAAACAAAATAATAAATTGCACACTATTTATACACAACTAATGAAGCCCCACTGAAATGTATGGGAGAGCGCTACAGAGCGACAGGTACTACATGATGCTCCTGAGCCTAGAGCGTCGCCGCTATACGCTGAGACGCCTGGATTAATACATGTGACGCTACATGGTGCTGTTAGAGTCCCTCACCAGATTCACTTTCTTAAATGTGGTTTTGCGTACCCCGCCCGGCGTTCACCAAACGCTGCCTGGCGCTACGAGGCACTACCTGCCGCTATCCCTTCTTAAATAATCCCCATAGTCTTATTCTCTCAAGACTTCAGTGCAGAGATGAACACTCATATAATCACACAGGTCAGTTTCTAGGCTAAATAGGACAACAAGGCAAGGAATAAAAATACCCTCCTCACATAGTAGCCAGCTCCCTGGGTAGCCTACACGTGTACACTCACTCCCCCTTAGTGTGATCACTAGTGCATTTCACTTGTTCACTAGATTGTAGTTTGTCTCACTGCACAGATGGGTAAAATGTGAAGCATAAATTCCTTTGTGTGTGCAAGCATACATTGGTCATATATTCACATTATTAATATTTATAGGCAGACTAAAACATGAATCATTTTGAGGGAGGTGTGGCACTAACCTGTGCATAAAGTAGGCTGGGAAGCATACTCTTATACTCATCCTAGCTCCTACATTCTGCTCTCCATCAATGGCATCCTAGGCAAGTAATGTAAGCATCACGTGACTGCTTATGTCACTAGTGTGGACCGCAAAGGATGTGAGGCAGGCAGCCATGGTGAGTATGACAGAATGCTATCCAGCCACACTCTGCTCCTGTGAGTGTTTTCTACATACACTCTCCCAGGATATAGCAGGGGAAATATAAAGTACCTATTACCATGCACTTAGAGCCAGGAGGCAAGACCTAGCAGTCAGCCTGCTTCCCCACACTTTTCTGGTGCCCTGGGTGATGGCACTGCTCGTCTGGACCTAGAAACAACCCTGTCATTATCTATACTTTTCTTTTGTCAAAATTATAGCAAATAATTATCAGAATGCCTTTTATTTCCCTCTCCGCCCTCTTTTGAGACTTTGAAATGAAACAAACGAGGGGTGGCAGCCACTCAGACCATTTTATAACTAACCTGGGAGGTGCACGTTAGCAGGGCAATTAGGGTATACAAGTCTTAAAGGAGCCACAGCACTCAACCCTGTTAGCTTGCAGACCAACCTAAAATCTGTCTCTAAACTTGGTTAAAAACAGAGGGCTCGGTCACACACATTTGCAGAAGTATGCTTAAAGGAGTAGTATCGCGAATTTTTCTTGGTGACATATTTAAATGGTACTTTGAATGTAGGTAAGTGTTGGAGTAAGAATTACAAATGTAGAAAAAAATGATGTGTGTGTTGAGCAGCTGGAGACTAATAGCTCATGTTTATGTCTTCTGAGTGTCGGACCGACACTCTGGCCTGTTCCATGCTGAGGAGAGGGGTGAAACAATGTATCAGTTCCATGCTGAGGAGAGGGGGAGAACAATGTATCAAAGTAATCAGCTGTTCAGTGCTGGCAGCCTCCAGCATAAGATAACAACATTGCAACATTGCCTGGCCAGAACTTATATATCTAAAACAGAGAGAAAAGCTCTAGAAGTCATTTAGCTGATTTTGACAGTTTTCCCTTCATGTTGGCTCTGCTGCAGAATCTTTCAGTTTACCATTTTCTCTTTCATATTCTTATTTTTCATTTTTCCATACTATCTTACTTTCAGCTTTGTGTGTTTTAAGCAAAGCCCAACCCAGGATTTTCACTATCTGGAGTTTTGTTTTGTGCCCCTAGGGGCATCCCGACTTGGGATGCCCTGATATGTGAAATCCCCAAGTTCGCCTGTCCCACAGCGCATGCGCGGGCTCTCATCCAATCAGCTCTGTTTGCACGCAGATGGGGAGCCTGAGCAGTAACCTTCCTGGCCGCCCGGCCTGTCTAAATGACTATCTGCGTGAGCGCGCCAGAAAAATGGGGGGATCTGTGGTTATCCAGGGGTTGTTTCACACAGTGGGCATCCTGATTTAGAATGCCCAAGGGGGAAGGTCAATGGCCGGGTCTTATAGACTTCAGGGTCGGCCACTCAGGGTTTTGTTCCACTTTAATACCTTTAGATTTTCCTGCACAGTTATTCAAAGAAGAATTTCAGTCATTTTCAGTCAGTTTAGTTTATTTTGTATAGATTTTACACATTTGAGTCACCTGATCTCATAACAAAAGCAGCACCTCACACACACACAGCCGTTACCACTGATTACAGTGTCAGCCTCTGAGGTAAAGTGTTGCTAGGAGACCAGTGGGCTAAATGAAGCAGCTCACTAAATACAACCCAGCAGATCCCCCTATTCAGCAAATGGACTGAGCCATTGTCATACAATTTAAAAGAGAGGCATATATTTTTTTTCTTTTTCTATCGCCAGATTATTTATACACATGTTATAAGCTATTGTGTGGCTATTTAATTATTTATCTTTTTTAATGCAAATTTCGCGATACTGCTCCTTTAAGCTGCACCACCAGCGCCAAGGAGCCTCTGTGAGGTCCTAACTCTAATCTCTGAGAGCCCATTTGGAACATACATTGCAATAGATATATTGGGAGCAGGCTTACCTGAGGTTGCCCTAAACCTCAAGTGCAAGCCATGGGGTGGAAGGGTCGAAGACCTTGAAATACAACCTAGACCCCACACCCCATGTGCTTGCACAAATTCAAAAGAAACATAGGAGGGGTGGCAGCCGCTCGAGCTAACAGGGTTGAGTGCTGTGGCTCCTTTGAGACTTTGCAATGAGCCATCACTGCCTTTTTCTCCGTGGCATAAGGAAGCAAGGAGGTGTAATCTTGTCACCTATTACACATTTCAGCAGCACGGAATCAAGGAGGATTTGAACACAGACCTATAATAGGCAGCTCCTGACTTATGTCACAGATGTAAGGGCTATAGGAGATTACAAATTCTTTAAAAACAATAAGCAATTGTGTAGTTACTTGGTAAAGAGGTCTATCCTTGTACCAATCCTGGGTTTCCATTTCCCATAATATTTTTCCCCTAGAGAAGCAACATATTTGATGGCCTGTTGCAGCAGAACGCAGTTTTGTACTTTTGGAGCAGATTGGGTTTAAACCAGACCAACAGCCTGGCACAGTTGTAAAAGAAAGGTAGCTGCCATTTTGGAGCTTCCTCTCTCAGCATCTCAGCCATGCTGCTGCCTGGATTCAACTGACATAGCTGACAATGCACAGTAACAGGAAGCCCAGCAGCACCTCCTGTTTGCAGGTGGCCTGCAGATCCATGAGCTGCCATCTTGTTTCTAAAATTTACCACAGCAGGAGTTAGAAAAAGGTAAATTAATTTTTATGTGTAGCAATCCAAATTGCTTTGGGGAGGGATGCATATGAGCACTGTTTGTTGTGTTGAGCTGGTTTAAGTCATTTTTCACTGTTGGTCTGCTTTAAGTAAAGTATAGACAGCAGCAGATGAGGTTGGGGTACAGATCACAAGAAGAGTTATTGATGCTGTTCATACTGGAAAGGGTTACAAAACCATAGTTAAGGTGTTTGAACTCCACTAGTCCAGTCAGGCAGATTGTGTACAAATGGAAAAAAGCACACAAGTTCATCTGCAATGTCCCAGTACAGCATTTGCAATACTGTTCTATATGTGTCCCATCAACATTCGGCTGTCCCTATGACTTTGGGGTCGGATATATTGCGTAGCTAATATATGGTTGATAATATGTCCTTGCTAATATGGTATAATATATCTGTGTTCATACAGTATATATATATATATATATATCCTGTTCCTGTATAATAACCTTTTATATCCTGTTTTCATGTAATAACATATTTCATATGCGAATTTATGTAGTTTGCACTCAAAGAGTTAATGTATTCACAGTGTGAAGTTCCAGAAACTTCATAACTTCCTAGTACTGTAACTAAGGGTTGCTAGGGAAGGGTCATGTGACAAGTGGTGAGCCCGTCAGGACTGCTGAGCACCTAAGCCTACCCTCTCCTCCATTTTCTAGTTAAAATAGTTCTGATCTCTGAAGAGAGAAGATCTGTGCTAGTGGCTGCTGGCTTGTCTCATGTGGCTAGTGTGGAGAAAGAGGCCAGATACAGCACCTGTGCAGAGGGCTAATGCTTATCAAGTCTGCTGATAAATCTACAGCATCATCTCTCATATTCCAGGTCGCAGAGCCTGTCTTCAATTCATCTCTAATCTCCAAGGTCGCAGAACCACACAGCGGCCTCCCAGCTTCCCTAACCTGGTCACCACATAGCTTTTGATTTGGCATCACGAACAGGATATGAAGTGTGTGCCTGTATGCCCACAAGTCATTGTGTATTATCAAGTCCTTCCCCAGTTATCGGACTAAGTCGATATTTGCACGGAAAAATTCGCAATACGCTGTACAGGACTTTTCTATACAATTGCGGGGAAGGTGAAGTAAGGTCCGCCATTGTGGTCACTAAAACGGTTAAAGAGTACCTGAAGGGGTTAATTCCTGGCGCAGATTTCCCATGCGCGGGAGCGGTCGCAGCTCCGCCCAGCTAGACGTCAGCGGTAACGCCTCTCCCCCTTCAGCGCCCTGGACCAAACAGGAAGTTCCTGGGCGCAGCCATCTTTGAAATTCCTCTGGCTCCCCGAGACTTCACCGGAACGCCAGTGCAAGTGTGTCGCGGCTGCTGCAGAACCTTCGATGACCGGACAACGCACTCAAGGACAGCGCTCTCAAGGACAATGCTCTCAAAGACCGTGTATCCAATAGACGACGCACTCAACTTCTTAAAGGGCCAGCGCACCCCAATTTTCCTGCCGATAGCGCATTACCATTCAGCAGCAACATGTCTGATCCAAATTCACCAGAGTCTGCTGATGAGGGGGCTCCTCCAGTTCCGGCAGCTGGATCATCTTCTCCAAGGGAAGATCGGAGGAGATCCGATGCCACGAAATCCTATAGGAGCCCCAGCTGTCTCTCCAGTCTTCATAGGGAACCCCGTTCTGCCCACCTATAATGGGGACCCCTTCATGCTGCGAGACTTCGAGGAGAAGATCCAGGGTCTCTTTCTCTTTTATTGTCTTTCCCCTGACCAGAAGGTGCAGATGCTGGCGGGACAACTTCAGGGATCAGCCTTAGATGAGGTCCGTACCTGGCCCTCCACTGAGAAGGCGACGGTGGAGCAGATCTTTGAGGGACTCCGCCAGGTGTTTGAAGCTTACTCTCCTTCTGAGGTACGTCTCCGGTAGAGATGAGCGAACTTTTGAAAAATTCGATTCGACTGATTCGCCGAATTTTCCGACAAAAATCGTTTCGACCCGAATAAATTCGCGACGAATCGCTATTAAAAACGGCTATTTCTGAGCCTCCTACAGCCTCAATAGGGTTGTAAACCATTCAGCCTTGCTGTAACACGCACAGGATGCGTGCTGGGTTAGTTAAATAATACTTTGAAGAAATATCACATGCAGATCAGAGGCATCGCTAATAGAATCGCAGAGCGGCACAATTGCAGAGAGTTGAAGTGGCATCACTATGAGGGGCAGAAGGAGCCCAAATATACACTGGAGTTGGCCTCAGGAGCCCAAAAATTGGATGAATCACACCCTGGAGTTGGCAGGAGTTGGCAGCAGCAGCAGCAGGAGCCCAAATATACACTGGAGTTGGCTTCAGGAGCCCAAAAATTGGATGAATCACACCCTGGAGTTGGCAGGAGTTGGCAGCAGCAGCAGCAGGAGCCCAAATATACACTGGAGTTGGCTTCAGGAGCCCAAAAATTGGATGAATCACACCCTGGAGTTGGCAGGAGTTGACAGCAGCAGCAGCAGGAGCCCAAATATACACTGGAGTTGGCTTCAGGAGCCCAAAAATTGGATGAATCACACCCTGGAGTTGGCAGGAGTTGACAGTAGCAGCAGCAGGAGCCCAAATATACACTGGAGTTGGCCTCAGGAGCCCAAAAATTGGATGAATCACATCCTGGAGTTGGCAGGAGTTGACAGTAGCAGCAGCAGGAGCCCAAATATACACTGGAGTTGGCCTCAGGAGCCCAAAAATTGGATGAATCACACCCTGGAGTTGGCAGGAGTTGACAGTAGCAGCAGCAGGAGCCCAAATATACACTGGAGTTGGCCTCAGGAGCCCAAAAATTGGATGAATCACACCCTGGAGTTGGCAGGAGTTGACAGTAGCAGCAGCAGGAGCCCAAATATACACTGGAGTTGGCCTCAGGAGCCCAAAAATTGGATGAATCACACCCTGGAGTTGGCAGGAGTTGGCAGTAGCAGCAGCAGGAGCCCAAATATACACTGGAGTTGGCCTCAGGAGCCCAAAAATTGGATGAATCACACCCTGGAGTTGGCAGGAGTTGGCAGCAGCAGCAGCAGGAGCCCAAATATACACTGGAGTTGGCTTCAGGAGCCCAAAAATTGGATGAATCACACCCTGGAGTTGGCAGAAGTTGACAGTAGCAGCAGCAGGAGCCCAAATATACACTGGAGTTGGCCTCAGGAGCCCAAAAATTGGATGAATCACACCCTGGAGTTGGCAGGAGTTGACAGTAGCAGCAGCAGGAGCCCAAATATACACTGGAGTTGGCCTCAGGAGCCCAAAAATTGGATGAATCACACCCTGGAGTTGGCAGAAGTTGGCAGCAGCAGCAGCAGGAGCCCAAATATACACTGGAGTTGGCTTCAGGAGCCCAAAAATTGGATGAATCACACCCTGGAGTTGGCAGGAGTTGACAGTAGCAGCAGCAGGAGCCCAAATATACACTGGAGTTGGCCTCAGGAGCCCAAAAATTGGATGAATCACACCCTGGAGTTGGCAGGAGTTGACAGTAGCAGCAGCAGGAGCCCAAATATACACTGGAGTTGGCTTCAGGAGCCCAAAAATTGGATGAATCACACCCTGGAGTTGGCAGGAGTTGACAGTAGCAGCAGCAGGAGCCCAAATATACACTGGAGTTGGCCTCAGGAGCCCAAAAATTGGATGAATCACACCCTGGAGTTGGCAGGAGTTGACAGTAGCAGCAGCAGGAGCCCAAATATACACTGGAGTTGGCTTCAGGAGCCCAAAAATTGGATGAATCACACCCTGGAGTTGGCAGAAGTTGGCAGCAGCAGCAGCAGGAGCCCAAACATTACTTTAAACAGACCCTGGGGTTGGCCTCAGGAGCCCAAAAATTGGATGAATCACACCCTGTGGAGAGTCATGTGGAGAAAAAGTAGCTTAGTTAGTAATATCTACATAAAATTATGAATAAACAAATGCAAAAGTTTGCCAAAGTGAAGTTTTGTTTGAGGGTGTGTTTCCACCTTTTAATTAAATCAGAAACAAGAAGGTGTCATTGCCTCTGACTAATTAGCCCTCAAAAATTCTTGGAATTTTTAATCTGGAATCATGTCTGATCCGTCTTATCCGAAGAATATTAATAAAAAGTAAGAGTAACGTAAAGGATTTTTTATCAATACTTACTTGTGGTCCGATGCGGAGGAATGTCTGTAACTTGAGAGCAGCGCCTTAAATCTGTTTTGCACGATCCATCTTTCTTGGTCTGGCCCCGTCATCAATCTACTGGAATACATCAGGCATTGTTGGGAGGAAAGCTTGGCTGATCCATGCGCCATTCATTTCCACGCAGGGCAGTCTCTGGAAAAAAAAAGTCTGTATAAACCAGGGTCTTTTTCATATAAAAACAAATGGTTATTCTTGCTTTTCAACCATATGTTCCACAGCTTTACCAGTCATTGTGTCAGCCAATGAAGCAACTTTGTCTGGAAGTGCTGCAAAAGCAGTCCACTGCATCACAAGTGGCATCTGACACCCCCAGTCAACTGTCTGCCTGTTATGCTTTGGGTTCAGCTCCACTATCCATTGATCTGATATCCAAGATCTGATAATCATAAAATTCAGCAGCTACTGCCCAGCCAAGAAGTGGAGGAGACACTCGCCTCTTCTTCCACTATCCGGCAACTAGTGATGAGGAGAGTGTCGTGGGAGGAGGTGTTGCAAGCCGAGGTAGTGGAAGAGGGTCCCTGGAGTCTGCGGCGGTGGCGGCGGTAGCAGCAGCGAATTATTGCGGACTGTTGGTAGGAAAAATCAGCTACTCAGCGATGTGGCAGTGTTCCATGCAGCATCCTGTGGAGAAAAAGTAGGTTAGTTAGTGTATATACATAAAATTATGAATAGACAAATGCAATAGTATTGCGAAAGTGAAGTTTTGTTTGAGGGTGTGTTTCCACCTTGCAATTAAATCAGAAACAACTAGCTATCATTTGCCTCTGAATAATTAGCCCTCAAAAATTCTTGGAATTTTTAATCTTGATGTCTGAGGGATTTCTCCTCTCAGACAGCGTCACCATAAGTCCAGCCTGCTGCATTACCCAGTGGTGGACCTTTCAGAGAACTGATGGCTTGTGCCGAGCCGAGGTGGAGAGTCACATGGCATGGTTGTTGAACAGAAGGTGGGCCAGTCCTTTAGCCTGTCAGTGTGTACCAAAGTGCACAGTGTTGTCTACGCCTGGAGCTGTAACTATAGACTCATGGTGGACAATATATATCCTTTTAGGCCCCCTTGGTGATTGTTGTTTCACGCTGTTCTTCACATGGTTTTCCTTGACCATCAGAGTCACACATGGGAGGAACTACTAAAAATGAGAACTCAATCCATGAAAGCATTGCTTAATCCACGAAAACTGCAAATTTGGACCCATGGTGACTGACACTTGGAAGAACATCTTGTTTGCGCTGCGACAAGGAAGCCAGAGTCATGCGTCCTGACATGGCACACGTGTTCAGTCTAGTTTTGAAGTCTTGCCCCCATCTGAAAGACATCCGAACAACAGGAAAGAAAGTTAGCATGCACTTCTGGCACTCCTACACCACCAAGCACAACCTTATTGAGCCTCAGCGTCACAAAGGTGTACCCCACCATAGTCTGATTTGCGATGTTTCCACCCGTTGGAATTCCACCCTCCATATGCAGGATCCACTATAGCAGTGGTCCCCAACCCTGTCCTCAAGGCCCACCAACAGGCCAGGCTTTGCAGATCTCCACAAAGATGCTCAGGTGGAGTAATTAGTGCAGCTGCAGAGCAATAGAGCTGGCTATTTGGAGATCCAAAAAACATGACATGTTGGTGGGCCTTGAGGACAGGGTTGAGGACCACTGCACTATAGGAACAGAGAAAAGCCATCACGGATTTCTGGATGATCCAAACGGATAGGGGGACACCCCTGTGTAAATTCAATGTAAACCATTGGCAGCTCATACGTGACACCGACCGTTTGTTTAGGCCCTTTGAGGAAGCTACATTATTAGTCAGTTGCCAGGACTATGAGATGAACGATGAGATTCCACTGCTTCATGTACTACAACACATGTTGGAAAGCATGGCTGGTCAGGGCACTGGAGACATGGCACATACATTTCACAGCCACATGAAGCCTGTGGGGGCTGAAGTGGAGGAGGAGGAGGGGGTGGGGCACAGCAAACCACAGTTTAGGTTTCACAAAATGACCATTTTATCTAGTCATCTGACAGGAGAGGAGGTGCAGCCACAGGAGCTAGAGGGTTGTGAGTAAGGCAAGACAGAGGACCCAGACACACCATGGCAGTTTACAGTGGAGATGGAGACAGGTAGTCCCTCCGAGTCACTTGCACAAATGGCACGATGCATGCTCACATGCATGCGTACTAGTGAGCGCAGAATTGTCTCCATTTGTCAGCGGGAAGACTTCTGGCTCTCCAACTTATTGGACCCTCGCTTCCGGCACAAAATGGGGGCATTTTTTACGCCCACTGAGAGGGAGGAAAAACTGACCTACTACAGAGACATCCCACGTAGTCAGTTGGGCGATGTCTATTTGCGCCATGGCCCATACTCCCGCAGGTCTGACTCTAGGGGAACTTTGCGATCACCTTCCACTGCCATGGCTGCTGGGGGGGTGGAAGGAGCAGCAGCAGCTCCATCAGCAGCAACCTCAGTCTTCAGTCGCTAGTGAGTAGCTTTCTACACCCGCATAGTGAGTCTACTCATGAGAAGCAGGAAGACCTGGAGCTGGACCTCAAACAGCAGGTCATGTCATACCTTGACATGACCATGCCAACACACCTTCAAGATCCACTGGATTTGCTGGGAAGCCAAACTTGACTTGTGCCCGCAACTAGCAGAGTTTGCCCTGGAAAAGCTGTACTGGCCGGACAGTAGTTGATTTAGATGGCAACTGGGCTGCTCTATATAACGAAGCAAAATGGCAAATTTACCTCACTATATAAGCTATTGCCCCTCAGATTTACACAGGGGCTGCTCTATATTATGCTGCAAAATGGCAAATTAACCTCACAATATAAGCCATTGCAGCTCTATATAAATAAAAATAAATAAATAAAAAAAGGGCCTGTAGAAGCTTATTTAGTATAACAGATAGGGTGACGTGCTGGTTTGGGATGCCCATATGGGCTAGTGTTTTGGCAGCAGTACAAAAACCAATGCAAAATGCAATAGCTTAATAAAGCTGATGCTGATCAACGCTTATTTAGTATAACAGATGGGGTGCAACATGCAGGTTTGGGATGCCCTGCGGCCTGGTGTATTTAAAGCAGACCAAAACCAATTCAAAATGCAATAACTTAATAAAGCTGAGGCTGTAGATGCTTATTTAGTATAAACAGGTAGGGTGCAAGGTGCAGCTTTGGGGTGCCCTGCGGCCTGGTTAAATGAAAGCAGTCAAAAAGGAAGTGCAAACTGAAGTAGCTTAATGAAGCTGATGCTGATCAACGCTTATGTTGTATACCAGATAGGGTGCAAGGTGCAGCTTTGGGGTGCCCTGCGGCCTGGTTTATTAAAATCAGTCAAAAACAAGTGCAAACTGAAGTAGCCTGATCAACGCTTATGTTGTATAACAGATAGGTTTAAAATAGCATGTGCCTTGGGATGCCCGTGTGGCCTGTTATATTTCAAGCTGAACAAAAAGTAACAATAATCCAAGTATGAGACATCATTTTGACCTTCTTCACAGCGCCATACTTTGAAAAAAAAAAATTAATTTCATGCCGATCAATCCAAAGGTCAATGCCCCTAACAAAAATAGTGTTCGGTATAAGTTTTCCTTCTGGAAGGACGTAACCTTTAGTTTACATGGTTGGGGTAGGTTATCTTACAAATTGGGATACCCCACTGTATATGAAACCGAATATAAATGCACACCCAAAAGTGGACACTCAGCCTCCAAGAGGCCTGCTTAGTTTAAATAAGAGAGCTGCTTAGTATGGTAGGTAGGTTATGTTATGTTACAGAATGGGATGCCCCAAGCAGACTTGAGATCAGTATATATGCACACAGCAGCAGTGTGTTAGCAGGCTCATACAGGCCAAATTTCTTTAAATAAATGTGCAGCTTACAGTAAATGCAGAGGCTAATGGTATGTTAAAGAATGGGATGTCCCAAAAACCAGAGAGCACCTGGCAGGCAGCAGTAAGACTATGCACAGCAAAAGTGTCTTTATCATGCCTAATTTCAATTAGAATAGGTGCAAATGGTTAGGTTCTTAAATAGAGGCTGGTGTAGTCACAGAATGGGATGCCCTAAAAACCAGCAGTAAGTACACCTGGCAGGGTCCAGTAGTGCTATGCCCAGCAAAAGTGTCTTTATCAGGCTAATTTCAAATATGATAAGAGCAAATGCTTATATGGTCTTAAACAGAGGCTGCTTTAGTCACAGAATGGGATGCCCCGGGCAGGAATCGAGCTGGCAGGGTCCAGTAGTGCTTTGGCCAGCAAAAGTGTCTTTATCAGGCCTAATTTCAAATATGATAAGAGCAAATGCTTATATGGTCTTAAACAGAGGCTGCTTTAGTCACAGAATGGGATGCCCTGGGCAGGAATGGACCTGGCAGGGTCCAGTAGGGCTTTGGCCAGCAAAAGTGTCTTTATCAGGCTAATTTCAAATATGATAAGAGCAAATGCTTATATGGTCTTAAACAGAGGCTGCTTTAGTCACAGAATGGGATGCCCTGGGCAGGAATCGACCTGGCAGGGTCCAGTAGGGCTTTGGCCAGCAAAAGTGTCTTTATCAGGCCTAATTTCAAATATGATAAGAGCAAATGCTTATATGGTCTTAAACAGAGGCTGCTGTAGTCACAGAATGGGATGCCCCGGGCAGGAATCGAGCTGGCAGGGTCCAGTAGGGCTTTGGCCAGCAAAAGTGTCTTTATCAGGCCTAATTTCAAATATGATAAGAGCAAATGCTTATATGGTCTTAAACAGAGGCTGCTTTAGTCACAGAATGGGATGCCCTGGGCAGGAATCGACCTGGCAGGGTCCAGTAGGGCTTTGGCCAGCAAAAGTGTCTTTATCAGGCCTAATTTCAAATATGATAAGAGCAAATGCTTATATGGTCTTAAACAGAGGCTGCTTTAGTCACAGAATGGGATGCCCTGGGCAGGAATCGACCTGGCAGGGTCCAGTAGTGCTTTGGCCAGCAAAAGTGTCTTTATCAGGCCTAATTTCAAATATGATAAGAGCAAATGCTTATATGGTCTTAAACAGAGGCTGCTTTAGTCACAGAATGGGATGCCCTGGGCAGGAATCGACCTGGCAGGGTCCAGTAGGGCTTTGGCCAGCAAAAGTGTCTTTATCAGGCCTAATTTCAAATATGATAAGAGCAAATGCTTATATGGTCTTAAACAGAGGCTGCTTTAGTCACAGAATGGGATGCCCTGGGCAGGAATCGACCTGGCAGGGTCCAGTAGTGCTTTGGCCAGCAAAAGTGTCTTTATCAGGCCTAATTTCAAATATGATAAGAGCAAATGCTTATATGGTCTTAAACAGAGGCTGCTTTAGTCACAGAATGGGATGCCCCGGGCAGGAATCGAGCTGGCAGGGTCCAGTAGTGCTTTGGCCAGCAAAAGTGTCTTTATCAGGCCTAATTTCAAATATGATAAGAGCAAATGCTTATATGGTCTTAAACAGAGGCTGCTTTAGTCACAGAATGGGATGCCCTGGGCAGGAATCGACCTGGCAGGGTCCAGTAGGGCTTTGGCCAGCAAAAGTGTCTTTATCAGGCCTAATTTCAAATATGATAAGAGCAAATGCTTATATGGTCTTAAACAGAGGCTGCTTTAGTCACAGAATGGGATGCCCTGGGCAGGAATCGACCTGGCAGGGTCCAGTAGTGCTTTGGCCAGCAAAAGTGTCTTTATCAGGCCTAATTTCAAATATGATAAGAGCAAATGCTTATATGGTCTTAAACAGAGGCTGCTTTAGTCACAGAATGGGATGCCCTGGGCAGGAATCGACCTGGCAGGGTCCAGTAGGGCTTTGGCCAGCAAAAGTGTCTTTATCAGGCCTAATTTCAAATATGATAAGAGCAAATGCTTATATGGTCTTAAACAGAGGCTGCTTTAGTCACAGAATGGGATGCCCCGGGCAGGAATCGAGCTGGCAGGGTCCAGTAGTGCTTTGGCCAGCAAAAGTGTCTTTATCAGGCCTAATTTCAAATATGATAAGAGCAAATGCTTATATGGTCTTAAACAGAGGCTGCTTTAGTCACAGAATGGGATGCCCTGGGCAGGAATGGACCTGGCAGGGTCCAGTAGGGCTTTGGCCAGCAAAAGTGTCTTTATCAGGCTAATTTCAAATATGATAAGAGCAAATGCTTATATGGTCTTAAACAGAGGCTGCTTTAGTCACAGAATGGGATGCCCCGGGCAGGAATCGAGCTGGCAGGGTCCAGTAGTGCTTTGGCCAGCAAAAGTGTCTTTATCAGGCTAATTTCAAATATGATAAGAGCAAATGCTTATATGGTCTTAAACAGAGGCTGCTGTAGTCACAGAATGGGATGCCCCGGGCAGGAATCGAGCTGGCAGGGTCCAGTAGGGCTTTGGCCAGCAAAAGTGTCTTTATCAGGCCTAATTTCAAATATGATAAGAGCAAATGCTTATATGGTCTTAAACAGAGGCTGCTTTAGTCACAGAATGGGATGCCCTGGGCAGGAATGGACCTGGCAGGGTCCAGTAGGGCTTTGGCCAGCAAAAGTGTCTTTATCAGGCTAATTTCAAATATGATAAGAGCAAATGCTTATATGGTCTTAAACAGAGGCTGCTTTAGTCACAGAATGGGATGCCCCGGGCAGGAATCGAGCTGGCAGGGTCCAGTAGTGCTTTGGCCAGCAAAAGTGTCTTTATCAGGCCTAATTTCAAATATGATAAGAGCAAATGCTTATATGGTCTTAAACAGAGGCTGCTTTAGTCACAGAATGGGATGCCCCGGGCAGGAATCGAGCTGGCAGGGTCCAGTAGTGCTTTGGCCAGCAAAAGTGTCTTTATCAGGCCTAATTTCAAATATGATAAGAGCAAATGCTTATATGGTCTTAAACAGAGGCTGCTTTAGTCACAGAATGGGATGCCCTGGGCAGGAATCGACCTGGCAGGGTCCAGTAGGGCTTTGGCCAGCAAAAGTGTCTTTATCAGGCCTAATTTCAAATATGATAAGAGCAAATGCTTATATGGTCTTAAACAGAGGCTGCTTTAGTCACAGAATGGGATGCCCTGGGCAGGAATCGACCTGGCAGGGTCCAGTAGGGCTTTGGCCAGCAAAAGTGTCTTTATCAGGCCTAATTTCAAATATGATAAGAGCAAATGCTTATATGGTCTTAAACAGAGGCTGCTTTAGTCACAGAATGGGATGCCCCGGGCAGGAATCGAGCTGGCAGGGTCCAGTAGTGCTTTGGCCAGCAAAAGTGTCTTTATCAGGCCTAATTTCAAATATGATAAGAGCAAATGCTTATATGGTCTTAAACAGAGGCTGCTTTAGTCACAGAATGGGATGCCCTGGGCAGGAATCGACCTGGCAGGGTCCAGTAGGGCTTTGGCCAGCAAAAGTGTCTTTATCAGGCTAATTTCAAATATGATAAGAGCAAATGCTTATATGGTCTTAAACAGAGGCTGCTTTAGTCACAGAATGGGATGCCCCGGGCAGGAATCGAGCTGGCAGGGTCCAGTAGTGCTTTGGCCAGCAAAAGTGTCTTTATCAGGCTAATTTCAAATATGATAAGAGCAAATGCTTATATGGTCTTAAACAGAGGCTGCTGTAGTCACAGAATGGGATGCCCTGGGCAGGAATCGAGCTGGCAGGGTCCAGTAGTGCTTTGGCCAGCAAAAGTGTCTTTATCAGGCCTAATTTCAAATATGATAAGAGCAAATGCTTATATGGTCTTAAACAGAGGCTGCTTTAGTCACAGAATGGGATGCCTCACAGCAGACTTAAGATCAGTTCAGTATATATGCACAGTTAGTTACTATAAGCAGCCTGAAAACGCTAACAAAGGCTGGATGAAAAAAAAAAAATCTCCCTGTCAGCCAGCTCCGTTTTTCCTACCTTTCCCTGGCTTTCTGTCTGTCTCCTGTCTGTCTCCTGCCTGTCTCCTGCCTGTCTCCAGCCTGTCCCTGTCTGTCCCTGTCTCCAGCCTGTCTAACTGCCTCAGCTACACAGCGTTCTGTCTGTCTGTCACGAATGCAATAGAGAAATGAGGAAAAGCAAGATGGCCGCCGTTAAATACCGCTGTGTGACGTCACCGGGCTTGCTGGCTGCTGATAGGCTGCATGTGACTGCCCCAGCTTGCACTGGCGCGGGATACATGTCCAGACATGTCCCGTCCGCCATCTTAGAATGCCTGTAATGTAAATGAATGGATGTTAAAGGAAAACTTCGAGTGATCGAATCGCGGGGAAATTCGGATTCGATCCGAATCGAATTTTTCCTGAAATTCGGATCGAATCCGGGTTCGTCCGGATCGATTCGCTCATCCCTAGTCTCCGGCTCTATGAAAGACGCCAGAAGCCAGGTGAGACCCTGAGGGCTTATGCTGTTGGATTACAGAGTGCTCTGGAAGCAGTACAAAAATTAGATGGGATCTCTCCCGAACAGGGCAACAAAGTCCTGATGGACCGGTTCATAGATGGAGCCCATAACAAGTGGGATAAGGCCCAATTACTTATGTTAGCCACCCAGAATCCAAACTTGTCCTTCTCAGCCTTTAAGAGATTAGCTGTTCAGGTCATAGAACCCAGCAGATATTTTTAAACCCTCTCCAGAAACCGTCCGTGCCATCGCTACACCTGCCACACCACAGGTGCAGCCTAATAATCCGGCCCCTGTTGCTACACCCAGTTTGTCTGAGTTCCAAAGTGTCAAGAAAGACATAGAACAGCTGACCCGAGCTGTAAGGGAACTTACTACCCAATCTGCTCCACGTTCTGCTAATAACCGTCAGGGCCCTAACCCTAAACCCCCTGGGACTCAAAGGCCCTATTGTACTTATTGTAGTAAACCAGGACACTGGAAAATGTCCTGCTGGGCTTTAACAGGGTATCCCCTGAGGTCGAGGGCCGGCCCTCAGGAAAGTCGTTCTCAGGCCCGTCTGGAGAACAGTCCACATCAGGACACTCATTATATGTCGCCTCATGCCCCTATGTAAGGGTAATTGTAGAGGGTGTTCAGCTGGAGGCCCTAGTTGACACAGGCTCTCAGGTGTCCACCATATCCAAAGACCTCTTTTACCAGTATTGCTTTTATTCTGGGAATGAATATTATGCGACATTGCTTCCCAGAGATTGTTGAGGCATTGCACACTTCTCTCCCTTATCTCTCTCTGTCAGACCAGAGGGTTGCGCAATACCACTTAAAGGTGCTACAAGCTGAACAGAGATTCGTTAACCTACGAGGAGAAGTTTGTAAAGTGAGAGTCCAGGACATCCGATCTGTGACCATCCTCCCTAACTCAGAGATCTTCTTATGGTGCCGGGCCCGGCCAGGAGTGAGAAACCAAGATTATTCTGCACTGCTGGAACCTATACAAATGGAGAATTACCCACTAATCCGAGCTGCTAGGAGTCTAGTCACGGTGATGCATGGAAAGGTACCCTGTCCGGCTGGTGAATCTATCAGGAGTGCCCGCGGTACTGCCAAAGTATACGCCTGTAGCCCAGCTATCCTTGCTCAGGCCAGAAGACCTGTTGTCAGAGCGTGACGTGGCTCGCCAGAACGTGGCCTACCTAACTTCTGATGCCACAGGTAAACCATCACCACTCTGGTGGACACAGCTCCAAATAGGCGGGGAAAATACCCCAAAGGATCAAATCGAAGGGGTAATGCAAGTGGCTAAGGACCATCAAGCTGCCTTCAGTAAGCACCCCACTGACTTCGGCCGAACCACTATGATTTCCACTTTCCAGGCCCTGAAACTCCTTCTAACAGAGCCTCCCATACTAGCTTATCCGGATTATTCCCAACCTTTCCGCTTGTACACAGATGCCAGTTTTGAGGGACTTGGTGCCATCCTGTCGCAGGTTCAAGAAGGAAAAGAGCGTGTTATCACCTATGCTAGCCGAAACCTGCGAGAAGCGGAGAGGAATGATGCCAATTATAGCTCTTTTTAAGTTGGAGCTCCTGGCCCTTGTCTGGGCTGTGACTGAGAAGTTCAAAGATTACCTGGCTGCTACACCGTTCATTGTGTATACGGATAACAACCCTTTGGCTCACTTGAACACAGCAAAGTTGGGTGCTCTGGAACAGCGCTGGGCCTCCAGATTGGCGAACTATGACTTCTCTATCAAGTATCGCAGTGGAAAGTCTAATGTGAATGCGGATGTGCTGTCCCGGTTGGCTCCTGGTGAAGCTCCACCCGTCTTGGATGAATGGGAGGATGTGGAGATGCCTCCCTTCTACCAATGATTCATGGCTCAAAATGCTGCGACCACCCTCAGAGAGGGCGAACCTCGGGTCCAGAAGATCCAGGAAGATCTCTATACTTGGAGGACCCTACAAGAGGAGAGTCGAGTAATGGGGGAGCTGTTGGATTACCTACTCAGGTGAAGGGTGCCAACCTGTCTACGCCGAAACCAGAGTGACTATGAGTTGAAGCGGTTGTGGCGCCAGTGGAACCGGTTGTTCGTTCACAAAGGGCTGTTGTACAGAAATTCCCTGGATCCAGTCTCAGGCGAAAGAATTCATCAGATTCTGATTCCTCAAAGAGATGCTGCGATGGTCCTCAATGCTTATCACGATCAGTCGGGACACTTTGGTGTTCACAAGACAGAAGTCACTATCCGCCAGAGATTCTATTGGATCGGAATGAGAAGTGATATTGAGAAGTGGTGTGGTGAATGTGCCGTATGTAATGTCACCAAGAACAACCGGCGAGATGTCCGAGCCCCCCTTCATTCCCTTCAGACCAAGAGACCGAATCAAATGGTTGCCTTGGACCACGTCAAGCTGGCTCCTACCCGATCAGGGTATTCGTATGCTCTTAACATGGTGGATCATTACTCCAAGTGGGTCGTGGTGGTGCCCGTGAAGGAGTTGACTGCCAAAACCACGGCACAGCTGTTCTATTCCCACTGGGTCCAAATTCTCGGATGTCCAGAGACTGTCCTCACTGATAGAGGGGCTGCCTTTGAAGCTCACCTGTTCCAGGAGTTGTGCCATTTCCACGACTGTAAGAAACTGAGGACTACTGCCTATCATCCCCAGGAAAATGGGCTCTGTGAGAAGATCAATCAAGCCTTTCTCCAAATGTTAAGGGTGGCAGCAGTCTCCAGACACGAAGAGTGGCCCAAACTTCTACCAGAACTCCTAGAGGTGTACAACAACACAGTACACTGTTCTACAGGGTATACACCCTTCTATCTGATGATAGGCCAACATGGACAGCTGCCCAAGGACCGGATCTTTGGACTACAAGCTCCAACCAATAATTCCCCTCAAGTGCCTCTGGAGTGGGTCTCAGACCATCAAAGGAGGATTCAGGAGGCCAAAGAGATTGTCGGCAAAAAGATGGGGGAAGCTCAAGCCAGACAACAACAAGAGTACAACCGGAAGGCAACTGCCCAACCTATTCAAGGTTGATCGGGTTTGGATGAGGAAATTTCAGAGGACACACAAGTTAGACGCCTTGTGGGAGACCAAGCCTTATGAAGTAATTGAGGTGCCCTATCCAAACTCTGCTGTCTATAAAGTCTGGAAACCAGGATTTGAACCCCGGGTGGTTCATCGAAATCACCTGAAACTCTGCCAGAAAGAGGATCTGCCTGTAGTTTCCACTGTTCATGTTGCTCCTCTAGTGACTAACAGACCAACCCGGGAATATGTACCTGGAGAAGGCATCCATCCCTCTATGGACATTCCAATGTTTCCTCTTGGTCAAGTGACCTTCTTAGGATTGGTCCCAAATACTGCAGTTCTACAGCCTTCTCTGGTGACCCCTCCTACTCAAGCACTCTCACCAACTGCTCCTGAGTACATCCCTGTACCATGTTCACCTGCCTTGCCGGAGCCAGCAGAAAATCCTCCAATTCACAATGAGGAACCTCCTGCCGTGGTTCCTGAAGTAGCACCTGAAGTGCCGTCATCAGAGGAAGAAGTAAGAGTTCCTGAAACTGAAAATGTCTCTGAAGCTGAAGACTCTCTGGGAGCTCCTGAGGTGGTGTTGCGTAGGTCTCAATGGTCCACACAAGGCCAATTACCTATTTATTATCAGCATGTACAACTTTGCTACTGGCATCCTCAATACAATGCCTTTATACCAGTAAACACCCCAACATTACCTGTTACTAGCACCCTAAACGGTGCATCACATAATACCAATTGATACTACTTCACATCTCAAATAAGTACTACACCTAGTGTGCATACAAATCAAAAATTTCCTAGCACACTTCCTCAATACTTACAAATGCAATATAAGGCAAAAGAGGAAAAGAGACCGCACCAGCTAGATTATTATCAGAGTGTGCACACTCAGAGGATGGAGACACACTAGTGCACTACCAAACTAACCACACAGATAAGGAGTCCCACACTCCTTAATCCATCCTCTATGTAAATGGCACCACTCGAAATATAAATTTAATTGTATACTTCTTTATTGCTCAAAAGATATTATGTACATATATACACACACATTAAAATGTTGATTAAAATACATATATACACAACACCCCTTACACAAAAGGGGGGGACAAGGGGAAGCACGGAGGAGGGGGGAAAAAGAAGGGGTGGCACTATATAGGCCACCCAGATGTCATAAGCTAGAGGCCACAAATAAACTAATAATACACCAATCTACTGCTTACTTCCTAATGAACCCGTCTGTCAGTGCCTATAAATATATAAATCAATTACTCAATATCACTTACTAACAAATTAATCTAAGGTGCAGCAATCTATCTATAAAGTGCTATGTGCAATGTGCAAAACCATTACAACAATCTTATAAGGACAGCCGCGGGATGGAAAAAGCAGACACATGTATAACAATATTAACACACATCAGAACCGTGGCCAGCCAGCCTGCCCCCTCCTCTCATACGCCGACGCGTTGCGTGACGTCACGCGTCACTTCTCCAGGGCGAGTTCAGCATGGAAGTGCCCTAACCCCTCTACTCCTTTTGTACTCACCACTACCAGTTCCCGCGCCTATCACGATCAGCTGTAAGGCGAAGGCGACGCGCCCCGGCCAGAAGCGCGTCACCCAAGCCCGCCCATGTGACGCGCGCCGGCCGGACGTCACGCAACGCGTCGCTTCTTTTTTCCCCCCTCCTCCGTTCTTCCCCTTGTCCCCCTCTTTTGTGTAAGGGGTGTTGTGTATATATGTATTTTAATCAACATTTTAATGTGTGTGTATATATGTACATAATATCTTTTGAGCAATAAAGAAATATACAATTAAATTTATATTTCGAGTGGTGCCATTTACATAGAGGATGGATTAAGGAGTGTGGGACTCCTTATCTGTGTGGTACAAATGCAATATAATATTTCACAAAGTATGATATGAAATGTGTATATATAATTACAGTGTATTTTCCTAAAATTGTCACTGTGTTCGTGCACAGGATGCCCCCTGGCCAGCGGGAACTCCTGCCTTAACTTTGCACGTTATACACCAAAAAGTAAAAGGGTGATATAGATGTCTCTTGTATATATAAAAATATATTACCTGTCATGTCATGTCATGGTAGTATATACTGTACATATCCAATACTATCCAGTTCTTAATACTTAAAATATCCTACTAAAAATATTACGCTCTAGGATAAATGGTTGATTCCGAGTGGTCCTAGGTAGCAAAAGCGTTGGACAGAGAGCCTCTGGCAATCCAACCTGACCTCAGCAACTATGTGAGATACCTAAGTAATATAAAAATAGTCTTATGATAATAAGGACACTATAATACTTACAATCTATATTTAATTCTGTTCGTAAGGATATTATTCTAAATAAGATCTTGCTCATATAAATCCTGTTCATAAAAGCAATCCTGTTAATCCTGGTTATAAAAGTATTATTCCAAATAAAGTTCTTCTCAAATAATTTAATAATTTCCCATAATGTCCTGTTTGTAAACTGCTACAGGAAATCATATACAATATCCTGTTCGTATAAACACTAATGGCTTAAAACCTAATGGTAATACTACAGTGTTAAATAATATACCTAGAGTATTATATTTGTCTGGTTTACAAGTTAACAATAACAAATCTGTTTTGCCTGGATATAATGGACATTTGCATATTAATGCCCCAGGTTTGTTTGGACGACTCCTACAGCCACAAGTCCATCCTCATGCCTCAAGGACTTACGTCGAGGATGACTTCTATTAAGTACGGGGGTTTGCAATGTCCCAGTACAGCATTTGCAATACTGTTCTATATGTGTCCCCTCGACATTCGGCTGTCCCTGTGACTTTGGGGTCGGATATATTGCGTAGCTAATATATGGTTGATAATATGTCTTTGCTAATATGGTACAATATCTCTGTGTTCATACAGTATATCTATATATATATATATATATCCTGTTCCTGTATAATAACCTTTTATATCCTGTTTTCATGTGATAACATGTTTCATATGCAAATTTATGTCGTTTTCACTCAAAGAGTTAATGTATTCACAGTGTGAAGTTCCAGAAACTTCATAACTTCCTAGTACTGTAACTAAGGGTTGCTAGGGAAGGGTCATGTGACAAGTGGTGAACCCGTCAGGACTGCTGAGCACCTAAGCCTGCCCTCTCCTCCATTTTCTAGTTAAAATAGTTCTGATCTCTGAAGAGAGAAGATCTGTGCTAGTGGCTGCTGGCTTGTCTCATGTGGCTAGTGTGGAGAAAGAGGCCAGATACAGCACCTGTGCAGAGGGCTAATGCTTATCAAGTCTGCTGATAAATCTACAGCATCATCTCTCATATTCCAGGTCGCAGAGCCTGTCTTCAATTCATCTCTAATCTCCAAGGTCGCAGATCTTCAATCTTGCAAGTAAGCTATTCAGCCTAAACGGCACTATAGGTCTCAGCAAGTCCTCTAGTCTGCCACACCACAGGATCGCTCCTGATCTGTACTGTCACTGTACCATCTAGACTGCCAGTAAAATTTCCGTTGATCCTAACCGGGCCTCTGCCTGTTATTGCTACACACCACACCTACTAAGGGATCTCCTGGGACCTTCGGTTGGTAGGGTAACCGGTGACACCAAACCCTCCTGGCATTACGACACGGGGCCCTCATACCATCTGGGTCCACGGACTTTAACATCTGTCCGGAACCTAGGCTTCGGCCTGCCACTCCAAAAGCCGGTGACCCACAGCTGCCTCCCAGCTTCCCTAACCTGGTCACCACACAGCTACTAAAGAATGGTTAAAGTGGACCAAAATCCAGGATTTTGACTATCCTGGGTTTTGGTCCTTGCCCCCCGGGCACCCCAAACAAACTCACCCCTTTCCAGTCCTACAGCGCATGCGTGGCTGCTCGTCCAATCAGCTTGCTCGGATCTGCTCACATCAGCACGTCTATGGCGAGCAGATCCAAGAGCACTGATGGCCGCATCCCCACTACCCTCTAACAGGGAGCGTGCTCGCGCCGGCCATTCACAAATGCCTGGTGCAGGCATGCGCCTTGCTAGAGGAATCGCGGGGATGCAGCTGCGGCTCGCGCATGTGCAGTTGGTCCAGAAAAGAAGGTGAGTTTATGGGCAACCTGGGGGGTTTCACGCAACGGGGCAACCCCAATTGGGGTGCCCCAGAGGGAGGCAATCGATCGGCCCAGGAATCTTATAGATTCATGGCCCAATCTCCATGGGTTTTGGTCCACTTTAACGGACAATAAAGTTAAACTGGACCTTCACCATGATTTATTGAAAAGCCCAAACCCAGCATCTAAAGTTAATATATTTTAAGTTTTTAGTAACTTACTTATTATTCTTTCCCCCACTGGGCTGCAACTCTGTTAAGGACTTTAGGATAAGGGCGCCGCCATCTTGACTCAGAAGCATCACATTTACTGAGGTGAGGGTAGTGGGATAAAGTACAGGGGTTGGGTTATAGCTGTGCTTTGCTCAGACAGAGCAGAGCTGGGGTCAGGAAAAGGTCAGCAATCCCAGAATGCAGAGCAGCACAGTCAGAAGGCACTTCCTGTTTGCAGGCTGCCTGATGTTCCATGAGCCGCCATCTTGGATGTTTAAAGACTCATAACATGCAGTAGATGCAGGTAGGATGATTTTTAATGTGACCAATCTTTATGTACAGGGTGTGGGAAACATATAAGATAGGCTCTTATTCAGAGTGAAGGACCGCTTTAAAGTTTTGGAATGACAAAGTCAAAGTCCCGATTCTAATCCAACAGAAATGTTGTGGAAGGACCTAAGGCCAGCAGCTTATGGGAAGAAACTCACCAACATAGTTAAAACTGTTGTGTGCAGAGAAATGTGCTAAAATTCCTCCAACCGATGTGCAGGATTAATGAATAATGACTAGAAATATTTCGATACAGTTATTGCTGCACAAGGGGGTTTCTTAGCCTGGAGAATATAACGCTTTAAATAAGTTGTCTCCTTAAAAAAAAAATCACTCCCTGGCGCATCTTATATATCAGTCAAATGCAAAATGACACTCATCTATTGTTTTTCGCAGGGCCTTGTAGTCCAAACAAGGCAGCCATGTCCTCTGCTGGTCCTAATGTGTGGCTACTATCTCAGTATTGTAGGCAGATGGGATCGTAAAAAGATGGAAAATACTTTCCACCAAACAATAGAAAAGATTTCTTTGCAAGGCCTAGAAAAAGATGTGTGAGAAATCTAGAGCGCCCATCTTTTATGTTTGTATTTTGACAGCCAGGAGACATTTAATGCTAGTCTCACTTTAATATTACATAATCGGCATTAAAAGAGAGGCTGTAGTGCAGAGCAAGTCACAGATGGAATGAGTTTCATTTCCTTGTAGCTAGGCATTCTAACAAAACGTTGACACTTTTATTTCCTTACCATTGTATGAAACAGGGGAAGGCTATTCTGCCAGGCAAATTACTGAGCATACTGTGCAAGATTACTCACATGAGGCACAGAATGGAGCCCCTGCATTGCTCACTCTTCTTTATTGCTTTGTCATTTGCTTCTGGTTTTTGGGCGTAGATTGCAGCAACTAAACATGGAGGTATTCAGTTTGACTAGGTGGTATTCAGTTGGAAACCTTAGAGCCTGGCGCCTAGAAAGAAAAGCCTATTATTCCATGAACTGCCTTCAGATTTGAAGCCTCACTTGAGTGCACCTTGAATTTGTTGCTGCACCGTGAAAAAAACTGTTTTTAGATGGTCACAGCAACAATTATTAAAAAAATAGAGACTTAAAGGACATGTTTCAAATTAAAGGAAATGCACAATGCCATTCCTGAAACATTCTCTAAATGTGTTTAGTGGCATAAGATGACTTTAAAGCGAATCTGCCTCTAGGAAGTGGTGCCAATTATATGATTCTGTGCATATGGCATAGAGTAGACCCTTATTGGAATCAATAGGCAAATCTTACTCCCGTCAGCAAAAGTCAGGATATTTAAAGCAGCACCATCATTCCATGGGAGCCAATGGGCCACCAGACCTACTAGTATTGGATATAGCAAAACCTTCTTACTCTCTTTTCCAATTTAGCTCCCTTTTCTTTCTTTCACATTTCCTCCATTGTTCTCTCTTTTTCACATTAACTCCACATCAGCTTTCTCTCCTTTTCACGTTCCATCCATCTTTTTCACCTTTCATCCATCTCTAGTTTCCCTCCCGTTTGTCCCTTTATCACATTCCCTCTAGCTTTCTCTCTTTTCCATATTCCCTTCCAAGCTTTAAAACTTTCCAATTTGAATTCATTCTTAACCTAAACCTTCTAAACCTAACCTACAAAGTTCTCCCCAGCCAAGCTCCCTTTGCTAGTTTAAATACGTCCACCTGCAGCCTCCACCTGCAATCCTGTCCTCACCTCTGATAATGTCTTGCCTTTAGGACTTGATATGCAGTGCCTCATTACTCATACAATTCGCCGCTACCTAAGCCTTCAAACCTGAATATTTGTCACCCAAACCTATCTATTCAGACAAGCGTGCTATCTTAAAGGGACTGTAAACCCAATGGCAAAAATAAGGAAGAAAGTCACTCACCTGATGCCTGTCCCATGTGCCTCTCCTCCATTTGCTACAGTTCGGGGTAGAAGCCAAAGCAGAGCTACAAAGTTTTCCCTCATTTACATTTTTTTTCCCAGGACCACACAAAAAGTAGTCTAGAAGCCGCCGTGTGCCTTGGATCTCTTAGCACGAGCAAACACTGCAAGCCACAGTGGTCCCACAGCTGTATCAGACAACAGCAGAGCATGCTCATGACTTATAAAGCTGTGCCATGACACACCATTCCCAGCTCAGCCACCACCCAGAAACTGAAGAAAGCAGCTTCACTTAGAATACACAATGTATTTATATATTAGCTGAGATTTTAAAATGGCTTATTTACACTGTTCCCATTGGGGGATAAGATAGGATGAAGTTAGTGTGTGCCTGGACAGGGACTTCAATGTCTTGGCACCATTCAGAGCTCTTGCTAGCATCTGACTCATAATAACCTGTGTATTATAATATATTACCTGTTCTACCCTGTACAAGGCTATATAAGATTGATTTTGGTCTGCTTGGTAACAGAAGAGGGAGCATGCTGACGTTATGCTGACCCACCCCTCATTGCCCTCAGTTAAAGGAGCTGTACACTCCAATCACTGAAATGACTCAATAGCAGGGTGTAGTGTTCCAGCCCTGTCTCTACTCTTAGAGGCCGATTTATTAATAGCGCCAGGTAGCGACAGATGAGCGGCAGTAGCGTTATTTACACAGCGCCCGCTAGTATTCGCTGTGCTTGGCCGTTGTTCAGCTGTTGACAGCGACTCAGTCGGTGTGCGGTAATGTTGAATACGGGGTTAGGAGTCGCTGTTTGACAGGTTCCGCGCTGTATGGGAGCGCATGACAGCGAATGGCCATAGCGAACGGCTCCCAGCATATTCATTAACAAATCAGGCTCAAAAAATTCTCGCGCTGTGAAATGCATGTTTAAACCCCAGAGCGCTGGCGGCGATGGCTTAAAAGTAGTTTTTTAACCCCCAAAAACAACCATATTTTTGAAAACAAAAAATTCACAAGTTTTTATAAACATTTTGTAATATGAATACATTAATATCAGACCTGTAATATCAATTCTGCACACATTTATTTATTTTTTCTTTTACCTTAAAAAAATATCTAACATTGCAGAAGTGGTCACAGAATTTTTGACATTTAAAAAAAAAAAAAAAAAACATTAATATCAATTAATTATGAATATTTAAAGATTGCTCCATTGAAATGCATTGGAGAGCGCCAGGTAGCGAGAGGTCATACCTGGCGCTGTGATGGGATTAGTAGCGGCGCTGTTCGTTGCAGTCGGCTACATGATGAATCCCGCGCTAGCTGACGCTCTCGCCGGCGCTAGCCTCATTTAGCGTGATAAATGCGTGACTGTGTTCGCAGCCTGGCGTTCTGGAGTCGGTAGCCGCCGATAGCTGGCGATACCTGGCGCTAGTGAGACACTAGCTGACGCTATCACTTGATGAATAAGGCCCTCAGACCATGACCAGTAGGGGCACGCCACAAAATATAGCCAGGATCTGCAATATCTGTGATATTTAAATAACCAGATATATTTATTATGCTTACAGATCCTTGATGCTTGTCTAAGCAGCTCTGCTTTAACATGTGAATATACGGTTATCCCCAGCAAAGGGTCAGTTTTCATGGCCATTATTTCAGAGATGCTTAGTCACCCAGTTCTTCAGGGACTCACCAGGTTTTGACCTCCCAGTCACTCTATCAAACTACAAAATCACACTGCAAAACATGAATTTCCTCCTCCTCACTGATTGTCTGTCTGAGATCTCCAACCCTTGCACTATTGGCTAGCAGAAACCACTAATGAATGGCTGGCCATCCAGCCCCTCACTATTGGCTGCCTCTGACTCCTAAGTGTCTGGCTGGCTAGATTAGCCTTGGAACTGTAGGAACAGTGCAGTGATTGCTGAACAATCTGCATGCAGAGATGCCAAAATACCCCGTTTTCCTGGGGGTCACAAGGTTTTAACCCCCACTCACCCGGTAACCCAGTCAAACTATGATTTCACCCAGCAAAACATAACCACACACACACACACACACACAGAGTTATTGACTTATTGCCATCAGTAAATTATGCGCTATTGGCTAGCAGACACCACTAATGATTGGCTGGCCACCAGCCCTTCCCTGTTGGCTGCCTTTGGCTCCCAAGTGTAGAGTAAAGCCAGAATTAATATTTAAGCAATATATATATATATATATATATATATATATATACCCATTATATGCCTGCTAATTGCTATAGTGGTGATAAACATTTGTTCCTCAAAATCCTGCGAATAAGCCACACCCCCACCCTGTAAACTAGCCACCATCTCTGCATTGTGTGTGTTTCAGCCTAGTCACAGCACAGGTACACAAGAATATACTAGTGTGGTACAAGCATGTCCACCTCCTCAAATCTATTTACAAATGTGGGAAAGACAAACCTAACATTACCTATTGGAATAAATAATTAATCATGTTATATGCTGTTGAACCCCTTACATAGAGCTACAGTATCCCTGTAATACATTTCATTACAATGAAAGGGGCAGCACACTGAGGAGTAATCATCAGTAATCTGTCCTTGAGGTCCCCACTTTAAATCTCAGTTTGCTCAATATTTTAACATGCTGCATTTGTTTCTGTGCCAAAGCCCTAGATTAAAAGCCAGAGCCTCGAAATCAGATCCATGTGCATGGCCAGAAGATAGAATCAATGCCCTGACCTTGCGAGGGCACTGGATTGCTGAACAAAGGCAAATACGATAGAAAGCCTAATGGAACACATACCATTTCCAGAAACCCGGACCTGCTTTATTCAGCAACGCAATAACAAATTCAATATCCTCACTTGTTCGGATGATTCACCTGAACCCCCTTATTTTTTGCAGGTCTGTGAATGCCAGGTCAATTTTTATCAGATGTATGCAAACGTTTTATTTTGCTCAGGCATTTACCAACATAAACTGAATGAAAGCATCCAGTGTGTGTTTTTTATTACAGTGAAAAGCTTGTGTTCTGGCAAGCTTGGCATAGCAAGGGTTAAAGAACTCTTTTTTTCAACATTTTGCCAAATTACATAGGGGATGGAAATCTACGGCCTGGAGGCCAAACAGCCAGCCTCCAGCCCTGTCCACTTCTGCATTGGTTCACATCCCTCGTGCCCAGGAGGGGGGGGGGCAGATAATCGTGTGGGGATCAGAAAGCCCACTGGCAGGCCTGACTTTCCCATAGCGGAATGCATGCGAGGATGTGGGACCTCTGTATCACTGAACTTCACATGCTGGCAGCACCAACGATTAAAGAGGACATTTTATAACTAACCTGGAGGTGCACATGAGCAGAGCAATTACAATGGACGAGTCTTAAAGTGGACCAAAATCCAGGATTTTGACTATCCTGGGTTTTGGTCCACTCCACCGGCGCATCCTGATCGGGGGTGCCCCCTATGTGAAACCCCCCAGATCTCCTGCATCAACTCACCTCACCGTGGTCCTACGGTGCATGCGCGTCCGCTCGTCCAATCAGCGCGCTCAGAGCCGCTGAGCTATGGACGTCTAACCCTCAACGGCTCCGAGCGCGCTCGCGGCCGCATCTCACGCTTCCCTCTAACAGGGAATGCCCCGCGCGGGCAGGCGCCCTGCTAGAGGGATAGCGGGGATGCGGCCCGCGCATGCGCTGTTGGACCGGGATTAAGGTAAATGTAGAGGGCGACCTGGGGGGTTTCACACAGCGGGGCATCCCGATTTTGGGGACGATCCAGCTGGGTTTTGGTCCACTTTAAAGGAGCCATAGAGCACAATCCTGTTAGCTAGCAACCAAGTATTTATTATGTATTATGTTTCTTTCCATCGAAGAAATTAGGATCCAAGCTGCATGTAAAACACTGAAAGTGCCTCCAGCAGCAGTAGGTAGTTGTAGTAGTATTCACTGTATATATTTTCTTTTCAGCCTTTCATACAGAATCCCAGCTGGGCATCTTAGACCCCCAGTGTGCTCTTGCTCATTGTCCAGACAGGAAATGACATTGAAGCGAACATGAAGCTGAAATGTATAGAGCAGTGATGGCTTGTGAGAAGCGTGCTCTGTTGCTGAGCAATGGGCTTGGCCGCTTTTATTTTCCATCAGCAGAGGAATGTGGGCTATTCTTTTGTCATGGCTCAGTGCAGTACAATTTTAGAGCCTGCAGTGCAGGCACTGCTTCTAGATGAGCGCGGATACTGGCGACGATAATGACACTGCTTATGCCACAGGAAATGGGTCTGTCCAAACCATGCTGTCCTGCTAAAAACAGGTGCTGTTTACTAATCCATATTCACATACATGTAACTGCAATGGCAGATGGCTGGAGTGCTAAGGGGATAGAATCTTGATAACAGCGCGGAGAGTGCCAACTAAAAGTGACCATCTGCTCTTCAGAAGGAAAGCTCCATTGAAGTATAATTGTATTATACTGCAAAACATGGAATAAAAATGAGATTTAGCAGGTAAAAATAATTAGCATTTAGAAGCTTTATAGCAGCTATAACTGTGACTTCCCCGCCCACAGTCAACCTTGAGTTCTCTATAGATTTAAGACTTTTAGGACATTTGTACTGTAGCACAATTTTGCTCAGGGCCCCGATTAACATCTGAGAATCTGTATTAGGATCCCCAGTCAGATTTTCAGTACATTTAAAGTCCATGTCCAGGCACATACTAACTTCCTCCCGCCTTATCCCCCATGGAAGCAGTGTAAAATAAGTCACTACAAAGCATCTTGAAATCTCAGATTATACCTTGTGTATTCTAAGCGAAGCAGCTTACTTTTATTCCGGGTATGGCTGAGAAGGGCATGCCTTGGCACAGTTTTATGAGTAATGAGCGTGCTCTGCTGTGGTCAGAGATGGGACCATTGAGGCTTGGCATACTCACTCATGCCGAGAGCTCCATGGTGGCTTTTTTTGCACTTTGCTTGGTAATAAAGGAATAAAATTAAAATTAATGCAACATTTTCACCCTGCACTGCAGGAAATAGGGGAGAATCGCCAGGTCAGGTCCTTGTTGGTCCTCAAGCAGAACAAAACCCAGGATTCTAACTATCCTGGGTTTCTTTGCCTGCACCAGCAGGATGTCCTGCTGTGTGAAACCTGCCCAAATCACCCAGAAAAAAACACCCTTCCCCCCTATGACACATGCATGGGCTCTTGTCCAAACAAAGACGTTTTCCATGCCTGTAATACTAGGCAAACAGCTCTGTTTATGGCAATAAGGACCATAAGCAGATGCATCCCCAGCAGCAGGCGCACTCCTGTCCCCAGACTATTAGGATGACCGGGGATGGAAGCACATGTACAGTCCAAAGATGCTGGAAATGCAGCCACCGGTGTGTACATAGACTAGGAAGCAAGGAAGAAGGTGAGTTTTGCGGTGCCCCAGTGGAGTTCACACAGCTGTTTTTAGGTCATAAACGTGCAGAATACTAATACTAATAGCTTGTGCAGAAGTGTGACCACCAAAATGGCAGAGAAGAGGTTAAAATCCATGATCTGGTCCAGGAAACTCAATAAAAGGATGGTAAGGCTCCATTCACAGGTTGGGCTGAGAAAATCCCATAGCCAGACAGCTGTGGGAGTGCAGAAGGCACTCAGGTCTAGCCTGTGTCAGGGCCTACAGAGGCTGGGCTGTGTTGGGCCTGGAAATGTTGGTACAAGCTGGTGCCTGGGCAGAAGCACCCACAGAGACTGAGCAAGGAGCTCCAAAAGGCCAGGAGGCCTTGTTCCTGGGTCTACACTTCAAGTGAGTAGGCCTGTATTGCCATAGAGACTGACTGTTACTGAAGAGGTCTGTTTTAATTATATGCTGAAGAAAGCTGATAATTGTTTGGATGTGTGACTGTTCTGTTTGAAACAATAGTCCGTTTGAATGAAACCAGAGTCCTCCACTGGGCAGCAAATAGATTCTAAGCTATTTTTAGGCAGAAAAAAACTGCTAGGTTTAACAATTCTCAGCAATATTGAAGTATAGTTGCCCAATTGCATATACCATCACACTGAATGTGTCTATGTACTCTGCAAAGCCCACTAGACTAGGCAAAAAAAGGTCTAGTCGCAACAAGTGGTACAAGTTCCACTGGTGGATGCTTGAGGCCCTTTTGGGTGGAACTTAGAGCGGTTGAATACTGGCTTGCTCCCCAATCTCATCTGCTACCATCTATGCTTTCCTCAAGCCTGATTTGCTTGAAAGGAAAAAAATGTGAGGCAAACGATTTATTTATGTGCATTTTTGTGCACTTTAAATTGCTGTTTTAAGTGACCCAGGTGGTACTTGAGATAATTGGACAATGGAAAGTTGTACTTGAAGGCAAAAAGTTTGGGAACCCCTCCTCTAGTCAGTAATGAACAAAACTCAGAAAATACTGAGTGCAGTAGATGCTGACTTGTTTGTTTTTGGTTTCCTTCACAGACTATAAAAAATGTGGAGAGCTGCTCTGGATTTTTAATAAATGAGCCCTAAGTGTTGTTCACTTACACAGAAAGGATACCGATAATGTCACTGTGCCCTCCCCTAAGTAATGTGGACTGGAGTTTGTAAGTACTATTGTCGACCTTGACGGTTGATATTTAGCTTGTCTATTATTTTTGGTATTACAACCATATGTTATATTTACTTTCATATGGTGCTGAGAGATATTTCACAGTGCTTTAAATAGGACTATTAACCATTCAGTCATGCCACAGTGCTTCCTGTACTCCACAATGCCAAGTGGTATGACATCATTCCTGAAGAGCAAGAAGCATGTCCTTGAATGATAATGAGAATTTTACACTTCAGAAGACTTTAGTTATCCAACAAACTTGACGTTACAACACATGCAGCTCACACTGCAAGCAACAAAGTAGAGCAGCAGCTGAAATCACTTGTATTTGTTGGAGGAAGTCACAGGTTTTCTGGATCTCTTGAATCAAGAGATAAGTGAGAGATTTCAGGCCCTACTAAGTGAAAATTAGCAGTGGCAGCTGAAACCACATATTGTTGAGTTACTCCATTCTGGTGTATGGCTACGCTCAATCCCATTATTCCACACTCCCATTATCCCACAATCCCATTCTTAAGGCCTAGACTAGCTGTTCATAAATTACTATATGAAGGACCATTGGCCAGTATAACAGTGTCATATGAGCCCAGGGATGGCCAATAATGGCCAAATAACACATCATTGATGAAAAGTTGCTCTATGCATAGAGCAGATCTGTTTTGTCAGTCAGCAGTGGGTTATATATTCATAGGTGGAGGTAAAAATCAATTGACAAACAACAATGATTGCTGCAGATAGATGTGGACAAATATTTAGTAAGCAAAAGGTTATCAGCTTGCCGCAGTCCAGTTTTTCAGAGATAAATGATTTGATTTCACATGGATGGTCAGCTTTACTGCTTGTACCAAGTAACTGCAAAAATCTTTTGAGGGCTTAGGTACGGGAATTTTTTTATGAGAAGCTTTTTATGCTTCAACAATTTTATGCATTGTCATTCCTGTGCTGTTTCTTTGCTATGGTTGCTGAAAGGAAGAGGAATTTCTTCTTCCCTTGCTGCCTCCAACACCTCCCCCCCTGCTCCTGGCCACAAACTAAATCCTGAGGTTCATGTCAAGTTGACACCCCCCTCTCTTTGAGATTGGCTAGAATAAAGCCATCCACATTGTCAGTCATGTTTCGCTCACTCCAATACAATGCACACAGTGTGCTTGTATCACTTACAGAGGACATGAGGAAAAACTTTATTTAATAATTACTCAGCAATATAGTTTGGTTTATAAAAAGAAGAGAAAATTACCATGGGTAGCCCTACACAAGGAAATACATTTGAGTGTGCCTTGCCAATAACTTTAAATCCTTAAGGGTCTTATATTGATATCATATGTTTTATATTGTTGACGTGAATCAATTATTTGTCCTTCAAAAGAGAAAATGAATATCAAAATGACTGTACTGTCATTGTACAGGGACCACAGCTGGCACCAGAATACATGCAAAGAAATGGCGCAAGATGTCAGTCTCAGGAGCCTGTGCCTATGGCTAGTCTTATGATGCGATCCATGTGGCAATCCAGTTGCTCATTTTCAGAATGATCATACCCAGGGCCAATCTTTGACTCTCCTTACGAGGGGAGGAGAGGCAAAATTAAGGGGGGAAATGTGTGGTATAAGAATAGTGATGATTCTTTATAATAGAACAAACATGTTTTCTTTCTTATTCTGTGTTGCAGTGTTGAAAAGATATCAACAGGATGCAATCCTAATGGAATTTCATGAAGATGGACCTTCTGCTACAGACTTGTTCCCTAAAGAATAATTTGGCTCTGAAAATTGTGGCTGATCCAAGAAATTTTGGCCCCTAGTTCTTAAGTTCCTAAGAAAAGCAGGCCTAAATCATAAGCACAAAAAAACTTCTATTCATTGAGTTATTGTCAAATATGAGCCTTAACAGAAGAACTAGATCCTATTCATTGATGAACTTCTGGGCTGATGTATAGGACCTCTGGAAAATAATGGGGAGACTCAGTTCCAAGTTTCTTACTAAAGGTACAATGCAGGGTTATGCAAATGTTGTAACTGGTCTTACAGTAGCAACTTTGATAAATAAGCAGACCCACACCCATTTCCCCGCCAACGGTTGCTGGTCCAGCAGCATTCAGACAGTCTGGGGGAAATCCAGAATGCTGGAAGCGTGCATCACCCAACAGAATGTCTGCAATTATTACGTTAGTTGGTTACATTGTATCTACGCGAAGAGGAGTTGGGGCGCCGCACTTACCGACCTCATGGGGGCGCAAATCAGTACGAAGCCTGTGAATATACAGAACTCCAACATTGGGACAACAATGAAATACTGAATTGGATGTTTGGCATAAAAGGCACTACTTGCATTTCGCTCTGGTAAGCGCACATCTGGTGGATGGTGCACACTGGTGACTTGCTGGATGGTTCACATTTTTTGAGACACTGGAATTTAATCCACTGAACAGTGACTGATTTTCCATTGAATTGTTGCACATCAGCTGTGGTGCATGCACTTTGGGATAGGCAGAATGCGCCGGTTGATGGACTTTATTTATATATGCGTTTTGTTTAATCATACACATACACTTACTTTTGCTCTGTGCTTTAATATCTGTATAATTATTACTTTAACCTCAATCCTGCCAGGAAGTAGCCCTGCATGTCATGAATGCCCAGCAGCCGCTTCCGCCTCAGGTGCCAGCTCCAGCGGCGCCGAGCGCCCTTGTCCACTGTCATTCAACTCGTGCTTGCGCGCGAGTACAGTCTGCTTATGTCCTCTGGTGGTGCTATACACAGTGCGGCCACTGGAGGCTGTTTAAAGTGGACCAACACCCAGGATTTTCACTATCCTGGGTTTTGGTCCACTTCCGTGGGGCACCCCGCTGCGTGAAACCCCCCAGAATGGCAGAAAAAACTCACCTCACCCCGCTCCTACGGCGCATGCGCGGGTATCTGCTAGAGAGAAGCGCGAGATGCGGCTGCGGCTCGCGCATGCGCCGTTGGAATTGGGGTAAGGTAAGGTGAATGGGGCGTCCTGAGGGGTTTCACACAGCGGGGCATCCCGATTTCGGATGCCCCGCAGGGAGGGATCTGATCGGCCCTGGAATCTATAAGATAAGCCTGGGTGTTGGTCCACTTTAAAAGAGCTAAACCTAGGAGGTCCAGTTCTGGGCAGTATGCCTTTGGAGTTCAGCTGGGGCAATCAGCCCAGAGCTCTCTAAGTGCACCAATCAAACCAAAGATCCGAAGTGCACCAATCACAGTCACTGCCTCCCTGTCCAATCCAGCCGGGTTCAGTCCTATAAAGGGATTACCACTTCAGTGTGTCAGTGCCTGTGATAGCGTTTAGCTGGCTTTGTGATTGCTCCTGTGAATTCCTGTATTTATCGTTATTGACCATCTGCTTGAATCTCAACCAGGTCTCCGTCTGACTTCGCTTGATTTCTCCTGAGCACAAGAATTGCTTCCAGTACTTCACACAGTAACAACACAGAGCTCCCTTATTTTCCAAACAATTCTGGCTGTCCCGAAATGCATGCATTAACAATCCATAGTGATTATATCCCAAAACGCATGCACACCAGGATACAGTGCTGATGTTAATTCTCCACCACCCAATGAATCTTCTTACCAGATTGGTTCAATTGGTAGACTTTGATGATTGCAATCCTGTGCTCCTCACTCCATCCAACACTTCAGACCACAAAGAGCATAGGTGTACTTCACCACCCCGATAAACGATTCAGTGAATTCAGCTGATAGGGCTACATGTAGTTCTTACTCCATACCATACAATTCAGATCAGCCCCATATGGTAATAGATATGGTTCTCAGCACCAATAAGTGCCCAAGTGCATGGAAAGTGAAAAAAGAAAAAAACACATCTAGTGTGATAACGTATGCGACCACTGTTTAATAGTAAAAAATACACTCACATGCTAAAAAACACTTCAACGCTTATAAAATACAGAGGGTGGCTCTCACCAACTCCCCAATCCTTCCGACCCGGCCAGATCAGTAAAACCAATAAAATATGTGCCGCCTGCCGCCGCCAACACGTTTAGTTGCCTGTAGCAACTTTTACGAGGCTGGCGGCATGGCGGATAAACAAAGTTAAAATACCTTGGACTGGAGGAGGTGACAGTCCTAGGGCGTGTTAAGCCCACCCAATCCGGCGCGCATTGTTCCAGTATGTATAATCGCGTAGACGCTGGCTCCTGCGCAAACAGGCAGCCACGTCATCAATCCCAGACAGAGGCTAAGCCCGATGATTACTGTTGACCCATGTGGTTTGCTGTATGTGGGCAGAACCACACGTGAGCTACGTGTACGAGTACGCAGCTCGTAGCTTACGCGTGGTTCTGCCCACATACAGCAAACCACATGGGCACTCTACGTTGGCAAATGGGAAGAAGAGTTTATATTTGGACGGGAATGGCCTAATTTAATAATGCTGGAAAGGTTATATAGATGACGTGATGGTCATCTGGAAAGGCACTCGGGAGGAGCTAGATAGCTTTTTTTCTTGAAGTCAACAGTAATCATCGGGCTTAGCCTCTGTCTGGGATTGATGACGCGGCTGCCTGTTTGCGCAGGAGCCAGCGTCTACGTGATTATACATACTGGAACAATGCGCGCCGGATTGGGTGGGCTTAACACGCCCTGGGACTGTCACCTCCTCCAGTCCAAGGTATTTTAACTTTGTTTATCCGCCATGCCACCAGCCTCGTAAAAGTTGCTACAGGCAACGAAACGTGTCGGCAGCGGCAGGCGGCACGTATTTTATTGGTTTTACTGATCTGGCCAGGTCGGAAGGATTGGGGAGTTGGTGAGAGCCACCCTCTGTATTTTATAAGCGTTGAAGTGTTTTTTAGCATGTTAGTGTATTTTTTACTATTAAACAGCGGTTGCATACGTTATCACACTAGATGTGTTTTTTTCTTTTTTCACTTTCCATGCACTTGGGCACTTATTGGTGCTGAGAACCATATCTATTACCATATGGGGCTGATCTGAAGTATTGTATGGAGTAAGGGCTACATGTAGCCCTATCAGCTGAATTCATTGAATCGTTTTTCGGGGTGGTGAAGTACACCTATGCTCTTTGTGGTCTGAAGTGTTGGATGGAGTGAGGAGCACAGGATTGCAATTATCAAAGTCTACCAATTGAACCAATCTGGTAAGAAGATTCATTGGGTGGTGGAGGATTAACATCAGCACTGTATCCTGGTGTGCATGCATTTTGGGATATAATCACTATGGATTGTTAGTGCATGCATTTTGGGACAGCCAGAATTGTTTGGAAAATAAGGGAGCTCTGTGTTGTTACTGTGTGATCTATTTGAACTTTGTGGACAGAGAAGTTCCTTTTCACGTCGAGCACCCGTCTTTTAAGAACATTTAAGAATCTGGAACTGTATTTGTAAGCACGGTATTTACATTGTGTTGCTTCCAGTACTTACCCGACATTGCCCAGTCTGGCCTCTGGTTCATCCGCCTTCACCCCCTGTAAGCTCACATCCTTTGTGCTATTAAGTCCTGGGGGCAACCGTGTCCGGCGAGGCGTATAAAGCGTCCCGGTAAACGGGGGCTTGACTAAAGGTGAAGCTAGCAGCGGAGATTGGGGGTTGTGGGCTTACCTTGAAGGCGGGTGTACCACGGGGCCTGACATTATCACAGGCCCAAAAGATTGATATGGAAGAACTTGTACAACAAGTGCAGGCCATGGCTACCGCCATTAACCAGCTGGCCCAACGTGTGGCTGATCAAGAAAATCGCCAGTTGCCTGCACCACCTTTATCCTCACCTCCTGTTGAGCCGAAGGTTCCCCTTCCCGAGAAATTTGATGGGGATCGTACAAGATTCTCCAACTTCAGGAACTCCTGTGAACTTTATTTCTGACTACGGCCCTACTCTTTGGGCACAGAAATGCAGAGGGTGAGCCTGGTTATCTCTCTGCTCCAAGGTGATCCACAGTCCTGGGAGTTTGGCTTAGCGCCCACAGATGAGGCCTTGCAATCTGTCTCAGCCTTTTTCTCCGCTATGGAGTTCCTATATTCGGACCCTGATAGGACTTCGACCGCTGATGCCAGGCAGAGGAATATTGTGAATGATCCTGCCCTCTGTAGTGAGTATAGAATTGGTCTTTCAGAGGGTGTTAAGGATGTTCTAACAAATTTTTCTTACCCTAGAAGCCTGGATGAAGCCTGGATGAACTCATGCGTTATGACTCCCCAGAAGAGCCTATGCAACTGAAAAGAGTAGACGTCGCACCTTAGGCCTATGCATGTACTGCGGGGTCTCAGGTCACCTGGTTAGGACCTGCCCCAATAAAAGACCTTTGGCTGGATTACAACGTCCTGACAAGATAGAGAAAATTTGTCTGGACAGTCAGGTAACTTCCCTTCATAGAAGTAAAATGTTGTTACCTGCTACTATGGTTTGGGAGTTGTCCAGGAAACCCATCTCCGCTTTTGTCAATAGCGGAGCGGTTGGCAACTTCTTGGATAAATCCATAGTAGCCGACTTAGGCATTCCCTTAATCCTCCTTGGGAAGCCCCTTCAGATTTTTGCAGTAAACAATACTCCTGTTCCTGGAGGAACTGTCACCTCCAAAACCCCTTTAATTAACCTAGTTGTGGGACCTTCCCATTCTGAGAACATTGAGTTTTTTGTCTTAGACTGCCGTGAAGCCCCGGTTGTCTTAGGGTTCCCCTGGTTAAAGGTGCACAACCCTACCTTTAATTGGGAAACTGGGGAATTAACAGAATGGAGCCCACACTGTGCAGCACATTGCTCTAGTATCACTGTTGGAGTAACCCAAGTCTCAGAGCTTATCTGTCCGTCTGCCTCTCCATCCATGAGGGTACCTCATGTATCTTTATTGAAGTCCGCCGGAACTATTCAGGGTGATAATCCTGTTAAGCCTGGTGAGGGTCCTGAGGCCCCTCGTGAAGGGGAGGGTACTGTCATGAATGTCTTGCCTTCAGCCCGTGCCCGTGGTGTCCCTAGGCAACTGGTCAGGGTTTCTCCTGCCCAGCAGCCGCTTCCGCCTCAGGTGCCACCTCCAGCTGTGATAGCTCCTGTGAATTCCTGTATTTATCGTTATTGACCATCTGCTTGAATCTCCACCAGGTCTCTGTCTCATCCCTTTGTACTGCGCAGCTCTCTGACCTCCCGGTGTGACTCTTGGCTTGACGTCTGACTTCGCTTGATTTCTCCTGAGCACCCGAATTGGTTCCAGTACTTACCCATTTCAGAAGCACCCAAACTGTTTCCAGTACTTACCCGACATTCTGGCCTCTGGTTCATCCGCCTTCACCCCCTGTAAGCTCACATCCTTTGTGCTATTAAGTCCTGGGGGCAACTGTGTCCGACGAGGCGTATAAAGCGCCACGGCAAACGGGGGCTTGACTAAAGGTGAAGCTAGCAGCGGAGATTGGGGGTTGTGGGCCTGACACTGCGATTGGCTGCCGATGGTCATGTGTGCGGGCCCTTTGAGCGCCCTGAACCGAGAACATGACCCCCAACCCACGAGACCACCGCAGCCCCCCCCCCCCCCCCCCCCCCGAGCCTGTCTAAATGTTGCAAGTCCTACGCCTACACACATTAATAGGGAAATGGGTGTGGGTCTGGTTCTGGTTCCTCTGGTTGGCATTGAGATTAATTTCCTCTGGTTGGGCCTAAGAATGATTTCCTCTGGTTGGGCCTAAGAATGATTTCCTCTGGTTGGCCCAAAGAATGATTTCCTCTGGTTGGCCCAAAGAATGATTTCCTCTGGTTGGCCCAAAGAATGATTTCCTCTGGTTTGCCCAAAGAATGGTTTCCTCTGGTTGGCCCAAAGAATGGTTTCCTCTGGTTGGCCCAAAGAATGGTTTCCTCTGGTTGGGCCTAAGACTGGTTTCCTCTGGTTGGGCCTAAGAATGGTTACCTCTGGTTGGGCCTAAGACTGGTTTCCTCTGGTTGGGCCTAAGACTGGTTTCCTCTGGTTGGGCCTAAGACTGGTTTCCTCTGGTTGGGCCTAAGACTGGTTTCCTCTGGTTGGGCCTAAGACTGGTTTCCTCTGGTTGGGCCTAAGACTGGTTTCCTCTGGTTGGCCCAAAGAATGGTTTCCTCTGGTTGGGCCTAAGACTGGTTTCCTCTGGTTGGGCCTAAGACTGGTTTCCTCTGGTTGGGCCTAAGACTGGTTTCCTCTGGTTGGGCCTAAGAATGGTTACCTCTGGTAGACTCATGGTACTCCATCCCGATCTTGACTTTGACTGTGGATTTGGCTTTGACTTCACATATTCTGGCCATTTTATCTTTCATATTGTTTGACTGCTTATTTGTTTGTGACATCAGCATCCATCTTTACGTGACTTGCATTACAACAAGTTTTCATGTCCTCCACTGGAAAGTCTAACCAAGAATACTATCCCTGGCTCAGGCTTCAAGATATTTTCCAGGCAAATAAAAAATGCTATACTCATGGAAAGAGGCATTTTAGGTCTTCACATGCCCCCTTTCCATTGCAGTGAATGGAGGGGATGTGCCAACTCACAGTGACAAGGCTGGGGGGGGGCCTCCATATAAAAGAGACAAAAAGGGACATGCCGTCAACCTTGCGGTAATGGACCTGGATCCAGTCTGCGGGTAAAAGCCTCAGCTGAATACTCAGAGCAATGGGCTGCATGAGAGAAAAAAAAGGGGGCGCCCCAGACTTGGTGTAGCAAATAGCTGCTGCTACCTTTTTAGGTACTATTGGGCACAGTATGGCCTCTGTTTGTATTAGGGGATGCTCAGCAACAAAGAGCAGCCAGGCAATGACTGTGTAACAAGTGGGAGCAACACTCAAAGGAAAGCAGTGAGGGGGAAGAGGAGGCAGGAGAGGGGGAGCTGCAAGTTTATGGAGCTCAGGACACATCCCAGGGGTATGAGGAGTGGACTGTCCTGGTTCAGAAGGTTTAGGAAGTGATTGTCTGGCCACATGAAGTTCAGAAGTTTAGGGGCACGCAAAAAGTCTGGCAAAATACCCCTTAATGTTCCTGCAGCAGTCACATCCTCAGGTTCACCATTTTGGTAATGCAGAAGCCATACCTGTGGCACGCGCTATACTATACGCTATACTATACTATAAGTTCTTGGGTGCTCCACTGGCATAAGATAGAGGTAGGAGAAAGTTTGTTGTCACCTTATCCCTGTTTGGACTCAGTTACTCTGTGGTTCTACAGCTCAAGTGTGTTTATTTCATTATAATTAGTTGAAAGCCTAAAACCTAAACATCCAAGATGGCAGCACGGGGAGTCTCAGGCTGCCTGCAAACAGGAAGTGTCTTCTGGCTGTCTCTGTGCAAAGCACAGCTATAACCCTGCCCTTCTGCACTTTTGACCCCTCTCCTCAGCATGTGTTGCTACTGAGCCAAGTTGGCGATGCCTGTATCCTAGAGTCCTGGACAGTTGCAACCCAGTGGGGGAAAGAATAGAATGTAAGTGACTAATAGCATAAATTATATTAATTTTAGATGCTGGGGGCTTGGGCTTTTCATTAAATTATGCTGAAGGTCCGGTTTAAAGCTTAAATAATGTCCTCACCCACATTATAGAAATGTGTTTTGTGTGAGGTGTGTAAGGTTTTGACAATATTCTGTGTGATTTTGTTACTAGGTCCAGAATGAAATCTGGTCAGTTCTGTGGAACCATGAAAATGTTCTTTTACAGATGTTAGTAAGATTTGATTACCACTATTGTACCACTAGTGAAGAAGCTATTGACTCATTAAAGGCCGCTCACACTGCTTATACTGCTGTGTAATCTTTAGCAGAACAACATGCAGGGACATTATCTTCTATGGGGAGAGTTTACAGTTCATTTAGTTCAGCAGGAAACATTTTCTGTACGTTTTTGCTTTCCATTGAGTTTAATTAAAAAGCAACACAAAGAATACACCTGTTCTGCTGTGAATATAGCCTTAGACACTTAAAGCACCTTTTTCAACCTCTTGAATTGTCGTGAAACAGCTGGACAATGAAAAGGAGGCGTTTGGCCCCAGTTTTCACCCCTAAACAGCTCATCAGCCGGATCCAACAGCAAGGCAGCATTTTACACCCAACAGTTTATTCTCACGTTGCCTGCACATGTTTTTACAGCCTGCTCTACAGTATATCCAACCCATAACTCATATCCGTTTATGTAAAAATACCTGACCGCTACAGCATTAGGCTGGATCATCTGAGATTCATTATGGAGGCATTCCAGGGAGCAGTACAGAGAAAATGGTTTGGTAATAACGGAGAACACAATCCAGTGTTGCAACCAATAGCATTTTCCAGTTCCAATGAAATGCCTACTAAGCAAAGCAAAGCAGATGACAACACTGACCCTGTTTGCTACAAGAAAAGGCAAATGTTTTTACCCTTAGCTTTCAATGTCCTCTCGGTCATTTTCTATGTTAAGTTGGAAGAACAACATAATACTAAAACACAGTGTGAGACTGCACCGGAACCCTTATCACTAACAAAAATGCAGTGTGCACATGTGGGTGACAAAGACTCTGTAAATACACTATGGGGAAGGTCCCACTCCTTCCCTAACACCCACCGAAATATGGCACCACTGCTTATATTATAAAAATATGTATTTATTGATAATCAAGTCACATAACTACAAACACTAAACATCAATTAAAAACACTAAAGACACAAAGGTAATGTTCAATAAGGAAGGGAACCACACTTCTAGGGGCAGTCGGGGCGGCAGTTACAATTAATATATTTACAATACATAGTATATGACTCCTGACTGAGTTCAATGAATATAAAGTGCTTAAGTGCAAAGTGCTAATTGACAATCAATATATAAACAAAGCTAACTAAATACCAAATATATATATACACAAAAGGCAGTGCACATTAACCCTATATAATAAGTATATGAGACCCTGAACAGGGCCTACAAACTAAATCTAATACTCAATATACTGTACAAACAGTGAGGACCAAGCCAGGGGGGACCAAGAAATGCTATCCCCAATAATAGAAGAGAGTACACTTACATTACAATACGACCGCCAGCCCACTGCCCCTCCGTCTACGCGTTGCGTGACGTCACTCACGTCACTTCCTCAGGACATGTAGTGTGTCTAAACTTACCTCCTTAAATACCCATGATGTCCCCGCTCATTGGTTCATGCCACCGCCCCCTCGGCCACAAACACATCAGTCATGCCGCTTGTCAGGTATGTACTGGCCAGAGACACACCCGACGGTAGAAATCCACAGAGCGTCCCGGCCGGTGACGCGCCATGGTCGCAGCAGTGAATGACGTGATGTGTATGCGCCAAAAGAACGTGCACGCAGGTGCTGCGTATCTCCGCCGCGCGCGCCCGCGGCCAAGGAGCCGTGCCCGGCAGTGACAAACAGGATGCGCTGCGCCTGCGCAATGGAAGATAGACTGCACATCAGCCACTGCGCATCCGTCCTTGGACGGAGCGCTGCTGCACTGATGGCAGGGAAGAAAGGCAGATATTGCACAAACGAGCGAGGGACAATCCTAGGTACGTATCATTAGTACCCTAAACACATGGAACACATCTATTGCCTATATCCAGTGACTCCTAGTCTCAAAGAAATACATTGTACTAAATTATCAGCCAGTTTTGTTAAATGCCATTCTCCATATGACTTATTTAGCTGTGCATAGATTTGTTTTGTTACACTCATAAATTCTAAGATTTGTGGTCCAGGTCTGATTTTTATTCATACTCCAGGGCCGGATGCTTGGCTACCCTCAGGATATCCTGGATCGGGATGCCCCGCTATGTGAAACCCAGCCTACTGCCTGCAACACTCAACTTCCTGAGGCTCCCATTGTGTTCTCAAGACTTGTCTTTAGCCGAGGTGTGCTCCAGAGCCCAGCCATTCAGATAGGTACACCTCAGACTAGAAGAAAGCCCAGGGGACGCGGCTAGAATGCTTGTGCACATCAGCTAAATAGCTATATCAAAGCTGTACATGGCAGTGGCGGTAAAAAAACAGTCGCATTGCAGCAGGTATTCGGGTGGGGTGGGGCGGGTAGGAGGCCGAAGGGAGGGTTAAAGGGTTTTGGTCTGCTTTAGTAACATGCATGCCCATAGTGAAAACTGCAGCTTTCCTTTTCTGAAGGAGATCAGTAAAGACCATCCCCTTATTTTTCTCATTATGATTTTCCTATTTATAACATACAGCATCTGGATACAATCAAAATTATCAAGTTGTAAACAGTAGAGACATAATGTAGATAACATCCAGATGGTCAGTAAAAAGGTTTTTCAAGCAGCATTTCTGGCAGAAGGAGAACACAATGTTGAAGTCCCAGGGCTCAGCGATCTTCATGATAACTAAGGCCCTTATTTATGAAGGAATAGCGACAGGTAGCGACTGGTGAGCGACCGGTAATGACGGGCCCCGCCACGAGAACGCCGGCTCCCCACCACAATCACACATTTATCAAGCCAATCCTGCTTAGCGACTGAGATAGCGCCATATAGCCACTCATTCATCATTATTCCAGCCTCAGCCCACAGCGCCAGCGTCCGACCTTGAACAGCGACAGGTATGACCTCTCGCTACCTGGCGCTTTCCAATGCATTTCAATGGAACAATCTTTAAATATTCATAATTAATTGTTATTAATGTTTTTTTTTTTTTTTTTAATGTGAAACATTCTGTGACCACTTCTGCCATGTTAGATAATTTTTTTAAGGTAAAAAAAAAATTGTGCAGAATTGATATTACAGGTCTGATATTAATGTATTCATATTACTAAATTCTTTATTATTTTTTTTTTTTTGGTTTCCAAAAATATGGTGGTTTGGGGGTTAAAAAACTACTTTTAACACATCGCCGCCAGCGCTCTGGGGTTTAAACATGCATTTCACAGCGCAAGAATTTTTTGAGCGTGATTTTTTGATGAATATGGTGGGAGCCGGTCGCTCTGACCAGTCGCTATCATGCGCACCCATACATCGCAGAACCTGTCAAATAGCGACTCGTCACCCCGTATTCAACATTACTGCACACACATGGCCAAGCACAGCGACTACTAGCGGGCGCTGTGAAAATACTGCTACAGTCGCTCAACTGTCGCTACCTGCCGCTATTAATGAATCGACCTCCCAGTGGCTTTCCAGGTATCATGAGAATTGGGTCATATGGATCATTTTACTGCCTTTCCCAGGAGCTATCAGGTGTGGCTGTGTATTCAGCAGCTACAATAAGCGTACTACTGCTTCTCAATGTTTGGAGACTTGAAGGCAGTGTGTCCAAAATCAATATCATTTAGCTTCGTAACAAGTAACAATAATATGACAGCAAAGTAATCAAGGTATATGTACAGTCATGTGTGTGGAAATAAAAGTATACCTTGTGGAAAGCCTTTCCAACATACAGGTATATGATCTTCAATAAACATTTTCTGTTCTGCTTACAGTAGTGTCATTGTTTTAGGTCATTATTTATTCCTGGTAAATCATGATATATCAGTTATGCGCAATGGCTCCCACTCATGTCACATGGAACTGCATTATGCAAGTGGCCTCCTGTCAGTATAAGGAAGGGTTTGGGCCCCTCTATCACTATAGCATGTATCTGGTGAAATGAGTGTGGAGAGCCATTCCACATTTAATGAAGTGTGTTTGAGGAAACTAACATGCCTCCAGGGGCCTTCAAAAACAAAGAATATAGTCTGAGAAAGCTTGAAATAGCTAGACCCTTAAAAGGAAAGTTCACATTCAATCACATTTTTGAAAGTGTATTGCTCAATGTGCTGAGGTGATCTAGTATTATTTTATTTTTTCTCAAGATGGAAAATGTGTGTCTTTTCTAAACAGTTTTTACTACCCCCAGTTTGTTGCTATTGACAACTGTACACTAAGGCCTCGGCTCAAAAAAATTCTCATGGTAGTAAAAAATTCACTTCATGAGGAAAAATCCAGAGAATGTCACTGTTGCTGAATGACCAGATAAAAAAACAATGGAAGTCAATGGTACTTTTTACTGCAGTGTAAAAAGTTATCTACTTTTCTTAGGAGTAAAAAAGTACCATGGACTTTCATTGTTTTCCTAGCTGGTGATTCAACAACCGTGACATTCTAGTGCTTTTTCCTCATAAAGTGAATCTTTTACTACCACGAAAATTATTTTCAACTCTTTTTGAATCAAGGCCCAAGTCTGTAAACCAAGACAAGAGAAATGAGCCTGTACACACAGAATATGGCTGCTGCAGAGGTGAGGGAGCTCACTCAACCTTACACAAGCCCTGCGGCAGCGTTCTGTGTGTACAGTACTCACGTCTCTCTTTTTTGTAGATCTTGGTGTACAGTTGCCAATAGCGACAGATTGCAGGTAGTGAAAACGTCTTCCATGAAAACGCAATGGCATAAAGCATTGTTTGGATGAGATCCCACACATGTGCAATGGGAATGGTAGAAAGATAAGTGGTGTTGGTGATAGAGGGGGTTTCACACAGAGGGGCATCCCAAATCGGGGTGCCACTGGGACAAGCACTTGTCACCAAGATAGTGAATATCCTGGTGATAGGTCCACTTTAATGATCCAGCAGTGGGCACAGTTATACCTCTACATATATACAGAAATATGTTGATAACTTGGGAGTGGGTGGAGACTGATACCCTAATCCCCTAATCTATAGCCAGGGGCATAACTAAATGTGAGCAAGCCCTGGTGTGAACATTGAATGGGGCCCCATCATACAGTGACCCTTTTCCCGACATTTTAACTAAATTAGATACAGATAGACAACTAAATATTGAAACAACAGAGAGTACATGATGCAACGAGAGCAAAAGTATAAGAAATAGGGCAGAGAAACAACAATGATGGCCCCCCTGACCTTATGGGCCCCGGTACAGTTGCAACCCCTGAACCCCTTATAGTTATGCCCCTGTCTATTGCAATGATGGAGAGAAACCCTACCTGGAGCCCTTACTTTCAAGGGCACACTAAAAGACCAGACTTGCTCAAAGGTTCCCGTACACTTTCATAAACTTGACCCTAAATCTTACAGTAAATACGTCAAGGAATGGTTAAAGAGTTCTGAATGGTCAAGTTAAATGCCACATATGACCCCCTATCCTTTCTATTTTCCTTCAGGTCAGTGATGAATGATGCCTCTTCTTCTGCCGAGTTTCTGATGGGGAACCGGAATTGTGATGCCAGCTGCTGCAGCATGTCCTACAACTTTGAGTCCCCCCCGATCAGGGGCGTAACTATAGGGGTGCATAATAATTTGTGTCATGAACGTCCCTGGTTTTGATAAACTATCCAATTCAACAAAAATGGATCACAGATGCACAACATATACATGAAAATATGTAAAATGTAAGCCGTATTTAGGCTTTAAGTAGTAAGTAAGAAATAGGATCAGGATACATAATACAAAGGTGATCACTAGGAGTAAATTGTAACACTATGCGAAGTATCTTATACAGGCAGCAGTGTGTGACATGTGTAGCAAGATAAATGTAACAAAAATAAAGATACATCATATGTACAAAATCTACTTGGAAAGCTGCCAGCAGATTCGATGGATACAAGTGACTCACCGATTTTATACAATGTATAGCCCCCCCTCCCCGCCCCAGTCTGCTCTATACCCACTGGTGATACCCATGGTGCATGCACAGGCATCTGGCAGCATCCCTGTTCTGCATCCCACTCTGCCAGGGAGACTTGAATGGCAGTGATAATCCTACCTCATCACCGCAGCACCGGCAGCATGTCTGCTCCCTTTGCACTGTACGCAGTCACAGACAGCCATTTAGTTCTGCAAGGCACAGTGAGTACACTTACCAATCTTATAAGCAGCAGCTAGAACATTGCAGATACAGTGTGGGATCACTGGATAGAGGTAAGTATAGGGTCAACTGGGGAGGGGGGGCATAGAGGGCAAGCTTCCACCTGGTCCTGTGGTCAGTTAGAGTCTAGGACTGGGTGATTAGGGTTCACCTTTAGGCATGTGCATCTGTCATGGGCCCTGGAACACAAAATGGCCCAACTACTTTTTCTTTTTTAACAAGTGGATGAGCAGCCACTGCAGAGGGGTGGGCGCTATAGTCTGCTTGAGGGCTTTAACAGAAGGAGTATCCACTAGTAAGTATGTAAGAGCTCAGGCTGTACTTACAACAGGGACACAAGGTCAGCGCCGATGCACTTATAGGAGCACGCTTGCCGCTCCTTTCCTGTCACTTGGAGTGCGTTGTGGAAGTATGGCATCTAATAGAGGGGTTGGGGCCAGTATTGCGCCTGATGTGAGCTGAAGCTGATCTGTCTGCCAATAAAACTGCAAGCCTGCTCTGGCTGCTGCTAGTAAACAATTGCAATCAGCCGTACCTGTTTAAATTCACAGTCCTTGATATCGGAAATCACGGGAATGGCACGGCCATGAGCGCTCCTCCCATAACCAACCAGGTATAGCAAAGACGCCAGCCAATCTCTGATTAAAAGGATACTCGATCCACATTTATTATCCAATCGATTAAAAAAATTTCCATCCACATAATAAAGCCGGTGTTAAGCATAAGGAAACTGGCAAAGTGCCAACGCGTTTCGGGCAAACACTCAGCCCTTACTCATGACATCATGGATAATAAATGTGGATCGAGTATCCTTTTAATCAGAGATTGGCTGGCGTCTTTGCTATACCTGGCTGCTGCTAGTGCTGTCTGAACTGGAAGTGGAGTGCAGCTCAGAGCTGATTAGTGAGGCTGACAGTGTGTCACTTGCAGCAGCATTCCACGGGTGGCAATGCCGTCAGTGGGCGAATGGGGCAAATGGGGCCCCTAGCGACATAGGTCTGGTGCAATAGCACCATTGCACCAATAATAACCTGGCCCTGCTCTTTGCTATTCCAAGCACTCAGGCCATAGCTTCTAATATTTACATACCCATCACACGTGTTAAATTCTGGCCCGTAGTGTCATCAAATTTGGGCTCCGAGCCCTGTCCCTCACTTCCCATGCTGTTATCTATGAGTGAGAGGGTTCGTTGCGGTCGCAGATTTTACACACAGCCGCATATTTGCTGCCCAGCACCGCTTAGTCCCCAAGAGGCTAGATAAATAACCTACCCAGCAGCCAGATTGCACAGTGCAGCCAATGGCCAACAAGACTGCAGGACAGTGCTTTGATGTAAAACCCCGCCCTTATGATGATGTAGTAGAGAAGTACTTCCCCCAGTGGTTGGCAAGTGGAACTGAGACATAGGGCCTTATTCATGAAGGGATAGCGTCAGGTAGTGCCTTGTAAGCGGCAGGTAGCATCAGGTGAACACCGGAGACGGCACGCAATTACACATTTATGAAGCCAAATCTGCGACTAGAACAACGACATGTAATGTGCGATTCATCATTATTCCAGGCTCAGCATACAGCGCCAGCGTTCATCCTTGCAGGGCGCCACGTATTACCTCTCGCTACCTGGCACTCTCCCATACATTTCTATGGACGATCCTTAAATCCCTTTCCTGAGCCCAATTTTTTTTTCCCTAAAAAAAAACACAAACCTTCTGACATGTATTCTGGCCAAGAAAATGACATTTTTGAAAACTTTTTGGATTAATAATATTTTTATGCAGAATTGTCCTTACAGGTCTGGTATTAAAGTGTTCATGTTACAATGTAATAACAATGTAATTCCATATGTTTTCGCTTTGTTACTAGTGGATACATGTTCAAAAACAGCCTTTAATCACACAGCCTCTGGCGCTGTGGGCTACATTGACCCGATTTTGAGCGCCCGAACTGTTTGAGGCTTTTTTTGATGAAAGTGGAGTGAGTCAGTCGCACTACAGCGATCACATAACGTATTCAACAATGCTGGCCAGCGACTGAGGCGCTCTGAAACAACGAACCATGGGCAAGCACAGCGACTACTAGCGGTCGCTCTGAAATCCGCTCTACAGACGCTCATCTGTCGCTACCTGGCGTTAGTAATGAATCAGCCTGATGGTCTCATTCAGAGAAGAGCAATACAAGTTAAGACAAGATGGCTAGTGATAAAAGAATACAGATGTATAAACCATGAAGACAAGTTGGGCAAAGCAAATGTTTTATAGCTGAACTCCCTTAACCATGTTTTATCTTGGATAGAGTGAGAAAGGATAAGAAAAACTGAAATCTTGTTTTTTGGGTTTTTTTGTGGTGACTAAAATAGAAAGTTCCGCTGGCACAGAAGCCCCATTTTTTAGTGCTTTCTCCAACTTTTCTGGATTTTCTGTTAAATGAATTTCCCTTTCATAGAAACCAAACAGGGAGGGGAAAATCCCCCTAACCAAAAGCAAAAAGAATATTAAATTGACTTTAACATCCTGCACTATATCCACTAAGGATAACAGTTGTGGAAGCAGTTAAAGCTAACCTAAACCCCAGGATGCTACTGCCTTCTTCACTCTGCAGGCATCTTGACTTGTACATAAAAACTCTCAGTAATGCACCAAAACAGCAAAAAATAAGGTAACAACAGGGTCTATTGGATATAGCAGCACAACCAGGGGTGGACTGGCCCTAGGCAGTACAGGGGGAATTCCTTGTGGGTGGCCCTGCTTGGGCTGGTTGTAACCTTCAGCATGCAGCCTGCTTTTTCTTTCACCTCCTGCTTCTCAAGGCCACATTGACCCACCTCCCCATACCTGGCTCCATTGTAACACCCCCCAGACAAGAGATCCCAGCCCATGTTCTGCCCCTGCTATAGCCTCAACACTATGACTGTGGGAGACATAACTATCCTCAGATATTATTTTCTTCTACATTAGTAAAGCTTCCCCTATTCATGATCTGTTTCAGCAATGCTATAGCACAGGGCCACCACCAGGGGCAGACCTGGCATCCCGGCCTGGGGCCTGAGTGCCCAAGAGGGAACCCAGCCTCTAACACTACTGTGCAGTCAAAAGAATACTTTGCTTGCTCCCTCCTCCAGTCAGCTTCTCCGGCTGTGTAAATTAATGTGTGGCTGAAGAAGCTGACTAGAATCCTAGCCGCACTCGCAGTCAGCGCCCCCAGCACCTCCTGCATCTCTCGGCTGTGCGCTGCCATGCCAGCCTTCAGTTGCGGCACATGCGCCCTGGGCTCGAAGGTGAGGTAAGAAAAGCAAGCTTTCCGGGGGGCATCCCAAACTGGGATAGTGAAGTCCCATGTTTTGGTCTACTTTAAAACCCTTTAAAAGTTTTTGTTTTGTATTAATATATTTGTATGGCTGTATGGGGCCCCCAACTTCCTAGTAGCGGCCCTGCTATAGCATACACACATATTGGCCAAGACGCTTATTGGGGGTGGGGTAAGGAGCTCAGGAGATGGTGGTGGGCTGGCCCGAATCTATACATTCCCAGACTGTTTCTGGCCCTAGTCTGTCCCAGGGCCCAACTAAATAAAAAGCCTGAGAATGGGCTTCCTGGTTGCAGAACAGCTGAAAATTGTGGCCAGGCGCAGAAAAGCAGCATCCTTGTCCCAAACCTAATTGGCTTTCCAGCAGTAAGAGGGGGGAACTGCAGCAAGTTGCTCTCTGCCACATTTTACAGCCATCACTAGAATAAATCATTATGCACCCTAGGCATTATGTGTGCCAGACCTAAGGTCCTTTTAGACTTTAGGACCGGTGTTATGCCCCATTTGCAAGAGCGATTATCAAAGGAGAAATTGCTAAAGTGACCACAATTCAGAGATCATCTCTCTGTGGAAATGGTCGCTGTAATCAAACGATGAATGAGAATTGGGTTATTGGTTACACGTCGTATTGTTTTGGCTGACCAAAGAGTTTTTGTTCATCACTCAGGGTGAAATGTGGAAACACAAGTCGCCCTTTTGCTATGAGAACAAGAGACACATCAGCGATTGCTATAGCGACCGGTTAACCAACAAATCTTCGGCGTCTGAACACAGTTGCTCCATCGCAGAAGATTTGTATGGTCGTTCGCTCAACAAACGGTCAATTTATCTGGTCATGTAAATGGCCCATTAGTCTGCTTTAATGCGTCTATTTCCTGAAGTAAAATGGGGATGTGACACACTTCTGTTGGACTGTGGTGGACTGGCCCAAAAATCATGCCAGGATTTTACCTCTGGCCAGCCCTTGACATCCCCCCCCCCCCCAAGTGATCCTAGGCTGGTCAATGAGTAGGCTCCAAGGCTAAGGCTATAGTATTGTGTATATGACAATCAATGTGGTACTTAATCTTACGGAGTGCTGTAGCGGCAGATAATTTGGCAAGGGCAGGTATGTCCCTCCACACCCATGATTCTGTGACTATAGCATTTCAGGGACAGAAAGTGGTCTGGGGTGTCTTCACTGGTGGGGGGACATTGAGGCCAGGCACCAGTGGTGTAACTAAATGTGATGGGGCCTGTCTTTTAACTCAATTGAAAACAGCTAGACAATTAATGACAAAGACAAATGGTGTTTCCTTTATCTGAATGATGGCAAGTGAGCACAACTATGAAAAATAAGGTGAAGAAGCAACAATGATGGACCCCCCCCCCCCCCTGACCTTCGGGGCCCTGGTTCAGTCACACTAACTTAAGTTATGCCCCTTCCAGGAATTCCCTTTAGGCTCTCCCTGTGGCACTTTGCTCTGTAGTATGTAAATTTCATATTACCAGCTGCCATGTCCTTTTGTAAAATGAAATTCTAGCAGGTGTCCTAGACTGGGTGATATCTTGATCATACCCTTAGGAGAGGTAGATGGCATAGAAATGGAGTTGTTTTTCACCCATGTTAGGTAAATATGTTAGATTTAAAAGGCTTTACATGCAGTGGTGTGCTTAACTACCATGCAAACCATGCAAATGCATGGAGCCCCCACCTGCCAGGGGGCCTCCAGAGGCAGGGTCAATTTAGTGGCAACTTTTTGTTTAAAAAAATAAATAACGGCACCCGGCGGGTGGGCTATGGCGAGTGAGGGGTGCCGTGTAACACAGTGCAGAGTGTGCAGCAGATAGGAAGCCACTGTACACTTACCTTAGCCAGCTGCTGAAGAAACAGTGCTCTCAGCTCTATTCAGTTATGCAAGACACTGTGACATCACAGCAGCTAGCGAGCTGCATGGGGCAGAGCAGGCCACTGGCTGCATCCTACTAGCTGGCTAATCAGAAATGGCTGCCTCGAGTATGCGTCTGGCTAAAGGTATAGCGAGGCCGTGACCTGAGCATGCGTCATTAGAACGAGGTTAGGTGAGTGGGTGCGGCAATTTAATGGGGTTTCACACAGTGGGACATCCTAGTTTGGGATACCACAGGGAGTAGAAATTGGATGGCCATATGGGCAATTCCTGGCCAATTCCCTCTGCCATGGGCACATGAGCAGGCTACATCCCCGACAAGGTGCTTTAATAATGTATTTCGCTATACAAAATTTGTCTTTGATTAGAGCCCCCAGACACAACCTTGCATGGAGCCCCAGAAATAATAAGCCCACCCCTTTATACATGGCTAGTTAAAAGGCACTATGGTAATTCCTAAAAGATAAGAAATGTATATGTTATATAGATGTGAATTCCTGTATTTATTATTCTTTGTTCCCATTGGCTCCAAATAGAATTTAAAGAATGCAGCCTTTCCCTGTAATAGACTGAAAAACTTCCCAAAGCATTAATATCTGCCAGATTCTCTTAAAATTCTATCGAGAGAGAACATTTTCTTAATAGTTTTTACTGGGTGATTTGCATAATGAAAAAGACATACTATAAACAATGGTGGTGGAAAGTGTGGGAACCATCAACATTTTCTCTTTTTCTGCACAGTGTTAAAGCTGCCTCGTATTTTCACACAACTCTTAATCGTACATACAGAGCACAGAGAACCAAATCAAACTGTAAACTGATCCAATATCCCATTTGCCCCCCTGTGCATGCGATATATACCGCCAGAAAGGTATATTTTTATAGCGTAATTTTATACAGCTGTGAATTCCGCTTGGGATGCCCTTGGAACAGGGAATTGGATGAAGGCGGGGAGGCCGATTCATTAATAGCGGCAGGTAGCGACAGTTGAGCGACTGTAGCGGAATTTTCAGAGCGCCCGCTAGTAGTCGCTGTGCTTGCCCGTTGTTCCGTAGTTGATAGCGACTCGGTTTGCCATAATGTTGAATATTGGGTGAGGAGTCGCTATTTGACAGGTTCCGCGCTGTATGGGAGCGCATGATAGCGACTGGCCCTAGCGACCGGCTCCCACCATATTCATTAAAAAATCACGCTCAAAAAATTATCGCGCTGTAAAATGCATGTTTAAACCCCAGAGCGCTGGCGGCGATGGGTTAAAAGTAGTTTTTTAACCCCCAAACCACCATATTTTTGGAAACCAAAAAAAAACAATAATTTAGTAATATGAATACATTGATATCAGACCTGTAATATCAATTCTGTACAATATTTTTTTAAATTTTTTCCCTTAAAAAAATTGTCTAAAATGGCAGAAGTGGTCACAGAAATTTTCACATTTAAAAAAAAAAGAAAACATTAATAACAATTAATTATTCATATTTAAAGATTGTTCCATTGAAATGCATTGGAGGGCGCCAGGTAGCGAGAGGTCATACCTGTCGCTGTTCAAGGTTGGACGCTGGCGCTTTGGGCTGAGGCTGGAATAATGATGAATGAGTCGCTATATGGCGCTATCTCAGTCGCTAAGCAGGATTGGCTTTATAAATGTGTGATTGTGGTGGGGAGCCGGCGTTCTCGTGGCGGGGCCCGTCATTACCGGCCGCTCACCAGTCGCTACCTGTCGCTATTCCTTCATAAATAAGGGCCTAAGTCTTTTAGAATCCAGGGATGTCCAGCAGGTTTTGATCCACTTTAATGTCTGCATCAGGTCCAGTCACATTTAGTTTTGCTACTGACCAGTGACATTTGGGGTTATCCAATGCTACTGTAATTGTAGGGTCAGCCTATACAGTCCCAATTGCTGCAATGCATTATGCTGCACATATGGGGACTATGCTTTCATTTATTTAGCATTTTATGGCTTCTGTCGCTTTACCTAAAAAGGACATATGATGGTGATTTTGGTTGTATGGAAGGTGAGTCAGAATATACTTAAGCAATAGTGTGCCGCAAAACATACTTCTAATGTAACATTCAGGCACCTGGGGATGAACATTGGGAAATAATGCGGCATGGTCTTGAAATAAAATCAGCCATTTTTTTTTCCACAGAATTTTCAGCTCTGACCGAGGGGGCCTCCCGACTGTTGAGTAATTGTTCTACAAAACATGGAAAATTCTAAATGGATATAAATAGATGCCGCGTTCTGTTCACCAACTGCCTGCTGCCTGCCTAGTGTTCTGTGTTAATTGTCTTTTGTTCCTTTTTTCTTTTAGTTTAAAGGATTATACACACGTTTAACTTTAATTATTATTTAAAGGGGACCCACACGCTCCCGCAGCAGCCTCATGGCCACTGCTTCTCCAGCCCTTCAGATACCCTTTGTAAGACTCTGGTATGTTTTAGGCACTACACACAGGCACAACTCAAATGGTTTATTTTCAGGTACAAATTCAACTTAAAGCGGACCCAACCCAGCTCTGGATGCCCCACTGTGTGAAACTCCCCAGGGCGCCTGTAAACACTCACTCCAACAGAGCATGCAAGGGCTGTAATCCAATGAGACCCGACTATGTCATTCGGCAAACACACGCTCCCCATTCTAGTCAATGAGAGCTGTTTGTCGAATGAAATAGTCAAGGCAGACGGCTCTCATTGGATGAAAGCCCGTGCATGTAACCTTAGAACCAGAAAAAGGTGAGTGAAAAGCTACATTCCGGGTGGTTTCACACAACGGGGCATCCCAATTTGGGGACTGGAACAAAACCCTTGAAAATGGTCACATTTACAGGTTTTGTTCCACTTTAAACAGGCTTTCTTTCAGCATATAACTTCATTTTGAATGTAACTTGCGAGGGTGATTTCTGTCCCCTACCATTTAGGATGAAGCAGGACATTGAAGCAGGAAACCCGGTTAGTGGTAGGCTAGAGGTGGAAAAGATCAAGGACACACTAAAATACAATACCAACAACATCCACATGATGTGTACCAATGCTCGCAGCTTGGGCAACAAGCTCTGTGAATTAATGGCTATCATATCCAGAGATGAATTGGATCTTGTTGCAATAACAGAGACTTGGTTCAAGGATCACAATGACTGGGAGATAGCCATACCCGGTTACACATTGTACAGAAAAGACAGATTGGATAGAAAGGGCGGTGGAGTAGCCATTTATGTCAAGACTACCCTTCAATCAACAATAATTCAGCATACACATAATGAACTAGAAACTCTCTGGGTTACCATGCAGACTAAGGAGGGAGCTGTGGTCAGAATTGGTGTGATATATAGGCCCCCTGGACAATCTGAGGATCTAGATAACCTGTTAATAGATGAAATCAGTGGAATGGCAGAGAAGGGGGACGTTGTAATTACAGGTGACTTCAACATGCCTGATGTGCACTGGAATATCCCAAGTGCATCGGCATGCAAGAGCAGGACTATATTAGAGGCACTTAATGGAGTGTCTCTAAAACAACTTGTGACATTGCCAACTAGAGGAGATAACATTCTGGACTTAGTTCTGACCAATGGGGATCTGGTGTCCGAGGTCAGGGTTGAAGAAAATCTGGGTTCCAGTGACCATCAATGCTTATGGTTCAGAATAAAAACAGACATTGTGCAATCACACACCAGAACCAAAGTGCTTGACTTTAGGAAGACAAACTTCAAGGAAATGGCGGAGTATGTAGAAAGAAAATTAGGTGAGTGGAACAGAGTAGCAGAAGTGAGTGCCCAGTGGTCACTATTAAAAATGGCCATCTTAAAGGCAACTAAGCAATATGTGAAACAAACTAGCAAGAATAAAAGGAAGAAGAAACCATTATGGTTTACTAGGGAAGTCAGCACTATCATAAAAGATAAGAAGTCTGCCTATAAGAAGTATAAAGTAAGTGGAAGTGTAGCTGACAGAGAGGCGTATAAAATTAAACAGAGGGAAGCAAAACTAATTATAAGGACTGCTAAAGGGCAAAAAGAGGAAGAAATGGCCAAATCTATGAAGAGGGGAGATAAAACCTTTTTCCGATATATTGGTGACAGAAAGAAGAAAAACAATGCAGTCTCAAAAATTAGAAATAGGGAAAATAAATATATTGACGGAGATAAGGCTGTGGCTGACCATCTGAATAGCTACTTTTGTTCGGTATTTTCAGATAGTAGCAGGCATGGCCATAGCACAACATCCAGCTGGGAGGGCACAGCTCCGGAGTTTCTGGAGGCTGATGTCTTAGCCGAGCTGGCACATCTAAAGGTAAGTAAGTCAATGGGTCCAGATGGAATCCACCCCAGAGTTCTAAGGGAACTTAGGTTTGTGATTGCAGCCCCTCTGACTGATTTACTTAACCATTCCCTTTCAACTGGTGAGGTTCCAGATGATTGGAGAATGGCCAATGTCGTACCAATCCATAAAAAGGGGAGTAGAGAAGAAGCCAGTAATTACAGGCCAGTTAGTTTAACATCTATAGTGGTCAAATTAATGGAAACACTCTTAAAAAAACAGATAATTTCCCATCTAAAAATTAATGACCTATTGGACCCAAAACAGCACGGCTTTACTGAGGGCAGATCATGTCAGACCAATCTTATTGATTTCTTTGACAATGTCACTAAAGTGTTAGATGAAGGTGGTGCTGTGGATATCGCCTATCTGGATTTTAGCAAAGCCTTTGACACTGTACCACATAAGGAGCTCATAGATAAGTTATTGAAGGTAGGACTCAGTCCCTGGATAGTTCAGTGGATTTCCAGTTGGCTGAGGGATCGATATCAGAGCGTTGTTGTAAATGGCGTGCAATCTGAACAAAGGCGAGTTACAAGTGGTGTGCCGCAGGGCTCTGTCCTGGGCCCCATTCTTTTTAATATATTTGTAAGTGACATAGGAGAAGGCTTGGTAGGAAAGGTTTGTCTGTTTGCTGATGATACAAAGGTTAGTAATAGGGTGGATATTCCTGGAGGTGTCTGCAACATGGAAAATGATTTAGCTTTACTGGATAGATGGTCAAAACTGTGGAAACTAGAGTTTAATGTCTCTAAATGTAAAATCATGCACTTGGGTAGAAGGAATCCCTGCTCTGAGTACCGTATGGGCAGCACTGTGTTAGCCAGGACCTCGGAGGAGAGAGATTTAGGGGTACTGATTACTGATAGCTGCAAGATGAGTGGACAGTGTAGCCAGGCAGTGGGAAAAGCAAGCAGGATGCTCGGCTGCATAGCTCGGGGCATCACCAGTAAGAAGAGGGAGGTTGTGATGCCGCTGTATGGAGCCCTGGTGAGGCCACAGCTAGAATACTGTGTGCAGTTCTGGAGACCTTGCCTGCAAAAAGACATTATTCAAATAGAACGTGTCCAAAGGCGGGCAACGAAAATGGTGGAAGGACTTACACTTAAAACTTATCAGGAGAGACTTAAAGAACTTAATTTGTACAGTCTGGAGGAAAGAAGGGAGAGAGGGGACATGATTGAGACCTTTAAATATGTGAAAGGATTGAATAAGGTTCAGGAGGGAAGTGTTTTTAAGAAGAAACTTAACGATAGAACAAGGGGGCACAACCTGAAGCTAGTCGGGGGGAAGATCAGGAGCAATGTTAGAAAATATTATTTTACAGAAAGAGTAGTAGATGCTTGGAACAAACTTCCAGCAGAGGTAGTTGAAACATCAACAGTCACTGAATTTAAACATGCCTGGGATAAGCACACATCTATCCTAAGATAAAGAGTACATACAGTATACACATAAGGGCAGACTAGATGGACCGTATGGTCTCCTTCTGCCGTCAACCTTCTATGTTTCTATGTTTCTATTTTAAGTCCTTTTTTTTACAGTCAGCCTTAAAGTGATTGTAAAGCAAAGCCCCCCATTGGCTTGAATGCCGCTCTCTGCCATCAAGCCCAGACAGCAGACCCCCAGAGTTAACATGCCACCCGCTGCCACCTGAGATGAGCTGTCTGGCGCTGAAGGAGCCCCTCCGGAGCAGATGGGCCCCGCTGCCCAAGATGGCCGTCGCTGGTAGTCAGAGCTGCCTGCTGGTAGACTGCCATCCGCCCAGGGCCACCGCCACTTACCTCCCTCCTGTTTGCTTGCCCACCTACCTACCAGGTCACCCACCAGCCTGCCCACCTACCCTTTTGGGAGTGCACGTGTGTGCTTTGGGAGTGCATGCATGGACTTTTAGGAGTGTGAGCATGGACTTTTGGGAGTGTGCACATGTAGTTTGGGAGTGTGTGCATGTGCTTTGGGAGTGCATGCATGGCTGTTTAGGACTGCATATGTGCATGTTTGGGAGAACGCATAGCTTTGGGAGTGCACACATGCATGATTGAGAGTATGCGCATAGACGTTTGGGAGCGCGCGCATGCATGTTTAGGAGTGTGCGCATGTGCTTTGTGGGTGTGGGATCAGGACAGCCCCACTATTGCCACCAAGCACTCAGATGTGAAGAGGACCTTACTGTATAAGCCTTATAAGGGCATCATTTAATGTTCCGACCAGTGCCATATAACATCTAGTAAGGCCACTACACTCTGTGCCTCCTGCACCTCATAATCCCATTCACCAACAGCTGCATCCCTTGTCTCCTCAGTATCTTTATAGCTTTCCTGACACTAGACTGGGCTGCTCGGTTAGCAGAACACACCCAGCTTCCCTTATTGGCCAGACTCCAGGACCCTATAGAGAACCTCACTGGCAGGCCCCTAAAGGGCTTGTAACACAAACAATGACACTTTTTCCTGAGGTCATTTTGCACTCTAATCTAACACTCCACCCAGAAGCAAAAGCATTTTTATGCCCTCTGGCGGACAACCTACCACACCCTGTATGGGATGTCCATCAATATACCAATCCCATAACTTACACCTCTGTCTGGGGTGTAAGTCTGCTTTAACATGCTGGGATTTGTAATGAGACTGGGTGTTATATGTTGATTTTGATCATGACACAGGACTCTGGGTGCACAGAACCCTGGTCCAGCCATGTGTCAGTGGAGTCCCAACTATGGCCGAATTTCTGTGCTAGTTAAGGACATAGCGCGGGAGTATTGGAACCACCTGTATGTTCTTTTGCTGCTGGAGATATCTAACCTCGCCTCCTTTATGGATTTTCTGCAGTGGTACATTTACAGGGTACGTATTGTGGATGAAAAATCGATAAATCGATTGTATATGTGAGATTGTGTATGATCAAATGACCTGCATTTGCACGAAGATTTGTCTGCAAATGTTCATTGAAGTAATTTAAATTTGTAACTTTTTGTCGATTTTTGCATGCCAATGATCAGACGACGAATGAGAAATTTTATGTTTCATTCATCGCAGTGACTGTTTCCACTGAACGATTATAGTTCAACAGCGGTTGCTGGCATAACATGCTTTGATTGCCGGGTGTTTACATTCACCCCGCAATCACATGTAACACGTAAATTGCTGTCCATAGTTTCCTATGGGCCCTTTCACATAGGCAATTGCGTTTTGCAAACAATCACAAAAGGCGTTGCCTACAGTGATTTTGAAGAAAAGCATTTGCCGTATTAATTGTAACCATCCGGGATCTTTTGTGCATCAGACACACATAGCAAAACTCAAAATGTTTATTTTATTCACAAATCCAACAGAAAACAGGCTTTCTTCAGAAAACACAATAACAAAGTTCATAGTTGATAACAGTCTCTTGGCTTACTTACAGTTTGAGCCAAGCTAATATGAAACAGGCTTTTCATACTTCCTTCTCAACTAAGCTCCTCTCTTCAAGTTCTTGGCTGCTTCCTGGCAGCTCCTCGGCTTCCTCTGGGCACTTCTGCACACACAAGCTTGGTTGGCTCCATGGCCCGCCCCCTTGTGCCCTACTGCACCTGGTCAAGCCACATTGAAGCACTATCTCACACTTATCATCCCTTAATAGTCCATGCATGGACTTAGACTTAGAATTTGACTGATCTACTGATCAACCCAGCTTACCTTATTGGCAAGACCAATTCACAAGGCCCCTTAACAAAAATCAGAGTGCCCCTCCCCCCCCAAAAAGAAATTCCCCAACAGTAAAATCCCTGCAATGAAGTGCAGAAACTGCTGCCTGGGTTTGTAAGTAGATCAATCAGTTAGAGACCAGGCTCGGCCTGGTTCACCAGGTTACCAGGGAAACCCTCATAGAGAAAGATGGACATAGAGGATCTATGATATAGAGGAAAGGTGGACTTAGAGGATCTATGATATAGAAGAAAGGTGGATGTAGAGGCTCTATGATATAGAGGAAAGGTGGACTTAAAGGCTCTATGATATAGAAGAAGGTGGACATAGAGAATATATGATATAGAGGAAAGGTGGACTTAGAGGATCTATGATATAGAAGAAAGGTGGACATAGAGAATATATGATATAGAGGAAAGGTGGACTTAGAGGATCTATGATATAGAAGAAAGGTGGACATAGAGAATATATGATATAGAGGAAAGGTGGACTTAAAGGCTCTATGATATAGAAGAAATGTGGACATAGAGGATCTATGATATAGAGCAAAGGTGGACTTAGAGAATCTATGATATAGAAGAAAGGTGGACTTAGAGGATCTATGATATAGAAGGGGGGTGGACTTAGAGGCTCTATGATATAGAGGAAAGGTGGACATAGAGGATCTATGATATAGAGGAAAGGTGGACATAGAGGATCTATGATATAGAAGAAAGGTGGATGTAGAGGCTCTATGATATAGAAGAAAGGTGGACATAGAGGATCTATGATATAGAGGAAAGGTGGACTTAGAGGATCTATGACATAGACGAAAGGTGGACATAGAGGATCTATGATATAGAAGAAAGGTGGACTTAGAGGCTCTAGGATATAGAGGAAAGGTGGACATAGAGGATCTATGATATAGAAGAAAGGTGGATGTAGAGGCTCTATGATATAGAAGAAAGGTGGACATAGAGGATCTATGATATAGAGGAAAGGTGTACTTAGAGGCTCTATGATATAGAAGAAAGGTGAATTTAGAGGGTCTATGTTATAGAGGAAAGGTGGACTTAGAGGATCTATGATATAGAGGAAAGGTGGACTTAGAGGATCTATGTTATAGAGGAAAGGTGGACTTAGAGGATCTATGTTATAGAGGAAAGGTGGACTTAGAGGATCTATGATATAGAGGAAAGGTGAATTTAGAGGGTCTATGTTATAGAGGAAAGGTGGACATAGAGGCTCTATGATATAGAAGAAAGGTGTACTTAGAGGCTCTATGATATAGAAGAAAGGTGAATTTAGAGGGTCTATGTTATAGAGGAAAGGTGGACTTAGAGGATCTATGATATAGAGGAAAGGTGGACTTAGAGGATCTATGTTATAGAGGAAAGGTGGACTTAGAGGATCTATGATATAGAGGAAAGGTGAATTTAGAGGGTCTATGTTATAGAGGAAAGGTGGACTTAGAGGATCTATGATATAGAGGAAAGGTGGACTTAGAGGATCTATGATATAGAAGAAAGGTGGAAATAGAGGCTCTATGATATAGAGGAAAGGTGGACATAGAGGGTCTATGTTATAGAGGAAAGGTGGACTTAGAGGATCTATGATATAGAAGAAAGGTGGAAATAGAGGCTCTATGATATAGAGGAAAGGTGGACATAGAGGATCTATGTTATAGAGGAAAGGTGGACTTAGAGGATCTATGATATAGAAGAAAGGTGGAAATAGAGGCTCTATGATATAGAGGAAAGGTGAATTTAGAGGATCTATGATATAGAAGAAAGGTGGACATAGAGGATCTATGATATAGAGGAAAGGTGGACATAGAGGCTCTATGATATAGAGGAAAGGTGGACATAGAGGCTCTATGATATAGAGGAAAGGTGGACATAGAGGCTCTATGATATAGAGGAAAGTGCTTTTTTTAGTGCTTTAATGTATTCCTGCCAGTGTCATGGCTCACTGGCACCTAGCATTGCAATATGAAGTACTGCACGGGCAGGAAGTGGCATTGCAAGGTAGTCACAAACTGTTTCTCCATCTCTTTGCCCCATCCAATCCTTTCACCCCACCCCAGCCCCATCCATCCCACTCCCATCCATTCCTGCCCCCCCCCCAGCTCTACCCAATCCATTACTGTCCCCTCAGCTCTGCTCCATCCAGTCCAGTCTCTTTGCCCCATCCATTCCTGTCCTCCCTGTTTGGCCCATCCAATCAGCAGCCTCCCAGATTTGCCTGTAGGGTCTATGGGGCCCAATAGGATTTTTGAAGTATTGTGGGTAGGCAAGCAGCCTTTTTTAGTTTTGCCTGGGGAATCTATAGTCCCTCCCCCAGTGCACTGATTTCTAACTATCCACCCCCCGTGACATCCCTCCGCATGGACCTTTGCCTCTCACTGGATGCCTTTAAAGTGGACCAACACCCTGGGGTGATCGGCCCGGGAATCTATAAGATTCCCGGGCCGATCACCCCCCTCACCACGGGACATCCGAGATCGGGATGTCCCGCGGTGAGGAACCCCCCGAAAACCCCCCAAAAACTCACCTCCTCGGCGGCGGCTGCGGCCGCCGCCGCCTCCCGCGCGCCCCTCTAGCCGTGCGCGCGCCCGCGCCGGCCGTTTGTGAATGGCCGGCGCAGGCGCGCGCGCTGTCAGAGGGACGTGCGGGAGGCGGCGGCGGACGCGCTGGCTTGTCCGTCGCTGTCAGCGCTTGTCCGCCGCTGTCACCCGGCCACGTGGGAGCGTTTTGAGGTGAGTATTGGGGTGTTTCTGGGGGGTTTTACACAGCGGGGCACCCCTAATCGGGGTGCCCCCCTGAAGTGGACCAAAACCCAGGATAGTCAAAATCCTGGGTGTTGGTCCACTTTAAATGGACCTTTAAAAGAAGTGGTTGAGTACCTCTGATATAGAGGAAAGGTGGACATAGAGGATCTATGACATAGAAGAAAGGTGGACTTAGAGGATCTTTGATATAGAAGAAAGGTGGGCATAGAGGATCTATAATATAGAAGAAAGGTGGACATAGAGGATCTATGATATAGAAGAAAGGTAGACATAGAGGATCTATGATATAGAAGAAAGGTGGACATAGAGGATCTATAATATAGAAGAAAGGTGGACATAGAGGATCTATGATATAGAAGAAAGGTGGGCATAGAGGATCTATAATATAGAAGAAAGGTGGACATAGAGGATCTATGATATAGGGGAAAGGTGGACTTAGAGGATCTATGATATAGAAGAAAGGTGGACATAGAGGATCTATGATATAGAGGAAAGGTGGACTTAGAGGATCTTTGATATAGAAGAAAGGTGGGCATAGAGGATCTATAATATAGAAGAGAGGTGGACATAGAGGATCTATAATATAGAAGAAAGGTGGACATAGAGGATCTATGATATAGAAGAAAGGTGGACATAGAGGATCTATGATATAGAAGAAAGGTGGACTTAGAGGGTCTATGATATAGAAGAAAGGTGGACATAGAGGATCTATGATATAGAAGAAAGGTGGACATAGAGGATCTATGATATAGAAGAAAGGTGGACATAGAGGATCTATGATATAGAAGAAAGGTGGACTTAGAGGGTCTATGATATAGAAGAAAGGTGGACATAGAGGATCTATGATATAGAAGAAAGGTGGACTTAGAGGGTCTATGATATAGAAGAAAGGTAGACTTAGAGGGTCTATGATATAGAAGACAGGTGACTATAGAGGCTTTGTGACATAGAAGAAAGGTGGCCTTAGGGAATCTATGTGGACATAGCTTTTGATAGATGTTTTCTTTACAGCTGTCCTTTAAGATATTAGCTCTGTGAAATAAATGGGACCAGTAAAAATAACACACTAGGTCATGGTGCCACCATATGGCCAGTTAGTGAAAATAAGCTTTGCTGTTAGGTGACCTCCCGTTCTGGAGGAATTCATGGATTTGTGGTTTTCTGGTTCTGTCATACATTCCCAGACAGCCGTGTTAACATCCTGCACATAATGGGAGCTGGCCATTCTCCAGACTGCTGGCCGTGCCAGCTACTCTTAGGTCATCAATACTTGTCTCCTAGTAAATGAATAGCCAGCAATCATTGCTGTCATTCCCATGCTCTCTGATTGATAGCATAGTATAGTAGTTGCATAGAATACTAGTAGAGTAGCATAGAATGGCATTAAGAAACCAATCAGAAATGATCTTTGCACATGTAACTTGAGTAAATTGCCCATACTGTGCAAATATTGTTTCCATGTGAATGGTAAATATTTGAATGTACTAAGAACTTTCTCCCATTAAATATCAGTTAGTGAATTTCTGGTGAGCACTAACAGTTTCATACTCTGTAATGTGGTGTTTGTGGATGTTCCAGGATCTGGCTCAGCGACAAGTATTCGGACGGAGGCTCCCATCTTCCTAATTTGGTGATATCTTTCAGAGGATACCTTTCAGGGACTGAATTTAGAAGCAGTGCTGTGTGCATGTAGGTTGAGCACTGTAGACCTCTGCAGCTTGTAGAGAGGTACTGCATAGAGCTCAACACAATAAGACCTCGGAAACTGCCAGATGAATGTTGCTTAAAGTGGACCAAAATCAAGGATTTTGACTATCCTGGGTTTTGGTCCTTGCCTCACCTCTTCCCAGTCCTACTGCGCATGTGTGGCTGCTCGTCCAATCAGCGCGCTCGGATCCACTCACGTCAGTGCGTCTAAGCCTTTGTCTAAAGCGAGCAGCTCCAGGAGCGCTGAAAACCACATTCCCCGCTACCATCTAACCGGGACCGTGCTTGCACCGGCCATTCACAAATGCCTACTAGAGGGATAGCAGGGGTGCGCCCACAGCTTGCGCATGCATCATTGGAAAAGAAGGTAAGTGTATAGGCGACCTGGGGGGGTTTCACACAGCGGGGCATCCTGATTTTGAATGCTCCAGGGGGAGGGAATTTGAGATAAGATTCCCGGGCCAATCTCTGGGTTTTGGTCCACTTTAAAAACAAAGGTTTTGGTAACTTGAATTTATAATGCCTTGTTCAGTCATGAGATGCCCTTGGAACACATACCTCTTGTTTTAAACATTTATTAAAGTGGACCAAAGCCTGGGATTTTTTTTATCCTGGGCTTTGGCTCTTGACTTGGGGGCATCCTGAATTGAGATGCCCCACTCTGTAAAACCCCCCAAGTTAGCCCCAAAAATGCATCCTGGTCCCACAGCACATGCATGGTCTCTCGTCCAATCAGCACCATGCATATTAATAATCAGCATACGGCCCTGTTGAAACCGAAACCCTGGTATAAGGGAGCAGGAGTGCGCCGTGCAGCATAGGGAAACGATTAATGCAGCCTATCTGAATGTCTGGGCACAAGAGTGCACCTCAGTGGGATGATCTGGGGGGCTCACACAGCAGGGCATCCCAAATCAAGATGCTCCAGGGGGACTGAAGAGGCTGGTCCTAGAGTCTTGGAGTGGAGAAGGGGGTTGGCTGAGTGGAGCTGGGAGGGTGGGGTGAACAAGTGCAGCTGGAAAGGAATTGTGGGAGGGATGAAAGCTTACATTTGGGTGGGTGAGGGGCACTGAGAGGGCAGGGAGTGTGGGAAGCAGGTCAGGCATAATGTGGTTGGTGTAAGCAGGGCCAGCTCCAGGATAATGCAGGCTCCTGGGCGATAGAGTCTCAGTGGGCCCCTTGCGATGTGGTGTGACTCCATACATGGTGATAAAGTTGCATGTATCATAAATACTGCTTAAAAAATTGAAGAACTGACAAAAAGAAAGAGAAGTAAAGAACAGAAGAAAAAATATGAGAGCAGGAAAGAAAGATGAAAAGAAGTATAAAAAATACATGGAATGAAACAAAGAAAGAAAGAAAAAATGAGACAAAGAAAGAATGAAAGGAATAACAGTTAAAAAATGAGAAAGAGAGAGAAACAATGCGAGAAAAAAAGACAGAAAGAATTAAAGGAATAAATAATATAAGAAACGAAGAAAGGAAAAAAAGGAATGGCACAATGAACAATTGAAAGAAAGGAAAAAAAAGACTAAAAGGAAAAAAGAATAGAAGAAATGAAAGAAAGACTAGAAGGACTGACAGAAAGAAAGGCTCTCCCAATGAATCTGCCCCTGGCTGACAGTACTTAGTCTTGGTTACTGCATGGGTCCTGCATAGGGTCTGCATAGGCGATGGCGATTGGCAACATCACGTATGCCATCCGCATCCGGATATGACGGAGTTCGGGACCTCGTCGCCGGAAGTGACGTTCCGGAAAGCGCTCTCCGAGCGCTCCCGGAAACGCCACACTGGCCGGCCAGGGGGGAGAGGGCACAGGTATTTATAAATGCTCAGATTCACATGTCTGCATCGCAGCCTCGAGAAAGGAACCGGCGGTTCCGAAACGTGGGCTCTGTACATTGCGATCACAATCTCTTTACACTCTGGTAATGCTATTATAACATGTATGACGAACGTCATGATTAATTGTACTGACTGATGTATATGTACTATGCTAGCAATCTCACTATTCTTGGTATGATGTCATTGTTCTCCTTAACCAGTGATATCCTAGTCAGCTAGAACTTTACTGTACTCTTCAGGATACGCATCAGAACCCCTCAATAGACCTAAGGTAAAGTTTTACCTATACTATAGCCTTATCTATTTGTACCTATTAGTGTTACACTATATATTCTTTATTTTTTGAGGCGGTCTGTGATCCTGGAGACCCTATTCCTATCTACATACCAGAATACTTCATTGTATCCTTTTCTATATTGATTATATATGTGTGTTGTTAAATGGACAAATTATCTATATAAATACCTTTTTACTTGCAAAAGACATATGAGTGTGGTATGCATATATCCGCCGTTTATCTATACTATGTCCTGCATAGGGTCTGCCCAGGGTAGAGGGAATGGGGTGGGGCCCTCCTAAGGTGCAGGGGCCCTGGCATCTGCCCGGGTACGCCCAGTGCTGACGCCTGCCCTGGGTGTAAGGCTGCCATCGCTCCTTTTTGGCTGGGCCCCATACAGAATCCCTGGCTGTAGTGCAATAATGGTGAGGGGTGCAGGGGTAGCGACCATATCAGAACCTGTGGGATCAGGGGGCCCCACTATTGTTGTTCCTCCACTTTTTTATCTGAATTGTGCTCACACAGAATCACGTACAGAAAGAAAGCACCCTTAATATTCGCTGTTTCAGTTTTTAGTAGTCTAATCGTGTCTAAAAGTTGAATGTGACGGGCATGGGTATACATACTATGGGGGCAGGGGAGGCAGCTGCTACCAGGCCCATGGCAGAAAAGGGCCCAATAAAAACTGTCTCCCCCCACCTTGCAGCACCAGTGGCAACAGAATGGGACAGTATGTAGTGTCGCCTCACTGTCTAAAAGGAGCAGCATAGGTTCTGCAGGGAATTAAGGTCCCCCCCAGCCCTCTGTATATGTCACTTTGTATATAGAAACAAGCACCCCAGGAAGAAATGGACCTCACTGGTCCCCACCAACTCAGATCTTGTCAGGAATGTGGTGTCTGGGGCCCACAAGCAGAATAGACTTCCAGTTACATGCAAATATATCTGACTTATGTTTAGGGCTCATGCACACAGACGTTAAACCTAACTGTATTGTGTGTGAGTGGATAACCTGTGCTCTCCTGCAATAAAACAATGACATCCAGCATTACCTACTGCTTTTATCATGAGAAAAAACACAGCACAGTATTTGCTATGACATAGTGCACCATCCCTTTTGGAGATGGGGGCCCCTCAATTCAGGGGCCCACTGGGGAATTCCCTGGTGGGCCAGTCTGAGCCTCGTCTCTGACTAATTAGCCTACTCACAAACCAAGGCTACAGTCCCTGCATTTCATTGCAGCTAATTTCATGGTGAGAATTAGACCTTTTTGGGGGGCCCTTTAAAATCTATTTATGTCCATAGTGACTGGAAATAAGTACCTGTATGAGCAACGCTGGAGCCCAAATTAGTGTCTGCACCAGGAATCGGTCAGATTTAGTTCCGCCTCTTTATGTGTCTATTTGTTTTGGGTGCTGGAAGACTTAAAGCAGACTTAAACCCTCCCGTGCAACAATGTGCCAAGAAGGGTCCTGGTCCACAGGGAACATAAAATAACCTAACCCAACCGTCACTCCATCAGCGAGGCCTGCATTGGAGAGGTATTTACCTTTGCCTAGCAGAACTCTATCCATAGGGGAAGAGAAAACATTGGCATGCTCATGCTCAGATACAGAGCTCCATGAAGAAAAGGTGAGTATCTTCTAAATTCAGGGCTCCTGCACAGTGGGAGTAGGTGAGTTAGGTGAATGTGCACCTGGTGCTCTTTGCCTATAGGGCCAGCTTGGGCACAGCTGATGTGGGCTCCCACAATGCATTGCTAAAGCTGAAAAGCTGAGGGGAAGGTTGCCTTTGATGAGCCAGCTCTGCCGTCTAGTGGCATTACACTAAAGTGTTACAGTTGCTTTTTCTTCTAGAACATGTCGGAAATTCTATGCGAGTAATAACACGTAATAATAACACTTGCACAAATGTGTTATATCTTGGGATTAAAGTGCGCCTTGCTTGGTGGCTGTGAAGAATGTGACTGAACACGCATGGGGCTCTGTATGGCATGGTGCGCAATAATCTGGCTGCAGGGAGACAATAAGCACTCTACAATAACTACAAACTTAAAGCCCAACTCCGGCCTTTATTTTGAAGAAAATGACACACTGGAAACCAATTCCTTTTCCTAAGTGAGTAAAATGATCCCTCAGGTTGCAGCAGGAAGGACCTCCCTCCCCCTCCTATTATGATCATGATTATATTATGTCACTTATATATCTTTCAACAGTGATTGTCAACTGATGTGTATATAGGAGCAGAGGTAATAACTTACAAGTCAAGCAGAGCAGATTACTAATAAGTGAAAATACTGGCAGATATTTGTAGGTTGTGTGTAATAATGAGTGTCCCACACATTAGCAGGATGGGTGATGGCAGGATGACAAAAAAATACAAAGGGCTTTAAATCGAACCTCTAGTCAAATAAATAGTCAGTGACATAAGCTGTTTGATAGGGTATAGGCGCATGCATATGTGGAATGGCATGCAGATGCGGCACTCCTGAACTACATGGGAGCTGCCATCTTGCTATACACATTAAGATTCTGCTTAAACATGAGCATGAGTGTGCCAGCAGCAGCCCACACCAGAGAGTTAATATGCTTCAGAAACATGGAGCAGACTGAATAAATAGCTGCTGTAGCAAAGAAAATATATGTGAGGGAAGATATTACTAAGTTACCTTAAACTTGCGGCATCCGTAGAACATTCAAACAACAGAAAAAATGTATTAATGAGATTTCAGCTGTGAGCAGAGCAATGATGAGTCAATTACATCTGATGGCTTTCTACTTTTGGCTAGAAATAAGAGATGACTGCACAGAGGCCCATGCATATGTGGCACTCCTGAACTACATGGGGGCTGCCATCTTGCTACACACATTATAGTTCTGCTAAAACATGAACATGAGTTAATATGCTTCAGAAACACAGAGCAGCTTTTCTTTCATTTTACACACACAAACACTGAATAAATAGCTGCCACAGCAAAGAAAATATGTGTGAGGGAAGATATTACTAAGTTACCTAAATCTTGCAGCATTCGTAGAGCATTCAGACAGCAGAAAAAATGTATCTATGAGATTTCAGCTGTGAGCAGAGCAATGATGAGTCAATTACATCTGATGGCTTTCTACTTCTAGTTAGAAATGGATGATTGCACAGAGATTTGAGGCAATTTTGTGAAAATGAGTTTTTCAGAAACAGGGCTCTTAGGTGTAAATCAAGATGGCAGCTCCCATGCAGTCCAGGAACACAACATCTGCATGGGGTTAAGCCCAGTATTCTGCTTTAATAGCTAGAATATATATACCGTAATTGCCGGCGTATAAGATGCCTTTTTCCCCCCGTAAAACATGCCTCCAAGTGGGGGGGTCGTCTTATACGCCGGGTGCACCTGGGTCACATACATATAAATGTACTTACCTTCACCAAGCTGGGCAGCACAATCCACCTCCTCCTCCTCCTGCAGAGCGATGCTCTTGCTCAGGCAGCACAAGTTGATCAGAGCAGGGAGAGACTGAGCAGGCCAGCAGGATGAGCGCCGAGCAGATCAGCTTTCCTGCTCTCAGGCACTGTGTGGGCAGGCAGGGGGCTGGCTCCTGGCACGCCCTCCTGACCGCCCTCGCTGCTCTCCACTTTGAAGGGGGCTCTTCAGCATCTGATCTGAGGTGTGATTTATTAAAAAAAAAAAAGTTTCTATGGGGCATCCCCCAGTGTAAAACCCCCAACTGGCCCCTTTCCTAGAGCCCACACATTACACACTATGCCATTAGATGGGACACATTCTAAACAACCCAGGCATGTCCCCAGCTATAGGCGAGCAGGGATGTGGCCGCAGTGTAATGTGGTGTGGACTCTGGGAAACGGGGTCATTGGGGAAGTTTACACAGGGGGCATCCCAAATTGGGGGAGTTTACACAGGGGGCACCCCAACTTAGGATGCCCCACTGGGTTTTGTTCCCTGCATCGGGGCAGCAAAATGGGATGCCACCCTGTCTGAATCCCCCGTTTGGCCTTTTTCCCAGACTGCACACCACATTACACTGCGGCCACATTCCTGCTCGCCTTTAGTTGGGGCCTGTGCTGGCTATTCAGAATGCGTCCCATCTAAAGGCATAGTAGGGATGTGGCTGCAGTGTAATGGGGTTTGGGCTCTGGGAAAAGGGCCAGTTGGGGGGTTTCACACAGTAGAGGAAACCCAATTTGGCATGCCCCTGGAGTAGTGAACAAACCCACTGGGGCATTCCAATTCAGGATGCCCCACTGTAAAACCCCCTATTGGCCCTTTTCCCAGAGCCCACACCACATTACCCTGCAGCTGCATCCCTACTATGCCTTTAGATGGGACGCATTCTGAATAGCTAGCACAGGCACGTCCCCAACGAAAGGCGAGCAGGGATGCAGCTGCAGTGTAATCTGATGTGCGCTCTGGGAAAAAGGTCAGTCGGGGGTATTTCACACAGTGGGGCTTCTGGGAGGCCCCACTGGGTTTTGTTTTCCCTACTCCAGGGGTATCCCAAATTGTGATCCTCCACTGTGTGAAACCCCCATCTGGCCCTTTTCCCAGAGCCCAAACCCCATTATACTGCAGCTGCATCCCTACTATGCCTTTAGCTGGGACGCATTCTGAATAGCCAGTGTGGGCACATCCCAAACTAAAGGTGAGCAGGGATGCGGCTGCAGTGTAATCTGATGTTCTTTTACGTTTTATTTGGTGTGCGGAAGAGGGAGTAGTCTTATACAGCGAGTATATAACAAACTCTATAATTTGAGTGGAAGTGTGGTGGGTCGTCTTATACACTGGCAAATACGGTATATATATAATTTCCATATAGCTATCTCTGAATCTCTGTCTCAGCGCAGATTACACCACCCTGTGCATCTGTGTGGAGATCTGCAAAACCTGTTGGTGGTAGAGAAGGCTGGAGAACATGTGTAGGAGAATGCTTTGTAGGGACCTGGAATCTGGCCAGTAAGGAAAGCTTAATGGATCCATCTGGTCAAGTAGCCCAGTCCAGTTCTGATCCAGGCCAGGAGAGCTATAAATGAGCTAACAAGCGTCAATTGGTGACTGCTGCTGTGTGGACTGACCAGGCACATGAGGCACCAGGGGCTGGACTGTAAATAGGCGTCCGCCCAACCTTGCTTATATACAGAAATTGACGAAGTGCCCCAAAGGAAGCTATTGAGCTGGATGGAAGCAGTTGGCAACTTGAAACAAGGAGTTTAGCCATCAAGAGAGCCAGAGAGGTGTGTTCCACATTAGAGCCCAGTGTTGGGGCAAAGTAAGCCAAGTGGATGTCTCTGAATGAACGGACTTTTGCAATCAAATGTTTTATGCAAAAACGCCTTTATGTTGGATGTGTAAAGCAATAAAACATTGTAGCTGAATATCCCCGTGTTACCCCTGTGAATGGTAAACTGAACACCCATAGGTCTTTAAATACAACAAACCTTATCCATTGGACATCCTCTTTTCTGGCTCGATTTAGAGGACTGGACATGTTGGCCTGAAAGAATCTAGTGTGGCCAAACCTGTCCTGTTCATACGTTGATCTCATGATCCCTTCAACAAGGTGGCATCCCTATTTGGGATGCCTCAATTCATACAGCCCTACTACAAGCCCAATGCCAACTTCTGCATTCCTTTGATGTCAGCCACCAGTTTACCATTCCTTGTGCCCATTGGGACTTACTGGGCAAGTGGGCGATTGCACTTTGCAAGCCTGCCCCAGGAACCTAGCTGCTGGTGGTCACGAGGCAGTGAACCAGCTAGGGAATATGGTGCCGCTTCCTTGTATAGCTGCTAGGGATTGTGTAGCATGACAGGCCTGCCAAATTGTGATGCTCCACTGTTACAAGGCTAATTAGCGAGCAGTCATTTATGGCCATTTGGTTCTCTTTAGGATAAGAATGAGAAAAGAAGCACTCCACATACACACTGGCCTTGGCACCCAGAATGATTGACCTGCTTTCCCACACCTAGTAACAGTCCTGTAGAATTATTTTTGTTTGATACTATTTCTGTTTACTCAGCACTTCAGTTTCATACTTTACCAAAATATTTTTTTTAACCGTTACAGCTGCTGCACTGGTTGGGGAATTTGTTATGCAATTTGATAATACCGGATTCATCCTCTGTTTATTCAGGCCAGTAGCCTGATGACCTCTTCTGATGTCATTTGGAACTATTTTGTTAGCTATACCTTCCACATTAAGAATGTAACCCCAAAAGTATATATTTTTCTTCTACTGGAAGGAAGATGAACCAGTGATAACAGGTTTGTATGGGACTCTTATCTCTTATGTATGTTGCAGTAAAGGTCTTTCTGGTTTCAATTCTTTTGATGTGTGTAAATGCTTTTACGCATCATTCAGTGGTTTTGGGCACACAGAGTGGTTAATCTTACAGTTTCCCACAAGCTAGCTCAGGGGACAGGCAGTTACACGTGAGCAGACCTGTAAAAGTGGAATAGTAGATTCAATAACCTGTACATTTTATCCAGTAACAAAAAATACCATTTTGTGAATACTCACCTGTAAAATGGGTATTCTAAGTACCGTATATACTCGAGTATAGGCCAACCCGAATATAAGCCGAGGCAACTAATTTTACCACAAAAACCTGGAAAAAGTTATTGACCCGAGTATAAGCCGAGGCGGCTTTTTTTCAATTGGAATTGGAGTTGATTTGAGGAATCACCCCTGACCACGCCCCCAGCCATCACCTAAGAATTAAATAAAAATAAATAATAATAATACAGTGAGGGGCATCCCTTGTTACAGCCAGTTAGGGGCATCCCTCATTACAGCCATTCAGGTGTAACACACAACATACACACAGCACACACACAAACACAACACAGCACACAATACAGCACACATACACACAAGGCACACACAACACACAGCACACAACACAGCACACATACAATGCACACAACACACACACTCACCAGTTCAGCTCCTGCACAATCTTCAGCGAGGCTCCTTCCAGCCAAGGCGACGGTGCGGGACAGAGTGAGGACGGCGCGGGACGACGGCATGGGACGCGGCCAGTCGCCAGTCACAATGGCGACCCCTATAGCTACGCCCCTGGACGCGGGGCAGAAGAGCCGCCTCGGAGGCTTAAGAACTCGGCTGGGAGATCAGTACACCCTGCGCGAGGTGGGTGTACCAAGATGGCGGCCGGCGCGCTCCGCGTCGCCACGTCACTGAGGCCCGGGCCGCCATCTTGGTACACCCACCTCACGCTGGGTGTACTGATCTCCCCGCCGGCTCTTCTGCCGCCTCGGAGGCTCTTTTGCCGCTTCCTCCGCCCCCCTCGCTCAGGTAAGTCAGGTTACTGACTCGAGTATAAGCCGAGGCTGCTTTTTTCAGCCCAAAAAGTGGGCTGAAAAACTCGGCTTATACTCTAGTATATACGGTATGCCACACACCCCGCTTCAGATAGTCATTACACTTGGGTTATACTGTCCTGTAGAGGGCGATCTTGCAGAGATGTAAAGAAAAAAAGTGAGCCCCTCCCAGCCCATAAATACCTATGACAGCAGTAAAGGGACCAGGAAGAGCCAAATATAACCAGTAACAATAAAAAAGGTTCACCATAGAAAGGTTCCAGAACACCAAAGGGCAGGGTGAAGCGGGGTGTGTGACATACTTATAATACCCATTTTACAGGTGAGTATTCACAAAATGGTATTATTCTAAGTATGTCACACACCCCGCTTCAGATAGTCATTACACTTGGGACATCCAATAGCAGTGTCCATAAAGGGCGGGGATCCAAAACCAAGGCAACAATGCACAAACTCACCACTGCAGCTTGCAGAACTTTGCGGCCAAAAACAGCATCCACTGAAGCCCGCACATCAACCTTGTAAAACTTGGAAAACGTGTGAACTGAAGACCAAGTAGCAGCCTTACAAACTTGCTCAACAGAGGCCTGATGCTGGAAGCCCAGGAGGCCCCAAGAAGCACGAATGGAATGAGCAGTAACATGAAAAAGGGGAACCTTCCCCTTGGCAGAATAGGCCCCAACAATGGCCTGGCAAATCCATTTACTAATAGAAGACGTGGCGGGAGCCAAACCTTTCCTAGGCCCAGAGGGCACCACAAAAAGTGCGTCAGTCCTATGAAAAGAGGAAGTAGCAACCAAATAGTACTTCACACAGCGAACCACATCCAAGAAACCCTCTCCTTGTCATTGCTGGGCTTAGGACACAAGGAGAATAGAACAATGTCCTGATTAAGATGAAAGGCAGAGACCACCTTAGGAAGGAAATCTGGCTTGAAGCAGAAAACAACCTTGTCCTGATGCCTCTCAAGGTAAGGGGCCTTAATAGACAAAGCCGCCAACTTCGATACACGCCGAACGGAAGTGATGGCAACCAGAAACGCAACCTTCTGAGTAAGCATAGAAAGTGCAATATCATGCAAAGGTTCAAAAGGAGGACCCTGCAAGGCAGAAAGAACCAAATTCAAAACCCAAACTGGGAGCAAAGACTTCCTAGGAGGCCGCACATGCGTAACCCCCTGGAAAAAGGTCTTAACCAGAGGATGAAGATCAAAAGACTTTTGAAAGAAAACCGCCAGGGCCGAAACATGCCCTCGTAGCGTACTAAAAGAAAATGCCCTGCAAGGCAAGGCCCTGACCGCACACAAATCAATATAAGACCTCCAAATCCTATAGTAGATGGAAGAGGAATACTAGCCCTAACCAGAGTCAGAATGACAGCATCAGAAAGACCTTCCTCGTTCAAGATGGAGGTTTCAGCAGCCACGTCGTCAAAGCCAGCGTTGGTAAATTGGGGTAGAGCAGTGGACCCTGAGTGAGCAGATCCGGCAGAAGGGGCAGATCTAACTGATCCTCTGCCAACCTTACCAAGTCTGCGAACCAAACCTGTCTTGGCCATCTTGGAGCCACCAGGATTGCTGATGCACCCTCTAGGGCCAGCTTGCGCACCACTTTGCCCACCATGGGAAACGGAGGGGACAGGTACAGAAACCCCAGATCCCTCCAGTTCAGAGACATGGCAAGCGCTGCCAGAGCCAGCGGATCCCGCGAGAGAGACACAAATGCCGGAAGCTTGTGATTGTGACGAGAGGCAAAGAGGTCCACCTACGGAGTCCCCCACCGGTGACAAAGCGACTGAAACACCTTGGGGCTGAGTGACAATTCCCCCCTGCTCAGGAAGTCCGCCTTCGTGTTCTCCACTCCCGGAATGTACACTGCCGAGATGCATGGGACATTGCTCTCTGCCCAAGCCAGGATCAAAGACACTTCCCTGAGGGCACGCCTGCTGCGAGTTCCTACCTGGTGATTGATGTAGGCGACCGCCGTCCGATTGTCCGACCGAACTTGAACCGGTAGGCCCCTCCTTCCAAAATCCCCCCCGACCTGACAGGCTGGCATCCGTGGTGACCGCCTCCCAACGAGGGGTCAGAAAAGATCTGCCCCCCGTCAGATTGCTTGGCGTCAGCCACCACCGTCAGGAACGCCGCACCCGGGGGGACATCAGAAAAGACTGATCCAATGACAGCGGGGACCCGGTCCCAGGCCGCCAAGATATGGAGCTGGAGCGTCCTTGTGTGAAACTGGGCAAAGGGAACCGCCTTGAACGATACCACCATCAATCCCACCAGTCGCAACCCCAGCCGGATGGACGGGCGAGGGATGGATAGGAGACGCTGAGTCAATTCCTGAATCAGAAGAACCTTAGGCCGGGGGAGGAACACCCTGGCCTGAGAAGTATCCAGAGACATTCCCAGGAACTCCACCACCCTTGAGGGAGAGAGGCAGGACTTGGGATAGTTGATCACCCAGCCGAATCTCTCCAGGGTGGCTACCACAGTCCTGGTATCTAGCTCCACCTGGCTGAGAGAAGAAGCCACAATAAGAAGATCGTCCAGATAAGGCATGATGCGGATACCCTGGGCTCTGAGAAGGACCATCACCCCCGACAGCACCTTGGTGTAAACCCTTGGAGCCGAGGTGAGGCCAAACGGAAGAGCCACAAACTGAAAATGACGATTTTCTACAAGGAACCTGAGAAATCTCTGGTGTGCCGGAAAGATTGGAATATGCAGGTAAGCATCCTTGATGTCTATGGACGTCATGAAGTCCCCTTGACGAAGTGAGTAGGTGGCTGAAAGCAGAGTTTCCATGCGGAACTTCCGGGGACGGACGAACCTGTTGAGCAACTTCAGATCCAGAATGGGACGAACGGAACTGTCCTTCTTGGGCACCGTGAACAGATTGGAATAGTAGCCCAGGCCCGAGATCGAGGGGGGCACCGGGCAAAAGACAGCCATGTCCAAAAGTTTTGCTACTGCCGCCCGGAGCCCCTGCGCGGCCAGAGGATCTGAAGTCACCCGAGACCTGAAGAATCTGGGAGGGGGCCGAAACTCGAAACCCAGCTTGTAACCGGAAGACACCACTTCCCGAATCCATCTGTCCAAGACCTCTTGGTCCCAGACCCGGGAGAAGAGTTGCAGCCGTCCCCCCCACCCGCAAGGGTGAGGGCACCCCCTCATTGCTGAGCCGGCTTGGCAGCGGCCTTAGGCTTAGAGCCCCAGTTGTGTCTTGGACGGGCACGACCCCTGCCCCGGTTCCAGGAATCACCGCTGGAGGAGGAGAAGGCCATTCCCCTGCCAACTCTGGCCCTACGAAAGGAAGGAGTGAAGGAAGCTGCCCCCCAAAAGGGACGACGCTGCTTTTTACACTGAGGTAACTTACCACCCTTTGCAACCGAATCCAAATTTTTCTCCAAAGAGCCGCAACCCCACAAGGGGAAGGGCCGTAAGCGACTTTTTGGACACAAAATCAGCCGCCCACTGGCGCAACCAATCAGACCACCGGAAAGCCACAAGCAAGGCCGAAGTTCTACTACACATCACCATTGTGTCATCCAAGGCGGCCAGCACAAATGACAAAAACAACTCGCATCGCTTAAGGGCGATGGTCAAGCCCATCGCTTTCTGTCTAGCCGGGTCAAGCCCGGAAGAGGTCAACAGTCCTCTAACCACCGACCTAGCAGCTACTAATAAAAGCACCGAAGCACAAACAGGCCGCAAGGCCGACTCAACACTGGCCAAACCATGACAAGCAATCTGGTCAATGCGTTTATCCTCAGACCCATCCGACTCCTCAAACAGCTCCCCTTCTCTAGCGGGGAACAATCGGACCAATCCAGAGAGTCAAACTCATCCAAATCAAGGCCCTGTGCGGCCGTATACAAAGGTTTTCTCTTAGCCGGGACCTTTTTGGCAACAGCACTGGAAAACAATTTTTTAAGATTGGCCAATCTGGCACACACCTCAGATTGCGACTCCCCACCCATGACCACATCACCTGGGGTACGTATCACGCGGGGGGGGGGGGGGGGGGGTTGTAGGAGAAGGGACTGGCGGAGCAGAACCAGATGCCGGGGATCCGGACTGCCGCGTAATAGTCCGCTGCGCACATGGTACACAAAGAAATACATCATCCCCCGAAAGGGATACCCCACACCCCAAACACTGCCTGGATTTGCCCGAGGGGAGCACAAGCCCAGTATCCGGGGGAGCCTCCATATGGTGATTTTTTAAAACATTAAGTCACAATGACCAGAGGGAATTACGCAGTAAATGCTACCCGGGATGCCCCTTTAAGTCCCACGTGGGAGGAATTTACAGAACCCAATTTTAACCAGGGACCCTAGGACCGGGGGAACCCCCCTTTAATAGAAAACAATGGTCCACCTGGAACACAAGACAGACACAGCAATCAGACCCTCATTATACTAACGCCCGCAGGCGTGTCTAAAAATTAGTTTGTGTTTCCTGCCTAGGGAGGCAGAGTATTAGCAAAATGTTCAACATGTCAAAAACAAGCATTGCCGACAATCACACAGAGGGCATGGATAAATACAAGGCAAATGCGGCCCAGAAGGCCACTCACCGACCAACAGTCAGCCGTCTGACACACACGCGCCCGGCGGAGTATGAGAAAATGCGTAAGCAGAAGGAGGCAGGAGGGCGGGCTGGCGCGGTTCGTCGCTCCCAGCCAGTAGCCGGTAACTAACAGCGGCGCCAGCAGCCCGGGGGTGGGCCGTAGGCGATCGCGCGAACACCCGGCCCCGCACCTGAGGGGAAGAAGCTCCCCCGCCGCCATAGCTGACCAGAGGCCGCCTACGGACAGTAAAAGCACAGTGAAACACACACGCAGCCAGTGAACAAGTGCCCACACAAACACCACACATACTATAATTGAGTCAAGATGGGGGGGGGGGGGGGGAAGAATATTGACCCAAACACTAACGCCTACAAGGGACAAGCCCCCCCCCCCCCCCCAAGGGTATCCGGGAGAGGGGAAAAACCACGCTAGGGTGGAAGGCCAAGGGACAGGGCATCCCAAACCGGGGTCACCAACCCGGTTATCCGCCCACCCCTTGTTGTTATGGGGTCTCACAGTGGAGCGTAGCTCCTAAGCACCTAGGGTGCCATCTACCCTTGCCCGGACCAGCAGCCTAGGCTGGGAGGCAAGGTAAATCAATAAGAAAATCCGGGCAGAAATAGATCAAATAGAGGGCCGGGAGTCATCCCGGCTACCTGCAAGGAGGAGACATCCATCTTCTGACTTGCTCGCCGTCTGCAGAGATGTAAGACTGGGGAATGAGAGGGAGGTCCCAGGTATTTATGGGCTGGGAGGGGCTTCCTTTTTTTCTTTACATCTCTGCAAGATCGCCCTCTACAGGACAGTATAACCCAAGTGTAATGACTATCTGAAGCGGGGTGTGTGACATACTTAGAATAAATCCTATTTGTATCCACATGTAATTACCACACTATGCTAATCCTAAAATCCACATTCTAGTCATATGGTAGCAGTGTGCTCTATATGCAAATAGCAACATAACTGTAAACTTCCTGTAGGGAAAGACAAGAATTATTATATATATTATTTATCTGAGGGACGTGTGACTAACTTTTATTATTGTAGTGGGTAATGGTATAAAATGTCGTGATACACGTTTCATTACATGGTTTATTGTCTCGTTTCACAAGCTCTCAGATTATTCAGAACCTGCAGTGCATTCCCCTGCAGGCTTCCACAAAGTAAACAAAGCAATAATAAAACGCCATATAATTATAAAAATTGTGTTTTATCACCAAGCATACAAATAAAACTGCAGTTACCAGCTGCCTCACGGAGCGTCACCCTTACCTGCACAAACATTACATCATTCTTGCAACCCTTTGAAGTCAAAGGAAATGATCATCATACAGCATTACAGGCAAACCACTCATATAGATTTGGTAAGCCAGAGGCTATAATAGCATATAAATAAAAATGGGGGTGGGGGCTTTATAGTTACAGCCAATATTTTTTACATTTTAGAGTTTTAAATAAAAATTGAAAAAAATAAATCAAAAGATGGATTAAGTCAACAGGTAAGCAATTAACCCCCCCTTAACAGGCATAACAGTCATCATAGGAAATCTTGCCCCATAAGAAATGCAACTGTATTTTTGATGCATTTTCCAGGCTATGAATAAAGGAGAGGGGTAGACTTAGATACCTCACGCTCCAGTTATAAGAATACACATTCAGTATAACAGAGGTCACTGTATTATCCATAAAATACAGTGTAGAACAGAATAGATTTTTTGCCCCGTCCACAATATGGCGATGATTTCTGCTTGTTTTATGGCCGCTATGCTTATCCTTAGAAGTCCATGGAGCTTGTGGCCAGGTAGTCTTTCCTTCCAATGGTGCTGACCTGTTTGGTTTGCATGGCCTCCAGCTTGGGGCAGTCCGTAATACGATGTCCCAAACCACCGCAAAAGGCGCAGCCTCTCTCGCCTAGAATAAAAATGTGAAGATATTAACAGGGGGGGCTTGAACCACGCAGCGCGTCGGTGAGAGTAAGTGGGGAGGACTAAGGGCGTTGGATTAGTAGATACAACCAGAGCTTTATCGTATTTTATGTATGGCAACATGACATGGCGGATGCTTGCAGGGATGAGTAGGAGCACTATTAGTTGGTAGATTTAGCACTTGAAGCACTTTTTGCACTGTAGCATTGCACTTTCTTGCTGAGTTTGCACATATTGTAGTATTTTTAGGGGCTGTATATATCCTTTATAAAGGAGCACAGTTCACTAGTAATTTTAGTTTGATATGGATTCACTCATGTAGCATCTCATCATGCGGGCGTCCGCTTATTGTTTATGTATGCCATCTACACTCTAAAATTAGAGATATATGAAATTATACTATTTGAATGGTTAAACACACATTGTGAGTGTCTTATATATTAGCCCTAACAAGTTCCTCCCCACTTGGATTTTTATGTATATGTTTTTTAAAGTGTGACGTTGTGTGATATATGTTATGTACTGACAGCATTTAGCTAACAATAAATTTTCATCTATTTTTGTAAATTGTGTGCAGCCTGCTATATGGGGATATAAAGGTGGGCTAGCTCTGAAAGTCCACCAGGTGGAGAGATTAAGTTACAAGGTTGGCCCCATAAGCTAGCACCGATAGTAATTAACAGAAGCTGTGCATACCCAGAGGTAGAGTTGAAAAAGATATTAACAGGGGTTATTTTTTTTTAAAGCGTATTTACTTTTGGACTGAATGACACGAATGAATCACATGGTTTGCCAGCTAAATTTCTGTTCAGACATTCGATCATAAGCCCACATTACATCCAAATTACTGGTTGACAATTTTTGGAGACATTTACACTTCTAGAATGTGGCAGCTGAAAATATTACTTACACTCCTTGGCACTCTGTCCCAGACTAACTAAATACCATTTATTAGCTTTCTGTCATGCAACTTATCTCTCAGTACAGCATTAGGTTTTATAAAGTTCCTCTCCATTGTCCAGATTTCCACCATACAGTGTGTATCAGGAGGTATTACTATACATAAGCCATTGGTAATATCATAAGCTGACACTGCCAAAGTCATGCCTAAGATTGTGTTGGAGCAGTGTAGCTGCTTTAGCAGAAAAGTCAGTTTTCGCTTTATTTCGCCACTAACTTACTTCCGAGAACATGTAGGGGAGTAACCTATTACATTTCTTGCACGAGAAAAATAACAAACCGCAGGACCAGGGTTTAAAGTCTTGCCTCAGTGCATTTCCACCCTACCCTGGCACTGAGGCCGGGCCGGTTTGTTACAAAGAAAAAAAAAACCCTTACTTGATCCTTGGGCCAGCGCCGTCCTTGACACCGAGCCACATGTCCCTGGTCCGCACGCACCAGGGCCCGTGCGCGGAGCCAGGGAATGCGGCTCTGTACTGTACAATGTGAGGATAACATTGTCCCTACTTGGAGATCTGGGATGGATCATAAACAGAGAAAAGTTGAGTTTGTCCCCTCCGACTTCTTGCATTTACTTAGGGGATCAGATAGACCGCTCCCTAGAGACAACCTTCCTTCCGCAAACCAAGATAGATAGGATGGTCTCCTTGTCCTCGTATATTCAGGAACACCCCAGAATCTCCCAAAGGCAGATTCTGGTTCTGTTGGGGCCTATGTCTTCAGCACTCCAGACCTTCTTTTTTGTGCTCCTGGAACAGAGATCTAATAACACTGGATTCTCTGGTTACACTTCCAGATGTGTTCGTCAGTCCCTTCAATGGACATGTATCAGGAAAATCTATCCAAAGGGAGGCCCTGGCAACAGATAGACCCAATTTGTATCACTGCCAGGTTCAGGGAACGTGGTCCAGCACCATGACCTAAAAATCTTTTAACTTTCAGGAACTAAAAGCAGTTCAGTTAGCTCTAAAACATTTTGAGCAGGTAGTTAATCAATGTTCTTATTGTCTCAGACAATGCCACAGTCGTGGCTTGTCTGAAACGTCAGGGGGGCACAAGATCAATTGAATCTTTCCAAGACAATCTGTGCCAAGATGGAAAGGTCATCAAGGGGGAACTAAATGTTCTGGTGGACCTCCTCAGTCGAGTTCAGCTTAGACAAGCAGGGTCAGAGTGTCTTCATGCAACTGCTAGACCTCTGGGGCTCCCCCCGAGGTGGATCTCTAACACAAAAGAAAATTCCAAATGGCAACCTTTTTTGTCACTTCACAGGAGACAGGGAGCTTTTGGGGGGGGGGGGGGCTCCCTTGGTCAGAATTGGGGGACGTTCAGTCTATGTTATGCCTTTCCCTCATTGCAGATCCTCTCTCTGGTCATAAGGAAGATCAGGTTAGACCAGGCAAGGGTGATCACGATTGCCCTATGGTGGCCCAGGAGACTGTGGTTCTCCCTGCCTAGGTAGATGTCAATAGGATCTCTGGTAAGTCTTCCTCCAACCCCAGATCTGCTGCATCAAGGACCAATGTTCTACCCTCACAGTATGGATCCTGAATGGGGGCTGCCGAGGAGTAAGGGACTTTCCAGTCGAGTCATTAAGACCCTTCTCCAGAGCAGGAAGATGGTTACCCGCAAGATCTGTAAGACCCGTAAGGTCTGGAAGAAGTTTTCTTCATTTTGTTCTGTCCGTAACTTGATTCGCACAGGCCTGGTGTTTTTACAGGAGGAAATGGCCTAGCCTCCAGTACCTTAAAGGTTCAGGTGGCAGGACTATCTGTATTCTTAGACCGTAGGCTTACAGGAGAATCTGATCGAAAGGTTTTTTGTTTCTCTGTCTAGAGGAAGACCAGTAAATCATAAGACCTTCCTTCTCTGGGACCTTTCCATCGTCCTGAACGGTCTTACACAGCCACCTTTTGAGCCCCTGAAAGAGAACCCCTAACAGAGTGGCTTTTATATTAGCCATTACTTCGGCCACAAGGATTAGTGATATGTAGGTCTTTTCCATCAAGGAACCATATCTTTTTTTTCCCAGATCATATCTCCATCAGATCTGACCCTGCTTAAAGAGGAACAAAACCCACCAGCGGCCAGCCGCAGGCAGTGGGTAACCCCCACCAAGGGACCGCAAAAACTCACCTTTCCCCACTCCAACAGCGCATGCGCGGGCATTGTTATGAATGAGGAGCACATGCAGCCGCATCCCCGACCTGCGCGCGCTCCCGTCCCAGCCATTCAGATAGGCTGGGGCAGGAGTGCACATATGGCTGGGGATGAGGCAGCATTCCCCATTCAAGTCTATAAAAGCCGCTGAATGACAGTTACGGCAGGCTTCTCTCATTGGACAAAAGTTCGGATTTTGTTCTGAGTTAAAAGCGCGTGGTCGCAAAAAATGGTCTAATAAAAATCCATATAAATATGCTAAAAAGTAAGAGGACGATCACTTCTACACCCAACATCAAAAACATTCCAGTCAAGCCTCTTTCTATGTTTTAACTGAAGATAGATGAATTCAGGGTTACAGGTTTTGCCTGTTCCACTCTGATTTTACAGGAGAGATTTGCTCCACTCCAATAGCTTGTGCCCTGAATCAGCCTGTGTTGGAATAATCAATTATTGCTATTACAAATCTTCTTTATGTGTGTGGATGTTTTTACTCATGCAGCGTATAGGGCAGATATTTAGAGTGGTTAACGTTGCTGCGCAGGAGATAGGCTTTGGAATGAAACAGATCACCTCTATGGCATAGAACCCCCCCCCCCCCCAAAAAAAAAAACAAAATTTAACCCCTGGATTATATTCTGCCTAGGATAAAAAAAAAAACACAACATTGTTAAAATAGATAGAATTCTCCTTCTGTATTCCAAACTCTTGCCATGACCTTTCCAGTTGAATGCTGCACACAAAATTTCTTGGGAGTTGGTGACCCCTTCCATTGCAATAGATTAAAGAAATGGTTCCCACATGAAATGTTTGAAATTGCTCACCTCCAATGTCCAGCATTGTCTCGTCACTGCTGTTAAGCACCTGCAGTACAGGAGGTACCCGCTGCTTGGCCTCCATCAGCAAAGCCCTCAGGTCCATTAAAACAGATTCATCTGTGTAAAAATAATACATCAACATTCTAAACTCCCACAACCAAGATGGCAAATAAAGACTTACCGACATACAAATATAAGCTTACCACATGACTTGTTAATGAAAGTGGTTGCTATGCCAGTGTTGCCAGATCGACCAGTACGTCCTATTCTGTGGACTAAGCAGATAAACACTGATGTTACTGAAAGAGAAGCTTCAATCTTTATGAAAGCGCATTTAAACCAATATTTCAAGGTGGAGTCTGACCTGTGGTCTAATAATAACGTATTTGATGCAGTTAACATTTTGCCACAAAGAGCTCCTTACATGAAAATAGCTAATCTGGTCAAAATCATATACTGAAATCATGGGTGTGCTATGAAGATTTGTGGTTCTCCTTATACAAACTGCTGGATGCCCTATAAGGCACCTCCACATTGCAGAAATAATGCAATGTATCAATGCATGCAGCTTTTTTCCCCCGCAGCACAACCACAAAGCAGCCTATAAAAGTCTATGGGCAGTGCTGGTAGAGCACTTTACCTGAGCTACTTATGAGTGCAGTGAAAGAGCCTTACCAGTGCCACCTACTCAGTCCTTTGTGGCCAGATCCCCACTGCTGTAAATGGTCTCTGGTCTGAATGCTGCACACAATATTTCTTAGGAGTTAGCGGCCCCTTCCATTGCATGGTCTCTTGTTTGGATCATGGTGGTGGACCCATGTTTCATCATCCACAGCAATTCAACAATAAAAGTCCTTTGGATTTTCTCTAAGCATGTCTAATATGTCTTGGCTAAATTACTGGCAATATGCTTTTGTTCAGGTGTCAACATTTGTGGCACCCACCAGGAAAGGACGTTTGACATCATCTAAACATCATGAATGATACAGGAAACCGTGACAATGGAATTAATGAGCTTTAATCTGTTGACTCGATGAGCCCTTAATGGGATGAGACTGGGAAGAGGGGGGGCGGGGCAAGGAGGCATGATGGACCAATTTAGGGTTCAGCACTCTACCACCCATCAAAAAGAACAGTTGATTTTGACTTACCATAATTCTCAATTTCCTCTGGCATATCATAGTTTATAACATGCTGTATAGCTGGGAAGTCCAGACCTTTGGAAGCAACATCAGTAGCAACTAGAACATCTTTTTTTAATTCACGGAAAGCTTCAATTGCTTTTGTTCTTTCTTCTTGATCTAAAAGAGAGGTGGCCATGTCCAAATCAATGCATACATTTTCAAAGATGAACTCAGAATACTTGACCCTCAACCTGGTCATTTACCTCAGTCCTGAATATCTGCCTGCAGTTCTATTAACGAGGGACTCCCTCTTTAATACGCCGCTAAAATAAAGAATGGAGATGCTCACCTGGGTTACGGTCCCACGTGACCACAAATGTGATAGAAGGATCCCGGAAGAGGTGAGAATCTGGACAGCTCCGTTTTTTATTTTAGTGGTGGCGATGCACAGTGGTGAGAGAGCCCGGTCAGAAAATTTTAAGTAATAAGCAAGAACCAGGAGCAACTCGGCTCTGCTTCAAGCCAGCACAGTTGGAGTTGGTGGTTTATATTTCCAGGCTAAGCTACTACAGCCAGTGGTTCCAATAGTCTTATACAGTTGTTGCAAAAAAGCCATTGGCATACTCACAAATTAAGGTGAAAAAAGCACCACAAGGTCGGCTAGTTACCATATATTACAATATAAATATATATATATATATATATATATATAAAGGTGACAACCAAGCTAAGGTAGGGCTAGTTCTGCCCTTCCTACTCTGTACTATTATTGAAAAGGCAAGTTTGAATGCTTCATTTCATGGTAAATGTGACAAAACACAAAATGCAATACAGCTAAAGTAGAACTTTTAATAGCCAGTTTAAAATGATACTGGGTCTTGGATAGGGGCATCAAAAGCAGGACAAAGCATTTCAGGAGACAAAACCTTAGTCAAGGGCTCATAACACAATACGCGTGGTGTGTTGATGAAGTCTTCCAGGACTGTATATACTTTTCAGCTGGTAACGGATTCGAGCACCGTCACTTTCAACATTTGGAGAACCATATCATCATTTCATGTATCTTTCCCAAAAATAGTTTGTTATACAGACAGGTAAAACATTGTCAGGTTTTTTGGTCTTTGGTCATGTGACAGCTCTCACACGCATTCTTGCTCCCTCATTCTGGCTATCCGCTCACATGACATGCCAGCTCAGCTCATTTAGGGTGGGCCAAAACCCAGGATTTTGACTATCCTGGGTTTTGGTCTTTTCCCCCTGGGCACCCCGATCAGGTATGTCCCGCTGTGTGAAACCCCCCAGGTCACCCAATCTCACTCACCCCTCCTCTGTCCTACGGTGCATGCGCAGCCTCTCGTCCAGTCAGCACGCGCTCGTGGCCGCATCCGCAGCTAACCTTTAACAGGGAGCATGCCCACCCCAGCCATTCACATATGGGCTATAGGGATAGCGGGGATGCAGCCTCTGCTCTCGCATGTGCAGTTGGACCGGGCGTCCTGGGGGGTTTGACACAGTGAGGCATCCTGAATCTGGATGCCCGGGGGGAGACGCCCCTGGGGATGCAGTTGCTTGCACTCCCCTCTGAAGCAAATCAAAGCAGTTTTCCAATTTCATAGTCACGGCAAACAGCACTGTTTAGAGGAGAGCCCGCAGAGGCACCGTTTGATCGGGGAAAGGCAAGTGAATAACGGAGACCTGGGGGGTTGCATACAGCGGGGCATCCAAAAACAGGATGCCAACCAGGATAGAAATATCCCAGGTTTTGTTTCGCTTTAAGGTAACACTATAGTTATGCTGAACCCATCATCCATTCAGGAGTACATCACAAATCAATACAGGGTAACACTTGCAGGTATAATGCAATCTTTAAGAAGCATTTTCTATACAAAAACAATATATAGATCATTTCTTTCGAGAAAAAAACATGAGTTACAAAAAAAAATAGTTAAATATCACTCACCTTTCCCTCCATGTATGGCTACTGCTTCCACCCCTTTTAGGAGCAGATATTCATGTATAGCATCTACATCTGCTTTCTTCTCTGCAAAGATCAGCACCTGAGACAACAAATGCAAAGCTAAACACATCTAGGTGGTTATAGTTTGGAAAACATATCACAAACCCTGTCAGGAAAAAAAATACTACTTTCTCCCAAACCAGTTTCAAAACACGGAAAGGTCTCGTTCACACCAAAGTGTTTGCAGTGATGTCTGTCCATGGGACCTTTCACGTTAAATTAAGCAAAGCAACTGTGCTAAGATTCCCCCCAATCACTGCAAGCAGAACCTTTTCCAGATGTAGTGCACCCACTTCCCCTGGGAGCACTTTACCAGAGATTTGTGGCATCACAAATGGCAAGTGCACAGAAATTACTTTGGTGTGACCGAGCCGAGAAGTCTGGCCTTGACAGAGGTCGAGAAAAAATTGTGTCCCTAAAGTATTCCCCATTTTTGCATCTCTTACCCAGGGACCCAGCTTATTTCAAATACAATAAGTATTCTCCTTTCTAAACACGGGAAGCCACAACTGCCTATAAGCCCAATATATTTGTATTTCTTCATAGAAATGTGCTAAACTCACAGGTGGTGGGGTCTTCTGCAAACACTCAAGTAGATACACCATTTTAGCTTCCTCTTTCACATATTCTACTTCCTGTGAAGAGAGGATACATAATGTTAATCATATAATATGGAGCTCATATAATCATGTAAGCGGCCACGGGTATTTGTCACCTGTATCACATCCAGACTGGCAGCTCCTGCTCGTCCAACATTAATGGTGACAGGCTTCACAAGGGCACTTTTGGCAAAGTTTTGAATCTTCTTTGGCATAGTGGCACTAAAAAGAAGTGTTTGTCGCTGACCCTGTAAGCAGAGATTAGAAAAATATTTTAACGTGTATTAATGGGTTGTTGCTTTATCCTATTTAAAAACACAACAGGCAAATTAGCCAAAACACACCTCTCTGGTATGAGCAACTTAGACAGCACCTTGTCCCCCATCAATAACTTAACCCCCCCACCCCCAAAAAAAACAAACAGTATGTTAGTACTCAGAAACGTACCAGTGCACGCGCCACGGGAGGCTGTGGGTGCCTGAGCATCTTTCACAGGCGAAATGTTGGATATGCTACTGCACCCTCCATAAGCCACTCCAGCACGCCCAACTCCATTTACCACGACAGTAGAAGGAGGCAGTGGCACCAGCATGTTTCGAAACCCCACACTGTCACTGGTATCTAATGCCTGGATCTTTAAACAGGTAAAAGGCTTAATTCCTTCACTTTTGCATCTCAAAGTCTTCCACGAATAAAGTCAAAAAGTTCCTAAAAAGGAAGGTTGAGAGAGCCTGTATCTCCTACCACCACTACCTAATCCTCCAGATGGCTAGCAACCTGTCAGAAATGGCTTAGCTTCCTAATCCTAGCACGCAAACAAGATCTCCCTTCTCCGTCTCAATTGGCTCAGAGGGGTACTTGGGGTCCTCCCCACTGACTAAATACTACTGACTACTTGCTGGTTGCCTGCCCACTCCCCACTAAGAATTTTTACTCAGTGATTGAATGTTTTAAAGTGGACCAACACCCAGGATTTTGACTATCCTGGGTTTTGGTCCACTTCAGGGGGGCACCCCGATTAGGGGTGCCCCACTGTGTAAAACCCCCCAGAAACCCCCAAACTCACCTCACCACGCTCCCACGGACAAGCGGCGGACAAGGCAGCGCGTCCGCCGCCGCCTCCCGCGCGCCCCTCTGACAGTGCGCGCGCCCGCCATTCACAAACGGCCGGCGCGGGCGCGCACACGGCTAGAGGAGCGCGCGGGAGGTGAGTTCTTTTGGGGTTTTGGGGGGGGTCCCTCACCGCGGGACATCCCGATCTCGGATGTCCCGCGGTGAGGGGGGTGATCGGCCAGGGAATCTTATAGATTCCCGGGCCGATCACCCATGGGTGACGGTCCACTTTAAAGATACAAAGAGCTAAGGCTAATCTAACACATCAGCTAATCTTGATACAGTTACCTTAAAGTAGGAAAATATGGTTCGAATATCTTCCTCAAAGCCCATGTCAATCATACGATCAGCTTCATCCAGTGCCAGGTACCGGCAGATGTCCAGGCTCACCATCTTCTTCTGAAGCAGGTCCATAAGTCTGCCAGGAGTTGCCACCATCATGTGAACACCCCTACAGTAATTTAACAAAAAGTAAACATTATAGGATTTGCCTTATATGCAGCAAACATATCAACAGAAAGGTTAAAGCGCTATTACAACTAAAACAACAAAACAAGTCAATACTCAACTCCAAACCTCGCAACAGCTTGAGTGGTGCTCTAGAACTGATCAGAGAAAGAAAAACAGGTCCCTTGACGTGCAGAGGAAGCATTTAAAGAACGTCCCTGGCACACCCATCTGTTACAGTAAAAGAGGGGCCAGGGTAGGCATATGCAGCCATGGGACGGGACCTGGTCATGGATCACTTTTGGTGGCGGGAAAGGCCGCTCTGTGCTTTCTCCTCAAGATGGCAGCACCCAGGACCGCAGTTTTAGGAAAAACAGGGCTGGACTGCGGGTAAGGTAAAGCAAGGTAGGCCCCTGTTTTTGGTGGTGTGCAGAGGCGACCCTGCCCGCACATTCACTTGCAAGGGCAGGAGGCAGCACACACTGTGCAGGATTGTACTGCTGCCTTGTACTCCATCTGTGCAGTTGCCGCATGGGCCCAGGTGAACGGTACTAGACCCCTGGCAAGGTAAGTGTTTTTTCTTTGTAAACCCTGAGACTGGACTTCTGCTTTAATACTTTTCAAAATAACGAATAAAGCTTTTCAAGCTGATCTATTTGTTTTGGCAACCCGAGCCTTCAACATAAATCTATTAGGAATCCTCTGAAAAAAAGGAAAAAAACTTTACAGAGGAAGAACCAACACAATATATATATAGACCCTATTGGGGGGGGGGGGGTGTACACCAAAGTCTGCAATACCAGGGATAGGAAAATGTGCCTGCTGGAGTCCTCAACAGTAGTTATGAATCTCCAGAGGAAAAAAAAGCATCCCTAAAGACGCATTTAGTATAGATCTATATGCGGCTTGTTACTGTATGGAACATTTACTCACTGCTTGATGGTTTCCATTTGCTCTTTGACAGACATGCCACCTATGCATAGTGCGGACCGCAGAGCTGGAAAATGGTCTTCCTGCAATAACTTGCAGTAATATTCAATGATACCATGCGTTTGACGGGCCAACTCTCTCTTTTATGAAAAAATACAATAAAAGGGGAACAAATCACATGATTACAAAAGAGTATCTATTTTTACATACATGACAGATACAGTGAACACATACTACATTAACAGATATTTAAAAGTCAGGATGAAACAAACCTATGTTAGGTTAAATAATCTTGAAAATCAATACCATGGGAAACTTTTTTCATCAATACACAGGGTTGGTATATTCAGTAGGAAGGAGAGTATAGAGTTTGTTTGAATTGCAAATCAAGTTTCCAAGGCAAATATACACTTAATACATTGAGGGGAGATTTTTCCCCATCAATCAAGTTTGGACTCTCTTAAATTAAGGGCTGTGGGGTCGTTTTTCTCAAAACATCCTTCGGACAGCATACGCCTGAGACCTCCGGTCTCCTCCTACCAATTTGGAACACCTGACCACCAGACAGAATAAATTCTTCACTCCTCCCTCCATTCCCCAGTTGTTTTCGTGCTCCTCCATGAGGTAGGAGCCAGACCACTGGCTCCTGGACCGGTTGGTCTAGGTAAGTATTTTCCGGTGCTATGGGCCTGATTTTGCCATTTCTCGGTCCTGAAGGTTTTTTTCCTATGACTGGGGCCTGGGATACCCTATGGGATTTTAGGCCAGATCCCATTCTTTGATTTTAATCAAAGGGGGGTAAGCAGTATTTTTACCCTCTTACTGAGGATGACCTCTTGGAAGAAGCCAGGGTGGCCGGACCCCATTATAGGATTATGTAAGAATTATTTTTGTTGGGATGGCAGTTTGGGATGAGGATCCCTTGAATTTTACTCTGCGATTCTCTCTGGTGGTTACTCTGGAATCTTTCCAGCTTTTATTTTGGAGTCTTTATTTTTACTTGCGGCATATGTACCTTTAAGAGGCGGGGAGAAAAGGAGAATGACGCGATTTCTACTTTTCTTCCCCACCTGAATCTAAGATTACACAGAGGGTGCAGTACCTTCTCTCTGGAGGTAGGGGGCGATCACATGCTCTCCTCCCTCGCCGAAGCGTCCGCATCATTTTCGAGCTGCTTTCTACATGCTGCCATCCCGTCGCCGCCATCGCTGTTGGGAAAGGAGCACCTGCGCTCCTCTTTCTGGTAGGTGGATCCTGCGCGTTTTCCGCATTTTTATTAAGATTACACAGGAAATTGATCCTGGGCTTCTGACGTCACATCCCAGCGCCCGGGGGATTTCTCTGCTTTCCACAACACGTGCTTTGCCTTAAAGGGCTAGCACAGTGTTTTGCATTATGTATGTTATGGCCTCCCCTTCTGTGTAATATATTGAAGGGTTAAATTGCTAATTATAGGATTTGCTCCTGCCCTATTTAGGTGGACACAGGATGCATTTCACTTGGTGCCTCATCACCAGAAGCATGGCAGACCACATGGATGAGTTTCCTATTGATCCTGCTGAACATGATTCCACAGATATACCTCTTGTGGACCAGGATTCATCCAATTTGCCGCCGGCTGCCGATTCTGGGAGGAGGAAGTTTACCTAAAGCCTATTCATCCGGATCTAAATGCAAAAAAAAAAAAAAAAAAAAAAAAAAAAAGAAGGAGTAGAAGATGCCCCTTATGTGAGACGGAGCTTTCAGATTCTTTCAAATAACCCCTTTGCCAAACCTGTAGAGACAAAGTGGTTAATTAGGAGCATAATGAGGATCTGATGCGGTTGATGAAGGAACTCAAAGATCAGATTTCCTCCCCATCTATGATCCAGAGGGCCCCAGATAAGGCAGATAACCAGGTTGTTTTTTTTTCCCAACCTACAATGGGTCCCTTTGACGCTTCCCTATTTTCTGGCCAGATGGGGAAACCTTTTTTCATCATTCAATATTCCTTTATGCCTCAGGACGAATCTGAGAAAGGAGAGATCTCTTCCCCGGAGGAGGCGAGCAGGCCTCTGGCTCTGCTGCTCCGGGCAAGGCAAGGTATTTTTCTTCTTACCTTTTCTTTTACATATGATTTACTCATCTATCGGGATAGAGGAGATGGTTCCCGGCCCTAGGTCCAAACATGATGGGTCTTATCCGGATTTGGCTCCTGACTCTTCCTATTCATTTCCTTTTCATGGTTATTTAAAGAACATGATTTTGGAGGAATAGAAGAACCCTTCTAAGAGGGTATTCAGGTCTCGGGGTCTTAAACGCAGGAATCCTTTTGCGGAGGAAGACTCAGCATTGTGGGAAAAGTGTCCCAAATTGGATGCCCCTTTTGTTAAGATCTCTAAAGAAGCAGGATTAGCTTTTGAGGATTTTGGGGTTCTTTGTGATCCCCTGGATAAGAAGATGGATTCACTGCTCAAAAAGGCCTGGAAAGTAGAATCTAATGTCTTGAGACCTATTTTGGCATCCAATTGTGTGATCGGAAATTTAGATTTCCGGCTTCAACAATTGAAGGACTGTCTTTGGAGATTGTCTGGTTGGTTCAGATCTGAGTAAAGTTTGATATGACGGCGGATAGTTACATAGTTAATACGGTTGAAAAAAGACATATGTCCAAGTTCAACCAAGGGTGTTGGGGTCGGGGAAGTTATTTTTTATTTTATAGGGGAAGCTATTTTATTTTTTGTTTTTTTTTTACTGATAACCGCTAATAGTAACTGTTAATGTTATTTTCTTCTAAATAAGCATCTAATCCTTTTTTGAAGCTGTCAGCGGTTGATGCTGTAACAAGCTTCTGTGGGAGGCTATTCCATAGATTTATAGTCCTTATGGTAAAAAACGATTTAGTCCGGAGACTAAATTTCTTTTTTTCCAATCGAAGGCAGTGCCCCCTTGTCCTTAGAGAGGATTTTACATGAAACAGTGTTCCCCCATATTTTTTGTATGGTCCATTTATATATTTATACAAGTTAATCATGTCCCCCCTCAATCGCCTCCTCTCAAGACTAAACAGATTTAATTCTCGTAATCTTTCCTCATAACTAAGATCTTTCATTCCCTTTATTAGTTTGGTGGCTCTCCTTTGCACCCTTTCCAGAGTCAGAGCGTCCTTTCTGTGAATGGGCGCCCAGAACTGGACGGCATATTCCAGGTGAGGGCGCACCAGTGCCTTGTAAAGAGGCCAAATTACATCTCTATCCCGTGATTCCATGCCTCTTTTAATGCATGATAGTATCTTGGTGGCCTTGGAAGCAGCTGCTTGGCATTGCATGCTGTTATTTAGTCTGTGATCTACCAGTACCCCCAGATCCTTCTCAACAAGTGACTCTCCCAGTTTTACTCCCCCGAGGACATATGTGGCCTTCAGGTTATTAGACCCCAAGTGCATGACTTTGCATTTTTCCACATTGAACTTAATTTGCCAAGTGGATGCCCAGACACTCAATGTGTCCAAGTCAGCCTGAAGCTTGTGAACATCTTCAACAGACTTAACTGTGCTACATATCTTTGTGTCATCTGCAAAAATAGAGACAGTGCATTTAATTCCATCTTCTATATCGTTTATAAACAAGTTAAATAATAGTGGGCCCAGCACTGAACCCTGGGGTACGCCACTTACAACCGGTAACCATTTAGAGTAGGTATCATTAACCACAACTCTCTGCACAGGATCCTTCAGCCAGTTTTCAATCCAGTTACAAACTGCATTTTCTAATCCTGAGATTAGATCTCAATTTCCCCAATAAGCGTCTATGGGGGACAGTGTCAAATGCTTTTGCAAAATCCAGAAAAACTATATCCACAGCCGCCCCTCTGTCCAGGCTTCTACTCACCTCCTCATAGAAGGAGGATAGGAATAGATGTTTTTCCGCCTCGTCCCAAAGCTCCAGCTAACAAGAAATTTTACCCCAGGAATAATTTTAGGCGCTCCTTTCTTAACAGGGATGTCCTTAGAAGATCCAGGGGATCTGGATTTGGGAATACGAACATGTATTTTCTTCCCGATCTGGGCCATCTGTTGAAGGAAGTGCTCTTTTGGAGCTACTTTGGTTAGATGCTCCTTTCTTTCGGGGGTGCTGTTAAAGAGCCCGGGGGTACCTTCTTCCTCTACCTCTTCTGCTGGAGAGGAGGGTCCCACTCGGTCTGGAACCTATTGGCCCAAACATGAGGAGCTAGGATGCCATGCCTCAGGTTGGGGCCTGAATACCTTCTGTTGCCCGTTTCCATTCCAGGGGCATAAAAGAGGGGTTTCATGTGGGATTTACTTGTACCCCTCAGTCAGAATCTTGATCTCCCCTATACCCGTGGGGTTGGAGGATATTCAGAAGTCTGCTAACCTTGGAAGCCAGGCGAGTCATATTCCAGTTCCCGTCACCAGCAAGGAAAGGGTTTATTCCTCTATCTTTCTGGTGGTGGAGGCTTTGGAGGGAGATTTATTCTGCTTTTTAGAATATCAATCTATGTTCGATTGGACATTTTGAATGGTTTTTAAAAACATTTTGAGAGACATGCATCCACAGGGTTTTTTTTCATGGTGTTAATAGATCTGGGGATTGCCTGAGAGGTTGCAATGAGCCTCGGGCTCAGTCTTTTTTTAGGATTAGCAGTAAAGACAAAGCGGGATATTGCGCTTCCAATTTATTGCTTCCCTTTGGGCTGGATTCAGTCCGAAAATTCTGCAAAGATTTTGGGGCAAAAACTTCGGACATATCTGTGACAGAGGAGTCGGTGGCGACTGATCTTGATGATCTGCTACCTTTTTTGTACACTTCAGGAACAAGATGCCTTAGAGCCTCAGTTACATGTTCAGAGCTGTGTTTCAGCTTGATTGGATTCTAAACCTTTAGGGTTTTAGTCTGGTTCCCTCTCATATAATGAGTTATGGTCGAAGTCAACAATTTCTTCGGATTTTTTCTCCTTTCTCAAGGGATTTTGGTCCTTCAGGAAATCGCGATTCCTTTGTGCACCTCCAATAACACTAGCCATGAGGGTGTTAGGACTGTTGACATTGGTCTTTTCCGCAATGAGGTGATGCCACTTGCTTTAAGCACTATGAGGTACATGTCCTGAGCAGCTTGTACGGCTCCCGGAGTGAGTGGGAAGATATATTTTCATGTCTCGATATCTGGGAACCCAAAAGGGAGGTTGGTTTACTGCAGATACCTCTGCTTGGGGTTAGAGAGCCGTGGCAAGGATTGGCAGATGAAGTTAAACTATGCTACGACTGTAGCATACATTATCCATCAGGTGAGAACGAGGTTCATCGCTGGATGGGGGTCGCATTGAAATCCTTTTGGAATAGATGAAGACCTGAGTCTCCTTCAGCTAGGTTATGTAGGATTGTTGCATCATATGGCAGTTTTTTTCTGAATGTCCTCATTTGAGGGAGTCAGATTGGTAGGTCAATTCTAGGGTCTTCTAAGGGATCGTTTGGATCTATATTATTGCTTCAGCAAGCAGTCACTAGCTGACCAAATATTTTTTTCTGGATCCGGCGGATCCGACAGTAGGGGTGGACACCTCAGCCCTTGCACGGTATTCCAGTCTAGCCTATGCACTTTTTGGTTAGATGGTGTTATCCATTCGTGTCCCTAGGCGGTCTTTTTTTTCCCTAGGTGGCCTCTAACCCTAGGTGGCCTCTAACCCAGGGCTATCTCTAGGTCACTGGCTTTTTTTCTAGCCCTAGGCTGCCACTAAGGCTACCTCTAGCCACTAAGGCTACCTCTAGCCACTAAGGCTACCTCTAGCCTAGTTTAAGTTATTTATTCAGGGTCAAGGTTCTCCCCTTTGAGCCTTTTTTTCCCAGATCCAGTATTCTGAGAATGGAGCTTTTATGATTCTCATCGGATTTTCTTAGATGCTAGGAAGGATCCTTCTCTCAGGGCTAGAAGGAGATAGAAGCTTCAAAATGATATTCTTATACACATTTAGGGAGGTCCAACTGTGGGTTCATGGACATTGTAACTCTGAGTTAGGACAGAGAGTGTTCTAGTCGACTTTTACAGGATTTGGCTTTCTAGTTATATCAGGCCTTATGGTTTCCCTTCTCATTTGGCAAGAAGTGATGCTACATCTTGGGCTAAGCAGGCGAGCTAGTGCAGCCGCTTGATCCTCAGCAAGGTGTTTTTTTGCTGGACACTATCGATTAGATCTGCTGTCCTAGAAGGATCAGTCTTGTGGCAGGAGTTCCTCCATTCTATTCTTCCCACCCAACGAGGTAGTACTCGCCTATCTCTCAGGCGTATGCTGCCCGAAGGATGTTTTGAGAAAACTTAAGTTAGGTACCTGGTAACTTTTTTTCTAAACATCCGTAAGTTGGTTTATGTATGGGTTATAGATTGGAGTTGTGGGACTGTTTCTTTTCTCTTTTTCAGATCTCTACAACTGGGGAATGGAGGGAGGAGTCAAGAATTTATTCTGTCTAGTGGTCAGGTGTTCCAAATTGGTAGGAGGAGCCCGGAGGTCTTATATATACTGCCCTTACGGATGTTTAGAAAAAAGTTACCAGGTACTTAACTTAAGTTTTTTTATATACCTAGAGATGGGGGGTCTTCACCACGCCTAGGTAACAAATATGCTGAGTGGATTTGGTGGTATAAGGGTTTATCTAGCCTGGAAAGGATTATCTAATTTTATCTAGTGGGAGTGCTATGCAATGAATACAAGATCTTTTAATTGTTGGGACTCCAAAGGTGTATCGAAGTATCAATCATATAGCAACATTTAATGCAGTATTTTAATGCAGTGACACTATTTGATGCAGATAGGGGAGTATGCCATTATTACCTTTTTGATCAGCCCCAAAATTTACATTTGTTGACTAGTATTAATGCTAATATTTTGATATGCACAACCTGTTATAAATTACATGCATTTTTAAATTATTTTTCACTGCGATAAAAGAAAGCTTCAATGTTTACTGAAAAACAGATTACTGCTCACTTGCATTTTCTTACATTACCCATCTATTGATAACAGGAACCAGTTTGGGCATTCAATTAAACTATGCTAGACACATGCATATAGAGTAAAATGAGGAAAGCATTACTTACGGATGGGCAAATAATGAGTCCATATGGCCCCTCTCTCTTTGTAAAAGGCAATCTCTTTTCTTGCTCCAGACAAAACATAATAACTGGCAGGGTAAACACCAGTGTTTTACCAGATCCAGTAAAAGCAATGCCGATCATATCTCTTCCAGATAGGCTATATTATAAAAAAAAAGCATAAAGTAGAAGTTAACATACACCTAAATCAATCAGAGCTGAACTTAAAGCAGAAGTGCAGAGTAACTGAACTCCACTGCTGCTGCTGACACCCAGCCCCCTCCCCCCGTTCCGGGGCAGACATGTATTTGGGATATTAAAATAAACAAGCTATATTGGATTGGTGCCCGTTAATCCTACAGGCAGCCATAGGGAGACTGACTGCCAAGTCATACAATCAGTGTGCAGTCACAGCCGGGTCAGTCACTGAAAGCAGAAGCAGTGCTCTGGTTGGAAAAAGGCAGTGGTGTCTATCAAGGTAAGCTTCGTTTTTGTTTTTTTAAATGTTTTTTAAATGCCTAAATACATGTCGGCAATGGACAGGCACAGTCATACTGGAACAGAAAAAGGCTTTCTCCAACTGCAGAAAATTGGAAGCATACATGTGATGCCCAGCGGGACACCAGCCTTCTGTAAGCAGGAAACCCCCAATCTCCACCGCCGCTTCTGCCTATAGTCAAGCCCCCGTTTGCCGGGATGCTAGGTTTGCCTCACCGGACATGGTTGCCCCCAGGTCTTAATAGGCGCAAAGGATGGCTGCTTACGGTGAAGGCCGATGAACCACGAGGGTATCCCGAAGCCGAGGTCGTTCACAGGTAGTCAATCCGGAGGGTGCATCAGAGTACAGGGATGAGACAGGTTCATAGTCAGGGGTAGCCAAAGGGTCAAGCCGGGAGGTCAGAGATCGCGGGGTATCCAGAGGGGCAGGCAGGTTCGTGGTCAGATAAAGCAGAGGTCGGTACAGGCAGCGGACAGGGATGGTCGATCAAGCGGGGTCGGAATCAGATAACAACTAACAGAATCACACCCTAATCACAAGCGACTATTATGGGCACTGAGTGCTGGGCTGATTCCATATTTATTGGGGAATCGACCAATGGCCACCCTGGGGGGGGAGTGTATGTGCTGACTGGTGCAACTTACAACACTGAGTGATTGGAGGCACTGTCCAGGGACTGGTCAGTCTTGGCTGCAAGGCTGATCAGCCCGATTCCCCTCCCTGCACAGCTAGAGAGGGTCGAGGGAGGCTGCCAGAGTGACGCGCCGCGCTCCCAGCAGTAGGAGTGCCGCCGGCCCCCTGGCAGAGGCAAGTCCCTTACAACACAACTGTCCAACATCTTTGGATGCAGAAGCATTCTTTTCACTGGAACTTAGGGGCCTAGGCCATCCTCTAAACAACCACCTTCTTGGAAACTAAGGGCCAACCTCTGAATAACCACTCATCGCATTTTCCCTCTACTACCAGACTTTATAGTTGCCACAATGCAGAGAGACATGTGTTACTTTCCTGAAATTAACCAAACTCAGCCTGGTCTATCAGACTGCCAGATAGAGAAGTGAAATTCACTACTAGAATATAATTCCCCTCCCCCAGCGTCTAGTGGTGGTACTGTGTGCTTTACACCACTAGATCCATCCGTCCATCTATATTTGGCGCTGTGCTAGCCGATTTAAAACTTGTAGGCAGCAGCTGCCCGTTCGAGGAAACCCATGGCATGAATTTCCTAGCACGCATTTTGTGCTGATGTCAAAGAACTTTGCACTAACTGAGACAGCAGAGCACTGCCAACTTTTATGTATTATAGGCATGGCCGAGTGCTTCTACTTTTGAGAATGCTCCAGAATGAGAATTTTTTTTAATAATTTTCCAGAATGCTTCTACTTTTGAATATACCACTCTCAGCTGGTTGTGGAATACCTAGGGGAGACATGAACTGCCTTGCATTAATGGCATCCCATCACAGTAATTTATATGCATAATATGTTGCGGTTCTTGACCTAGTAGACTGGACATATAATCTGAAAGACTGCAGGGCTGGCAGATTAAGGGACCCAGGGGCATCACAATTCAATAGCCATTCAAATATGCTTGGGGTGGGAGCATGCCACAGACCACAGGGAGACTGAGGATGTGGCTGCTCCCCTATCCCTATGCTGAACCTCGCTTCAAATCAGCGCTTTATGCATTGCATTATTATGCATAGCATAAAGCACTGACTGGGACCAGCAGAAAGTTGGGAGTTTCATATAGTGGGGCATCCCAAACCAGGATGACTCACATACAAGGACCCATCATCTGGAGAGAGGTCCACTTTAAGAGTTTACGCTCTCACTGAGCAGACAATATCAATGGCTGACATATGCATTTAAAGTACTTACAAAATGGTTTATTTTCCCTCAAACATGAAAGTACGGGTTCTCAATACCTTTGTATAGCCTCTGAACCCCCAAAAATATACCCAGTGACATGCTTGACCACCATGCAACTCATGCAATTGCATGGCCCCCCACCTGTCAGGAGGCCCCCAGCTCTGCAGAATGCATGTTATATGGAACTACCTTCGGCTCAGGTGCCACCGCCGCTGGAGCCGCCACATCTCCCGGGAGCAGCTGCCGCCGGAACCGTCGGAGCCGCCATCGGCCCCGGAGCCGCCACCTGCAACCCGGGAGCAGCAGCCGCCACCGTCGCTGCCGCCGGAGCTGCTGACAATGAAGCCGTACACTGGAGAGGTACGAAGTGGAGGAAGTCCGCTGATGTCACTTCCCCGCTTGTTAAAGGTACAGAACACAGCAAAAAAATGTCTTCTTTTTTAATGTAATCTAAGGGCACGGTAGCCCTGGTCTCAACCAATGTAATCATCCACACAAGAGGGAATTCTTAACTTACCCCACTTTGTAAAAAAAAAAAAAAATATACAAAGAAAGAGACCTTGGCCAAAAAAATCTCTTAGGGTATCCCGGGCCCCAGACATAAGTAAAAGTCTTCGGGATCGGGAAATGGACCTCCTGCATAGGCCCACAGTACCGGACAATACTTACCTGAACCCATCGGTCCAGGAGCCAGTGGTCATGTTCCTTCCTCTGGAGGAACACGGAAACAACTGGTGAAGGGAGGGAGGAGCCAAGACTTTATGCCGGTGGTCATGTGTTCCAGTTGAGGGGAGGAGCCCGGAGGTCTCAGGCGTATGCTGCCCGAAGGATGTTTTGAGAAAAAGGTCTTTGATTCAGGCCCCCAGACACAAGTTTGCATGGGGCCCCAACAATGATCTGCCCACCCCTGAACATACCACCCAAAAAACAGTACTCTACTAAACACTCACATGGTGGGGATACCCTGGATCTGGATTGGAGTTGGATGTTGTATTCCTTTTTTCTTTAGTCCTCGTAGAATTGCTGTTGAAAGATTTAGAGTAAGAAAACATCCCAAATATTTGCCAGCAAGAGTAAAGAAGGCAAAAAAGGCCAGCTAAAATTACCAGCAGGAAACTTCATTTCCTTAAAACTCTTTATGGGTGGTGGAATCCCCTCTCCTTCCACTAGAATGTGGTATTTACGCCGGACACGTTCATGACGTGCTTCAGACATAGTTATAATATAGCGTGGAGCTCGCCAGCTGTGAAGAGAGAAATGTGTGACTAAACTGAAAGGTTCAACAAGAGCAAACATACGAAGGGAAATTAAAGTGGACCAACACCCAGGATTTTGACTATCCTGGGTTTTGGTCCACTTCGGTGGGGCACCCCGATCGGGGGTGCCCCGCTGTGTGAAACCCCCCAGAATGCCCCAAAAACTCCCCGCTCCCACGTGACCGCTCCAGCCAATCACAACGCGCGTCCAAGGCCGCTTGGACACGCATAGCAGCTCAGCGGCTCTGAGCGCTGGAGGCCGCGTCTTGCGCTTCCCTCTAACAGGGAGCGTGCCTGCGCCGGCCATTCACAAACGGCTGGCGCGGGTGCGCGCCCTGCTAGAGGGAAGCGCAAGATGCGGCTCGCGCATGCGCCGATGGAACGGGGCTGAGGTAAGGTTTGTGGGCCTCCTGGGGGGTTCCTCCCCACGGGACATCCCGATTTCGGATGCTCTGCAGGGAGGGATCTGATCGGTCCGGGAATCTTATAGATTCCCGGGCCGATCCACTTTAGAGCAATTACTAAAGCTATTCTGCACAACCACCAAAAGAAAGTGTGGCGTTGCCTGTAGCTCAGTCACTACACTGTCAGAGGAAAACAAAACTTTCTGCATCTTTGGTGATCCATACAGTATTAAAAAAAAAAAAAAAAAAAAAAAAAAAAAAAAAAAGTAAAAAAGCCTTTACCTGGTTTTTATAGGATCATCATAAGTAATTCCTTTTGCCATTTCTTTCACAGACATCAAAGCTGCAAATAAGAATTGACATTACATGACTGAACATAGCCTCATTGTTACACAAATCTACAGGGAAGAAGAGTTTTATATAATGCTTACACTGCATACTACTGCCTATTACTGATAAATTATTAACAAGCAAAAAAAGAAAAATAAAACAATGAAGGAGTATGAAAGGAAAAAAACATCCAAATGAAAGGGACTGTAAACCCAATGAGAATAAAAGGCAACAAGCAGTTCACCTGAACACTGTGCCACGTGCCTCTCTCTTTCCTGCAGTGTTGGGTATAAGCCATAGTAACTCCTCAAAGTTTGCCCCTCCTTTCAATTTCTATCCTCCAGGACCATGCAAGAAAATGGTCCCTCTGTGCTTCCAGTGTAAGGAAGGCCAGGAAGCCACAGTGACCTCACAGCTATCCCTGACCAAAGCAGAGCATGCCCATGACATGCCCTTCCCAGCTCAGTCACAACCCAGAAATTAAAGCAAAGAAACCTGGACGGGGACTTTTTTTTTTTTTAAACCAGGGGGCAGCAAATCCAAAAGCAGTGTAGCCCTTGATTACTAATACATAGTAGTAAATTGCATTATACAAACCACAGATTGCTCACCTCTGCCTTCCGTCACACTCTCCAAGATCTTCTCTTCCTCCTTGAGCTGCTTCTCCTTGGCGGATTCTTTCCTAGCTGTCAAAAGGAAGATATTAGTAACAAATGTCAGTTATAAAGCAGTTAAAATTTCAGTTTTGAGTATTTTAGTGGCTGAAAGTCTTTGAGAACCTGCTTACAGAATGTTTTTCCTGGGGGGGGGGTATATCCTCTCACTTTGGTTATTATCTCATTTTACTATGATCTTACCTTCTGTGAAACAGCATGTTCCAGTATGCAAGTTTAGACTGGCACTAGCTCTATCTCACAAGTGGGATATAAAATATAAAATGCACCAGGACTTCTTTATGTGGCACAACATGCAGAAAAATATGATTACATTTCTGTGTACCAAAGCTGCTATCTCTGTCAGATTAGAACAGTTACAAGCTCCCACAACAGTATCCCAGATGGTTTCAGGCGTTCAATGTAGAGGGAAACCAGTCTGCTGCTATTTAGCCCTGTTTAAAGAGGAAGTCAAATAAAAGTTACATCCTGTGATACCTGCAGCATGGGGGCATCCATACTTGGGATGCCCTGCTGTGATTCCCCCACCCGTGCAGTTGATTCAGTCTCCACATACCCTTGTGTAGCTGCCATTTAAGTGAACACTCTGGCATACAGTGATGTACAAGCCCCCTGTCAACCAGAAAGTTTGCTGGTGATCACAGTATTGTCTGCCAAAGAGGGAGCACAGAAGTGGTTAATATTGGCTGTCCGGTCTGCATCACAAATCAGGCTGTCCTCATAATGCATGGATCAGGGGGAAGGTAAGTAACTTGTATGTAACAAAACACTCTTTTTAAAAGTAAATATTTGATCCTTTTGCAGTGTCTGCTTCACTTTAAATAGCAGCCTACACACAGTTTGACATTAATAAATAAATGCACATCGGAAAATGGACGTCCAAGCACCTTCTGCTTTCTCTTTTAAATGTTGATGCTGGTCCAAAAGACTGACATTGGACCGGGGTCCCAGGGGAATATCATCTTCATCCCCATGATAGTCACTGCCACTGTCCTTTTGCTCTTCTTCTATTACACCCTTTTTTCGCATTTGCAGTCGTTTCTGTAGCTAAAAAAAAAAAAAAAAAAAAAAACACCAGAAAATGATTATTTTGATGAAATACAGCATGATCAGACAGTCAAATTGAAATAGCAAAATTCAAAAGGTAGCAGAGGAAAATATGGGCAGCCATGACAGACCACCTCTGAAAAAATGCCAGCAAGTCAGAGGTGACAGGCGGCTTGTCCTCTCACACTAGTGTCTGGGCCTAGCCAGATGAAGCCGGCAGCTGACACTTTCTCTGCCTAGCCTGGCCAAGAGTAGACAGAGGGAAGTTGGCACCCCATTTATGTGAGTGAAGCAGACCCAAACCAGTCTCAGTGGCTGTGTTAGGGAGGGTCCTGGTATCCTGGGTTTTGGTCCCTGCCCCAGAGCACCCAAATCAGGGATGCCCCGCTGTGTGAAACCGGTCTAATCAGCATGCTCAGATCCGCTCCCGTCCCTTCGTCTAAAAGTTTGTCTAAGGCGAGTGGATCCAAACGCCATTCACAAATGCCTGGAGCGAGTACGTAACCTGCTAAAGGGACATTGCTCGCGCATGCACTGTTGGACCGGGAAAGAAGGCAAGTTTTTGGGCGACTTGGGGGGGGGTCACACAGAGGGGCATCTCGATTCTGGATGCCCGGAGGCAGGGAATCTAGTGGCCCTGGAATCGTATAAGTTCCAGGGCCGTCAGGGCATAGGCCCACTTTAACAGGGACACTAAACTAATCTATCCCCTCACACCATCAGTCAGCCCTACATTAGGGAGATACTCACCTTTTCAGAGGAGCTCCATCTGATAGACGACAAGAAACCCAGTCATAGAGAATTTCCTAGGGAACATGACTGCTGAACCATTCAGATTTAAAGTGGAACAACACCCACCACTGATCGGCCTGGGAATCTATAAGATTCCCAGGCTGATCAGCTCCCTGCCTGCGGGGCACCCCGATCGGGGGTGCCGCTGTGTGAAACCCCCCAGGACGCCCGCAAATCCTACCTGTTCCCCGTTTCAACGGCGCATACGCGGGCCGCCACCGCCTCTCACGCATCTAGCAGGGTGCGCACCCACGCCGGCCGTTTGTGAATGGCCAGCGCGGGCGCGCTCCCTGTAAGAGGGACGCGCAAGAGGCGGCGGCGGGCGCTCTCACCTTGTCCGTCGACGGTGTTTGGTGGAGCGAGTCACGTGGGAGCAGGGTCAGGTGAGTTTGACCCCCAATCGGGGTGCCCCGCGGAAGTGGACCAACACCCAGGATAGTGAAAATCCTGGGTGTCGGTCCACTTTAAGTATGTGTGACCACTTAAAGACATTGACCATACAACTAAAAAAAAAAAAAAAAAAAAGTATTTGCCTTTTATCCCCTATCCTACATGAGTAAACAACAATTCACTCAATTGCTGGATCGCATCCTGCAGCCGGGTCAGAACTCCTTTCTCTGGCACTTCTGTGTCAGGATTGCGCACTTTTGCAATTAGTCACAGGGTGTGGCCAAGCCTCCTACATTCACTGCAACTGAGGGGGTGTGTCAGGGCCCCAGTGACTGATGGTGGAAGTGCCGGTGAATGGCACTCTGAATCAGCCACTGTAGGATGTGATCCAGCCATCGGATGAGTTGATGATCACTGGAGGACCGATCAGCTGTAGGGAACAGAAGGCGAGTATCCTTTTGTTTTTTTTACATCATTAGTCAATACCTTTAAAGAGAACTTTTTGACAATAGATGCAATTAAGGTAAATCATCATGCTAAAAGCCACCGACTAGAAACAGTATCAAACCTAAAAGAGTCAGGTTTATCCCCTACACATGCGACATTTTATTCTAGTCGAGTTGGGACATTTATTCCCTGTGTTCCACACATCCTTACTGCAATAATGAAGTTGATTTGGGATGTCTGAATAGCAGCAGGATTCCTTTATGGATTTCAGAGAAGTATTCTTATAGCTCACATATGAACAAGGGATGCCGCCAGATAAAGGATTAACCAGGTTACATTTAGGCTTTGTGTGGATTCCATTTGGAAACTCACAATGACAGTGCAACCAACATCCTTCTCCTTAGGGTCATAAGGATTGGGCCTGTAACACTTAGTAGATCAATGACCCAAAACAAATCAGGCATTGCATATTTGTACCACTAATTACCTTTGCCCGGTTTCAGGCACCCTCTTAGAGGTAGCTCAGTGGGGTATCCCAAGCCAGTGCACACCCAGTCAATTTTAACCTAGAGGTCCTCTCTAACCACAAATGAAGGTCTGGGACCTGCTTCAAGGCCAGTAGGGCTGAATTATCAGACAAACTTGGAGAAGCACAACCACAGAACAGCCATAGGAATACAACATACCATCTGCTCTCTCCTCTTCTTAAGTGGAATGTAGGGTACATAGTCCTCATCATCAGACACTTCTGGCTCTTCCTCCTCGGCATAGACCCTCTGCAGAAACACAGAATCAGAATCACATATCTGTCCCACAATAGTAGCTGTTTCAGGGAGTTAAAATGGGTGACAGGGCCAATTTCCTCCAGTACAACCTATAAAGCAGACATATTTACATCACTCAAACTGCCGGGTGCCGGTCTGCTCAGACCCAATTGGCAGAGTCCCCTCCCCCCCTTACCTGTCACCTTGCTTCTCAGGAAACATGTGGGCACATGCTTAGTTGGCGGCGGTCACAATGCCCTTTCTCGGCCAGTGGCTGGCAAAGCGGAAGCCCAAGAGAAGACAAGTGACCACTGCCGGCCCAAATCATGTAGCCGCATTTCACAGTGCAAGGCGACAGGTGAGGTTTACAGCGCTTGCAGGGGGTTGATCAAGGGGGGGGGCGGGGTCCTGGCAACCTTTTCCCTGGTCCAACAGGGCATGCACTTGCTCTGGTCCAATCAGAGCCATTCACTGTGCCTTTGTAATTCGGCAAATGCCTGATTGTTTACAATGGCGAGAGAGAGTGTCTGTACCCCCGGGCTGTGCGCGCACTTCCACGTCAGCCATTCTGATAGGCTGAGGTGGGAACGCACATGCCAATGGGGATGTGGACGCTATCCATTGAGGTCTATCAGAGCCATTTGTCAAATGAAACAGTCACAGCAAAAGGCTCTGATTGGACAAGAACCCATGCATGCATCATTGGACCAGGAGGAGGAGAGTTGTACTGGGCATTCTGGGCACAGAACAAAAACAGGAATTGTGAAAATCACAGGTTTTGTTCCACTTTCCAAGTCCCACAATCAACCCCCCTCCCAGCTCCAATGTGCTCATTGGGGTTAATTAAGATAAAAAAAACACTCAGCCTCATTTAAATAGGACCACCACCTAAAGAAACTGACTCTGATCCTCTCTGGAGAGCCCCCACTTTGTGTATCCCCCACGATTGCCGTAAACTCACCTTTTCCTCATGTACAGCAAAGAACACTGACTGGAGGAGAGCCAGCACATACCTCATGGGAGCAGGGATAAGGTAAGCAAACCCAGTGAAACAAGGGGGTGGGGAGGTTCACACAGTGAAAACCTAGATTTTGGTCCACTTTAAAAGTATATGCTTCTGCCATTGTGTACCCCCCCCCCCCCGAATGCTGCTCCGGCACCACCAGCCACTGCCCCAGCTAGGGGTGTAAGGCTGGCAACATGCACAGGGCGCATGCGCAGCAGCTGGTCAGTGCTTGCGGTACACACTGCTGTGCTCAGCGCCCGTGTTGTTTTGTCTCCATCACACACCGAGTATTGTCAGTCAGAACACGCCGCTGCCTCACTCACCTTCCGCTCCCCGGAGGTCTCCATCCCGGCCCGAGCCCGGACCCTAGCAAGCGCACCGTAGACGCTACAGCTCACTTGCTAGCAGGAAGGGGCGGGATTCATTGACCTTAGTGGGCGGGGCTCGCTAGTCGGTATACTATCCGAGAGAGGGCGTGGGAATCCCCGGTGACGTCATAGCTTCATTGAGGCACGAGTGTAATGGACGTCTACCTTACTTGGAACAACGTCACAAGAACGTTTAGGTTTGCTGTGTACTAAAAGTTCAAATGACGCTTTTTCTACATTATCACAATTCATAGGAGGCACCTCACAGTGAAACTGACGCCAGGAATCATGCCATATACTCACTGGTGGTGTAAGTAAATGTGACGGGCCCTTTTCACGGCTCATACAGTAAACTTTTTAACTCAACGGAATGCAGCTAGACAAATAATGACTGAAACAACAGATATATGCTGCTTCATTTTCCAAATGATACTAAGTGAGCACAAGTATGATAAATAAGGTGGAGGCGCAACAATAATGAGGCCTCCTGGGCCCTGGTGTGGTCGGACCCCCCTAATACTCACCTTCTTCTGCATTGCGTACCAAGACCATTGTGTATGCAGAGGGGGCGGGGCAACCTAATCCTAGCCTTTCTGTTTTCTGCAGATTTAGGGGCATAGGTGGCCATTGCATGCTTGTGTACACATAGGAGGTCCTCCTCTGCATTTAACCCATCCGTGCAGTGAGTGTACACATGCCTGGAGCGATGGCGGGCAGCCCTAAATACGGTGCAAGTGGGGAAATAGGTGCCCTGCTCGAGAGCACTTCCATTATGTACCGTGGCCGGAAATCGAACCTGCCAGTCTTCAAGGCCGCTTTCTTACCTCTAGGCTACCTCTACCGCTTAAAGTGGACCAAAACTCAGGATTTTGACTATCCTGGGTTTTGGTACTTGCCCCCGGGGCACCCTGATCGGGAGTGTCCCAAAGTGTGAAACTCCCCAGGTTGTCCGAACAAACTCACCTCTTTCTGGTCCTATGACGCATGCGTGACCGCTTGTCCAATCATCGCGCCTGGATCCACTTGAGCCCCAATGTCCAGGAGCTCATCAAGTGAATCAAAGCGCGCTGGCGGCCGCATCCCCCGCTTCCCTCTAAATGGGAGCGTGCCCACGCTGGCCATTCACAAATGCCTGGTGTGGGCACACATCCTGCTGGAGGAATAGCGGAATAGCTCGCACATGCCCCGTTGGACCAGGAAAGGAGAGTTTATGGACGACCTCGGGGGGGTATCACACAGCGTGGCATCCCGATTCTGGATGCCCCAGGGGAGGGAATCAATCGGCCTGGGAATCTTATAGATAGTTTGCTATATACAACAGGCCCCCTCGGCCCCCCACATTGGGCTTGTTCATGCAGACGTGACACTGCCTGCTGCTAAGAGACACATCATGCCTCATATAGGACAGCAGCAGCATCTAAAATGGGATGGGGAGGATTTTTGCCCTCCCGCAATGACAGCTATTTAGCCTAGAAACTGTCCTGCATGTGCTGCTGATGTATTTATCCCAGGAACCCTGAAGAAGGTAAGTATAAAGTATAAAAATCTGTTTACAGATTTACACTGTGGGGTGTCTCCGAGGACCAAAACTCTGCCCTGCCTAAAAGGAACTGGCGAAAGCCCTCCTCAGGGGCAACCCCATGAGTGACACTGATAATCTTATCTTGTACATAGATCTCATAGTGCATGTGCGGGCATCCCCTGCTTTATCTAATGTGTAAAGCATTGACGCAGTGGCCCGGGGGGGGGGGGGGCACGCCACATTTAATCAATTCAACATTGTTTGCTATTCATTAAAGTGGACCAACAGTCAAAAAAGACTTAAAACAGACCAACACAACAAACAGTCCTCATATGCATCCCTCTCCAGGGCAATTTAGATTGCTGCACAAAAAACTTATTTTACCTTTTACTAAGTCCTGCTGTGGTAAATTTTAGAAACAACATGGCAGCTCATAGATGTGCAGGCCACCTGCAAACAGGAAGTGATGCTGAAAAAGAAGTCAAACCAATAACTTCAAAAAACACTGCGCTCAAATCATATGATTACGTTCAATTAAAATATATTAAAGTCTTTCCCTGCGCTGGAGTTAGCTAGACCGTATTGGTGGTGGGAAGTGATGCTGGGCTTCCGGTTACTGTGCATTGTAGGTTATGCCAGTTGAATCCTGGCAGCCGCATGGCTGAGATGCTGGCAGAGAAAGCTCCAAAATGGCAGCTACCTTTCTTTTCCAACTGTACCAAGCTATTGGTTCGGTTTAAAATGGAAGGAGAGCCTGTGAATGTGGCGTAACAGATGTTGGATGGGGGTTCATACACATATGGGCATCCCAGATCAGGTCTGTGGTCTGATTGGACCCCTTTTCCCAAGGGCACAGTAGCAGCTGCCTCCACTGACTATTATATTATGCCCCTGCCCTCTAGAGATTAGGACAATGGACCAAAAGTCTGTTTAGAATTTTGGTACACTTTATATGCTCAGACAGGTTGATTGTCTAGCTGCAGCTGAAAGCTCTATATCTTTACATTCTGCCAACACCCACAAATTTTCTATAAAAAAAAAAAGTGGCTGTCCGGGTCAGTCTCTCTCCCCCCCCCCCCCCCCCCCCCAATAAGCCTAATTAAGGCATTCAATGAAAACAATGCACACACTCTCATGGTCCCGAGCACCTGAACCGCAACCATAAGAGGCAATGCGGGAACACGCTAGTAGGTAATTTTTTGTTTTCAAATGGCAAATCAGGCATACTACTGGGGGAGGGGGCAAGTGGGGGCGTCTGCCACTTTAGCTGCTCGTTTCCAGTGAAGTGATGGATTTGTATCTCTCTTACATGTTCACGGATGACAAAAAGATTACAACCCATCCCCAGGGCCACATTTACAGTCCTAGACACTTTCAGTGGCCCACATGGCCCTATAATATGGCTGTATAGACATCACACAGAAATACAGAATGGTGGGGATGCCACATGGGTGCAAGTAAAATGCTACCATTTCAAGTGCAGGGACACTAAGGTGCTTTCACATGACATACTTTACTTGCATTGCATTGGGATACCGACCTGTAGAGGGCCTTTGCAGAGATGAATTGAAAAAAAAGGAGCACCTCCCGGTCCATAAATACCTGGGACCTCCCACCATTCCCCAGTTATAAGACAGCAGTAAGGTGACCAGGAAGAGCCAATTACAAGAGTACAACAAAAAAGTTCACCATATAAAGGATCCCAGAACAAAAAAGGGCGGGGGAAGCGGGGTGTGTGATACAATACTTGTAATACGATTTTTACTCACAAAATGGTATTATTCCCAGTATGTCACACACCCCGCTTCCAACTAGTCATAACACTTTGGACATCCAATAGCAGTGTCCATAAAGGGTGGGGATCCAAACCAAGGAAATAATGCGCAAACTTAAACCACTGCGGCTTGCAGAACTTTGCGGCCAAAAACAGCATCCGCTGAAGCCCACACATAAACTTTATAAAACTTAGAGAAAGTATGAACGGAAGACCAAGTAGCAGCCTTGCATACTTGTTCAACAGAAGCTTGGTGCTGAAAAGCCCAAGATGCTCCAACAGCACGAGTAGAATGAGCAGTAACACGAAAAGGGGGAACCTTCCCCTTGGCAGAATAGGCCCCAACAATGGCCTGGCATATCCATTTACTAATGGTAGACTTGGCGGGCGCCAAACCTTTCCTAGGCCCAGCGGGCACAACAAAAAAAGGCGTCCGTCTTACGGAAAGCAGAAGTAGCCACCAAATAATATTTCACACATCCCAACAAAGGTTCAGAAAGGACCTGCCTTTCAACAGATTGCTCGACACTAGCCACCACTGAAGGGACCGCAGAACGTGGGGAGACAACAGACAAATCTGATCTAATGACCACGGACACTCGTCCCAAGTCGTCAGGAGATGGAGCTGAAGTGCCCTCATGTGAAACTGGGCAAACGGGACTGCCCTGAAGGTGGCCACTGTCAATCCCACCAGTCTCATCCCTAACTGGATAGACTGGCGAGGGTTGGTTAACAAGAACCGAACCAGATCTTGAATCAGAAGAATTTTGGGCTGTGGAAGAAACACCTTGGCCCGAAAGGTATCCAGAATCATGCCCAGAAATGGAATCTCCCTGGATGGAGAGAGAGAGGATTTGGGGTAGTTGATCACCCAACCAAACTTTTCCAGCATGGATACCACCATACCGGTGTCCAGTTCCGCTTGGCTGATGGATGAAGCCATTATGAGAAGGTCGTCTAAATATGGGACAATGCGAATACCCTGGATTCTGAAAAGGGCCATCACTCCCGACAGGACCTTGGTGAACACTCTTGGAGCCGAGGTAAGCCCGAACGGAAGGGCCACAAACTGGAAATGTTGATCCTCTACCGTAAACCTGAGGAATCTTTGGTGTGCCGGAAAGATAGGCACTTGCAGATAAGCATCCTTGATGTCTATGGACGTCATGAAGTCCCCCTGCCGAAGAGAATTGACGGCCGAGCATAGGGTTTCCATACGAAACCTCCTGAAGCGAATGAACTGATTGAGCTGCTTTAAATCCAGAATGGGCCGAACGGAGCCATCCTTTTTGGGCACCGTAAAAAGATTGGAATAGAATCCCAGGCCTCTTTCTGCAGGAGGCACGTGGCAAATGACAGCCATGTCCAAAAAATTTTTTACTGCCGCCCCGGAGTCCCTGGGCGGCCAACGGATCCGAAGGCATCTGGGACCTGAAGATTCTGTGAGGGGGCCGGGTATCGAAGTCCAGTTTGTAACCGGAAGACACTACTTCCAGAATCCATCTGTCTGAAATATGCTGGACCCATATCTGGAAAAAGTACCCCAGCTGTCCCCCCACCTGCAAGGGTGAGGGCATCCCCTCATTGTTGAGCCGGTTTGGCCTCGGGCTTAGGCTTGGACCCCCAGTTACGACCGAGACGGGCATGACCTCTGCCCCTATTCCAGGAATCGCCTCTGTGGGCAGAAAAAAATGATATTCTAGCAGTTCTGGTTCCACGAAAGGAAGGGTTAAAGGAGGCCACTCCCCGGACACGGCAGCGCTGTTTTTTACGCTGAGGTAACCCACCTCCTTTTGTGACAGAATCTAACTTTTCCCCAAAAAGCCGTAAGCCTACAAAGGGAAGTGCTGTAGCCACAAAATCAGCCGCCCACTGACGCAGCCAAACAGATCGTCTGATAGCCACGAGCAAGGCCGAAATCCTACTACACATAACCATAGTGTCATCCAGAGCGGATAGTATAAAGGACAAGAATAATTCACGCTTAAGAGTGGCAAACTCATCACAATCTGGATCAAGACCAGAAGTGTTCAACAGGTCCCTGATAACAGACCTGGAAGCAACTGCCATAAGAGCTGAGGCACCTACAGGCTGTAAGGCTGAACCAACACTAGCAAAAGCGTGGCAAGCCATCTGATCAATACGCTTATCTTCACCATCCTTTAGAGTGGCGGAATCCGGAGAATGTAAAATGGAAGTATTAGATAAACCAAGCACCGGAGCATCAACCTCGGGAGGGGATGACCAGCGCTTGACTGCGTCAATAGGGAAGGGATATTTTTTGTCCCAACCGGAAGGAATGCCTGGAAGCCGAGCAGGCCTCTCCCACTCCTTAAGAATGATATCTTCAAAACGTTTCTGATTTGACAATTCTAAGCGCGGCTTAGAGACCCCAAAGAACTCCCCCTTTAAGGGAGGAACCTCTTCTGGAGGAGAAATCACCAGAACCTCAAAAAGGTGAGCAAGGGCCTTCGAGGTGTCCACAACATCCCCCTGCCCTTGCTCAGTACCAGCACCAACAAATTGCCGATCATCAGAACCTTCAAAATCTTCAAACAATTCCCTCTCTTCTAAAGGGGAATAATCAGACCAGTCAAGCAACTCATATTCCTCACCTTCACCAACTGGAGTGACAGGGGTCAAGTGCTTTCTCTTAGCTGAGGCCTTCTTAGCCACAGAGCCACATATAAATTTCTCAATGTTCGCCAATCTGGCACACACATCAGGATGCGACTCACCGACTGTGCCCACATCACTAGGGGTACGGGTAAGACAGGGTGGGGTAGGAGAAGGGGCCAGGACCCCTGACCCGGAGGCCTGAGCCCCAGATTGTTGTGCAATAGTCTGCTGAGCGCAAGGTACACAAATAAGCGTATTATCCCCAACAGGGGAAACCCCACAACTCAAACACAGCCTGGGTTGCCCCAAAGGGACACCCAGCCCAGTATCCTGAGACGCCTCCATATGGTGTTTTTATTCAACAGAAGGGTAGTCGCAATACCCAGAGGGATTTATGCACAAAGCTACCCAGGGTGCCCTTTAAAGTCCCAGGTGGGAGGATTTAAATTAATATATAATATATATATATAAATTAATATATAATATATATATATATATATATATATATATATATATATATATATATATATTATTTTTTTTTTCTTTTGTAATAAACTTATATACTATAATAAGGGGGCCCCAAAGGACCGGGAGACAACCCCCTATTTTTTAAGGGAGATTCCACCTGAAAAACATGAGGAATAATATAAGACTCAAACAAAAAATTACATCTAGACAACATAAGAGGACATACCTCTATAAAAAATATAAATGCAAAAGGCCATAGTCCAAGAAGAAATGGCTGCTCTCTTTATAAACAGGCCTAATACTCATAAAACTTTTTATATATATATAAATTTATTTATTTATTTTTTTTTTTACAAGAAGAGCATAAACAGAGAAAATACCCCCCACAACCGCGCTGAACAAAGACAAAGGGTTACTCACGGACCACCGTCTGGAGCGAAAAAGGGCACCCGCCGCTCGCAGCATGATAGCTTAAATATCAGAAGCCAACAGGCAGCACGAGACGCACGCCGCGTCTAAGCCCTGCCCCCAACAACACGTAGCCAGAACAACAGCGCATCGCTAAAGAGAGAGAGAGAGAGGACGGCCGCGTACATGCGCCAGACCACGCCCCCTCAAAGACGTCAGCTGCAATCAGCTGTGGGGGGAAACACCTGCTACAGGCAGCACAGTCTGCCGGAGGAAACACACAGCTGTAATGGACACAAAGAGGGCAGCAGACAGAAAATCATGTTACACAGTGAGTCCTTCCTCAAACATATATCCAAAATATATATAAAAATTTGTCTATTATATAAAATAAATGTATACACGTATATTCCTTTTTTTTTTTTTAATAAGAAAATTCCCCCCCCCCCTCTAGATGCCCCAAAGGGCCTGAAGGGCAACGCAGGGGGGATAGCGGAGGAATAAATCCCAACCTCCAAGGGAAAGAGGGACAGGGCATCCCAAGCCGGGGACACCAACCCGGACACCGCCTCGACCTTAGTATGGGGTCTCACGGGGGGAGCTAGCTCCCCTATGCACCCAGAGGTGCTGCTACCATTGCCCGAGCCTGCAGCCTAAGCTGAGAGGCAAATCATCAAGCAAAACTTTAAACAGAAGTCCAGGCAGAAATAGTACTTAAAAAATGCCGGGGGAGTTACCCCGGCTACCTGCAAGGAGGAGAGAGTCATCTTCTGACTTGCTTCGCCGATCTGCAGAGACGAAAGACTGGGCAATGGTGGGAGGTCCCAGGTATTTATGGACCGGGAGGTGCTCCTTTTTTTTCAAGTCATCTCTGCAAAGACCGCCCTCTACAGGTCGGTATCCCAAGTGTTATGACTAGTTGGAAGCAGGGTGTGTGACATACTGGGAATAAGACTACCTTAAGTTTAAGAATGGACAAAGCAGCCTCATGCACAGGCTCAAAAGGAGACCCCTGCAAGGCAGATAAGACCAAGTTCAAGTCCCAGACTGGTAACATAGGCTTACGTGGGGGGCGCACATGAGTAACCCCCTGGAAAAAAGTCCTGACCAGATGATGCTGAGCAAAAGATCTCTGAAAGAAAACAGCCAAGGCAGACACATGACCCTTCAGAGTGCTGAGTTGAAGCCCCAGATCCAAACCATGTTGGAGAAACTCCAGAATCCAAGGGATAGAAAACACACGACAGGGAAGAGATCTAGCCTCACACCAGTCAATGTATGCACGCCAAATCCTATAGTAAATGGAAGAAGAGGACTTTTTCCTAGCCCTGATCATGGTGTCAACAACAGGGGCAAACAGCCCCTTTTCCATTAAGATGGAGGTTTCAGCAGCCAGGCCGTTAATGCCAGCGTTTGTAAATTGGGGTAGCGTAGCTGCCCCTGAGTGAGCAGTTCTGGATCCTTGGGCAGGGCGTACTGATCTACCGCCAGCTGCACGATGTCTGCGAACCACACTCTTCTTGGCCAACAGGGGGCCACCAAGATTGCTGGCACCCCTTGAGCTATATTTCGCAGAACCCTGCCCAACAGGGGAAAACGGGGGAAAGACAGTAGCTGAAAGCCCTGCCAGGGCATTGTCAGAGCATCCACGGCAAAGGCCAGAGGGTCCTGGGACAGAGACACAAAGACTGGAAGCTTGTGATTGTGACAGGGCGCAAACAGATCCACATCTGGCTGACCCCAACGGTGGCACAGAGAGCGAAAACACCCTGTTGCTGAGGGACCATTCCCCCAGGCAAGAAGTCCCCCTGCTCAGAGAATCTGCCTCCAGATTCTCCACCCCCGGAATGTACACAGCTGAAATGCAGGGGACACTGTCCTCTTCTCAGGACAGGATCAGAGACACTTCCTTGAGGACCCCCTTGCTCCGGGTCCCTACCTGATGATTGATGTAGGCAACCCGCCGTCTAGTTGTCCGAGCGGACCTGAACAGCCCGACCCGAAGGTGCAGGGTCAAGCGGGCTAGAACCAACCTGATCGCCCTCAGTTCCAGAATGTTGATAGGGGTGTGGGCCTCCTGAGGGCCCCACTGCCCCTGGAAGGTTAGGGACCTCCAGAAGCCCCTCCAACCTGTCAGACTGGCATCCGTGGTGACTGTCTCCCAGCAAGGGGCCAGAAAGGATCTGCCCACCAACAGGTTTCTTGAGTCCAGCCACCACGAGAGGGACCGCCTGGCTAGGGGGGACAGAACCAAGACCTGATCCAGGGACACAGGGTCCCTGTCCCATACAGACAAGAGGTGGAGTTGAAGAGGCCTCATGTGGAACTGAGCATAAGGAACCGCCTCGAAGCAGGACACCATCAGGCCCACCAGCTGCATTCCCTGCCTGATGGAAGGATGAGGACATGATAGAAAGAGCTGAGCTTGCGCCAGCAGACTGTCCACCTTCTCCTGAGGAAGAAAGATCCTGGCCCGAGCTGTATCCAGATTCATGCCCAGAAATGGCTTTACCAAAGAGGGAGACAGGGAAGATTTGGAGTGCTTTATCACGCAGCCGAATGACTCCAGTGGATACCACCCTCTGAGTATCCAGCTCTGCCTGTTGGAAGGACGCAGAAGTGATAAGAATGTCGTCCAAATAGGGAAGAATGCAAATGCCCTGAGCTCTCAGCAGAGCCATAATGCCCGCCAGCACCTTGGGTGAATACCCTGGGAGCTGAAGTAAGACCGAAGGGCAATGCCACAAACTGATAATGCTGATCCTCCAGAGCAAACCTGAGGAATCTCTGATGACCTGGAAAGACTGGAACATGGAGGTAAGTGTCCTTGATGTCCACCAAGGTCATGAAGTCCCCCGGGCGTAGTGAACTTACAGCTGAGCGCAGAGTCTCCATGCGAAACCTCCTGGGTCTGACGAGCTATAAATCCAGGATGGGCCTGACAGACCCATCTCTTTTGGGAACGGTGAAAAGGTTGGAATAGTAGCCCTTGCCCCTTTCCCCTAAGGGCACTTGGCAAATGGCCCCCAGCTCCAGTAGATTCTGCACAGCCAGCAACAGGCCCTGATCTGACAGGGGGTCTTGAGGCATCCAGGATCTGATGAATCTTGGGGGCGGCCAGGCTGCCAACTCTATCTTGTAACCAGAGGAAACTACCTCCTGAATCCTCCAGACGTGAGCAAAGAGCCGAAGCCGTCCCCCCACCCAGATGGGTGATGGCGCCCCTTCATGCCTGAGGGGGCTTGGGGGAAGACTTAGATTTGGAACCCCAGGAGGATCCAGGGCGGCCACGTCCTCTGCCCCTGCCCCAGAAATCTCCCCAGGCCCCTGCAAAGGATGCTCCCCTTCCCACTCGGGACACCCGGTAGGAGGGAAGAAAGGAATCTGAACCCCGAAAGGGCCGAGACTGTCTCTTACGCTGGGGTAACTTGCCTCCCTTAGCAAACAGGTCCAGGCGATCCCCAAAAAGACGCAGCCCTTTAAGGGGGAACCCAGTGAGAGCCTTCTTGGCAGCGTTGTCAGCTGCCCACTGGCGCAGCCAAACCGAGCGGCGTATAGCCACCGCTAAGGCAGAAGCCACACATTCTAATGGTATCATCCAAGGCAGAGAGGACATATGCAACAAATTCATCAAAACGCAGAAGAGCACCATATTCAGCACTAGCTGCCTCATCAGGAGCCCCATCTAAAACACTCTTGAGCAGAGTCCTAATAGCCACAGCTGTAATGGCAGAGGCACAAACCGGGCACAGTGCAGACCCCGCAAATGCATGGGAAGCCAGCTGATCAATGTGCTGGTCCTCACCATCTCTCAGTGTAGTAGAGTCAGGGGAATGCATGACAGAAGTGTTGGACAACCCCAGAATTGGTGCATCCACTTCTGGAGGGGACGGACAACGCTTAACCACTTCAGCAGGGAAAGGGTACCTCTTATCTCAACTTTTAGGCACCCCAGGGAGCCTGCTCGGTCGCTCCCACTCCTTGAACACAAGATTATTAAAGTGAGTTTGCTCAGGAAACTCCAAACGTGGCTTAGCCGTGTGAAACAAATCTCCCTGCTGCCGAGGAGCCGCGGCAGGAGGAGAGATAGAAAGCACTTCAAAAATGTGAGTCAAAAGCCTGTCAGTATCATCTGGAGCCCATGGGTCAGAGCCAGAATCAGTATAACCCTTAGGCTGCTCTTCAGATGATTCTGAATCAGAAAACAATTCTTACAGAGGGATATAGCCAGCCAGGTCAAAGAATTCCTCAGCCTCCATAGGAAACAAGTTAATGCCAGGTGCCTAATGCCGCCTCTTAGCCAAGGCCTAACGCGCCGTAGAGCCAGAAGACAAATCAGAGCCAGCAGACCCTGGTAGACAAATCAGGCTGAGATTCCCCACTGGTATGCACCTCACTGGGAGTCAGATGTAAGCGTGGGGGAGTGGGCGAAGCCACCCGGGGCGCAGGCCCAGCCACAGGCAACCCAGATTGCAGCGCAAGCGCCCGCTGGGCACAGAGTACACAAACCCGCATATTGTCATCACTAGTAGGGGACCCCCCACACGCCACACACAGCCGGGCTTGTCCCGAAGGAACCCCAAGCACATTGTCCCGAGAAGCCTCCATATGGTGATTATCGCGGCCACCGGCCAATGGGGATTTACACAATAAAGTCACCCGGGATGCCCCAATAACCCGCTAGGGAAGTGGGAGGTAAAGGCAAAGTAGGCCTCTAATAGCAACTAAATAGAGGGGATAGGCTGGGAGAAACCACAATTTAAGTTTGACCCACCTGCAAGACATAAGCAAAAAGACCCGTAAGCAGTATGCAAACACAACAATAATTAAGATAAGCCAGCCCGCAAGGGCACTTACGGACCGCGGTAGGTAGAAGCCAGCCACGCAGCACGAGAAGCCAAAATGGCGCCCACAGATACCTCGAGGGGCGGGCCACGGAGACAGTGATGCGGAACGCGCCATCCGCAAGCCCCCCCCAGAAGAGCGCGAAGGTTCCCGCGTGACCATGTCAACCAATGATGGCGCAGCAGCGCCAGAGGTAAAGACGCCGCTTGAGCGCGGAACAACATACCAGCGCGCGCGACAGCGGCTGCATTTTTAAAAGCAACCAGTGCAACCAAAACACGCGGCGACACAAGCCAAGCCATACCACGTAAAACAATAAAAGTGAAGAATACACCAAAGACACACACACACAGCGCCCTTACCTCCCGAGAATACCAGGGAGAGCGAGGAAGGGCAGCGGCCAACCTAACAGGAGCCCAAAGATGGGACAGGGGGCGAGGGGAGGGGCATCCCATAAGGCTCACCATGGGCCTATACCGATTGCGGTCAGAGCAGCGCTATTTAAAGGAGCAGTATCACAAATTTTTCTTGGTGACTTATATTTAAATGGTACTTTGAATGTAGGTAAGAATTACAAATTTAGAAAAAATTATGTCTGTGTTGTGCAGCTGGAGACTAATAGCTCATGTTTATGTCTGCTGAGTGTCGGGGCCCGACACTCTGACCTGTTCCACGCTGAGGAGAGAGGGGAAACAATGTAACAAAGTAATCAGCTGTTCAGTGCTGGCAGCCATGTGAAACTGAGCAAAAGTTACCGCCTGCATCCCCAAACGGATGGAGGGATGGGGACACAAGAGCAGAGTCCCTGCCTGCTTCTGCAGGCCCTCCACCTTCTGCTGAGGTAGGAATACCTTGACCTGAGAGGTATCCAGAGTCATGCCCAGAAAGGACCTCACCAAGGACGGAGACAGTGTAGACTTGGCATAGTTGATCACCCAGCCGAAGGACTCGAGAATGGAGGTCCCCACCTGAGTATCCTTCTCGGCCTGATGAAGAGATTGAGACGCAATCAGAATGTCATCCAGGTAAGGAAGGATGCGAATGCCCTGATTCCACAGCAAAGCCATCGCACCCGCCAGCAGCTTGGTGAACACCCGAGGGGCCGAGGTGATACTGAACGGTAAGGCCACAAACTGGTAATGCTGATCCTCTAGAGCGAACCTGAGAAATCTCTGATGACCTGGAAAGATTGGCACGTGAAGGTAGGCATCCTTGATGTCCACTGAGGTCATGAAGCCGCCCGGGCGCAGGGTACTGACCGCCGAGCGTAGAGTCTCCATGCGAAAATGCTTGAACCTGACAAACTTGCTGAGACCCATCCTTTTTGGGGACCGTGAACAGATTGGAGTAGAACCCTCACCCCCGTTCCTGGGAAGGCACCGGCAAATGACTCCTGACTCCAAAAGACGTTGAACCGCAAGGCACAAACCCTGAACTGACAGAGGGTTTTGAGACATCCGGGATCTAATGAATCTTGCGGGCGGCCAGGCTGCAAACTCTATCTTGTAACCGGAGGACACCACCTCCTGAATCCACCGGTCTGAGACGCGTCGCCTCCAGACGTGAGCAAAGAGCCAAAGCCGTCCCCCCCACCCGGATGGGTGAGGGCGCCTCCTCATGCCTGAGGGGGCTTGGGGGAAGATTTCCCTGCGTGTACCCGAGAATAGGGAGCCACGACCTCCTCTGGAAGCACGAAAAGAGGGGAGGGAAGAGGAGGACCCCCGAAAGGGCCGAGGCTGCCTCCTCCGTTGAGGCAGCCTACCATCCTTGGCTAAAACATCCAGACGCTCACCAAAGAGCCGCAGCCCCGTAAAGGGGGGCCCAGTGAGAGCCTTCTTAGCGGCATATCAGCCCCCCAGAAAAAAGGATGCCCCCAGAAGCCAATAAGGGAAGATGAGGGATGGTAAGGGATAGGACCGGGAGAAACCACAATCCACAGTTATCCCGCCTGAAAGACATAAATAAAGACACAAGTATCCCGCAGCGCATGCCCAAAAAAAAAAAAAAAACCCCAAAGGGGACTCACGAACCAAGTAGGACAAGGGCACCAACCGCCAGACCACAGGAGGAAGCGTCAAGTAGACCGGGATCACCGGCGCAGCTCCGGGATGAGAAGGGCCCCAAACGCCTCACACATATAGCACCGCCCGCTGCGGAGCGCAGTACAAAGCGGCGAGGCGGCGAAACACAATTAAAAACACAGTGAAAAAACGTGAATACACAGCCAAAGCACCCTCGCCGCTACCACCCGCCCCCCCCTCCCCCGAGAAACTGCGGGGAGGGAGCGAGGAAAGCAAGCGAGCAGCGGCGAGGGCCCAGGCCAGGGACCCCAAAACGAGTAAACAGTCCCCAAAAACACTCACCTCCTCAGAAGTTAGGACAGGAACTTCACATCCCTAACAGGCTCACCATAAAGCCTATGGCCGCTACCCTTTGTGGTACAGAGTCTGCGGCTTGGAGCAGCGCTCCTCGAGCACTTGACCCTAGTGTCCTTCTACCCTCACCCGATCCATCAGCCGAGGCTGGGAGGCACCGAGGGTCCGGAAACGGGTGGAAATAGCCATGCAGGGCCACAGGCTTGTTTGCCCCGCTCACCTGCGCAATATAGAGAGCCATCTTCTATCTTCGCAGAATCACTGCAGAGGAAAACTGGATAAGTCTATGGTGATTCCGTTTTTATATGGTACCGGGAGGAGCCACAACTTTTCTGCAGTGCACTGCACCACCTTGTGGCGGAATACCCAGATGTAATTTTATTTTCTTTGTGAAGCAGGCCGTGCCATGCAATGGGAAAATGAATATATTTTAAGTTTTTAGTCACTTATTCTTTCCCCAACTGGGCTGCAACTCTGTTCAGGACTTTAGGATACGCCACCATCTTGACTCAGAAGCATCACACTTACTGAGGAGAGTGAGATAAAGTACAGGGGGTGGGTTATAGCTGTGCTTTGCTCACACAGAGCTGGGGTCAGGATAAGGTCAGCAATCCCAGAATGCAGAACAGCACAGTCAGAAGGCACTTCCTGTTTGCAGGCTGCCTGATGTTTCATGAGCCGCCATCTTGGATGTTTAAAAGCTCATAACATGCAGTATATGCAGGTAGGATGATTTTTAAAGTAAATGTAATGTAAGTAAGTAATGATTTTTAATGTAAGTATTGTAAGTAATGTATGTATAGGGTGGGGGAAACATATAAGATAGATTCCTATTCAGAGTAAAGGACCGCTTTAAGTGTGAGAATAAATAAAAGACCAGATTATTTAACCTGTGTCCAAATGTCATTTACTCTTTCTGAATGAAAGAATTTCACAGTATAAAAAAAGTAAATAATATTAAAAAAATGAAACAAAAACACAGCAAAGGCAATATACAGTTGGCGAACAGAACGTTAATAAAATCCAATGCCGAATCCAGAGAAGTGGACCTTGCGTATCCTGCTTATAAAGTCCAGAATCCCACGATGTATTCGAGCATAGCACCAGCTGTCAGGAAATAAGAACGTGAAAACAATACAGGAAAGAAAAGAAAGTAATATTTCTCTCTCTCTACGGTAGCCAGGTACATTATATTGGTTGGTAAAAAGAGGATGCATGGGGAGTACACATAGAGGAAGGGGTGCGGGTGGGGGAATTAAATAAAAAGGTGTTCTGGTTACAGTGGCAGAATGCCTTCCCCAGTGCGCCCTTCTGAATCCTTCACACAAGATACCTAGTGGAGAAAAGTGGTAAAAGTGCTTGAGCTTACAGATTCAATGCATTTATTGTGTATGCCCTTTACCCAAATATGGACAACCAAATTAAAAGACTAACGTTTTTTGTTTTTGAATTTATACAATAGCCCTGCCCTACTCAAATGTTTTTTTTTAAAGAATGTGGCATATCTCCAAATTGCATCTCTAGGCCAAGGAATCATCTCGAGTAGTGCAGCAGTAATGCCCTTGGCTGCTGTGATTTCAGATAAATAAAATTCATGTAGTGTTTGGAATTACACAAAACACAGCCCTGGTGCTCGTCTTGCTGGTAAATTAAAAAGGAAGATAAATCTAAAAATTGTACTAATTGTATTGTTCCCCTGTGCGAGCCTTCTGGTTATTTAGAGATTGACAGTGATCCAAGACAATCCAAGCTTTACAGCATTCGTTCTACAAGGCATAGATCATCTGTACCACCTTAGTGCAGAGGGGTTTATACGAAACTATTTCATGCCACGAGTTTCCGACAATGTTTGGCCATGACAATTAATAAAAGTAATAATAAATATTTAAAAAATGGGGAATGAGGATCTATTAAAAGTATTAAAAACCCTTTGAACAGCATGTGAAGGTGTGCAAAACGGAGCAGTGGGAAACCAGAGGTCTGATGTCTAGCTAAAATGTGTATTGGAGACGATCAAAGAGAAGGAGAACATGGGAAGTGCAGGCATCATTGTGCCACATTGGAAGTGGTTTTCTTCAAGCTAAAATTGGTCCAGTTTACAGCCACTTTCTGCCTTGTCTGCTTGGCAGAGTCCAGACAGAACCTGGGAAAAGAGAAAAAGAAGTTGGTTGGAATCACAGTAGGAGATACAATTTTGGCAATATAGAGGGGATAGTTTAAGGGCGTTAAATAACCCCCCCATTCTAAAATAATCCCTAACTAAAGCTGCACACCAATCTTATAAATATTAAATCAACAAACATATATACATAAACACAAGATAATTAGAAACAAAAAAACACGAGAGAAAAATAATGTCTGACCACTGACCATGCGCAAATGTAAGACCTTATAGAATAAGGGAAATCTTTGTACTCACTGGTAAATTTCCTCTCTCGTCCTCTGCCATTCCGGGACACCACCAGTAGCAATGCATGGGTTGATCTCAGCCGACTGCAAGATAGGCTGTGGCAGGATATTCTCAGTTAAATAAAAAAAGCAGTTCATCCACAGCCCTAGGAGGGGAGAAACACCTGCACGTAATACGCGCAACTCGAAACAGTGCCACAAAACTAAAACCATGTAGAAGGCATCAACCACCACCGACGCAGTCGTAACAGTAGGGCGAGTGTAGTGCCCCCAAAATAAAAGGATGAGAACGGAAATTACCAGCGAGTACACAAATTTCCCTTTTCTCCTCTCTTTTATTCCAGGGCACAACCAGAAGCAACATGTGGAACGTCCCAAAGCAGTACCCTCAATTAGGGTGGACTGTGCAAGAACAGCCAACTGCGTCAACATAACCACAAACAATGGCACTGACACCTCAAGCTTAGACCACTGTTCAGAGAAGGCTTCACAACTGTCTGCAACACCTTGCGCCCCAAAGCAAAATCAGCAGATGCCCTGACATCAAGTCTGTAAAACTTGGTAAAGGTGTAGAGACAACCAGGTCACTGCCTTGCAGGCCTGTTCCACTGACACCTGGCGTTGGAGATGCCCAAGATGCGGCAACTGCCCTGGTAGATGGAGCGGTGACCCGGAAGTGTGCCTCCTCCCCCTTGCAGGAGTAGGCTTGTATGACCACCTGTCTGATCCATCTGCCCTGAACCACATCCATAGCAACTTGGGCGTGGGCACAAGAAGGGTAGCACCATCTCCTCATTAAGATGGAAGGAAGAGGCAACCTTAGGCAAAAAATCCTGCATCACATGAAACACCGCTTTGTCTTCATTCAGCACCAAAAAGTATGATCTGATAGACAGCGATGCCAGCTCTGAAACCCGCCGGATGGAGGTGATCGCCACAAGAAAAGCCACCTTCAACGTGAGCGTCACCAGGGAAGCCTTTGCCATGGGTTCAAAGAGGGGCCCCTGAAGTGCAGAAAGTACCAGATTGAGATCCCAGGGCAGAACTAGCAACCGCCAGAGACAGAACATGTGCAGTACCCTGCAGTGAAAGTGCGGATTAACCTATGCTACGCAATTATGGCCATGGCTGAGACCTGGCTCTTAAGAGTGCTGGGCTGTAGGCCAGCATCCAGGCCTTGCTCAAGGAACTCCAAAATGTTGGGTACCAAGAACCTTCTACAGGAATGGCCCTTAGAGACACAAAGGGCGTCCAAGTCCTGTAGCAAATTCTAGAGGATGACCGCTTCCGTGCTCGAATCAACGTCCGGTGGACAACCCCCTCGGCTCCAATATGCTTGTCTCAGCAGCCAAGCCGCTAAGGCCAGCACTTGAAAATTGGGGTGCCGCAGAGGACCCGGTTACAGAAGATCTGGGCAATTGGCGAGTTGCCATGGGGGCTCCACTGCTAGGCTGACCAGATCAGCAAACCACACCCTTCTGGGCAAGTGTGGGGTGATCAGGACGATAGGAATCTGCTCACAGTTGACCTTCTTTAAACACACAACCCAGAAGTGGCAGTGGCAGGAATGCGTAGAGCAGGTTGTACCCTGAACAAGGAATGGCCAGCGCATGAACCGCTGTGGCCAGGGGGTTTCACACCCTGCATATGGACCTGTGCACCTTCCGAACGTGCCGAAATGTGAAGAGATCCACCTCTGTCACTCCCCATCGGTCACAGAGGGCTTGAAACACGTCCTGGTGAAGGGACCATTCCCCCTAGTCCACTATCTCCCTGCTCAAATAATCAGCCTGCAGATTCTCCATCCCCGGAATGTGAACCGCCGAGATGCACAGAACGTAAAGTTCTGCCCATCTCATGATGCAACTCACTTCCTGGAATGTCTGTCAGTCCCTGGTACCCCCTTGATGGCTTAGGTAGGCCACAGCCGTGGAACTGTCTGACTGTACCATGACTGGAAGGCTCCGGAGCTGGGTAGACCAAAGCCCGAGAACCAGCCGCATTGCCCTCAGTTCTAACCAGCCACATTGCCCTCAGTTTAAACACACTAATTGGAAGACTACGCTTAAGCTTGTCCCAGAGACCCTGAACCGTCTGGTTGTCCAAAACATCATCCCAACTCGTCAGACTGGCGGACCGGCAGAAAAGACCGACCCACTGCCAGCGCCTGCTGGTCCAGCAACCAATACAAGGATTGCTGTGTATTGTCTGTCAAGATAAAGCATATGTCCACTGTCTGCACAGTCCTGCGGCATTTTGATAGGAGCAGCATTTGTATAGGCCTGGAGTGGAACTGGACATACAGAATTGCCTCTATGGACACCATCAGGCCAAGGAAACACATGCCCTGCCTGATCGTGGAATGTTCTGTCAGCAACTACCTCACCACCTCCTGAAGAACCATGCACCTCTGCACTAAAAGAAGAACCCGTGCCCGTCGAACATCCAATGTCGTACCTAGATAGGTCGCCACCCACCCGAAAAATTCCAGCGTGGGCAGGACCACCTGAACATCCCGCAGTGCCAGAGATGGAGCTCGGATAAGCAAGTCGCCCAGGTATGGGGTGATGTGCACACCTTGCCTTCGCAGGAGTGCCATCACCACCTTCGTGAACACTCGAAGCTCCGCTCTGGGGGGGCACAGGTACTACAACTACCCGGTCCAGCAAGAGCTCTACTGCGCGGTTGCAAGCCGCAGGCGCCAAACCCTTCCTGGGCCCACAGGGCACCATGAAAAAAGGGTCCGTCTTGTGGAAGGAAGAAGTAGTCACCAAATAGAACTTCACGCAGCGAACAACATCCATATTGTGCAGAACCCTCTCCTTGTCATTGTTAAGCTTAGGACAGGAAGGGAGAACAATATCCTGATTGAGGTGGAAAGCAGACACCACCTTAGGAAGGAAATCTGGCTTAAAACGAAAAACCACCTTATCCTGGTGTCTCTCAAAGTAAGGGGCCTGAATCGACAGAGCCGCCAACTCAGAGACACGCCGAACAGAGGTAACCGAAAGAGCAATATCCTGTAGCGGCTCAAAAGGAGAACCCTGGAGAGCCAAAAGAACCAAATTCAAATCCCAAACAGGAACCACAGCCTTCCGAGGGGGCCGCACATGCGCGACCCCTTGGAAAAAGGCCTTAACCAGCGGATGTAAGGCAAAAGACCTCTGGAAGAAAACAGAGCAGAAACCTGTCCTTTCAAAGTACTAAGCTGGAACCCAAGATCCAGATTATGCTGAAGAAACTCCAAAATCTTAGGAATCAAAAACACCCTACAAGGCAAGGCCCTAGCCTCACACCAATCGATATAGGACCTCCACGTCCTATAGTAAATGCCAGAAGAGGACCGCTTCCTAGCTCTAAACAACGGCCGCAGACAAACCTTCCTCCTTCAGAATGAAGGTTTCAGCAGTCAAGCCGTCAAAGCCAGCGTTTATAAATTGTTGTAAAGTAATAGACCCTGAGATAACAGATCCGGCAACATGGGAAGCCGGTACTGATCTACGGCCGGCCTTACAACGTCTGCGTCCCAAATCCTTCTTGGCCACCTTGGAGCCACAAGAACTGCTGGCGCCCCTTCTAGAACCAGTTTGTGAACTACCTTGCCCAGCATGGAGATGGGCGGAAACAGGTAAAGAAAACCCAGATCCTTCCAAGCAAGGGACAAGGCATCCACTGCCAGAGATAGAGGATCCTGAGAGAGAGAGAGACACAAAGGTCGGAAGTTTGTGATTGTGACTCGAGGCAAAGAAATCTACCTCCGGAGTCCCCCACTTGCGGCAAAGATCCAGAAAAACCTCGGGTTGAGAGACCACTCTCCTTGGCGAGAGGATCCCCTGCTCAGGGAATCCACCTCCGTGTTCTCCACTCCCGGAATGTAGACTGCCGAAAGGCAAGGAACAATGCTCTCCGCCCAGCGCAGGATCAGAGAGACTTCCCTGAGGGCACTCCTGCTGCGAGTCCCTCCTTGGTGATTGATGTAAGCTACCGCCGTTCAGTTGTCTGAACACACCTGAACCGGTAGACCCTGTAAATGTGAGGTCAGCCGTGCCAGAACCAGTCGGATGGCTCTGAGCTCCAAGACATTGATGGGGTGTGAGCCTCCTGAGGACCCCACACCCCGTTGAACTGATGACTTTTCCAATAACCTCCCCAGCCCGACAGGCTGGCATCCGTGGTAACCGTCTCCCAACAAGGGACCAGAAAGGAGCTGCCCTTCAACAGGTTGCTCGACTCCAGCCACCACCAAAAGGACCGCGAACCCTGGGAGACATCCTGAAAAGTGTGTCCAATGACTGCGGACACCTGTCCCAATGCGTCAATAGGTGAAGTTGAGATCTCGTGTGAAACTGTGCAAACGGTACCGCCTCGAAGGAGGACACCATCAAGCCCACCAGTTTCATCCCCTGTCGGATAGAGGGACAAGGACTGGCCCAAAGAAGGCTGATCAGATCCTGAATCCCCTGCACCTTGGTCTGGGGCAAAAACACTCTGGCCTGAATGGTATCCAGATTCATGCCCAGAAATGAAGTCACTCGTGACGGAGAGAGAGAAGACTTGGGGTGGTTGATCACCCACCCGAACCTCTCCAGAGTCGACACCACCTGGTGGGTGTCCAGCTCCACCTGACGGAGGGAAGAAGCTGAGATCAACAGGTCGTCCAGATAAGGCAATCTCTAAATGCGCCGGAAAAAATCGGACCATGCAGATACGCATCCTTGATGTCTATCGATGTCATAAAATCCCCCTGGCGAAGGGAATTGATAGCCGAACGCTCCATGCGGAACTTTTTGACCTGTTGAGAACCTTGAGATCTAGAATGGGTCTCACCGAACCCTTTTTGGGAACCGTGAAAAGGTTGGAATAGTAACCCCTGCCTCTCTCCAACTGAGGCACCGGGCAAATAAATCCCACGTCCAGAAGGTTTTTTACTGCTAACAGGAGCCCCTGTGCAGCCTGAGGGTCTGAGGGCACCCGGGACCTTAATAATCTTGGAGGCGGCCAGTACTCGAACTCCAGTTTGTACCCAGAGGTGACCACTTACAAAATCCAATTGTCTGTGACCTCCCGGGCCCAGACCTGGAAGAAGAGCCACAGCCGTCCCCCCACCCGTGCCGGTGAGGGCGCCCCTTCATTGCTGAGCCAGTTTAACGGCGGGCTTGGACTTGGAACCCCAGGCAGACGTGCCTGACCTCTGCCCCTGTTCCAGGACGAGCCCCTGCCACCCAAGAAGGCCAAACCTCTAGCCGCTCTGGCCCCACGAAAGGAAGGAGTGAACGAGCCAGCCCCCTGAAAGGGACGGCGCTGTTTCTTCCGCTGAGGTAACTTACCTCCCTTAGCAACAGCATCCAATTTATCTCCAAACAGCCGCGCACCCAGGAAGGAAAGAGCTGTAAGTGACTTCTTGGCCCCAAAGTCCGCTGTCCACTGTCGGAGCCAGACCAATCTGCGCATAGCCACCAATATGGCTGAAGTCCTGCTACACATGACAATAGAATCTTCCATAGCAGCCAAGACAAAACCCATGAACAATTCACATCTCTTAAGGGAAGCGAATTCATCGCTAGCCGGATCAAACTGAGCATCATTCAGCCAGTCCCTGATAAGAGACCTGGTAGCAAGCAACACTAGGGCAGATGCACAAACAGGCCGCAGGGCCGAGCCCACGCTGGCAAATGCGTGACACGCCATCTGATCAAGGCGCTTGTCCTCGCCATCCTTAAGGGAAGTGGCGTCAGGGGTGTTCAGCACAGAAGAGTTGGTCAAGCCCAAAACTGGCGCATCGACCTTGGGAGGAGAATACCATGGTCAATATCCAACACCTCCAATAGATGTGACAAAACAGTGGCCGTATCAACGGCATCCCCCAGCACCTGCCCGACATCAGCATCACCAGACTGTACATAGTCAGTCCCCGTTTCCTCATACATTTCCCCCTCCTGTAAAGGGGAATAATCCGACAAATCAATGGAATCATCGTCAACATCCCACAAGGGCTGGGCCGACGACAAATGTCTCTTTTTAGCCTGGGCCTTCTTGCCCACCGTGCTAACAATAAATTTCTTGATGCTGACCAACCTAGCACAAACATCAGAGTGCGACTCCCCGCTGGCACCAATGACACTTGGGGTACGGATAAGGCGGGGAGGGGAAGGCGATGAAGCGGGAGGAGCCAACCCAGAAGGCTGGGTACCGGACTGCCGTGTTATGGCCTTTTGTGCACATGGTATACAAATCAGCACATTCTCTCCCGTAAGGGATACCCCACACATGGCCCGGATTGTCCCAGAGGGAGCCCGAGCCCAGTATCCTGCGGAGCCTCCATAAGGTGATTTTTGTGGTCAGTCGCAAGACCGCAGGGAATTATGCCTAAGCAACCTTAAAAGTCCCGGTGGGAGCATTTAAAGTGATCAATTTAACACAAGGGACCCCAGGACCAGGAGGAACCCCTTAATATGCACTATTATGAAGCAATCTGCAACACACAATAAGGCATATCAGTTACTATACAGCGTAACAACATAATTCAAAATACATAAATGACAAAAAAAGCATAAGCCTGTACCATAGAGCCCCCCCCCCACCAGAGAGGGACCCCCAAATAACTAAGGAGGTGGCCACCAGGACCTTACCGTCCCCCAGAACGACAGCAGCAGCAATGCAGCAAGATGGCCCCCGTCTCTGAGGTGATCAGGAAGAAGCAGGAAGAGAAGGGGGGCGGGCCAGCGCCGAAGGTACGCTTTTCCAGGCCCCACACCCCCTCCCAGCAGCGAGGATCTGGCCAGGGAGGCCCTTAAGAAAACATGCCGAATGAGGGGGCGGGGCTACCGCGGCCGTGCCGAGCGCCCGGCCCCGCCCCCTTATCTAAACACAGCCTGAGGGAGAGAAGCTCCCAAGGCTGACAGGAGAAACCACAGCAGGCTAGGCCAAGCAACAGCACCTGTTCTTCAAGGAATAACTTCCAGGTGATCCACACCAACACACAACTTACAGTGGTAACACCAACACACATACACCTATATATAAAGTAAAAGGGAGAGGCCGACGGCCCGCCAGCCCCCCCCCCCCCAGAGGGAAGTAAGGGACCCGGAAGGCGGGGGGGGAACCCGGCCCGAATAGGGCCACAGGCATGTAGGGACGGGGCATCCCACACCAGGATCACCAAAACCTGGTTAACTGCCTACCCCATAATGAGGTCTCACGGTGGAGCAATGCTCCTTCCGCACCCATAGGGTGCTCCTACCCTCACCAGGACCCGCAGCCTAAGCTGGGAGGCTCAGATAGGGACAATTTAGAAAGGGTCCTGGCAGCAATAGGGACAGTAAACGGCCGGGCGCGGGCCCGACTTACCTGCAAGTAAAAGAAGTCTTCATCTTCTGTCTTCTCGCCTTCCCTGCAGAGAAGGAACTGGGGAATTGGTGGGAGGTCCCAGGTATATATGGACCGGGAGGGGCTCTCTTTTTTTTTGCATATTCATCTCTGCACAAGTTCGCCCTCTACTGGAGATTACCCACATGTCATGAAGATCGAAGTGGAGTGTATGGCACACTTAGAATAAGAGCATCAGTTTTTTCTGAAAGGTGCAGTAGCCACCAGATAGTACTTCAGACACTTAACTACATCCAAAGAATGCAAGACCCTCTCCTTAGCATTACTAGGATTAGGGCACAATGAAGGGAGAACAATGTCCCGATTCAAATGAAAGGCAGACACTACCTTAGACGGAAAATCTGGCTTGAAACGAAACAACACCTTGTACTGGTGTCTCTCATAGTAGTTGGGCTGAATGGAGAGCGCCAACTCAGACACACGCCTAACGGAAGTGATAGCCACCAGAAAAACAATCTTAAAAGTAAGGATGGCCAGGGACGCATCCTGCACAGGTTCAAAAGGAGCACCCTGCAAGGCTGACAAAACCAGATTCAAATCCCAAACAGGCACCATAGTCTTATGTGGGGGACGCACATGGGTCACCCCCTGGAAAAAAAGTCCTAATCAGAGAGTGCTAAGCAAAGGACTTCTGGAAGAAAACAGACAGGGCAGAAACCTGACCTTTTAGAGTACTAAGTTGGAGCCCCATCTCCAACCCATGCTGTAGGAACTCCAGAATCCTGGGGATAGAAAAGACACGACAGGGAAGAGACCTAGACTCACACCAGTCAATGTAGGCACGCCAAACCCTGTAATAAATGGAAGACGACTTCTTCCTAGCCTTAATCATGGTATCAACAACAGAAGTAGACAGCCCTTTCTCCATCAAGATGGAGGTTTCAGCAGCCAGGCCGTCAAAGCCAGAGTTTGTAAATTGGGATGGCGTAGAGAGCCCTAGGTGAGCAGATCTGGCACCAGAGGCAGAGCGTACTGATCTACTGCCAGCTGCACCACGTCTGCGAACCACACTCTTCTTGGCCACCTGGGGGCCACCAGAATTGCTGGCACCCCTTCCAGAGCAATCTTGCGTAGCACCCTGCCCAGCAGGGGGAATGGAGGGAAGATATACAGAAGCTGAAAGTCCTGCCATGACATTGCTAGAGCATCCGTGGTCAAGGCCAGGGGATCCTGGGACAGGGAGACAAAGGCCGGTAGCTTGTGACGGGATGCAAACAGATCCACATCTGGTTGGCCCCAACGGAGACAAAAAGATTGGAACACCCTGCTGCATAGGGACCATTCTCCCTGGCGAGAGGTCCCCCTGCTCAGAGAGTCTGCCAGGAGGTTTTCCACCCCCGGGATGTACACAGCCGATATGCAGGGAACATTGGTCTCCGCCCAGGTCAGGATCAGAGACACTTCCTGGAGGGCCCCCTTGCTCCGGGTCCCTCCCTGATGATTGATGTAGGCAACTGCCGTCTGGTTGTCTGAGCGCATCTGAACAGGCAGGCCCCGGAGGTGAGTAGTCAAGTAAGCCAGAACTAGCATGATCGCCCGCAGTTCCAGAATGTTGATAGGCGTGTGGGCCCCGCCTCCCCTGGAACTGCAGGGACCTCCAGAAACCCCCCCAACCTGACAGACTGGCATCCGTGGTGACCGTCTCCCAGCAGGGGGCCAGAAAGGATCTGCCCCCCAACAGGTTCCTGGAGTCCAGCCACCACGAGAGGGACCGCCTGACTAGGGGGGAAAGCACAAGGACCTGGTCCAGGGATGCGGGATCCTTGTCCCATACTGACAAGAGGTGGAGTTGCAGAGGTCTCATGTGGAACTGAGCATAAGGGACCGCCTCGAAGCACGCCACCATCAGGCCCACCAGCTGCATTCCCTGCCCGATGGAGGGATGACGACAAGATAACAGGAACTGGACCTGTGCAATCAGACCATCCACCTTCTGTTGAGGAAGGAAAATCCTTGCCTGAACTGTATCCAGATTCATTCCTAGGAATGGAGTTACCAAGGAAGGGGACAGTGAGGACTTGGGGTGGTTGATCACCCATCCAAATGACTCCAGGGTGGACACCACCAGCTGAGTATCCAATTCTGCCTGGTGTAGAGATTGGGAGGTGATGAGAATGTCGTCCAGATAAGGAAGCACGCGGATGCCCTGATACCTGAGCAGAGACATCACGCCAGCCAGCACCTTGGTGAACACCCTGGGAGCTGAGGTGAGACCGAAGAGCGAACCTGAGGAACCATTGATGACCTGGAAATACAGGAATATGAAAGTAAGCATCTTTGATGTCCACAGACGTCATGAAATCCCCTGGGCGCAGGGAACTGATGGCAGAGCGCAGAGTTTCCATGCGAAAGCGCCTGCTCTTGACGAATTTGTTGAGGATCTTTAAGTCCAGGATGGGCCTGACTGAACCATCTTTTTTGGGAACTGAATAGATTGGAATAGAAGCCCTTGCCCTTTTCTCTTAAAGGGACCTTGCAGATGACCCCCAGCTCCAGGAGGCCTTGCACTGCCTGCAAGAGCCCCTGAGCTGACACAGGGTCCAGGGTAATCCGGGATCTGATAAATCTTGGGGGCGGCCAGGCAGCAAACTCTATCTTGTAACCGGAGGACACTACCTCCTGAATCCACCGGTCTGAGACATGGAGCCTCCAGACGTGAGCGAAGTGCTGGGTGAGGGCGCCCCATCATGCCTGAGGGGGAGATGATTTTGCCTTGGGGCCCCAGGAGGAGCCAGGACAGCCACGTCCTCTGCCTCTACCCCAGAAATCTCCCCGGGCAGGAAACCCCCCTTCCTTGTCTAGCATCACGGTAAGGGTAGGAGAAGGAGCCCTGACCCCGAAAGGGCCGAGATTGCCGCCTGCGCTGGGGTAACCTGCCTCCCTTAGCAAAAATATCCAGGCGGTCCCCAAGCAGGAGTAGTCCTTTGAAGGGAAAACCAGTGAGGGCCTTCTTGGCAGCATTGTCAGCAGCCCACTGGCGTAGCCAAACCAAGCAGCGTATAGCCACCACAAGGGCAGATGTCCTGGCAGACATTCTAATGGTGTCATCCAAGGAGGAGAGGACAACGTTTACAAAAACATCACAACTGGAGAGTGCATTGAAGACTTCACAAGGCAAATCATCAGGGGCACCATCAAGTATATTTCTGATAAGGGTTCTAGTGGCCACAGCGGTAATGGCAGAAGCACACACTGGGCGCAGCGCCGTCCCCGCACATGCAAAGGCATGGGATGCCAGCTGGTCAATGCGCCGGTCCTCAGCATCCCGCAGGGTAGTAGAGTCAGGGGAATACATGACAAAGGTGTTAGATAACCCCAGGACCGAGGCATCCACCTAGGGAGGGGATGACCAACATTTTACAACATCAGCAGGAAAGGGATACTTCCTATCCCAACTTTTAGGTACCCCGGGAAGTCTACTGGGGCACTTCCATTCCTTGAGCACAAGGTTATTGAAATGTGCTTGTTCGGGAAATTCCAAACGTGATTTAGCTGTATGGAAGAGTTCCCCCCTTTGCCTGGGAGCCGCAACAGGGGGAGAAATGGACAGAACCTCAAAAATCTGGGTCAGCAATCTGTCAGTGTCATCCGGGGTCCAGGGGTCAGAGCCAGCCTCGTCATGGCCCCTGGGCCTCTCATCAGAGGACCCTGTGTCAGAGAAAAGCTCCCCCTCATCCGAAGGGGTATAGCCACAAAGATCCCAAAACTCCTCAGCTTCCATAGGAAAAAGAGTGACATTGGGCGTTAAGTGCCGCTTTTTTGCAGGGGCCTTACGCGCCAAGGTATTAGCCATCAACCTTTCAACAGAAGCCAGTCTAGAAGACACATCAGGCTGAGAATCCCCACTTGTATGCAACTCAGTAGGAGTGAGATTTAAGCTTGGGGGGGTAGGTGAAGTGATACGAAGTGCAGACCCAGCCATGGGAAGGCCAGATTGTAGTGCAAGCACCTGCTCAGCACAGGGCACACAGACCTGCGCCTTGTCAGCGTCAGCATGAGGCTGCCCACACGCTACACACAGCCGGGCTTGTCCCGAAAGAACCCCGGTCACATTATCCTGAGATGCCTCCATATGGTGATTATAGCGGCGCTATAGGCCGATAGGGATTAACGCTATAAAGCAACCCTGGATGCCCCAATAGCCCGCTAGGGAGTGGGAGTAAGTACAACTAGGCCTATAAAATTAGCAACTAAGGGTCAGGAGAAGCCAGTGGATTTGCCCGCCTGAAAGACATAATAAAAGAGGGCCGTAAGCAGACCGTATTAAAAAAATTAGATAATAAAAGACCGCCCACGAAAGCACTTACCGCCGTCTGTAAGTAGGGGGCCGATGCGCATAAGCCAAGCCGACAAGATGGCGTCGGTATACCTCGAGAGGCGGGCCGGCAATAGCAATGACGCGGAACGCGCCATAGGCGGGCCCCGCCCCCCCCCGAAGAGCGCGAAGCCAGCACATGACAAGCAGCCAATGACGGCGCACCGGCGCCTGAGGTAACGCCGCCACCAAGCGCGGGCATAGTGACAGAAAAGGCGCGGCGGCAGCAATTTTAAATATGGTAAAAGTAAAGCGAGACAGCGCGGTGGCTGGCACAAGACAAAGAATAAAAAAATACCATTTTGTGATTACTCACCTTTAAAACGGATATTATAAGTGTGACATACACTCCGCTTCAATAAGTCTTGACAGTTGGGTTATTCTCCAGTAGAGAAAATAAGCCCCTCCCGGTCCATAACTACCTGGGACCTCCCACCAATTCCCCAGTGTAAGATCGCAGTAAAGGGACCAGGAAGAACCAAATGTAACAATACTAACAAAAACAATGGTTCACCATATAAAGGATCCAGAATACCAAACAGGGTGGGTGAAGCGGAGTGTATGTCACACTTATAATATCCGTTTTAAAGGTGAGTAATCACAAAACGGTATTATTCCAAGTGTGACATACACTCCGCTTCAATAAGTCTTGACAGTTGGGACATCCAATAGCAGTGTCCGTCAAGGGTGGGAACCATAAATAGTAAAGAATGCACTAACTCAAACCACTGCAGCTTGCAGAACCTTGCGGCCAAAAACAGCATCCGCTGAAGCCCGCACATCAACCTTGTAAAACTTGGAAAAAGTATGAACAGAAGACCAAGTAGCAGCCTTACAAACTTGTTCAACAGAAGCCTGGTGCTGAAAAGCCCAGGATGCACCCACAGCACGAGTAGAGTGCGCAGTGACCCTAAAAGGGGGAGTCCTCCCCTTAGCAGAATAGGCCCCAACAATGGCCTGACGAATCCATTTGCTAATCGTAGACTTAGCAGGTGCCAAACCTTTCCTGGGCCCGCAGGGCACCACGAAAAAAGCGTCCGTCTTGCGGAAGGAAGAAGTAGTCACCAAATAGTACTTCACACAGCGAACAACGTCCAAATTGTGCAGAACCCTCTCCTTGTCATTGTTAGGCTTAGGACACAAGGAAGGGAGAACAATATCCTGATTGAGGTGGAAAGCAGACACCACCTTAGGAAGGAAATCTGGTTTAAAACGAAAAACCACCTTATCCTGATGTCTCTCAAAGTAAGGGGCCTGAATCGACAGAAACAAAGGGGGGGGGGTGGCAGCCGCTCAGACCATTTTATAACTAACCTGGGAGGTGCACGTTAGCAGGGCAATTAGGATACAAAAGTCTTAAAGGAGCCACAGCACTCAACCCTGTTAGCTTGCAGGCCAGAAAGACCTTGCAATACAGCCTGAGCGGCTGCCACCCCCCCCTTTGTTTCTTTTGAATTTGTGCAAGCACATGGTGTGTGGGGTCTAGGCTGTATTGCAAGTTCTTTGACCCTTCCACCCCATTGCTTGCACTTGAGAGGTTTAGGGCAACCTCAGGTAAGCCTGCTCCCAATTTATCTATTGCACTGTATGTCCCAAATGGGCTCTCAGAGATCAGAGTTAGGACTGCACCCCACAGAGGCACTTTGGCGTAGTGGTGCAGCTTAAGCATACTTCTGCAGATGTGTGTGACCGAGTCCTCTGTTTTTAACCAAGTTTAGAGACAGATTATAGGCTGGCCTGCAAGCTAACAGGTTTGAGTGCTGTGGCTCCTTTAAGACTTTTGTAGCCTAAATCGACAGAGCCGCCAACTCAGACACGTCGAACCGAAAGAGCAATATCATGTAGCGGCTCAAAAGGCGGACCCTGCAGAGCCGAAAGAACCAAATTCAAATCCCAAACAGGAACTACAGCTTTTCGAGGGGGCCGCACATGCGCCACCCCTTGGAAAAAAAAGTCTTAACCAGCGGGTGTAAAGCAAAAGACCTCTGGAAGAAAACCGACAGAGCAGAAACTTGTCCTTTCAAAGTACTAAGCTGGAACCCCAGGTCCAGATTATGCTGAAGAAACTCCAAAATCCTGGGTACAGAAAAAAAGCCTGCAAGGCAAGGCCCTAGCCTCACACCAATCAATATAGGACCTCCAAGTCCTATAGTAAATGCCAGAAGAGGACCGCTTCCTAGCCCTAATCAGGGTCTGAACAACAGCCTCAGACAAACCTTCCTCTTTCAAGATGAAGGTTTCAGCAGCCAGGCCGTCAAAGCCAGCGTTTGTAAATTGGGGTAAAGAAGATGACCCTGGGATAGCAGGTCCGGTATGAAGGGAAGCCGGCACTGGTCTACGGCCATCCTTACAACGTCTGCGTACCAAACCCTTCTTGGCCACCTTGGAGCCACCAGAATCGCTGGTGCCCCTTCTAGAACCAGCTTGCGAACCACCCTGCCCAGCATGGAGACAGGTGGAAACAGGTACAGAAAACCCAGGTCCTTCCACGCCAGAGACAAGGCATCCACTGCCAAGGCCAGGGGATCCTGAGAAAGACACAAATGTCGGAAGTTTGTGATTGTGCCTCGAGGCAAAAAGATCCACCTCCGGAGTCCTCCACTTGCAGCCTCGATCCAGAAAGACCTCGGGTTTGAGAGACCACTCTCCGTGGCGAGAGGACCCCCTGCTCAGGGAGTCCGCCTCCGTATTCTAAACCCCCGGAATGTAGACTGCCGAAAGGCAAGGAACATTGCTCTCCGCCCATCGCAGGATCAGAGAGACTTCCCTGAGGGCACTCCTGCTGCGAGTCCCTCCTTGGTGATTTATGTAGGCCACTGCTGTTCGGTTGTCTGAACACACCTGAACCGGAAGACCCCGTAACTGTGGGGTTAACCGAGCCAGAACCAGACGAATGGCTCTGAGCTCCAACAAATTGATGGGGGTGTGAGCCTCCTGGGGACCCCACACCCCGCTGAACTGATGACTCTTCCAATACCCTCCCCAGCCCGACAGGCTGGCATCCGTGGTAACCGTCTCCCAACAAGGGATCAGAAAGGATCTGCCCTTCACCCGATTGCTCAAGTCCAGCCACCACCGAATTGACTGCCGAACCTTGGGAGACATCCTGAAAGGTTGATCCAAAGACTGTGGGCTCCTGTCCCAATACGTCAATAGGAGAAGTTGAAGAGATCTCATGTGAAATTGTGCAAACGGCACCGCCTCGAAGGAGGACACCATCCGTCCCACCAGTTTCATCCCCTGCCGGATAGAGGGACAAGGGCTGGCCAGAAGAAGACGGATCAGGTCCTGAATCCCCTGCACCTTGGTCTGGGGCAGAAACACTCTGGCCCGACTGGTATCCAGATTCATGCCCAGAAATGAAATCACTCGAGACGGGGAGAGAAGACTTGGTGCGGTTGATCACCCACCCGAATCTCTCCAGTGTCGACACCACCTGGAGGGTGTCCAGTTCTGCCTGCTGAAGGGAAGAAGCAGAGATCAACAGATCGTCCAGATAAGGCACAATGCGAATGCCCTGAGATCTGAGCAGGGCCATTATGCCCGCCAAAACCTTGGTGAAGACCCTCGGTGCCGAGGTCAGACCGAAGGGAAGAGCTACGAATTGATAATGTTGATCCCCCACCGCAAACCGGAGGAATCTCTGATGTGACCCTCCTTTTTGGGGACCGTGAAAAGGTTGGAGTAGTAACCCTTGCCTCTTTCCAACGGAGGCACCGGGAATATAGCCCCCATATCCAGAAGGCTTTTCACTGCCAACTGGAGCCCCTGCGCAGCCTGAGGGTCCGAGGGCACCGAGACCTTAAGAATCTTGGGGGCGGCCAGTACTCGAACTCCAGCTTGTACCCGGAGGAGACCACTTCCAAGATCCAATTGTCTGTGACCTTCCCGGGCCCAGACCCGGAAGAAGAGTCGCAGCCGCCCCCCCACCCTTACGGGTGAGGGCGCCCCTTCATTGCTGAGCCGGTTTAATGGCAGGCTTGGGCTTGGAACCCCAGGCAGCCGCAGGATGTGCCCGACCACTGCCTCTGTTCCAGGACGAGCCCCTGACCCCCGAGAAGGCCAGACCCCTAGACGCTCTGGCCCCTCGAAAGGAAGGAGTGAACGAGCCCGCCCCCCAAAAGGGACGGTGCTGCTTCCTCCGCTGAGGTAACTTACCTCCTTTAGCAACAGCATCCAATTTATCTCCAAACAGCCGCGCACCCAAGAAGGGGAGAGCTGTGAGTGACTTCTTGGCTCCAACGTCCGCTGTCCACTGACGGAGCCAGACCAGTCTGCGCATGGCCACCAGCAAGGCTGACGTCCTACTACACACGACAATGGAGTCTTCCATCGCAGCCATGACAAAATCCATGAACAATTCGCACTTCTCGAGTACAGCGAACTCAGCGCTAGCTGAATCCAGCTGAGCGTTATTCATCCAGTCCCTGATAAGAGACCTGGTAGCCAGCGACACCATGGCAGATGCACTAACCGGCCGCAGGGCCGAGCCCACGTTGGCAAATGCGTGGCACACCATCTGATCAAGCCGCTTGTCCTCGCCATCCTTAAGGGAAGAGGCATCAGGGGTGTTCAGTACAGAAGAGTTGGTCAACCCCGACACAGGCGCGTCGACCTCGGGAGGAGAAGACCAGCGCTTGACCGCCTCCACCGGAAAGGACTTCCTATCCCATCCCTAAGGCACACCAGGGAGACGACTGGGCCTCACCCATTCCCTAAGCATCAGAGTGACCCTGGGTAGGGAATTCCAGACGGGGCTTGTAGGCCCCAAAAAATTCCCCCTTCTTAAGAGGGGGCGCCTCAGGTGGATCAATATCCAACACCTCCAATAAATGTGACAAAACAGTGGCCGTATCAACGGCATCCCCCAGCGCCTGCCCGGCATCGGAATTCCCAGGCTGACCATAGTCAGCCTCTGAATCCTGATACAATTCCCCCTCCTCAAGCGAGGAATAATCGGACAATTCAGCGGATTCATCGCCAGTGTCCCACAAGGGCTGGGCCGACGACAACAGTCTCTTTTTAGCCTGGGGCTTCTTGCCCACCGTGCTAGCAATAATTTTCTCTATGCTGGCCAACTTAGGCCAAACATGAGAAAGCGACTCCCCACTAGTACCAATGTACAGATCAGGTGGGGAGGGGAAGGCGATGAGGCGGGAGGAGCCGACCCAGAAGGCTGGGTACCGGACTGCCGCGTTATGGCATTTTGTGCGCATGGTATACAGATCAGCACATTCTCCCCCGCAAGGGATACCCCACACCCCACACATGGCTCGGATTGTCCCGAAGGGATCCCGGGCCTGGTATCCTGCAGAGCCTCCATATGGTGAATTTTTGTGGCCAGTCGCAAGACCGTAGGGAATTACGCATAAGCAACCCGGGATGCCCCTTAAAAGTCCCGGTGGGAGGATTTTTGGGGGTGGACAAAATTTATAGCTAGGGACCCCAGGACCAGGAGAGACCCCTTAAAATGCACTTATACGGGGACACCTGTAACACACAAAAAAGGTCACATAAGAGCAGAGCATAGTAAGGGATGCCCTAGCATAGATATTACTGTTACACAGTTGAAATATTCATATACAGGTATATGGCTGCGTATATATAGATGTCGGCAAGCAGCCATACAGAGCAATTAAAAGAGCATATAGGCACACACACATATATATATATATATATATATATATCTACAACTATGTATATCTCCATATAATATATATATATATATATATATATATATATATATATATATATATATATATATATATATATATATATATATATATATATATATCCCCGATGGATGTAGCCCACGGGCACAATAACGCCCGGCGACATGTCCGCAAAGAGGGGGCACTCACATACAAGATGGCGTCCAGACGAGGAGCGGGAGAAGGAAGGTGGGCTGCCCGCACATGGCCCCGCCCCCCTCCGACGCAGGATTCCCCCCCCCTAAGCCGCGCTTCCAGCCAATAGGGCTGGAGCCAGCCGACGCCCCCCCCTCACTGTGGAAGGCAGAAGTGGTATTATTCTAAGTATGTCACACACCCCGCTTCAGAATAGTCACACACACACTGCAAATAGCTCTCCCGGAGGAGAGTAAGGGACCCGGAAGAGGGATTGGGAACCCTGCCGTTATAAGGCCATAGTCATGTAGGGATGGGGCATCCCACACCAGGATCACCAAAACCTGGATCACCGCCTACCCCGTGGTGGGGTCTCACGGTGGAGCAGCGTTCCTACAGCACCCAAAGGGTGCTCCTACCTTTACCAAGGACCCGCAGCCGAAGCTGGGAGGCTCAATACAGGGACCATTTAGGAGGGTCCTGGTAGCAATAGGGACAAAAAAGGGGGCCGGGCACGAGCCCAGCTTACCTGCAAGTAAGAGAAGCTTCATCTTCTGTCTTGCTCGCTCCCTGCAGAGAAGACAACTGGGGAATTGGTGGGAGGTCCCAGGTAGTTATGGACCGGGAGGGGGCTTCTTTTTTTGCATTCATCTCTGCAGAAGTTCGCCCTCTACTGGAGAATAACCCAACTGTCAAGACTTATTGAAGCGGAGTGTATGTCACACTTGGAATATAAATGTCTAAAACACGTAAATGCAAAGCATCCATACTGACACCCCCCCCCCCCCCCTTTTTCCCCGAAGGCTACCAGGAGAATGAGGGGGGACAGCGGCCACATTAAATAGGGGCAAGGGGCAATCTTGCGGGAGGGGCATCCCATAGAGGCTCACCATAAGCCTGAACCGCCTACCCTTTGGTGGGGGATTGGGGTGGAGCGCCATCTGGCGGAGTAATACCCAAGTTTAAGTATTCTTTTTGGAGCAGGACATACTGTATACTAAGAATATGGCTGTTCTAACTGCCAAGTAATACACCTGGAGAGTTGGAACCCACACCATCCTGTGTCAACTACTGGTAAGACCTGCCTGAATTACCAGAAAAGCCACTTCCCTGCAACCCACCCGCCAAGAATGCAGCAGCCTCCGGGCCCCCACCCTGCAACAACATGAACAAATGTCAGATCTTACCCCCCCCCAGCTCTGCCCATCCATTCCTGTCCTTCTAGTTCTGCCCATCTATCCCTTCTCCCAGCTCTCTCCCATCCCTCCCCTGCCCTTCCTGTTCTGTCCATCCATTCTAGTTACCAGACCTTATTGCCAGTAACATTTTGGGCCCTAATTCACCCCTGTACATGGCCTGCACAGAGAGGGGGGAGTTTGAAGCAGTGTGTCATGTGCTAGAGCTGTAGACTCCTGTTTTTTCCCAGTTCCCAATAGGATTTTTGGGGTGGGGGCGGCATGAAGCCTTTAGTTGTGCTCTCCCAGCGTGCCGATTTCTAACCATCCACCCCCACCCAACAGCCCTCCACCCGGACCTTCACATCTCACCAGATGAACCTGTACAAGAAATGGTTGAGTATCCCTGATGTAGGGTCTTCAAATAAATCTGTAGAACTACACAGTACAAACACCTATACTGCTCCTCACGCTTCAACATGAGCAGGCACAGTGTACAATACACAGATTTCAACATATAGCATATTATATTCGTGGTCCAGGTGGTATCTGCTCCCACATTCTAAAAGAACAGCGCTCAGTTATTGATAGGCCAATCTCATTTGATGCTCTCACTGTGAAGCCTCTAATTCATTCAGGTCATAGAATATATTTGTAGTGATAAATGAAATCAACTATTTGTTTTGCATATTCACTAGGCAGCCACATGACTTTCTCAGACTAATGTAAAGGGCTCACCTGCAATAAATATAACCAAGTGTAGCTCCAGTCCACATTTTGGGTTTACTCATAAGCACCATCAGATCCCAGAGCTATGTGGTGTCATTTAGCTATGCTGAGAGGTATGTGACAGACAATAGATTTTGCTCCCTCCCCTTAAGCTGCCTTGGAAGGCAGCCGAGCAGATTAGGCTGCTTTAACGCTGGTGTAGAAGGATTGCAGAAGAGGCGACTATACAGACCGGAGTGCCTCTTTAACAAAAGAGATTGTCAAATGAACTTGGCTTTAAAAAGAAAGATACATTCACAATTGTTTATAGACCATGTTGAACAAAAATGCACCAGCAATCCTCTGCTATTTAGAAGCATTGCAGAAACAAGGCAGCACACAGCGATAAAGCAACCCAAAAAAACAACATAAGGTCCTTGCTTACACTCACCTCTTAAAATACTCTACTTCTCGGTCAGTTTCATCCATCTCCATGCTGTCCAAGTCCTTAGGAAGGAACACATCATCTAGAATAGAGGGGAGAAAAAGTCAGAGCACAGAGAAAATGAAAAATATGGAGAAATAACTAGTGTTAGCTAAAAGCAGAAGCTGTTGCTAAGCTAAAATGGAAAAGTCCCCCCACCCCAGCACCAGCAGGAGAGGCCAGAACGGTGGGTGGGAGTGAACCCAGTATAGAGCGCTCCCACGGACCTTGTGTATGGAGGCAGCCGCTGAAGTCTATGGAAGCGCTCAGTACTGAGGCCATGCCTATACAAGCGCTGCCAGTGAGAATTGAGCCTCACAGGAGTGGGTGGAAGAGGGAAGTCTTGTGCCAAAGATCACATCTGGTCTTCCCTTTAAGTACTATAGTGGGCTTACCATGGTTACGTACAAAGGTAATGGTGACATTTGTATACTGTAAATATGTTCAGCACAAGAAAACAAACCCCAGTTGGTCTTACCGGTAACCGTATTTTCATTAGTCCTTCAGGACAGCTTAGACACCTCTTCCTCTCCTGCACAGGACACACAAAACTCGAAGAGCAATAATAGACCCTCCCCTACCCTTTGGTGTTCTTAGAAAGCAGACAAATTACCAAAAAACCCAAAGGGGAGACATAAAAAAGGGTTAGGATAAAAAAAGCACCTGTGTTAATAACCCAACAAGATGAATAGTAGAGGGCAGGAAGTAGGACACCGTCCTGGAGGACTAATAGAAATGCCATTACCGGTAAAACTAACTGGGGTTTTCCCCCCAGTGTCTTCCAAGTTGGCTTACAACCAACGAAAGAAAGTAACCCCATGCGTCCTATCTCAGGGCAGGCACAATGACGCAAGATCTTTAAACCAAAGACCTTCTGTCCTTGGGCCAGCAATTTCTACCTTATAAGGCTTCAGAAAAGTGTGCAGAGATGACGTGGCTGTCTTGCAAATTTCTTCAAGGGAAATGCCGCCATCCAGAATCCTTCACTCTGACACTATGGATCCTGAATGGATCTTGCTAAAATATAAAGGAAGCACTTCAAATATTTCTTCCTTACGGGTATCCTTAATCTGATTGTTCTTAAGGTTGTCTGCCCTCATTTCAGGTACCTTTCCTACACAGTCCATGGTTATTAGGGGTTACAACAGAAAGGCATCAGCATCCAAAGATCGCTTTAAAAAGGATAACAGCCCTTTTATCCATCGGGTCCTTGAGGGTCCCCATGTGCTCAAAAGGTCAGATTTTCACTTGTGCTAACGTGACGTCCACTTTGGGGGACTTTGCCCATGTATAAGTCTGCACAATAGTCAGTCTAATCCACCTGGCAATAGTGGATTTAGAGGCACCTAAGTCTCTTCTCTTGCCGCTGAAAATCATTAAAAATACAATTCTGTGATTACTCACCTGTAGAATTGGTATTATGAGTATACAGTACGTCCAAATCTAATACTTACAGTTGGGATATACTCCGCCAGCATTGAAAAGCAGTTAAGGAGAAGCCGGGAGAATTAAACAATCCAAACTATCAACTATAACAATGATAATAATCACCATACAGGGAATCCAAGAAAATGCAAACCAAGGGTGGGTTGGAGCAGGACGTACTGTATACTCATAATACCAATTCTACAGGTGAGTAATCACAGAATTGTATTATTCTCAGTATACAGTACGTCCTGCTCCAAATCTAATACTTACAGTTGGGACATCCAATAGCAGTGTCCATAAAGTAGGGTGGGATCCCCAAGAAAATTCAGCAGCAGGCAGTTTAAACCACTGCCGCCTGCAGAACCTTGCGGCCAAAAGCAGCATCAGCTGAGGCCCTAACATCAACCTTGTAAAACTTTGAAAAGGTATGAACTGAAGACCAAGTAGCGGCCTTGCAAACTTGTTCAACAGAAGCCTGGTGCTGAAAAGCCCAAGAGGCACCAATAGCACGAGTGGAATGAGCAGTAAAGCGGAAGGGAGGATTCTTCCCCTTAGCAGAGTAGGCCTGAATCACAGCCTGACGAATCCACTTGCTGATAGTAGACTTGGCAGGAGCCAAACCCTTCCTAGGACCAGAAGGGACCACAAAAAGAGCATCAGTTTTCCTGAAAGGTGCAGTAGCCACCAGATAGTACTTCAGACACCTAACCACATCCAAAGAGTGCAAAACCCTCTCCTTAGCATTGCTAGGATTAGGGCACAAAGAAGGAATAACAATATCCTGATTCAAATGAAAGGCAGACACTAGCTTAGGCAGAAAATCAGGTTTGAAACGAACCACCACCTTGTCCTGGTGCCTCATAGTAGGGGGGCTGAATGGACAGCGCCGCCAACTCAGACACACGCCTGACAGAAGTGATAGCCACCAGAAACACAACCTTGAGCGTAAGAATGGCCAAGGCAGCATCCTGCACAGGTTCAAAGGGAGCACCCTGCAAGGCTGACAGAACCAAGTTCAAATCCCAAACAGGAACCATAGGTTTACGTGGGGGACGCACATGAGTGACCCCCTGGAAAAAAGTCCTGATCAGAGGGTGCTGAGCAAAGGACTTCTGGAAAAAAATAGCCAGGGCAGAAACCTGACCCTTCAGAGTACTGAGTTGGAGCCCCATCTCCAACTCATGCTGCAGGAACTCCAGAATCCTGGGAATAGAGAACACACAACAGGGAAGAGACTTAGACTCACACCAGTCAATGTAGGCACCCCAAACCCTGTAATAAATGGAAGAGGAAGACTTCTTCCTAGCTTTAATCAAAGTATCCACAACTGAGGAAGACAGCCCCTTCTCCATCAAGATGGAGGTTTCAGCAGCCAAGCCGTTAAAGCCAGAGTTTGTAAATTGGGATGGCGTAGTGAGCCCTGAGTGATCAGATCTGGCACCAAGGGCAGAGCGTACTGATCTACTGCCAGCTGCACCACGTCTGCGAACCACACTTTTCTTGGCCACCTGGGGGCCACCAGAATTGCTGGCACCCCTTCCAAAGAAATCTTGCGCTGAACCCTGCCCAGCAGGGCAATTGAGGGGAAGACATACAGGAACTGAAAGTCCTTCCATGACATAGCTAGCGCATCCGAGGTCAGGGCCAGAGGATCCCTGGACAGAGAGACAAAAGCTGGAAGCTTGTGATTGTGGCGGGACGCAAACAGATCCACATCTGGTTGGCCCCAACGGTGACACAGAGATTGAAACATCCTGCTGCATAGGGACCATTCTCCCTAGCGAGAGGTCCCCCTGCTCAGAGAGTCCGCCAGGCGATTTTCCACCCCCGGGATGTACACAGCTGAAATGCAGGGGACATTGGCCTCCGCCAGAGTCAGGATCAGAGACGCTTCCTGGAGGGCCCCCTTGCTCCGGGTCCCTCCCTGATGATTGATGTAGGCAACTGCCGTCTGGTTGTGCGAGCGCACCTGAACAGGCAGGCCCTGAAGAGGAGTAGTCAAGCGAGCCAGAACTAACCTGTTCGCTCGCAGCTCCAAGACATTGATAGGTGTCCTGAGGGCCTCCTGAGGGTCCCACCTCCCCTGGAACCGCAGGGACTTCCAGAAACCCCCCCCAACCTGACAGACTGGCATCCGTGGTGACCGTCTTCCAGGAAGGGGCAAGAAAGGATCTGCCCCCCAACAGGTTCCTTGAGTCCATCCACCACAAGAGGGACCTTCTGACCAGGGGGGAGAGCACACAGACCCTGACCAGGGATGCTGGGTCCTTGTCCCATACAGACAATAGGTGAAGTTGCAGAGGCCTCAAGTGGAACTGAGCATAAGGGACCGCTTCGAAGCACGCCACCATCAGGCCCACCAGCTGCATCCCCTTCCTGATGGAGGGATAGGGACAAGCTAGGAGGGACTGGGCCTGTGCAATCAGACTGTCCACCTTCTGTTGAGGAAGGAAATTCCTTGCCTGAACTGTATCCAGATTCATTCCTAGGAATGGAGTTACCAAGGAAGGGGACAGTGAGGACTTGGGGTGGTTGATCACCCATCCAAATGACTCCAGAGTGGACACCACCAGCTGAGTATCCAACTCTGCCTGATGTAGAGACTGGGAAGTGATGAGAATGTCGTCCAGATAGGGAAGCACGCGGACGCCCTGACATCTGAGCAGAGACATCACGCCAGCCAGCACCTTGGTGAACACCCTGGGAGCTGAAGTGAGGCCAAAGGGCAAGGCCACAAACTGGTAGTGTTGATCCAGCAGAGCGAACCTGAGGAACCTTTGATGACCTGGGAACACAGGAATATGAAGGTAAGCATCTTTGATGTCCACAGAAGTCATGAAATCCCCTTGGCGCAGGGAACTGATGATGGCAGAGCGCAGAGTTTCCATGGGAAAGTGCCTGCCCCTGACAAATTTGTTGAGGATCTTCAAGTCCAGGATGGGCCTGACTGAACCATCCTTTTTGGGTACTGTGAATAGGTTGGAATAAAAGCCCTTGCCTTTTTCTCTTAAGGGGACCTGGCAGATGACCCCCAGCTCCAGGAGGCCTTGCACTGCTTGCACTAGCTCCTGAGCTGACACAGGGTCCTGAGGAATCCGGGACCTGATGAATCTTGGAGGGGGACAGACATCAAACTCTAACTTGTAACCGGAGAACACTACCTCCTGAATCCACCGGCCTGAGACACGAAGCCTCCAGACGTGAGCGAAGTGCTGCAGCTGTCCCCCCACCCGGATGGGTGAGGGCGCCCCATCATCCCTGAGCGGGCTTGGGAGAGGATTTTGCTTTGGGACCCCAGGAGGAGCCAGGAAATCCACGTCCTCTGCCCCTACCCCAGAAATCTCCCCGAGTCCCAGGAAAGGAAACCCCCCTCCCCTGTCTGACACCACGATAAGGGGAGGAGAAGGAACCCTGACCCCAAAAAGGGCCGAGATTGCCGCCTGCGCTGGGGTAACCTGCCTCCCTTAGCAAATAGGTCCAGGCAGTCCCCAAACAGGCGCAGTCCTTTAAAAGGGAACACCAGTGAGGGCCTTCTTGGCAGAGTTGTCAGCAGCCCACTGGCGCAGCCAAACCGAGCGGCGTATAGCCACCACAAGGGCAGAAGTTCTGGCACACATTCTGATGGTGTCATCGAATGCTGAGAGGACAAAATTTACAAAAACATCACAACAGGAGAGTGCATTTAACAGCTCACAAGGCAAATCATCAGGGGCACTATCAAGAATACTTCTGATAAGGGCTCTAGTGGCCCCAGCAGTAATGGCAGAGGCACAGACCGGGCACAGCGCCGTCCCCACACATGCAAAGGCGTGGGATGCCAGCTGGTCAATGCGCCGGTCCTCAGCATCCCGCAGGGTAGTAGAGTCAGGGGAATGCATGCATGAGGTGTTGGATAACCCCAGGACCGAGGCATCCACCTCGGGGGGGGGGGGGGGGGGGGGATGACCAACATTTAACCACCTCAGCAGGAAAGGGATACTTCCTATCCCCAACTTTTTGGAACCCCGGGAAGTTTACTGGGGCGCTCCCATTCCTTGAGCACAAGGTTATGGAAATGTGCCTGCTCAGGAAATTCCAAACGTGATTTTGCTGTATGGAAAAGCTCCCCTCTTTGCCTGGGAGCCGCAACAGGGAGAGAGAGACAGAACCTCAAAAATCTGGGTCAATAATCTGTCAGTGTCATCCGGGGCCCAGGGGTCAGAGCCAGAATCGTCATGACCCCTTGGTCTCTCATCAGATGAGCCTGAATCAGAAAACAGCTTCCCTTCATCAGACGGGGTATAGCCACACAGATTCCAAAACTCCTCAGTTCCCATAGGGAAAACAGTGACATTAGGCATCAAGTGCCGCTTCTTAGCAGGGGCCTTACGCGCCAAGGTATTAGCAATTAATTTTTCCACAGTAGCCAGTCTAGAAGACACATCAGGCTGACTATCCCCACTAGTATGCAACTCAGCAGGAGTGAGATTTAAGTTTGGGGGAGTAGGTGAAGTGAAACGAGGTGCAGCCACTGGCAGGCCAGATTGCAATGCAAACACCTCCTCAGCACAGGGTACACAGACCCGCGTCTTGTCAGCGTCAGCATGAGGCTGCCCACACGCTACACACAGCCGGTCTTGTCCCAAATGGACCCCGGTAACATTATTCTGAGATGCCTCCATATGGTGATTATAGCGGCGCTATACGCCGATAGGGAATAACACTATATAGCAACCCCGGATGCCCCAATAACCTGCTGGGGAAGTGGGAGTATTAACAAGGCCTACAAATTATATACTAATACATGGCCAGGAGAAGCCAAAAGGGTTTGCCCCGCCTGAAAGACACAAGCAGACAAGACCGTAAGCACACAGTAACAAAAGTGAAAACTATAAAGCCGCCCGCGAGGGCACTTACGGACCGCGGTAGGTAGGGGTCCGTCGCGCATGGGCCAACCAAGCAGGTTAAAGATGGTGTTGGTATACCTCGAGGGGCAGGCCGGTATCAACGATGACGCGGAGCGCACCATAGACGAGCCCCGCCCCCCCACCCCCGAAGAGCGCGAAGCCAGGACGTGCAAGCAGCCAATGACGGCACACCAGCGCCTGAGATAATGCCACCGCCATGTGCGGAACAAAGTTAGCGCTCGGCGGCGGCAATTTTAAAAAAACAGTAAAGGCAAGACAGCGCGGCGGATGACACAAGACTAAACAGAATAAAAATAAAGTGTAAAACATAGCATGCATAGCATACACATATACACCCCCCCCCCTCTTTTCCCCCAAAGGCTACAAGGAGAATGAGGGAGGACAGCGGCCACTTAAACAGGGCCCACCGATGGGCAGGGGCAAGGGGCACTATTGCGGGAGGGGCATCCCATAGAGGCTCACCATAAACCTGAACCGCCTACCCTTTGGTGGGGGATTGCGGTGGAGCATCGCTCCTAAGCACCTAACAGCGGTGCTGCCTACCCTCACCCGACCAGCGCAGCCAAAGGCTGGGAGGCATATTACTAGTGGAACGGGTGGGAATACAGGGCCGCAGGTTAATATCCCTGCTCACCTGCGAGTAGAGAGACATTTCTCGTCCTTCGCAGCCAGACTGCAGAGAAATTGAGGATTTGTGGGAGGTCCCCGGGTATTTGAGGGGCCGGGAGGAGCCTATTTTCGATGTCTCTGCAGTCCAGCACCATCTGGCGGAGTATATCCCAACTGTAAGTATTAGATTTGGAGCAGGACGTACTGTATACTAAGAATAGATAAACTGTAAATTGATACTATGACACTATAGCATTGGCTCCATACAATAATAATAAACCTACCGACAGAAATACAAGGTTTATCCATTTTGTTCCTGGTCTTCTTGGATTTGCTTTTAGAACCACTAGACATTCTGCCATCTGTCCTTTCAGATCCACTCGGCTCACTTTTCCCTTTGTCTGGCCTGGAATTTAGAGAATTCACAGTTTCTGGTGCTTGTCTTGCCACTTCCTCTGCTTTCTCTGGTTTGCGTTGGTTTTTTGTTCCAGTTGAATTTATTTTGGCCAGTGCAGCTTCTCCAGTTTGAGGCTCACACTTCTGGGTTGAGGGGTTCTGTTTTTTGCTCTTTTTTACACGACTAGCAGAAATAGAAGCTCCAGGCTGAACCAGGGTTTTTTCATTTTCTAAATGAACCGATTCATTATCTGGGACACTGGTAGAATTTTTACCTCCATTTTCCACAGATTCGGAATTCTTTTGAGACTGAACCCAAATCATGCGAGAGAGGTTAGGAACAGCACTTAGTCTTTTTACAACACCATTTTCTGCAGGTTGGGGGGAAACATTGGCATCATCCTCTGCTAATTTGGCATCCTGACTTTTTGAGACCCCGAGAGATAGGGGAGATAGGTCAAGATCAATCTCATGGAGATCCGAAGAACCATTGAGGTGTGAAAGCAAGTTTTTCTGCTCCAGTACAGCTGCTTTTTTAGGGAAATCATTAACATCAAGATTAAGATCATAGACACTGAAGCTGGCCCTTATAGAGTCTTTGATGGTATTCTTGATCTCCTCAAGTCGACTGGTTAGAAAAGTGTTCACCCGTTCCAACTCAAGCTGAGGCCACTGGAGTAACTTTTCCTCTGAAGGGGAGGTCTCTGGGTCTTCCATAGATGAACTATATGGGTCAGTTGACCTCTGACCTTCAGATTCCTGAAGTGCTTTCTCCTAAGCAGAAACAAACAAATTACAGTGGGGTCAACACACAGGGTTTTTTCATGCAAAGGTTTAAAGAAAATCAACAGCAGCTAACCTTGCCAAGTGTTTCTCTAGTGCTTTGCAGTGAATGAGGAAATACATTTCCTCATCTGCCTCTCCAGCGCCACCCCGCCAGTGTGGGCCACCAATACTAGATCAAAGCGCTCGTCCAGACCACGCCCCCCTCTGTATTGATGGCTTGAATGGTGCTTATAGAACTACCATTGAAGCCTAGCTGAGCCCTCCCTCCCTCCGCCCAGTCTCATCCTAAAAAGTGCACTCTCCCACAGTGCTGACAGCTCATATAGACCGCATATATTATGCTGATTATGCAGTTTCACAAGCAACACCGACTCACTTCAGAAGAGCAATCCTAAAAGGTAAAACTGTAGGTTCCTCCGCCTCAGCACCAGGTACCCTTGAGGAAGAGTAAGGTTTCACCTGAAACGCTGTGGTATGAATTGCAGATCTGCCATCTTTTATCTTTTTTTTTTTTGAAGACTGTAAGCTCACAGGGCAGGGCTCTCTCTCCAATTGTATCTTGTATTCAGAAAATTCATTGTAAACTCTGTAACACATTATTTGTAATAGTTGGTGTACTGTATGTAATGCTACTTTGTACAGCGCTACGGAAGATGATATAAATAACAATAATAATGTATTATTATTATTATTATTATTATTAATAATAACAATAACTATGGGCTTTCTTTACTAGCTTTATGGCTCACTGATATACCAATACTAACATTGAATTTGGGGCAAGCAGATGCAATTGTGGATTTAATAACTGCTTTACTCCTGATGTCTCTTATGACTATTTGCTTTTTGATTTGTATTATGAACTTGAATTTTATCTTGCTCCGTATCACTACAATTATCAGCTTGTATAGGACGACAGCGGAATGTATTTATGTATAGCACTGTATACGTTTTTCTATTAATCAATACAATTTGGCAGTACACTAAAATAGTTTAGGACACTGCCAAGGTAGCCCGACACAATGGCTGCCGCCAGGGCCCTCCCTAGTCCTACTTGAATCACAAAAAAGACATCCACCTTGCGTACATTTCAAGCAGCAGCCAAGTAATACTTTAATGCCCTGACCACATCAAGAGAATGCAGGAGTCGCTCCTTATGGCGACTGGGACATGGGCACAAGGAGGGTAGCACCATCTCCTCATTAAGATGGAAGGGAGAGACCACCTTGAGCAAAAAATCCTACTTCACACTACTTTGTCTTCATGCAGCTCCAAAAAGGGTGATCTGATCGAAATCACTGCCAGCTCCAAAACCCACCGAATGGAGTTGATCGCCACAAGAAAAGCCACATTCAATGCGAGTGTCGTCAGGGAAGCCTCCACCATGGGTTCAAAGGGGGGCCCATGAAGTGCTGATAGGACCAGATTGAGATCCCAGGGCGGAACTAGCAACAGACGGATGCTGAAAATACGCAGCACCCTGCATGAAAGTTTTATCCATCTGGCAATAGTCGATTTTGAGGCAGCTATGTCTCTTCTCTTGCCACTGAAAATTATCAAGTGCTGTTACACTATTTGCCATGCTCTGGATCTTTCTAAATAATTAATGCTCTTCTCGTCCAAAAGTGAGAGAAAAAAATACAATTCTGTGAGTACTCACCTGTAGAATTGTTTTTGACGGTGTCCTGTTCAGGTCGCTCCATTTCTGACATGTGGGTAATCTGCCACAAGGTGGCGCAGTGACTGCAAGATGAAAAGAAGAAGCAGCTCCTCCCGGCTCCATATAAGGCATTCCCCAGTGGTTCAAAAGCAGTAAAAACGAGACATGCCGGGAGGCCAGGAAACCATGTTACATCACATAGCTTCAGCATGTACTCTCACAAGAGAAAAAGAAAACCCAAGGACTAAAGCCAAATACAACAGTAATCACCATAACACGCAAAAGGAGATAACAGAACAAGGGTGGGATGGAGCGACCTGAACAGGACACCATCAAAAACAATTCTACAGGTGAGTACTCACAGAATTGTATTTTTCCCAGTGTCCTGTTCAGGTCGCTCCATTTCTGACATGTGGGACATCCAAAAGCAGTGTCCAGGTGTAGGATCCCCAGAGAGCAGCAGCATGTAGTTCATGATACTACCGCCTGAAGCACCTTACAGCCAAAAACAGCATCAGCTGAGGCCCTAACATCAACCTTATAAAACTTAGAAAAAGTATGAACTGAAGACCAAGTAGCGGCCTTACAAACCTCTTCAACAGAAGCCTGGTGCTGAAAAGCCCAAGAGGCACCAATAGCTCTGGTAGAGTGAGCTGTGATCCGAAAAGGGGGTTCCTTCCCCTTGGCAGAGTACGCTTGTACCACCGCCTGTCTGATCCACCTGCTGAGAGTGGATTTAGCTGGAGGCAGACCCTTCCTAGGCCCGTCAGCGAGAACAAAAAGAGAATCCGATTTCCTGAAGGATTCAGTAGCAACTAGGTAGTACTTAAGGGCTCTGATCACATCCAAGGCATGGAGGGTCCTCTCCTTAGAATTAGAAGGCGCGGGACACAAGGAAGGCAAAACAATGTCCTCATTGAGGTGAAAGGAAGAAACAACCTTAGGTAAAAAAAAAATCAGGTTTAAAGGCGAAAAACCACCTTATTCTGATGCCGCTCACAGTAAGGAGGCTTCATACAAAGCGCCGCCAGCTCTGAAACGCGACGCACCGAAATGATAGCCACCAAAAAGACCACCTTTAGAATCAGAATGGATAAGGCAGCATCGCACAAGGGCTCAAAGGGAGGACCCTTGAGGGTACTCAGCTGGAGACCCGAGTCCAACCCACGTTGTAAGAACTCCAAAATCCTTGAAAGGGAGAATGTGCGACAGGGGAGACTCTTGGACTCACACCAGGCAATGTAAGCGTGCCAAACTCTGTAATAAATCATGGAAGAGGATTTCTTCCGAGCCCGAATCATGGTACGCACGACCGAAGCAGACAGTCCTTTCTCCATCAAGATGGAGGTTTCAGCAGCCAAGCCGTCAAAGCCAGCGCTTGTAAATTGGGGTGGCGCAGCCGCCCCTGAATGAGAAGCCCTGGATCGGGCATGACGTTATCGATCCACCGACATCTGAACTATGTCCGCGAACCAACACCGCCTCGGCCAATGAGGAGCCACCAGAATGGTTGGTACCCCCTCCTGGGCAATCTTGCGCAGCACTCGACCCAGGAGCGGAAAAGGAGGAAAGGCCTAAAGAAGACGGAACTCCATCCAAGGAATTCCCAGAGCGTCCGTGGCGGAGGCAAGAGGATCTCTTGATAGAGAGACGAACCGCGGAAGCTTGTGATTGTGTCTGGACGCAAACAGGTCCACATCCGGCTGACCCCAGCGGCGACACAAAGCGTGAAAGATCTTGTTGCTGAGAGACCATTCTCCCAGACGAGAGGCCCCCCTGCTCAGGGAGTCTGCCTCCTGGTTCTCCACCCCGGGGATGTAAACCGCAGAGATGCAGGGAACATTCTCCTCCGCTCATGTTAGGATCTGGGTCACCTCCTTGAGGGCTCGCTTGCTCCGAGTCCCGCCCTGGTGATTTATGTAGGCGACAGCCGTCTGATTGTCTGAACGGACCTGGACCGCACGACCCCGTAGATGGAGAGTCAAATGAAAAAGAACCAACCGGATTGCTCTCAGCTCCAAGAGATTGATAGGCAAATGGCCTTCCTGCGGACCCCACTGGCCCTGGAACTTCAGCGACTGCCAAAAACCTCCCCAGCCGGTCAGACTGGTGTCCATGGTGACAATATCCCAGCAAGGAGTCAGAAAAGACCTGCCCACTAGAAGATTTCTGGAGTCCAACCACCACAAGAGGGACCGCCTGGCCAGAGGAGACAGTGAGAATTCCAGCTCCAGGAGCTCCTGTGTCCGGTCCCAAACGGTCAAAAGATTCAATTGAAGAGGACTCATGTGGAACTGAGCAAAGGGCACTGCCTCGAAGCATGACACCATGAGGCCCACCAGATGCATCCCCAGACGGATCGATGGTCACTGGCACGACAGTAAGGCCCGCGTCTGTGTCTGAAGACCCTCCACCTTCTGCTGGGGGAGGAAAACCTTGACCTGAGAGGTTTCCAAAATCATGTCTAGGAAGGACCTTACCAATGAGGGAGTGATCGAAGACTTGGGGTAATTGATCACCCATCCGAAATCCTCGAGAGTGGACAATACCGCCTGGGTGTCGCTCTTGGCCTGCTGAAGAGATTGAGCAGCAATCAGCAAGTTGTCCAGATAAGGAAGAACACAAATGCCCTGGCTACTCAAGAGGGCCATAACGCCTGCCAGCACCTTGGTGAACACCTGGGGGGCTGAGGATATCCCAAACGGTAGCGCCACAAACTGGTAGTGCTGATCCTCCAGAGCGAACCTCAGGAACGTCTGATGTCCCTGGAATATAGGAATGTGCAGGTAAGCATCCCCGATATCCACCATGGTCATGAAGACGCCCGGCGGAAGCGAACTCACCGCAGACCGTAAGGTCTCCATGCGAAAATTTCCGACTCTGACAAACTTGTTGAGACCCTTCAGGTCCAGGATAGGCCTCAGAGTACCGTCCTTCTTGGGTACCGTGAAAAGATTGGCATAGAACCCTCGACCTCGCTCCGGGTGTGGCACCGGACAAATCACCCCAGATAACAGAAGGCGTTGAACAGCCATTCTCAGACCCTGCGCTGCCAATGGGTTCTGGGATATCCACGACTGAAGAAATCTTGGAGGCGGCCAGGCTGCCAGCTCTATATTCTTAGTATGTCACACACCCCGCTTCAAGAATCCATAACATGTGGGTAATATCGTCCTGAAGAGGCGTTCCTGCAGAGATGATAGCAAAAGAAAGCCCCTCCCCGATCCATAAATACCTGGGACCTCCCACTCACTACCCAGTTTTCCATCTCTGCAGACGGCGAGCAAGTCAGAAGATGATGGCTCCTCCTTGCACAGGGGGATTTAAGGTAGCCGGGATGTTTCCCGGCCCGTTATGTATTTATTCCGTTTGGACCTCTTTTTCCCCTTAATATATATGCCTCCCAGCCGTGGCTGCAGGTCCAGGCGAGGGTATATTGGCACCTCTGGTGCTTAGGAGCAATGCTCCGCCGTGAGACCCTATAAGAGAGGGTAGGCGGCTTTACCGGGTTGGTGACCCCGGTTTGGGATGCCCTGTCCCTTAGCCTTAATATGGGAATGGCCCTCCCAGGATCCCCTTTGTTCCACTATGGAGATGGGGGGAGTGGGTTCTCCTTTTTATTACACTCTTATTTCCTGCACTGTCTTTTAACTTTTTGTTATGCTTCTTGTTGCTACTTTTTCTCATAGTTCTTTCTTTCTTCTTCTTTCAGAACGGAGGCTTGTAATTCTGATCTATAGTATTAGAGGTTCTTTCCCGGTCCTCATCCCTGGGTTCATTTTATATGTTCACAAATCCTCCCACTCGGGACATTAAAGGGGCATCCCGGGTTGTCTAATTGGCGTAATTCCCTGGGTCTTAGCGACTATTCAAAGTTCACCTTATGGAGGCATCCCCTGATACTGGGACTGGGACCCCTTCGGGGCATCCCAAAAAGTGTATGTTGTGTGGGGTTTCCATCGCTGGGGATGATGTGTTACTCTGTATACCATGTGCACAGCAAACTATTACGCGGCAGTCCGAACCCCAAGCATCAGGGTCAGCACAGCCGGTCGCCTCAACTCCCCCTCCCGCCTTGACTCGTGCCCCGTGTGACGTTGTCATGGGCAGGGACCTGCAATCTGAAATGTGCGCCAGATTGGCTAGCCTTGAGAAAATGCTCTCTAGCTCGGTCGCCCGTAAGGCTCCGTCCAAGAGAAAGCATTTGTCGCCGGCTCCGCCGGTGGATGATCTTGATGACAGAGATAATCTGGATTGGTCCGATTATCCCCAGCTAGAGGACGGGGAGGTTGATGAGGGTTCAGAATTTTCGGACGATGAGCAGTCTGCTGGCGCTGTTGCCGAGCTTTCTGACTTAGGGAGATCCTTGGACTCTCCTCACGCTCTGTCTCTGATGCTGGAAGTTCTGAACATTTCCCCTCCAGAGGAGGTGTCACACCAGAAGGGTGAATTGTTTGAGGAATCCAGGCCGCGCCTGGAGTTTCCTACGCAGCGGCATTTTGATAGAATCATTGACAAGGAATGGGATAGGCCGGCTCGGCTCCCTGGCATCCCTCAGGGGTGGGATAGGAAATATCCCTTTCCTCCTGAGGCGGTCAAGCGCTGGGCGTCTCCCCCCGAGGTAGATGCTCCGGTTTTGGGGTTATCCAACTCCTCGGTTTTAAACAGACCTGATTGCTCCATTCTCAAAGATGGAGAGGATAAACGTATTGATCAGATGGCTTGTCATGGCTTTACCAGTATTGGGTCGGCCATCCGGCCTGTGTGTGCTTCGGAACTAATGGTTTTGGCTGCCAGGTCTGTGGTCAGGGACCTGTTGTCTTCTTCTGGGCTTCGTCCTGGTAGTAACGAGTTCCTTAGCCTTAAACGATGTGAGTTGTTTTTATCCTTTGTGTTGACTGCCTTAGATGACACCTTGATGATGTGTGGTAGGACGTCGGCTCTGCTTGTGGCTATCCGGCGGTCGGTGTGGCTGCGCCAGTGGGCGGCCGATTTCATGTCCAAAAAGTCACTGACGGCTTTACCCTTTGTGGGTCTACGGCTCTTTGGAGAGACATTGGACTCTGTCACCAAGGGTGGTAGGTTAACTCAACGTAAGAAACAACGCCGCTCCTGTCGGGGGGCGCCTGCCTTTAACCCCTCCTTTCGGGGAGCCAGATCTGGCAGGGGTTCTGCATTTCCCTCTTCCAGAGGAGATTCTGGAAGCAGGGGTAGAGGACGTGCCCGTTCTGGATACAGTTGGGGCTCTAAGCCCAAACCGGCGGCTAAGCCGGCTCAGCAATGAGGGGGCGCCCTCACCCATGCGGGTGGGGGGACGGCTGCAGCACTTCTCTCAGATCTGGGATCAAGAGGTCTCGGACAGATGGATCCGGGAAGTGGTGTCTTCCGGTTACAAGCTGGAGTTCGAGCTCCGCCCCCCTTCCAGGTTTGTCAGGTCTCGGATGCTGCCGGAGCCTCTAGCAGCGCAGGGGCTCCTGTTGGCAGTGGAGAATCTTCTGGACATGGCTGTCATTTGCCCAGTGCCCTCTTCAGATCGGGGCAGGGGCTTTTATTCCAATCTGTTCACGGTACCCAAGAAGGACGGGCTGGTCCGACCCATCTTGGATCTGAAGTTCCTCAACAGGTTCATCCGGCCGAGGAAATTCCGCATGGAAACGCTGTGTTCGGCCATTCATTCTCTTCGTCAGGGAGATTTTCTGACGTCCATAGACATCAAGGATGCTTATTTACACGTTCCGGTTTTTCCAGCTCACCAAAGGTTTCTCAGGTTCGTGGTGGAGGATCGGCACTTTCAGTTTGTGGCACTTCCTTTCGGTCTCACCTCAGCTCCTCGGGTGTTCACCAAGGTGCTAGCGGGAGTGATGGCTCTGCTAAGGGTTCAGGGTATCCGCATCGTGCCCTATTTGGACGATCTACTGATCATGGCCTCTTCCTTCAACCAAGCGGAGTTGGACACCAGAGCGGTGGTGTCTACTCTGGAGAGGTTCGGTTGGGTGATCAATCACCCCAAGTCTTCTCTATCTCCGTCCAGAATTCTGACATTTCTGGGAATGTCTCTGGACACTTCACAGGCCAGGGTGTTTCTGCCCCAGGCCAAGATTCTTTTGATTCAGGAGTTAGTTCGGCTTCTCTTGTCAACCCTTCATCCGACCATCCGGCTAGGGATGAGGCTGGTGGGGTTAATGGTGGCCTCATTCGAGGCAGTCCCCTTTGCGCAGTTTCACACAAGGACGCTTCATCTGTTGAAGGCTTGGGACAAGTCTCCTCTTTCGTTGGATCAGTCCTTCCTGATGACTCCCCGAGTTCGTCGATCCCTGCAGTGGTGGCTGGGGTCTGTCAATCTGTTGAAGGGCAGATCTTTTCTGGCTCCGTGTTGGGAAACAGTCACCACGGATGCCAGTCTGTCAGGTTGGGGGGGTGTTTGGAAGGACCTCCAGTTTCAGGGTCTGTGGGGCCCGCAGGAGGCTCACGAACCCATCAATGTTCTGGAGTTGAGAGCCATCAGGCTGGTTCTGTTTCACTTGACTCATCAGTTGAGAGGCCTGCCAGTGCAGGTCCGGTCGGACAACAGGACAGCGGTGGCTTACATCAATCACCAAGGAGGGACTCGCAGCAGGAGTGCCCTCAGGGAAGTGTCTTTGATTCTGGACTGGGCAGAGACCCACGTCCCGTGTATCTCAGCAGTCTACATTCCGGGGGTGGAGAACACGGAAGCGGACTTGCTTGACACAAGCGCCCAGTCTTTGTGTCTCTCTCGCAGGATCCTCTGGCTCTGGCAGTGGATGCCATGTCTCTGAACTGGAGGGATCTGGGGTTCCTTTACCTGTTTCCTCCGTTCCCAATGCTAGCCAGAGTGGTGCGCAAACTGGCCTTGGACGGCGCGTCTGCAATTCTGGTGGCCCCAAGGTGGCCAAGGCGAGTTTGGTTCGCAGACCTTGTAAGACTGGCAGAGGATCAGTTTGCCCTGCCTCTGCTGCCGGACCTGCTCACCCAGGGTCAGCTACGCTATCCCAATTTACCATCGCTGGCTTTGACGGCATGGCTGCTGAAACCGCCATCTTGAAGGAAGAAGGTCTTTCTGACGCGGTGATTCAGAATCTTATCTGTGCCAGAAAGCGCTCTTCCTCTTCTATTTACTACAGGACTTGGAGGGCCTATATTGATTGGTGTGAAAGTAGGTCTCTCTCTTGTCGAGAGTTCTCCATACCTAGAATTTTGGAGTTTCTTCAACATGTTCTAGATCTGGGGCTCCAGCTTAGTACATTGAAAGGGCAGGTTTCTGCCCTGGCGGTGTTCTTCCAAAGGTCCTTTGCACTTCATCCCTTAGTCAAGCCCTTTTTCCAGGGTGTTACGCATGTTCGGCCTCCTAGGAAGCCTTTTGTTCCAGTTTGGGATTTGAACCTGGTTCTTTCTGCTCTCCAGGGCCCTCCGTTTGAGCCCTTGAATGAGGTAGATTTGCCTTCTCTTACGCAAAAGGTGGCCTTTTTGGTGGCGATCACTTCGGTTAGGCGTGTTTCTGAGTTGGCAGCTTTATCCATTAAAGCTCCGTACTTCGAGAAACATCAGGACAAGGTTGTCTTTCGTTTCAAGCAGGATTTTCTTCCTAAAGTGGTCTCGGAGTTTCATCTGAATCAGGACATTGTTTTGCCTTCTCTATGCCCAAATCCCAGTGACGATAGGGAAAGGGCTTTGCATTCCTTGGATGTAGTTCGTGTTGTGGAACATTATCTGGAGGTTACGTCTTCCTTTCGTAAGACTGATGCTTTCTTTGTGGTGCCCTGCGGGCCTAGGAAAGGTTTGGCTCCTGCCAAATCTTCCATTAGTAAATGGATTCGTCAGGCCATCATTGGGGCCTATTCTGCCAAGGGGAGGAGTCCCCCTTTCCGTGTTACTGCTCATTCTACTCGTGCAGTTGGTGCGTCCTGGGCTTTTCAGCACCAGGCTTCTGTTGAGCAAGTTTGTAAGGCCGCTACCTGGTCTTCTGTTCACACCTTTTCCAAGTTTTACAAGGTTGATGTTCGGGCTTCAGCGGATGCTGTTTTTGGCCGCAAAGTTTTGCAAGCTGTTGTGGTTTAGGGTTGTGCATTGTTGCCTAGTTTTGGATCCCCGCCCTTGTTATGGACACTGCTGTTGGATGTCCCACATGTTATGGATTCTTGAAGCGGGGTGTGTGACATACTAAGAATAATACCATTTTGTGAATACTCACCTTGTAAAATGGGTATTATGAGTATGTCACACACCCCGCTTCAACCCGCCCTTTTGTATTTAGGATCCTCTTTATTGCGAACTTTGCGTGGTTGTGTTTATATTTGCCTCTTCCTGGTCCCTTACCTTACTGCTTCTGTATACTGGGTAGTGAGTGGGAGGTCCCAGGTATTTATGGATCGGGGAGGGGCTTTCTTTTGCTATCATCTCTGCAGGAACGCCTCTTCAGGACGATATTACCCACATGTTATGGATTCTTGAAGCGGGGTGTGTGACATACTCATAATACCCATTTTACAAGGTGAGTATTCACAAAATGGTATTTTTGTAACCGGAGGAAACCACCTCCTGAATCCACCGATCCGAGACATGCTGTCTCCAGACGTAAGCAAATAGCAGAAGCCGTCCCTCCACCCGAATGGGTGAGGGCGCCTCCTCATGCCTGAGGTGTCTTGGCAGGGGGCTTGGATCCCCAAGAGGGATTGAGTCGGCCACAGGACCTGCCTCGTCCCCAGGAATCCCTACAGCCTCCTCGAAAGGAGCGAAAAGTAGACGAGCCCCGAAAGGGCCGCACAGGCTTCCGTTGCTGAGGGAGTCTCCCATCCTTCGTCAGGAGATCCAAACGCTCCCCGAATAACCGAAGCCCCAAAAAGGGAATACTAGTGAGCGATTTCTTGGCGTCGGCTGCCCACTGCCGCAGCCAGATAGAGCGACGGAGCGCAACCAGCAGGGCCGAAGCCCTGCCGCCAAGCCGGACGCTATCGTCCATGGCCGAGGCTATAAAAGCAATAAAGTCTGCGCAGGCTAGGAGATCCTTATACTCCTCTGCCCGCTTGCGAGATCTGGCGATATCAGGCGATATCAACAAGTCGTTTCACCTTCTTCTTGATGGCTAGGGAGACAATGGCCGAAGCACAACCTGGACGAAGGCCAGCACCCACAAAGGTGAAGGCGTGACAAGCCAGCTGATCCATGCGCCGGTCAGCAGGGTCGCGCAAGGAAGCAGTATCGGGTGACGGCATGACCGTGGTATTGAAGAGCCCCAGAACAGGAGCGTCCACCAAAGGCAAATCAACTCCTCAGAGAAAGGATACCGTCTGTCCAGGCCCTTAGGCACCAACGGTAATTTATTAGGCCTTTCCCATTCCTTAAAACCATTTAGGAGAAATGGCCCTGTTCAGGAAAAAAACAAGACGCTGTCTCAGGCCGAAATAAATCCCCCTGCTTCTTTTTGGCCGCCTACAATGTGCAAGGTCTCAAATACCGCAGATAACTTCTCCGTGTCATCAGGGAGCCACAAATCCTCGCCCGAGGAAGACCCAGGATCGCTGTCATAGCCACCCGGTCGATCCCCTGAGGAGTCGGAGTCATGAAACAACTCACCCTCCTCCATGGAGTCCCGACCCCCAAAAACCTCATAATCATGATGGTCAGCAAAAAGCGAATAACCCGGCTCAATATGCCGCTTCTTACTCGCGGCCTTGCCGACAACCGAGCGCGATAAGTGTCTCTCTATGCTGGCCACTCGGAGCGCCAAATCCGTTTGAGACTCCCTGCTGGCTTGCCCCTCACTGGGAGCTAAATGCAGGCGCGGGGGTGTTGGCGAGACCGCAGGTAGAATAGGGCTGGGGACAGAAGCGCCCGCCCTATCCTTTTCCAGAAGAACGCTTTTGGCGCAAGGTACACAAACTGCGCTGAGACCGCTCAGAGGGCATGTACCACACATGAGACAGAGCTTAACCCGCCCTGAAGGGACCCCTAGCTCGCTATCTCCAGAAGCCTCCATTATGGTGATTATAACAAAGAATAATTTGGGTTACAAGGCACTGAGGGGCGAAACCCGGACAATCCCCAATTTAATCCCTCTTATAGAACCCTTAGGAGTAGAGACTGCTGTAGTGCAGTAATATGGGACCCGTCTGGAAGACACAAAGGAAAGACCAGGGAGATCCCGCAGCACATGCATCGGACAGACAACAAGAACTGGACTCACGGGCCACAGTGGAAAAAGGGCCGAGCGCAGTGTCTAACCCAGGAGGTGCAGTGCGGCCAACTAGAAAGGAGAGCTCCGGATGCACCCGTCAGGAGGAAGGAGGCCAGCGCGCCCTAGGTGAGGCACACCCAGACCGCAGGAGATAATGGCGCCAAGCGTGGGCCATAAGAAGCACCTTGAGGGGCGGGCCGCGCAGCGATGACGCGGAACGCGCGGACCAGCCAGCCCCCCCCCCCCCCGCAGCGCGCGAACCCCGGGCTCCAGAGAAGGGAAAATGGCGCCCGGATCACCAGCGAGAGAGGCAGCCGGAGGAGGCCCCTCCCCAGAGCGACACCGGCGCCCGCGCCACCCCCCTTCCTCGCAGCACCTGAAGGAGGAGAGGTGAGGAGAAGAAGGAACGAAGGAGGTGAGTACAAGTAAGAGAAGTCACCACATATAAAAACACACACCATTCAATAAAGCTTGTGGGTGACAAACTGGAATACGGGGTCCCTAGGTGGTCCCCCCCCATATAGGCTCACCAGTGCCTATGGCCGGCTACCCTTCAGGAGAGGGTCTGCGGCCCAGAGCATAGCTCTGCCAAACGCCTGACCCTCAACGTTCCCCTATCATCACCTGTTCCGTAGCACAAGGCTGGGAGGCAGGATGGGTCGCCGGAAGAAGGTGGAAATAGGGCTGCAGTGGCCGAAAGGCTTGGGATGCCCCACTCGCCTGCGATATCCAGAGAGAGTATCACACGATCTTCGCAGCGAGACTGCAAGAAGAATTCTGGGGAATTTGGGGAGACAGCTGCCTTATATGGAGCCGGGAGGAGCTTGCACCTTGTGGCGGATTACCCACATGTCAGAAATGGAGCGACCTGAACAGGACACTGGGAAAATGTGAGTATAGAATCCCCACTGCCTGAGGCCTCAGAACTTTTTTCAATTTTTTTTTGTGTCCTGTATGGATAAAGGTTTGTCCTCACACTTAATTCCCTATGTTCCATAGACATCATCCAATGATCCTGCCAACACTTCCAGTATTGCCTCAGAGGAACCAGATGCCCCCCTGGAGCCCTTATCCTGTATTGCCTCATTAAGAGAGTCTACTGAAGAAAATTCACCTTCACTCTCTTCGTCTGTCAGATCCCGTTTCGATGTTCCAGGCGCTGGACCGGGTAGATGAAACGGCAGATATAGCTGCGACTAGGGAAATAAAGAGCTTCTCTGGGCTGCCAATTGCTGCTGGACTGCTTTCGCTGCCGCCTCTGCATCCACCGCTCTTCAAACTCCGAATGAGAAGGAAGCTTTTATATTTCCGGGCCTTAAGAAATTAGAAAAAATGGCGGCAACGAGGAGACCCGGGAATGTCAGAGACCAGGGGATCCTCGGAGATCAGGCGAGTAAAAAAAAAAAACTCTCCTGTGCAATTGAGTGTAAATGCCAATGCGGTTTTAAAGGAACAATGCACAACTAGTGCAGTGTCAGAAACAAATACTATGTGGGACAGCCCTGGCCGCATGTAAACCTCAGATGAACTACACCCAAAAATTAAAGATTGCAGGCTCAGCGGGATTTCTCCAGGATCTCCTGGAGCTGAAAATAACAACTTAAGGAAATAAATTGTTGCTGCAGCCTAACTTTCCTGTGGTTTCCAGGGAGGAAACACAAAGAAATGAGGTGGGGAGCACAGGGTGGGGCTTTTAACCTCTGTTCAGTTTTGTGTTTCCTCCCAGGGGCGGAGCCTCTCTGTGGGTTGTGCTAAAGGATGAATGGAGAAAAAGGAAGACACTCCATAGCACCCCCAGGACCTAGGCGCTTACCCTCACCTCACCCCGATCCGGGCATACCTTCACAGTCCAGTCCAGCTGCAACAGTCCAGCAACTGGATGGCAGAGCAGCCAGAAGTATATGTAAACCTGGAAAGACCACACCTTTTATCTTGCAGTCCGGCTTTTGGCAGAGAGTGGACGAATTTGTTTCTGATTTGGTGACGCCCTGGAGTAGAATATGAGAGAAAGTTTGAGAACCACTGATGTAGAAGACATTGTATGTAGACTTATAGAGCAAGCCCACTTTTGTGAAGTTCCTCGTGTATGGAGGCCCCAAACAGGGTGTCTCAGGGCACCCATGAGCGGATGATTGAGTAAACCCCTTTAACTTACATCATTTGCGTGGGGTATATAGCACGCCCTTGGATCAAACACCTCTGAAAAGTCTTTAACCATCTCGTAAGTAGACTCTAGATACCCATAGTGTTTTATTTGGCCAGTTCTCTCTAGGGGTCTAAACCAGGCCACAGCTTACATATCTTCACTGTGCCCTTAGTATACAGTATCTGTGTCTCCAGAAGTGCAGCTACAAATCAGGCTTTCTACTGCAAATCAAAAATGTCCAATTCACAATAAAATGATAAGGCTACCACTTTATGTATAAGATGATACTTATGGTACAGGAAGTTCTTACCTTCTTTTTTAGTTTGTGTCGTGCTCTTTTTGCAGCTTTGTTGCTACTGGTGGTCTTAGGTTCAGTACTGTTAATAAAATCTAAAAGTTCATTTACATCTCGGTGGTCTACAGCCTGCTCTTCTGGAGAATGTCGTTTTTGTGGAACCTCTTCTTTCCTCTTTGTCAAACGTGATCGAAGCTTCTCACGCATCTCTGGGTAGTTCCGACTTGTAGGGGCAGGAGGGGGCTTAAAAGAAAAAAAAAAGAAAATTAAAACCATAAGAAGTACCTTTTAAAAATGAGACAGAAATGGCTGTAGAAGTGTTTGGGGACCCTAAGGTAAAATGCACAAGTGGAGTTCAAAAGTAGAAAACAGTCAACAGGGGTGCAAGCCTGTAACATTCAAAACAAAAAGAACCTTGTCCCAGTATCTAGTGCAGCCATATTGGATTTGCTGCACAGAAAGGGGACGCCGCTCAGAGCAGGGGCTGTGTGGCACCGCTGGTATTGCTTGATTCTGCACATTGTCTGTCATAGGGGGATTGAAGGAGGGGGGTTTCTGCCACACTGCTTGTTTTGTGGGAGGAGGGGGGTATATTATCACACCATTTGGTTCAGAACAAATATATATGTATCATTTCACCTTTTTTTCTTATTATTGTTCTCCTCTAAACTGTAGATGCAGCTTGTGGTCAGGTGCGTCTTATAGTGGAAAATTTGGTATGTACTTGAATTACTCACCGTGTTGTGGCCAAAGAACTCACAGTAACAGCAGTCACAGAACTTGCCATCTCTCTGATTGGTGGAGGAAGAAGTGCACGAGCTTTTCTCCGAGCTGCTGTCTTCATCTTCCCCCAGACCCTCGTCTGCCTCACAGGGTTGTAAGGTGGAGCAGCTTGAAGTATTGGAGTATTTGTGTCCCCTACATGTTGCATCCCTGAAACATGACACAGACTTGCTGTAAAGAACCAGTGTTCAATGCTCAATGGGACGGTTGCATGCACTGCATCATTAAACAAAAAGACAAAATGTCACAGAGATGTCAACTCAATTAGCCGGAGAGGACAATATTTTGGATATCTCACATTTTGATTCACGTAGTAAAGTAACTTTAAGGCACAGACAGATATTTGCTTGCCTGAGAATGTCCACACTCCTTACAGACCTCAGATAAGGGGTGGCATTGGAGGCACCAGGATCCCCTGCTTACCCTGAACCATGCAGTTGACTGTACTTCCGCATCCCTGCATATGGAAGTTGGGAGCTGCACTTTCAGGTTTAATTAGCTAGTGGTGTACAAGCTCAGCTAAGGTGTCCATATAGAATAAGAGACAGCCTTGGTCCAACCTCTTACACAGAACATGCTTACCTCTAGGCCGGATCAAAGAAGTGTAGCTTTACATACTAGGACTCCATTTACCAAACAAGACTTAATTTTACAGAACAATATGGGTCACATGCACAAGAACCATGTTACGTGCTAGGCACAAACTATTTTTTTTTTTATAGATATAATAAGTGTCTACTGATACAGGAATTGGGCTTTTATACGCAATATGCTTTTCTAAAAATATTTTTTTTTTCCAAAAGAAAAAGTGTATATATTTTTTTTTTTTTTTTTTTTTTTTAAAGAGTTTTTCAAGAAAAGCATATTGCATATAAAAGCCCCATTCCTGGCAATTAAAAAGCTGTGGTGTCCCCCCCTAACCCAGGCAAATCCAGCCCTGGAACCAGTTATGGGGCCTGGAAGACCAGGGCACGTGAAGGCTACCAGCCTGCATGAGCCGGGGGTTCTTCTGCACCCCCTGGGCTTCAGGTATGTAGGTAATGGGGCGGGGGGGGGGGGGGGTTATGGCAAGTCCTCCACTTGCTGGCAGGTGACTTGCTGGTATAGGGGTCTCAAAGACATCTTATCAGTTCACAAAGGGTTAGATTTAAAAAAAATACAATTCTGTGAAATACTCACCTGTAGAATTGGTATTATACGCATACAGTACGTCCTGCTCCATATATAATACTTACACGTGGGTAATCCTCCACCAGATGGCGCTGTTCACTGCAGACATGCAAAAAACAGGCTCCTCCCGGCCCCTCATATACCCAGGGACCTCCCACAAATCCCCAGCATTGAAAAGCAGTGAGAAAAAGAAGCCAGGAGAAACCAACCACCAAAACTGGTAATAATAACAATGATAACAATCACCATACAGGGGATCCAGAACAAGGTGAAACCAGGGTGGGGTGGAGCAGGATGTACTGTATGCGTATAATACCAATTCTACAGGTGAGTATTTCACAGAATTGTATTATTCTAAGCATACAGTACGTCCTGCTCCATATATAATACTTACACGTGGGACATCCAATAGCAGTGTCCATAAAGTAGGGTGGGATCCCCAACAAAAAAGGCAACGGCACGTAGCTCAGACTACAACCGCCTGCAAAACCTTACAGCCAAAAGCAGCATCAGCTGAGGCCTGAACATCAACCTTGTAAAACTTTGAAAAGGTGTGAACAGAAGACCAAGTAGCGGCCTTGCAAACTTGTTCAACAGAGGCCTGGTGCTGAAAAGCCCAAGAGACACCAATAGCACGAGTGGAATGAGCCGTAAGACGGAAAGGGGGAGGCCTCCCCTTAGTAGAATAGGCCTGAATCACAGCCTGACCAATCCATTTACTGATGGTGGACTTGGCGGGAGCCAAACCTTTCCTAGGCCCGGAAGGCACAACGAAGAGAGCATCAGTTTTCCTGAAGGCCTTAGTGACAACCAGGTAATACTTCAAGCACCTGACTACGTCCAAGGAATGCAGAACCCTCTCCTTGTCGTTGCTAGGATTGGGACACAGAGAAGGAAGAACAATATCCTGGTTCAAATGAAAAGCCGACACCACTTTAGGCAGAAAATCCGGTTTGTCCTGGTGTCGCTCATAGTAGGCTGAATAGAAAGAGCGGCTAGCTCAGACACACGCCTAACCGAAGTAATAGCCACCAAGAAGACAACCTTGAGAGTGAGAACAGCCAGAGCAGCATCTTGAATAGGCTCAAAGGGAGCACCCTGCAAGGCAGACAAAACAAAGTTTAAATCCCAGACAGGGACCATAGGCTTTCGAGGGGGACGCACGTGAGTGACCCCCTGAAAGAAGGTCTTAATCAGGTGATGTTGAGCAAAGGTCTTCTGAAAGAAGATAGACAGGGCAGAAACCTGACCCTTCAGAGTACTAAGTTTGAGACCATGCTGTAAAAACTCCAGAACCCTAGGGACGGAGAATTCCCGGCAAGGAAGAGACCTGGACTCACACCAGTCAATGTAGGAACACCATACTCTATAATAGATAGCAAAAGAAGTCTTCTTCCTGGCCTGCACCATAGTAGCCACCACAGAGGCAGACAAGCCCTTCTCCATCAAGATGGAGGGTTCAGCAGCCAGGCCGTCAAAGCCAGAGTTTGTAAATTGGGATGGCGTAAGGACCCTTGAGTTAGCAGATCTGGCACCCTTGGCAGATCGCACTGATCTACTGCCATTTGAACCACGTCTCTTCTTGGCCACCTGGGGGCCACTAGAATCACAGGTACCCCTTCCAGAGCAATCTTGCGCAGAACCCTGCCCAGAAGGGGGAACGGTGGAAACATACAGGAGTCGAAACTCCCTCCAAGACATGGACAGGGCATCCGTGGCCAAGGCCAGAGGATCCTGAGACAGGGAGACGAAGGCCTGGGAGCTTGTGATTGTGACGGGAAGCAAACAGATCCACATCCGGTAGGCCCCAACGGTGACACAGGGACTGGAATACCTTGTTGCAGAGGGACCACTCCCCCTGACGGGACATCCCCCTGCTCAGGGCGTCCGCCAGCAGGTTCTCCGCCCCCGGAATGTAGACAGCCGAAATGCATTGGACATTGGCCTCCGCCCATGTCAGAATCTGAGACACCTCTTGGAGAGCACCCTTGCTCCGGGGCCCTCCCTGATGGTTGATGTAGGCAACCGCCGTTCTGTTGTCTGAGCGTACCTGTACCGACAGACCCCTCAGGTGTTGGGTCAATCGCTCCAGTACCAACCTGACTGCCCGTAATTCCAGAATGTTGATGGGTAAATGGGCCTCCTGAGGATCCCACGTCCCCTGGAAGCGCAGGGACTTCCAGAATCCCCCCAACCTGACAGACTAGCATCCGTTGTGACCGTCTCCCAGGAGGGGGCCAGAAACGACCTGCCCCCTATCAAGTTCTTGTGATCCAGCCACCACGCAAGGGACTGTCTGACCGAGGGGGGAAGCACACAGACCCCGTCCAAGGACGCTGGGTTCTTGTCCCACACTGAGAGAAGGTGAAGCTGCAGAGGTCTCAAATGGAACTGGGCAAAGGGCACCGCCTCGAAGCTCACCACCATCAAGCCCACCAACTGCATTCTCTGCCGGATGGAGAACTGTGGGCTCGAGAGCAGGAACCTCGCCTGCGCTGTCAGAGCTTCCACCTTCTGCTGAGGAAGGAATATCCTTGACTGAACCGTATCCAGAATCATTCCCAGGAACGGAGTCACCGAGGAGGGGGACAGGGAGGACTTGGGGTAATTGATCACCCAGCCGAAGGACTCCAGGGGGGACACTACCAGCCGAGTGTCCAACTCTGCCTGCCGCAAAGACCGAGAGGTGATGAGAATATCATCCAGGTAAGGCAGCACACGTATGCCCCTTAGCCTTAACAGGGACATCACCCCTGCCAGCACCTTGGTAAACACCCTGGGAGCCGAAGTGAGGCCGAATGGCAAGGCCACAAATTGGTAATGCTGATCTTTCAGTGCAAATCTGAGAAATTTTTGGTGTCCTGGGAACACCGGGACGTGAAGGTAAGCATCCTTGATGTCTACTGACGTCATGAAGTCCCCGGGCGCAGAGAGCCAATGGCCGAGCGCAGAGTTTCCATGCGAAAGGGTTTGTTGTTGACAAATTTGTTGAGGATTTTTAAATCCAGAATGGGCCTGACTGACCCATCCTTCTTGGGTACTGTGAAAAGGTTGGAATAGAACCCCATGCCCGTCTCCTAAAGGGACCTTGCAAATGACCCCTAGGTCCAGGAGGCCCTGCACAGCCAGCAACAAGACCTGAGCTGATGCAGGATCCTGTGGGATCCGGGACCCAACGAATCTGGTGGGGGGGCCGTACAGCAAATTCTATCTTGTAGCCGGAGGACACCACCTCCTGAATCCACCGGTCTGAGACGTGGCGCCTCCAGACATGCTCGAAGTGCTGCAGACATCCCCCCACCCTGACGGGCGAGGGCGCCCCTTCATGCCTGGGGGGTCTTGGGAGGGGCTTTAGACTTGGGTCCCCAGGAGGAACCGGGACGGCGTCCTCTGTTCCTGTGCCAGGAATCTGTGCGGGCCCCAGCGAAGGACACCCCTCTACCTTGTTTAGCCCCACGGTAGGGGGTCGGTAGGGAGCCTTGGCCACGAAAGGACCGAATCTGCCGCCTGCACTGGGGTAACTTGCCTCCCTTGGCGAAGAGGTCTAACCGATCCCCAAACAAGCGCATCCCCTTAAATGGAAGCCCCGTGAGGGCTTTGGCGGCATTGTCTGTGGCCCACTGGCGCAACCAGACCGCGCGGCGTATAGCTACCACTAGGGCAGATGACCTAGCACACATCTTAACAGCATCGTCCGATGCGGACAGGATAAAGTTCACAAACGCATCACAGCTGGACAGAGCATTGACAGTATCAGGAGGCAACTCATCTGTGCCATCGAGAGCACTCCTAACCACGGCCCTGAGCGCTACTGCCGTAATGGCTAAGGTGCAAACCGGGCGCAGAGTCGCTCCCCCAAATGCAAAGGCATGACATGCCAGTTGGTCAACACGCCGGTCCTCAGAGTCCCGCAGCGTAGTAGTGTCAGGAGAGTGCATAATAGAGGTGTTGGACAACCCTAGAATAGGAGCATCAACCTCAGGTGGCGATGACCAGCACTTAACCAAGTCAGCAGGGAAGGGATATTTCCTATCCACACTCTTAGGGACCCCATGAAGTCTGCTGGGATGTTCCCATTCTTTAAGCACGAGACTACTGAAATGGGTTTGCTCGGGAAATTCCAAGCGAGCTTTAGCGGTATGAAAAAGATCACCCCTTTGCCGGGGAGCCGCAGCAGGGGGAGAGAGGGACAGAACCTCAAAGATCTGAACCAGCAGTCTATCAATATCATCCGAGGACCAATGCTCGGAGCCAGACTCTTCCTGACCCCTGGACTCGTCGTCATATGACCCTGAGTCAGAGAACAGTTCCCCTTCGTCTGAGGGGATATGGGCATAGGAATGCAACAAATCATCAGGTTCTATAAGGAAGAGAGCCGATTCAGGGTTCAAGTGCCGCCTCTTGGCGGTGGCTTTACACGCTAAGGAATTAGCAAGCAAGTTTTCAACACTAGCCAACCTAGTGGCCAAATCAGGATGAGAATCCCCGCTGGTATTGGGGGTTAGACTCAGGCTTGGGGGAGTAGGTGAAGTGAGGCGGGGTGCAGGCCCAGCCTCAGAGGAAACGGGAAGCACCGATAGCGCCTGCTGTGCACAAGGAACACAGACCCGTGCATTGTCACCGCTGCTAGGTAATACCCCACAAGATACACATAGCCGGGCTTGTCCCGAAGGAACCCCGTTCACAATATCCTGAGATGCCTCCATATGGTGATTTAATCGGCACAGTATGCCCGTAGGGATTGGCGCTGTAAGCTACCCTGGATGCCCCAATAACCCGCGGGGAAGTGAGAGTAATTTTTAATGGTCACGATCGGGAGCTACACTGGGCCGGGAGAAGCCACCGAAATCCGCGGTCTCAAAGACATAAGGGGGAACAAGGATGTCAGAGCCATGCGCAAGGGAGAATAAAAATTAAAGAAGAGTCGCCCATGAGGGCACTTACAGACAGAGAGAAGAGGACGGTCTTCACCACGCGTGCGTGAGTCAGAAATGGCGCCAAGCGAACCTCGAAGGGCGGGCCTGAGCTGACCGTGACGCGGAACACGCCAAGCCGGAAGAACGTCCCTCCCCAGCGAGCGCGAAGCTCGGAAGGCGCCTAGCCAATCAGTGACAGTAAGGCCATAACGCCTGAAGGAATTGACGCTCGGGAGCCTATACAGGCACTGCTGAGATCTGAACTCAGGATCTCCTGTGTACCAGACAGGCGCTTGAACCAACTAAGCCAGCGCAACCTAAGAAGAGCCACTAAGGCTAAGAAGGAGAGGGGAAGGGAGAAAAAGACGCCGTGCGTCCGCAAAGCCGCCGCCGTACATGCAATGCAACAGAAACATAAATTAAAGGCGCTGCGGCTACCAGTATAGATAAAAGCGCAGCTCTGACCCCCGTTCCCAATAAAGCACAAAACCAAGCCATAAGAGTGTAAGGATGCACTGAGGCCGCCATACACACAACCCCCCCCCCCCCATCTTTTCCCCCTGGCTAAGGGGGGGAACGAGGGAGGAAGGCGACCCGTTACATAGGGTCCACCGCTACATGGGGCATGGGGCAATGATGCGGGAGGGGCATCCCCTGAAGGCTCACCATCAGCCTTGACCGCCTACCCTATGGTGGGGGATTGCGGTGGAGCGTAGCTCCGTAAGCACACATGGTGCTGCCTACCTTCACCCGACCAGCGCAGCCCAGGCTGGGAGGCATATTCACACAGAGGAGGGGTGGAAATAGTCCCACAGGGCCGCAGGCTGTAATAGCCCCGCTCACCTGCGAGAGAGTGATACTTCATGTCTTCGCAGTCAGCACTGCAGAGAAATCTGGGGATTTGTGGGAGGTCCCTGGGTATATGAAGGGCCAGGAGGAGCCTGTTTTTGCATGTCTGCAGTGAACAGCGCCATCTGGCAGAGGATTACCCACGTGTAAGTATTATATATGGAGCAGGACGTACTGTATGCTTAGAATAATAAAGTAATAATAATTGTCGATTCTATGCCATCGCCCACGCCAGTCGATCGCTGCTTCTGACCGGCGGAGGACGGGACTAGAGAGCAAGAGCACTGCATCTTGGGCAGGTATGAGCATTTTTATTTTGCCCGTAAACAGGTGAAAACACCAGTCACTGGAAATTTACGTAGCTTGGCAGACATGCAGCCACATGAATTTCACATGCCTGGAGTTTAAAGGGTTACAATACAATATGGTGACCCAAAAAAAAGGCTATAGATCCCTAATAAAGTCACAATGGCAGACAATTACCCTTGTCCCAGCCCCTTGATATAAAGTATTATACTACATTTTGGCTCATTATTTAGGTGGGTTTGACATGGCCCTGCAAAATGTACATTCATATATAGAATCAATCACATAGCAATTCACTTTCTTTTTTTCAAGTTTCTTCGCTTACCTGTTGGCGGTCCCAGGTGCAGTTCCTCCCTGTAGTGCATGTGTGCCGCTGCAGTGCCCATTGCAGGAATGGCTGCAAGCAGAGAGTGGTGGGGGTGGCGGGTTCACTTTTAGTAGAGAAGGGCTGCACCCTGTTATGTGAGGATTTCTGGGAATGCCAGAGGTAGGGCAGACAGTGGCTTTAGGAGGTGCAGAGTGAGGAGAGAAGCTGGTTGTTGAGAAAGGGGCTGCAGGATTAGCTGAAGACAGGTGTGGTGGTGGTGGACTGTGGGGGGAGACTGGCTGTTGGGAGGAGAGTCCAGTTGGACTATTTGGAGGTGCACTTGGATCTGAATGACGGTTGTGCTCCGAATGAAAAGCCTCTCCTTAAATAAGTAAAAATACAAGAGTTAGGGGGCAAAAGGAAAAAAAAAATAGTCTACAAATTCAACAGTAAAAGCGATCCTAGACCCATAAGTTCTGACACTAACTGGCCTCCAGCTATATGAAAATTTACCTCCCATTATGACGAGCAGCTATTTTGAGGCAAATTTAAACTGAAGGTACAAATAAACCTTTAAAAAAAAATATTAAGTTCTACCTGGTCACAAAGCACTTATATTCAGGTTACTTACTAGTTATACCCACCTATATGAACATCCTCATTTTCTACTAACCTGGAGAGGTCGGCCTATGGCACATGCTTTTGAACTGTTTTGGAGATTTGCAGAAATTAAGTGAGGTAGGGAGTGATCCCGTGTTGGCGCCAGGTGGACTATATGGACAAACTTTTAAACCAGACAGCTTGGCCTTGTTAGCATGTTCAGGTGACACCGGAAGCCCACTGCCTTTCTCCCCTGTAGAACACAATACATCAACTATCCAATTATTTAATGAAAGTCAAAAATGATTTTCAAAACAGCTTAAATACTACTGAAGTTTCTGCAAACACACTCCCTTTGTATAGCATTTTTCATCCACACCTAAAAAAGGCTAGAAGTCTAATGACCCATTTTAATACTAGAAGCCAAGGCCAAAGTTTAGCACATCAATATACCGGCCCATGCCTCCATAAGTCATTGTGGTCTAAATAAGCATCTAATCCTTTTTTGAAGCATTCAGTGGTTGATGCTGTAACATGCTTCTGTGGGACGCTATTCCACAGATTTATAGTTCTTATGGTAAAAAATGATTGTCGAAGGGAGTGCCCCTTGTCTTTCGAGAGGATTTTACCTGAAAGTGTTTCCCCATATTTTAAGATAACCATGCCCCCCCCCCCTCAGTTTGCTCCTCTCAAGACTAAACAGATGTAATTCTCGTAGTCCTTTCCTTTCATAACTAAGATCCTTCATTCCTCTTAGTTTGGTGGCTCTCCTCTGCACTCCTTCCATAGTCAGAGCGTCATTTCTATGAATGGGTGCCCAGAACTGGACGGCATATTCCAGGTGAGGGTGCAACCAGTGTCTTGTAAAGAGCCAAAATTACATCTCTATCCCGTGATTCCATGCCTCTTTTAATGTATAATATCTTGGTGGCCTTGGAAGCATCTGTTTGAAATATGCTATTCTTTAGCCTGTGGTCTACCAGTACCCCCAGATCCTTCTCAACAAGTGATTCCCAGTTTTACTCCCCCAAGGACATATGTGGCCTTCAGGTTATTAGACCTCAAGTGCATGACTTTACATTTCTCCAGACACTGAAAGTGTCCAAGTCAGCTTGGAGCTTGTGAACATTTTCAATAGACTGCACTGTGCTACATATCTTTGGTAACCGGTATCATTAACCACAACTCTGTCTGAGAGGGCACAACACAGTGAATGACTTCAGCTTAAAGAAGGGTATTCAACTCGATTGGAAACTAGCATGTTACCAATGCAGAAGAACAAAAGCGCCCTATAACCAGAGAGTGGCCATCCATCTACAGAATTAAACGTACAGGTCACCTATCTGCCAAAAACAGGAGTTTATAGCCTCAATTTACTGCCCCAGGGCTAGTATGCGGAGAGGATTCTAAAACAGCAGTTCACTTTGTTCACACTTGTCAAATGCAAAGAAAATAAATCAATCTGGTCTGTAAATGTTCACATTCATGCAGGTCATGGTTTATCTGTAGGAATAAATTAAGGGATCTTGCTGTTTTTTTCAATTTTTCAGTTTACAATGACTTGTGCAGGAAACAAGGTAGCTTAAAAACAGCTCATAGCTCCTGCCATGCAATTGCAACCAACACCTTACCTGCATGCTGCTTACAGAAACAGAGGCTGTGGACTATAGCCACTCATGCTGCTAGATTCCTGTACAAGTCATGGTCAATTGATAAAGCCCTGTGAGATGACAAGGGAAACAACTTCAAGAAAATAAAAAGCACAAGACCAGGTGCCTCGACTTCTTCCTACAGAGATATAAATGAAATATTACATACAAGTATCTGACATTGCAAAAAAACCCCACTCACCTACAGATTCTCCTGATACATTGCCATTAGAGTGCTGCGAGTTCCAAAGCCCAGACAACTTGTGAGCAGAAAGGAAGGAACTGGGGTCCCAATCCCCAGAGTTTCCATGGCAAGAGGAGGATGAAGAGGAGGAGGAGGACGTGGATGAGGAAGAGGAGGAAGATGAAGATGATGATGAAGAGTGCGAACCACCACCACAGGACTGGGACTTGCAGGATGTGTGAGACAGGGACACCTGTTAGAAAAGAGTAAATAGAGGTTAAATATGCTGGACTGCAGGGGAACAGAAGATGAACTATGCTTTTATATCCAATTGGAAAATTAATTTAAAAAAAAAACGTAAAAAATAAAAACACAAATAGAACAAATAGTAGAACAACTTTTTAGGCAGTTAGTAATTATGATGCATAGGTAAACACTTATTTTTGCACCAAAAAATAAATAAAAATAAACCCTGTATGCTTTTGGGCTGCTATATCAAGGCTCTTGTTTTAGCTCTCAATCTAGCTATATGCATAATGTTTCTTATTAAAAAATACTCGCAAAAGCTTATTAAAAGACATTTGTATAACTTTATTGCGGATACAGGACATCACAACTATACAGGGCAATGTCTACCCTCATGGGGGCACACGACAATGTCATTTGGTTTCTGCCCTGTTCATGCTGTGCATGTTAATGTCTGTTTTAGTGGAGTGGAAAATGTGTACTTCCTGAAAAGACAATTAGAGACTATTGAAGTAATGTGCAGAGTCCGGAGGTGGAATTCTGAGAACCTCTGATGTAAACAATGAGCGCATAGGCATACTAAGTAATCTGGTGGATGCCTGCCACTGCTGCTGAAGGGGGGGGGGGCTGGGCAAAATTGGACTTCTGTTTTTACTTGACTGACACTGTATTGACTCATAAATACATTGAAGAATTAGGTACAAGTCAACTAGGCTAATTAACCAGATCTGGTAATTTTCTTTCCTTTTCCTCTGCATTTGGGGGGGGGGGGTAAAGAAAGGTCCATACTGTAACACATATAAAAGGCATTGTATACATTAATATTATGCTTGTACTGTATCAGTGATTCATTCGTTGGGCAGTTAAGGCCCACTTAAAGGGCTTCTTCTGACTTAGGCAGCAGGGGCATGTATAAAGTTTCAGGAACCACCCAGACCCAGAAGGGCAACCTGCATGATTGCCTTTATCAAGTAAAATTAAAGCCTTCCCAGATACATCCTGAAAAGCTGAAATTGTCAGGGAAGAGGATTTATGAAAGTAAAGCAGCAAAGCCAACCCTTAATTCTGGAAGGTACCCAATACCCCAGAGAAGCCACTTTTGGAAAATAAAGAAATGAAAGAACTTTGGAGGCAATTTGAAGCATGCTCTCAACTTCAGGGAAGATCACATCAAAATAAGAGCATTGCAGTACTATGAGGGATAGAGTCTGCATGCTGGAAGGTGGATGCTTTTACCATTTAAAGTGGACCAAAACTCCAGATCGTCGAATCCAACTCTCACCTCTTCCCAGGCCTAAGGCGCATGTGTGGCCGCTCGTCCAATCAGCACGCTCAGATACGCCGACGTCACCTAAGGCAAGCGGCTCTGAGCACGCTGATGGCCGCATTCTCCCGCTACCCTCTAACAGGGAGTGTGCCTGTGCAGGCCATTCACAAATGCCTAGTGTGGGCACATGCCCTGCTATAAGGATAGTGGGGATGCGGCCGTGGCTCACACATGTGCCATTGGACCAGGAAAGAAGGTAAGTGTATGGCCGACCTGGGGGGATTCACACAGCGAGGAATCCCGAATTTGGGTATCCCCGGCCGAACACCGTGTGTTTTGTGTAAGTTACTGTAAGGGGACTGGAGCACCATGGATAAGTGAAGAGAGTAGAACTTTTTTTCTGATGTTAGCAAATGTATGTTCTATGGAAGCAGTTTTCACTATATCCAATTTGTTGCTATTGGCAATGTACACCAAGTGCAAAACTGCTGTACATTGTCAATAGCAACAGACTGCAGATATTTGCACAGAACACTGCCGCTTGACATGTGTAGGGTAGAATGAGCTCCTTCACCTCAGCAATGGCCATAGTAGCAGCATTCTGTGTGTACAGGGGCTCACTTCTCTCTTCTAGGTGTACAACCGATTGCAGGTCTAATACTAGATCAGCTCAGCGCTCAGGCAAAAAAAAAAAAACTTTCAAAAGTCCCACTGAAACTGGAAAGTCCGGGCCAGATATATGACAGCAGGGCAGTTTCTAAAGGTGGGCAAGCAGGGCGATCGCTCTGAGCACCAAGGCCATTGGGGGCACCTTTATCCCAGCCACCCTGTTTTCTGCAGATGAGGCAGGGCCACTATTAGTGGTGCAGGCCATAAGACAGGCCCATCACTTCCCCATTTTGGCCTCATTAATGGGGGAGGAGGAAAGCCTGCTGCTATAGTAGAGGCAGAACATGGCACGTACCTTTATGGGACATGTGAGGAGGGGGCAGAATTTATTCCTTCCTGCACTGAACACTATTCTGCCTAGAAACTGCCCTGTATGAGAGGATATGGTACAGGATGCTAGAGTGGAGATGGATTGGCGCTTTCCCAATATGTTCCAGGTGCTCTTCTGATAAGCATATTACCAGTACATAGTTACATGGTCTGAAGCAGAGTCTGTGGTAAGACAAGCATAGCAATTTTTTTTGGTTTAAAGAGAAACTTGGGGGTTCCACTCCTTAGGGCATCCCGAATTGGGCTTCCCCGCTGAGCTTTCTCCCGGAGCCCTCACCACTTCTCAATCCGCATCGTCGCCCACCTCTAGCTGTGCGCACGGGCCTTTCTGAATGGGCAGCACTGGCACGCCACAGATAGAAGCTGAGTGGGGGATGCAGCTATTTAGGTGGCTTAGGGGGTGACAGAGTGGGCAGCACTGATGGAATGCTCTGCTGCGGAGACCAGGTAAGGCTTTTTTTGCCATGGGCGCCACTTTAAAAGATCATGCTCGGGATTCCCAACTATCAAAACTTCTAAAAAGAAGGTCCATCTGAAAACTGTTTTTGAGCATACCTACTTCTACAGAGGGGAACTGCTTGTCTCCTGAGCCTGTGAGAAACAGTAGCATAAGCTACTTGCATGATAAACATTTAACCAGTACCAACAGCCTGGCACAGTTGGAAGAGAAAGGCAACTTCCTCTCCCAGCATGTAAGCCATGCTGCTGCCCGGATTCAACTGACAGTAACAAGAAGCCCAGCAGCACTTCCCGTTTGGCTTTCAAATGTCACCATTTTGTATCTAAAATGTACTACAGCAGGAGTTAAAAATTAATTTACCTTTTTCTATGTGCAGCTATCTAAATTGCCCTAGGGAGGGATTCATATAAGCACAGTTTGTTGCGTTGGTCTGGTTTAAAGAGGAGCAACACACATGAATTTGACTTTGCCGTGCGTTGTTCCTCTCTTCAGCGGCATTTGGGGTGCCCTGCTGTGTGTACCCCCCCCCCCCAGGTCACCCCGTTTCACTTAACTTTCCTTCCGCTCCCATGGCGCAGACTTGGGCGAGAGCGCCGATTGGCTGAGCAGCTCGCTCAGTCAATCAGCATGCTCACTGTCACTTGGCTCTCTTCCCCTCGCCCACCTGGCAGCCGTGTCGTGACCGTGTCGCCCACTCAGGTAGGGCGCGCCCGGATGAGCGGGGATGCGGCCGGAACGCACAGACACGGCGACGGCAAGTGTTCCGGGGGTTTCCCCATCCCAATCCGGGATGCCCTAAGAACTGGAACTCGGGAGGCCCTGGAGTCTAATCCAGGGTCTCAGCTGTTCCTCTTTAAGTCATTTCTGACTGTTGGTCCACTTTAGGTTTTTTATCAGATGAAGAAATGCATTAGCAATAATTAGTTATTACAGCACAGGCTGAGTAGAGTTCTTCCCTGTGAAAGCAGAATGGTATATTCACAATCTGGCCACCCCTCATTCTTCTTCCTTCCAGTAGAAGAAGAAAAATCTTGGCTGAATATTTTTTTGTTATGCAGGGGCTATAGGTATCCACTCCTTTTGCAATTTGGTGTTTTTTTTTGTTTTATTATCAGCCCATTCTTTGTAATAAAGCTTTTTTTTACCAACACACAATTAAGCAACTGTAAATAAAGGTACTATGCTACATTTTCTTCAATATACCATAAGGCCCTTCACTGGAGAAACACAAAGTTGGCTAGAAAGGTGTCATTGTTATGGTAATACCAGTCATTCCAGCAGCTAGCTTCCTCGCCTTGCATGGTGGATTAAACGCCTATATTTCTAAACAAACCAGTTTTTCGGAGAAAAAAGCAACACAGCCATTGCAACTCTTACGGCATGATAAAAAAGGGGGGAAAGAGCTTGAACACAGGAAAACTTGGGTTTGCAATTTGGCATCTATAGCAGATATCTGCATACAGTAGCACACACTACAGGCAACTATTTCGTAGGGTCTCTGCACTAGCAGACCATTTGTTACATTCAGGAATGAGTAACAAGCTAGTAACATGAAAGTGCTTCATGGCAGAGACTATGATTAACCAGCTCTAATGCCTACTATCACAGAACAAGCTTGTCATAAATGAAAGTGATCCATCCCCATGTCATAAAGTGGGGCTGCCGCCACGGCCTTCTGCTTCTACCCAGCGGCCAACACAGAGCGTGCACAAGACCTGCAATCGGTCACTTGATAACACTGTGCATGTGAATCTCTGGTGCGTGCACACCTGGTAGCACATACAGCGTGGCGTTAGGACCTACAAGTGCCTGCTTGGCAGCATGAGCCCTGTAGCGTTAAGACAGAGAAGGTCAGCACATGCATTCAGGCATTAGCACTTTTGTCAGCTGATCAGTAGGGCCAATCACTGAGCACTAGGGACCATATAAAGAAGCTTCTGGCAACAGTATGATGCCAGAAGTCGCCTTCTCAGTTGTTCCTAAAAGTTTCTAAATCATATTGGAATTCCCATGGTCAAATCTGGCTTTTCCATGGAACTTGCATATTGGATACCTCTTTGGACTAACCCCTTTTGGATTTAAAACAGAGCTAGCAACCCCCAAACTTTGGCTGTGTTTCAGGATTTTGCACTTTTGCCCGTTGCCCTGTAGCTTTGGACTACAACATTATCCATCCGGGGCCAGGCGACTACTGCATTCCTGCTAGGGCCCCTGAATACTCCCTGGGGACGACTGATCCCGATTGCTAGGCATTGTACACTTGCCTCCTTCTCCAGGCAGGACTAGACTCCACGATTGGTCACCATGGCCAGACTACGTAACCGAAGGTGGCCTGGTTTTACCACAGGGAGCAACGAGGAGGTAAGAGTGCGTGCTGTGGGGGTGGGGGGGGGCTACTCACTGGGTAGTGACCAATGGTAGCTGCCAGTGGTAGAATCTTTCACTGGTGTGTAGTTCTGCCTGATACCAGGCCCCCTGGAGTGGGAGGGTTGGGCCTACAATTTTTTGAACAGAGATCCGCTTTAGGTCAAAATTGGTTAGGACTTCACCTGCACAGCTGTTCCAATGAGAGCTCATGTTGTGTATCAGGAAGTAGATCTAGTGCTAAACACTACATACAAACTTGTTAGCTAACATTAGGGAGGCCGAGTAGCCTAAATTAGTTCACTTTGTTTGCATCAGGGGGCATAGCCATTCCCAAGCCTGATACAGCAGCTCATACTTCTCGCTTCCAGGGTGTCGTCATTCAAGCAGGGACCCTACCCAACTATCAGGGGCCAATTGGGTTACCTGGGCAGACAAGCACACAGGCTAGCCCAGTGAAGGACCTCGCTAATGGTAAGAGCAGCCCTATTGGGGTTAGGGGTGGCTATGCATGGTGGGAGGAGGGCACCACCAACTGGCATGCCCCCCATCCCATACAGACAAAGCAGATTGCTTTATTTTACACAGCAATCATGTGAAATCACATGAAGTATAAACATCTTATACTGCTCAACATGAATTATCAAGAAAAACAAACACAAGGCTAGTATACATCAAGGATTTCCTAGAATTATAGCATAGCAGGGTTCACAACCCTCACCGATAACGGTTGCTCTGGAATAGCCTGTCTTTCCTCCTCTTCAACACTCTTTCGGCAACTCTGGCAGATCCAAAGCGGCATTTCCCCTAAGAGGTTCTGGGCCAAGGAAGGCATGAAAGAAGTGGGAATTTCATCCATAGCAGAGATCACCCCATTGTGTGGGGGTGAGCCCAACCAGTCTTTCCTTTCCCGGTGACACAACAGGCAGCATGTTTGTACAAACTCACTGGATGGGGGCACAACCTGCAGAGAAAAAAAAAAAAAGTTAATTCTCAGCAAGACTCATTGGCCTCTAGATGCCCAACTGGAGTTTCTGGTGTCAGATACTGTATTAATGGGCTTATCTGTGGAAGATCATCACCAGTGTGTTTATTGACTGGCTTTAAACAGGAGCTCTGCTTTAATGCACAAGGGTGCAGCAGCTGTCCAGGGTGATGAACTTAGCCGTGAACAGAGGGAAGCAACCAGGAAGATGCAGGGAGGGGCTTCATTTATACTTCTGCTACACATGGCCTTTAACATATAACTAGGAGCTTGAACTGTTTGTCAGCTACTTCAGTGTTTATTATGCCAACCTTTCACTAAAAACTGGATCCCTCGCTTTACTGCAAGAAGAATCCAGGGTGACCTGCCTATAAAGGGAGGTACTGTACGCCCCCCACCGGGACTCGGATTCACTGCACTAGTAGAATGTCATTTGGCCAACAGGTACATTTAAAAGGACTACCATCAGCTGCCTGCTGGGAACTAGGCGTGACCCTGCTGTAGTACTCCAGCAAACAAGCAGTGGTACAAGCTCTCACTGATAATACCCTAACGTACCATAATACAAGCAAGCTGGAAGACTACAGTCATTTACAAGCAATAGCATTTACATAAAAATAAAAAGGAATATATTCTTATTTAAAGTAAACCTAAAGGGCGCTGGCTGGTCTGTAGGTGACAGCATCCTGTCTTGGCAGCCGGAACTTCCTGCTTGTTTGTTCGCTCACCGGGACCTGGCCACACCCAAGCATTGGTAGCCAAACTGGTTCACAAGATGGGCTTGAACATCACTGGTGACCAGATTCAGAGAAGAGGTAAGTATGGGCTTGTCTGCAGCCTACTGATTGATGGATCAATCTGTTGGATCGATTTAATAGTTTGGAATCCCGGAAAAGAGCTGCATCGGTTGGGGGGGGGGGGGGGGGGGGCAGTGAATAGCTACACACGTGGGTACCTGTAGCTCATTCAGTAGGAGACTTGCATCACTGAAGTGTGCAGCTACTTCCGTCCCCCCCCCCCCCCCCCCATAAAGGGCTTGACGCCCGGTTTTGGCTTCCTGAGGATCATTAAATGTAGAGGCATCCTAAACTGGGATTCCCCAGGGGGAAGGGTGTTAAGATGGACAAAGTTATTTGTGACCGTTCGTCTTTAAAAATAATAATATAAGAAATGCTATTCCTTTAAAAGTTCTAATATGTGCTGGTTTCCAGAGGGTCAGATTTAGTACTTCAAATAAAGGGGGGGTATTGACTGCTTTGAAAACAGAGTGATGGAGAACACTGGGATAAAAGGTTATAAAGACCAGGTTTCTCAGGTTCGCAGGATTTATTACATGAAGACGGGTGTTCTAAATTGAACCTGACCCATTATGCTTGGAAAGGCTCTGAAGTTTAGCAAGGGTAGGTAGCGTCAGCAATGCAGGGGGTGGTAAGTGACTGTGGGTGCAGGAGTACATGTATTTGCAAAGGGGTGTTAGGAAAGCAGAATGGCATGGAATCAGCATGAAGAGCCAATAATGATATACACAATATAACATGTATGTGCAGAAACAGAGGGGGAGGGGGGGGGGGGGTCGGATGGATGTAGAGATGTGCAAAGTAGGGGGTGTAAACCTCAAAGCATAGGTATGTGGGATGAACATACAATATACACCAGAAATAGCAAGAGAGGCTTTTCTAGGGCAAGGAATGCTAATCCCCTTGCAGAACAGTGGGGTTGGGGGGAGCATATACAACAATAATGGAAGTCATGCAGATGTGAATAGGTGTATATGCTTGAATTTCCTAGAGCACACGCACTGGAAAAAGCAGGAGGTAGGTGCTGGGTGGGGAGTGTGAAGTAAGTAGGTGGGCTCAGCATATACACACACTGAGCAAAGACACAAATGCCGGGAGACAGGTAGGTGGTGCAGTGCATAGACATTGGGGATAGCAGGTAGAAGCATGTGCTGGTGAAGGGAGTGAGGTAGGCAGGTAGGTGGGCTGGGTGAGTATAGACAGAAGTCCTGGAAGGCAGGTAAGTAGTGCAGTATATATACATTGTTAATAGCAGGTAGGTGCATGTGACAGGTAAGTAGGTGGGGTAAGGACACATACACCGTGAGGCAGGTAGGGAGGAGGTGAATGTTCTATCCATAAAAGGATAGCACATGTATGGAGTGCATGTACCAGGTAGGTAGGAAGGTGGGCTGAGCATAGACACAGATGCTAGGAGGCAGGTAGGTGGTGAAGATTCTATACATTGGAGATTGCAGGTAGGTGCATGTGCCAGGTAGGTAGGTGGGCTGAGCATAGACAGAGATGAGGGAAAGCAGGTAGGAAGGTTGTGCAGAGTCTATATATTGGAGCTTGGCAGTAGATGCATGTGCCAGGTAAGGAGTGTGAAGCAGGAAGGTAGGTGGGCGGAGCATAGACACAGATGATGACAGGCAGGTAGGAAGCATGTGACAGGCCGGTAGGTGCATGTGCCAGGTAGGAGTGTGAAGCAGGAAGGTAGGTGGGCGGAGCAAAGACACAGATGCTAGGAGGCAGGTAGGTGGTGAAGATTCTATACATTGGAGATTGCAGGTAGGTGCATGTGCCAGGTAGGTAGGTGGGCTGAGCATAGACAGAGATGAGGGAAAGCAGGTAGGAAGGTTGTGCAGAGTCTATATATTTGAGCTTGGCAGTAGATGCATGTGCCAGGTAAGGAGTGTGAAGTAGGAAGGTAGGTGGGCAGAGCAGACACAGATGATGACAGGCAGGTAGGAAGCATGTGACAGGCCGGTAGGTGCATGTGCCAGGTAAGGAGTGTGAAGCAGGAAGGTAGGTGGGCGGAGCATAGACACAGATGATGACAGGCAGGTAGGAAGCATGTGCCAGGCCGGTAGGTGCATGTGCCAGGTAGGAGTGTGAAGCAGGAAGGTAGGTGGGCGGAGTAAAGACACAGATGATGACAGACAGGTAGGTGGCGAAAGGTCTATATAAACTGTGGATCAGGTAGGTGCATGTGCCAGGTAGGGGGTAAGAAGCAGTAGGTGGGCTGAGCATACACACTGATGATGGGAAACGGACAATAAGGTTGTGCAGGGTTGATACACTGGGAATAACATGTAGTTGCATGCGCCATGTAGGGGTGGGAAGCAAGCAAGGAGGTGGGTAAGATGGTGCAGGGTCTATACATTGGGGATAGCAGGTACTGCAGGTGCATGTGCCAGGCAGGGGGTGTGAAGCTGGTAGGTGGATGGTGCAGGGTCTATACATTGGGTATAGGAGGTAGGTGCCTGTGCCAGGCAGGGGGTGTGAAGCTGGTAGGTAGATGGCGCAGGGTCTATACATTGGATATAGGAGGTAGGTGCCTGTGCCAGGCAGGGGGTGTGAAGCTGGTAGGCAGGTAGGTACATGGTGCAGGGTCTATACACTGGGTATAGGAGGTAGGTGCCGGTGCCAGGCAGGGGGTGTGAAGCTGGTAGGTAGGTAGGTACATGGTGCAGGGTCTATACATTGGGTATAGGAGGTAGGTGCCTGTGCCAGGCAGGGGGTGTGAAGCTGGTAGGTACATGGTGCAGGGTCTATACATTGTGGGTAGCAGCAGGTAGGTGCATGTGCCAGGCAGGGGGTGTGAAGCTGGTAGGTAGATGGTGCAGGGTCTATACATTGCGGGTAGCAGCAGGTAGGTGCCTGTGCCAGGCAGGGGGTGTGAAGCTGGTAGGTAGATGGTGCAGGGTCTATACATTGCGGGTAGCAGCAGGTAGGTGCATGTGCCAGGCAGGGGGTGTGAAGCTGGTAGGTACATGGTGCAGGGTCTATACATTGGGTATAGGAGGTAGGTGCCTGTGCCAGGCAGGGGGTGTGAAGCTGGTAGATAGATGGTGCAGGGTCTATACATTGTGGGTAGCAGCAGGTAGGTGCATGTGCCAGGCAGGGGGTGTGAAGCTGGTAGATAGATGGTGCAGGGTCTATACATTGTGGGTAGCAGCAGGTAGGTGCATGTGCCAGGCAGGGGGTGTGATGCAGGAAGGTAGGTACATGGTGCAGGGTCTATACATTGGGCATAGGAGGTAGGTGCCTGTGCCAGGCAGGGGGTGTGATGCAGGAAGGTAGGTACATGGTGCAGGGTCTATACATTGGGCATAGGAGGTAGGTGCCTGTGCCAGGCAGGGGGTGTGAAGCTGGTAGGCAGGTAGGTACATGGTGCAGGGTCTATACATTGCGGGTAGCAGCAGGTAGGTGCCTGTGCCAGGCAGGGGGTGTGAAGCTGGTAGGCAGGTAGGTACATGGTGCAGGGTCTATACATTGGGTATAGGAGGTAGGTGCCTGTGCCAGGCAGGGGGTGTGATGCAGGAAGGTAGGTACATGGTGCAGGGTCTATACATTGGGCATAGGAGGTAGGTGCCTGTGCCAGGCAGGGGGTGTGAAGCTGGTAGGCAGGTAGGTACATGGTGCAGGGTCTATACATTGTGGGTAGCAGCAGGTAGGTGCATGTGCCAGGCAGGGGGTGTGAAGCTGGTAGGCAGGTAGGTACATGGTGCAGGGTCTATACATTGGGTATAGCAGGTAGGTGCCTGTGCCAGGCAGGGGGTGTGAAGCTGGTAGGCAGGTAGGTAGGTACATGGTGCAGGGTCTATACATTGTGGGTAGCAGCAGGTAGGCAGGCAGGTCCATGCAGCAAGGTAGCGGGCGGGATTACCTGTCCTCCTTTGGGCGCCTCCCTGGCATCAGTAGGTGCCCCCTCAGAGGCAGCACAGCCTTTCCCCGGGCGCTCCCTGCGGCTGCTTGCCTGCTTGTTCCTCCTCCTGGTCATGGCTCGGCCCTCAGGACAGCTCCTTGAAGTCGCACAGCCAGCCCCAAAGTCAAGAGCCCGGAGCTGGACGCTTTGGACGGGACAACAGCCAATATGGCGGCGTGCTGGAGACCATTGACACGCCCCTTGCCAACAGGGTAAAGGTTATGGCGCAGCTGGCGCTACGAAGTCAACACGATACTTATTTTTCCATTTTAGGTGCTGGTAACCAGATTCGAATGAACGAAGGACGCCATCTTTAGTGAGGGCAGTCTCGTTGTTACTCGCACACAATTGGCTGAGGCTTGTGCCTATGGGAAGGGCCGGCTGGCCTGACAGAGCTGCGCTTAGTGAGAATGCTCCGACAGCGCCACTGAGAAGGGTGGTAAGTGTCAAGTTCACGTCCAGCCTTCCTCCTTTCTGCCAGCTGGGACTCTCATTCAACAATATTGTAACAGAAAGACACCATGGCTGTTAAAAATGAATCTGTATTAAAATGATATTGAAATAAATGCGTGGGGCGTGTTAAAGGAAAACTCCAGATCCGCTCGGGATGCGATCGCCATGTCTACATCGCCGTGGGAGCTAGGACACGAGTGAGTGTTGTGGTGAGCCCGATGTGGGATGTGCCAGGGTTTTGTTCAGCTTTAACCCATCTGTGCAGTGAGAAGGACCCATCAGTGGCCGTGAAACTGAAAGGTGACATGACACACCACTCAGGAGCCTAGTGCTACTCACTCTCCCAGGGAACAACAGGAGGTGGCTCTGCTTCAATCCAAAATCACTGGAGGGTCCAGTCAGCCCCCTTCATCACCAGTTCAGGAATCCATTGTTGGCAGCAGCCATTCCTGCAACCAACATGATCACTCAAGTTTATGGTGCAAATATCACTGGCTGTCACATCACTGGTCCAAATGAGGACCTCCACGCCAGATTTCCTGACCCCCTGTACTTACAGTTGCTTCTGTGTTTCCGTGCGCGGAGCTGCCCTCTTGATGTAGTGCTTAGTCTCCCTGCCAGTGTCATGGCTCCCTGGCACCTAGCAATGCAATATGAAGTTCTGCACAGGTGGAAAGTGGCATTGCAAGGTATACACAAACCTTGTTTCTCTGTCTCTTTGCCCTATCCAATCCTTTCCCTCCTCCCCCACTCAGCCCCATCTATCCCTGGTCCTATCATCTCGTCCCCCCAGCTCTGCCCCCATCCATCCTTGTCCCATCAGCTCTGCTCCATCCAGCCCAGTCTCTCTGCCCCCATCCATCCGTGTCCCGTCAGCTCTGCTCCATCCAGCCCAGTCTCTCTGCCTCCATCCATCTGTCCTCCCAGCTCTGCCCCATCCATCCTTGTCCCATCAGCTCTGCTCCATCCAGCCCAGTCTCTCTGCCCCTATAAATATATGATCTCCCAGCTTTGCCCATCCAATCCCTGTCCCCTCAGCTCTGCTCCATCCAGCCCAGTCTCTCTGCACCCATCCATATCTGTCCTCCCAGCTCTGCCCCCATCCACCCTTGTCACCTCAGCTCTGCTCCATCCAGCCCAGTCTCTCTGCCCCATCCTTATCTGTCCTCCCAGCATTTCCCATCCAATCCCTGCCCCCTCTGCTCTGCTCCATCCAGCCCAGTCTTTCTGCCCCCATCCATTCCTGTCCTCCCAGCATTACTCATCCAATCCCTGTCCCCTCAGCCCTGCCTCATCCAGCCCAGTCTCTTTGCCCCATCCATTCCTGTCCTCCCAGCTTTGCCCATCCAAACCCTGGCCTCCCAACTTTGCCAATCCGTTACTCTTTCTTGCAGCTCTGGCCATTCTTTCCTGTCCTAGTTCTGCCCATCCATCCCTTCTCCCACTTGTCTATCCATCCCTCCCTGCCCTTTATGTTCTGTCTATCCATCCCTCCCTGCCCTTCCTGTTCTGTCTATCCATCCCTCTTCCTTACAGCTTCTCTCCCATTCATTCCTCTCCCCCGAGCCCTATCTATCCATCCAGATCTTATTGGCAGTAGTTTTGGGCCCTATTCCACCCCAGTACACGGCCTTCACAGAATGTAAGGGGGGGGGGGGGGGGTTAAGCAGTGTGCCTAGGGCCAGAGCTTTAGGTTATGTGGGGCCAGAAAATCAAAAGCTCCCATTTTTTCCCAGTGCCCAATAGGATTTCATTTTCTGGGGGGGGCTGGGGAAGCAGTGGCTTTTTTTTTAGTTTTGCCTGGGGAATCTCCCCTTGTGCTGATTTCTAAATATCCACCCCTCCTCCCGGACCTTCACCTCTCGCCGGATGCCTTTAAATGGACCTTTACAAGTGGTTGAGTACCCCTGCTCTAGGCACTGCTTTGCCACACCTCCTTCTGTTCAAGAAGTGGGAGGCAGTACCCGAGAACCTGTAAGATTCTTAGCACTGAACATGCCCCCTGGCTGCAGAGGGACAGGAGGCAAGTTATCATGTCTATTATTTTTTTTCCTGGACAGGGAACTTCTTTAAACCCTTCCTACTTGTTCTCTTAAAGGGACTCTGTAGGCAGCTCACCTCATCATGGCTGCTCTCTCCCTTCCTGTAAGAACACAGCTGCTTCTGAAAGTAGAAACAAGGCAAAGAGTAGTGGTAGCGATAAGATGGTGGACACTGGGAGAGAGGAAGAAAGGCCAGGGTGATGAGAATGCCCCAGGCCATTATGCTGATTATTACGTGGCACACCCACATGCTTCAGGAGAGAAATCATAAGGTGAAACTGTAAACCTGGATGTCTCAGCCATTGCTTCGTCAATTTAAAAACAGAAAACAGTTTAGGGCAGTGCCAAACATAGCCAGACACAATGGTCTAACAATTGCCCTTGCCTTCTGTATTCCCTTAAGCCTACTGTCAGCTCAGTCTTCTAGACCAACTTTCTCTTATTGTGATGAGCCATGCCCCTTTTTTCTTTTACCCCGTTATAGTCTTCTTGCTTGTCCAAGCCCCTCTCCCCAGGGTTGTCCTATTCCTCCACCATCTTTTTTATCTGACGAGGTGGCACAGTTACAGGACACAAGGCAGCAGTATTATTGATTGAATGATGTGGCCAACTTTCAAAGCGAGTCAGCACTGACAACGCTGACCCGGAACTACATGGGATCAAGGTAGAATGTGAGGTAAGGTACCAAGCAAAAAAAAGACAAAGTAAATGTGTGAGCTCATGTTTAATAGCTAGACAACGACCAGTGACTGGAGCAACAGCCAAACGGAGCAGACATGGAAAAATGATACCACACAAACCTGATACTAATAAAATACCATTTTGTGATTACTCACCTGTAAAATGGTTATTACAAGTATGTCACACACCCCGCTTCCGAATATTCATGACACTTGGGTAACTGTCCTGTAGAGGGCGATCTTGCAGAGATGACATGAAAAAAAAAGGAGCCCCTCCCGACCCATAAATACCTGGGACCTCCCACCATTCCCCAGTATAAGACAGCAGTAAAAGGGACCAGGAAGAGCCAAATGTAAACAGCAAAGAAAAAGGTTCACCATATAAAGGATCCAAGAAACCAAAAAAGGGCGGGATGAAGCGGGGTGTGTGACATACTTGTAATAACCATTTTACAGGTGAGTAATCACAAAATGGTATTATTCCCAATATGTCACACACCCCGCTTCCGAATATTCATGACACTTGGGACATCCAATAGCAGTGTCCATAATGGGTGGGGATCCAAAAAGACAATAATGCAAATTTAAACTACTGCAGCTTGCAGAACTTTGCGGCCAAAAACAGCATCCGCTGAGGCCTGCACATCAACCTTATAAAACTTTAAAAAAGTATGAACGGAAGACCAAGTAGCAGCCTTGCAAACTTGTTCAACAGAAGCCTGATGCTGAAAAGCCCAAGATGCTCCAACAGCACGAGTAGAATGAGCAGTAACACGAAAAGGGGGAACCTTCCCCTTGGCAGAATAGGCCCCAACAACGGCCTGTCGAATCCATTTACTAATGGAGGACTTAGCGGGTGCCAGACCTTTCATGGGCCCGGAAGGCACCACGAAAAAGGCGTCCGTCTTACGAAAAGGAGAAGTAGCCACCAAATAATATTTCACGCAGCGAACCACATCCAAAGAATGTAAGGTCCTCTCCTTGTCATTGCTAAGCTTAGGACACAAGGAAGGGAGAACTACATCCTGATTGAGGTGGAAGGCCGAAACCACCTTAGGAAGGAAATCTGGCTTGAAGCGGAAAACTACCTTGTCCAGGTGCCTCTCAAAGTAAGGAGCCTGAATGGACAAAGCCGCCAACTCAGAGACACACCGAACGAGGTAATAGCCACCAAAAAGGCAACTTTCTGAGTGAGCAGAGAAAGAGCAATATCATGCACCGGCTCAAAAGGAGGCCCCTGGAGAGCCGACAGAACTAAGTTTAAATCCCAAACCGGCAGCAAGGGCTTTCTAGGAGGCCGCACATGAGTAACCCCCTGGAAAAAAGTCTTAACCAGGGGATGAAGGAAGAAACTCCAGAATTCTGGGAATAGAAAACACCCTACAAAGCAAGGCCCTAGCCTCGCACCAGTTAATATAAGACCTCCAAGTCCTATAGTAGACATTAGAGGAAGATCTCTTCCTAGCTCTAACAAGAGTCTGAACCACCGCATCAGAAAGACCTTCCTCCTTTAAGATGGAGGTTTCAGCAGCCATGCAGTCAAAGCCAGTGTTGGTAAATTGGGGTAGCGTAGCTGACCCTGGGTGATAAGATCCGGAAGAAGAGGCAGATAAAACTGATCTACTGCCAGCCGCACGACGTCCAGGGCCAGAGGATCTTGAGACAGAGACACAAAAGCAGGAAGCTTGAGATTGTGACGTGAGGCAAAGAAATCCACCTCCGGAGTCCCCCACTTGTGACAAAGGGACTGGAATACCTTGGAATTGAGAGACCATTCTCCTCGTCGAGAGAAGCTCCTGCTCATGGAGCCGCCTTCGTGTTCTCCACTCCCGGGACGTAAATGGCTGAGATGCATGGGACATCGCTCTCTGCCCAAACAAGGATCAGAGATACCTCCCTGAGGGCACTCCTGCTGTGAGTCCCTCCTTGGTGATTGATGTAAGCGACCGCCGTACGACTGTCCGATCGGACTTGAACTGGCAATCCCTGTAAGAGAAGAGTCAAGCGAGACAGAACCAACCAACCAAATGGTCCGCAGCTCCAAAACGTTGATGGGGGTATGAGCCTCCTGAGGCCCCCATAACCCATAGAACTGATGTTCCCTCCAGAAGCCCCCCAGCCTGACAGGCTGGCGTCCGTGGTGACCGTTTCCCAACAAGGGGCCAGAAAGGATCTGCCCTTCAACAGATTGCTTGACAGATTGCTTGACACTAGCCACCACTGAAGGGACTGCTGAGCCCGGGGAGACTGATCTAATAACAGCGGACACCTGTCCCAAGTCGCTAGAAGATGGAGCTGAGGCGTCCTCATGTGAAACTGGGCAAAAGGGACTGCCTCGAAGGAAACCACGATCAAACCTACCAATCTCATCCCTAGCCGGATAGACGGGCGAGGATTGGATAGTAGAAGCCGAATCAAATCTTGAATCAGAAGAATCTTGGGCTGAGGAAGGAACACCCTGCTCTGAAAGGCATCCAGAGTCATGCCCAGAAACGAAAACCTCCCTGGATGGGGAGAGGGAGGACTTGGGATAGTTGATCACCTAGCTGAACCTCTCCAACGTGGATACCACAGCTCTGGTGTCTAGCTCCGCTTGGCTGAGAGAGGAAGCCGAAATGAGAAGGTCGTCCAGATATGGTACAATGCGAATGCCCTGGACTCTGAGGAGGGCCATCACCCCCGACAGTACCTTGGTGAACACCCTTGGAACCGAGGTAAGCCCGAATGGAAGGGCCACAAACTGAAAATGCTGATCTTCCACCACGAACCTGAGGAATCTCTGGTGTGCCGGAAGATAGGTACATGCAGATACGCATCCTCGATGTCTATGGACGTCATGAAGTCCCCCTGACGAAGAGAATCGACGGCTGAACGCAAGGTTTCCATGCGAAACTTCCTGAAGCGAATAAACCGATTGAGGTGCCTCAGATCCAAAATGGGTCGAACTGAGCCGTCCTTCTTGGGCACAGTGAATAGATTGGAATAGAAGCCCAAGCCCCATTCCGCGGAAGGCACTGGGCAAATGACAGCCATGTCCAGCAACTGCCGGCCGGAGCCTCTGTGCGGCCAGTGGATCCGAAGGCACCCGAGACCTGAAGAATCTGGGAGGAGGCCAGATCTCGAATTCCAGCTTGTAACCGGAAGACACCACTTCCAGAATCCATTTGTCTGAGACCTCCTGGTCCCAGACCTGGAAGAAGTGTCGCAGCCGTCCCCCCACCCACAAGGGTGAGGGCGCCCCCTCATTGCTGAGCTGGCTTGGCAGCGGGCTTGGGTTTGGAATTCCAATTGTGATCTGGAAGTGCACGTCCTTTGCCTCTATTCCAGGAATCACCTCTGAGGGTAGAGAAGGCCAAAACTCTGCCAGTTCTGGCACCACGAAAGGAAGGGTTAAAGGAGGCCGCCCCCCGAACGGGACAACGTTGCCTCTTACGCTGAGTTAACTTCCCTCCTTTCCTTTTCTTCTCCAAAAAGCCGCAACCCCACAAAGGGAAGTGCTGTAAGTGAAGCACAAACAGACCGCAAGGTTGAACCGACATTTAGCAAAAGCGTGGCAAGTCATCTGATCAATGCGTTCGTCCTCACCATCTTTGAGAGTGGTGGAGTCAGGAGAATGCAAAAAATAGAAGTATTAGATAACCCGAGCACCGGGGCATCCACCTCGGGAGGGGGCGACCATCGTTTTATCACGTCCACCGGAAAGGGATATTTCTTATCCCAACCCTGAGGAATACCTGGAAGCCGAGTAGGCTTCTCCCATTCCTTAAGAATAATGTTATCGAAGTGCTTTTGATTTGGGAATTCCAAGCGCGGCTTAGAAGTCCCAAAGGACTCCCCCTTTTGCGGAGGAGCCTCCTCTGGGGGAGAAATCGCCAAAAACAAAAAGGTGAGCCAGGACCTTCGGGGTGTCCACAGCATCCCCCTGTCCCTGCTCAGTATCAGCACCAACAAATTGATGATCGTCAGAACCATCAGAATTCTCAAATAATCAGACCAGTCAAGAAAATCATAATTATCAAACTCAAAAGCCGGCGCGGCTGAAGACAAATGTTTTCTCTTAGCCAATGCCTTTCTGGCTACAGAGCTAGAAATAAATTTCTCAATATTAGCCAACCTGGCACACACATCAGATTGTGACTCCCCGCCTGGGACAACATCACTAGGGGTACGGATAAGGCGGGGTGGGGTAGAAGAGGCCGGGCCCACGGACCCAGACGCCTGGGCCCCCCGACTGCTGCGCTATGGCCTGCTAAGCACAAGGTATGCAAACAAGTACATTATCCCCCGCAAGGGACAACCCACACACTGCTGGGATTGCCCCAAGGGGAGCCCAAGCCCGGTATCCTGGGAAGCCTCCATATGGTGATTTTTAAGGTAGTCGCAATGACCAGAGGGAATTACGCTGTTAAAGTTACCCGGGATGCCCCTTCAAGTCCCAAGTGGGAGGATTTTTTTTTTTTTATATTTAAGAACCCCAAATCAAATTCTAAGGGACCCTAGGACCGGGAGAACCCCCCTTTTTAAACCTCAAAAAAGGGATCCCCCTGGAAGACATAAGAACAGGGAGTACATAAGTGTCAAACATGCACATCATACTGCTATAGTTTAAAAAAAGGTTCAGGCAGCCATAGAAACAAAATGCCAGGGGGTTACCCCGGCTACCTGCAAGGAGGAGAGAGCATCTTCTGACTTGCTCGCCGACTGCAGAGACGAAAGACTGGGGAATGGTGGGAGGTCCCAGGTATTTATGGGCCGGGAGGGGCTCCTTTTTTTCATGTCGTCTCTGCAAGATCGCCCTCTACAGGACAGTTACCCAAGTGTCATGAATATTCGGAAGCGGGGTGTGTGACATACTGGGAATAAATGTACCACAGGAACATTTGATGCCATCTCTCAACCGAAAGTGGATTATTCACCAAGGAAGTAGCTGACTGGATGGTGGGTTGGCCTCAACTACATACAAATAAACTTCAAATCAATATTATTGCAATATATATCAACTATCTCAATGCTGAAATATGTTAAAGTAAACCAATCACTGCCAAGGTCAACTAGGTGTCCCTGGGGCATCCTGATTCAGGATCCCTCACTATGTAAATGCCCCCCAGATTGCCCGCAAACCCCTTACATTTCCGCCGCGATTGTGGGATGCAGCCACATCCCCGGCATCCCTGAAGGGAAACTAGGAATGTGACCAGCACATTCACTATGCAGATGCGGAGTCCTAAACAACAGCTTTATGCCGTGCATTAGTATGCACATCCTAAAGCGCTGACTGGACAAGCATCCGCACATGTGCTGTGGGAACAGCAGCAAGGCAAGTGGAGTGGACGACTTGGGGGGGGGGGGGGTCACACAGCAGGGCACCCCAAATCGGGATACCTCAGGGCCAAGCACCAATCACCAGCATAGTGAAAATCCTGGTGACTGGTTCACTTTAAGTCAATTCCACGCAGTATCATTTTAACATGGTTGTTTTTTTAGAAAGAGAAAAGTGTTTTAGAAATAGAAAATGTATGTTTCCTGTGCCTTTAACCCCAGGCACTGCTTTGGCATACGCCCCTCATTGCAGTGGAGTAGGGTGTGCATAGGCACTGTGACTGATGCGCCGAGGGGTGGGTGTGCACAAGGGGCCCCCATGCCTAGCATATTTATGACCAACACCAGCTTTATAGGAACAATCCGTGTTTAAATAACTAGGAAATGGGTAACTAGCATTGGTTGTCACCCGGGATCATACTGCCATCCGCACCAATTAAGTGGGATGGTGGGGGGCCCACAGAAGGCACTTACTCTAGGATTCCTCTGTCAGGGAAATCTCTATAAATTATAGATAAAAGCAAAGAGGGAGCAGCAGGTACAGCCCCGAAAAGTCCCCCTAGTAATCATTTTATCCATTATTAGCACATGGAAGCCTGAAGCTCTTCAAACATTGTGGCTGGCCCAAGGTCACTGAAGTGAAAGGACACTGGTATACATAGAGAATACTAATAGCCAATGTCCTCCTACATCAATGAAGAAAAAACTGATCAGGAAATAACTGTCCAGTCACCACAGTGGTCACTGCCTCCAATCAAGCTGCTGTTCCACTGAAAATGGAGTTTAGAATTTTTTGAGAAAAAAAAACTGGATTGACAGTTTTTGGAACCAATCAAAAGTCAAAGTTATTCTGCCTTCTGTGTTGACATGACAACGCCATCAGCTTTGGATTACTGGTAGAGGTGCTGCATCTTGCATGATGGTTTCATGCTTCATCCAGTCATCCACAAGTTCAGTGATCCATTCTTTACAACCCTAATGGTTCTGCCTCCTTTTTGGCAGACTGTTGTTTATATTGTGTATTTGGAGAGTACAAGATCTGATGGATTAGCTTTCGTACAGCAGAAGAATCGCTTGCATCTGAAACACAAGAGCGCAAAAATCAGCTACATGTCATAAAAGACTATTCCGTTCCCCGTCACCAGCCAGTTTTTCCTGCTAAATGCCAAGCCACATATACTTAGCACAAAAAAAAAAAAAAAAGAAAAATGACAGTCGCTCTGTCAGTCTATATTAACAGCATTAGGCTACAACGTGGACAGGACAATACATATAACATGTTCTATGGCACCCAGCTCTGCTAGAACTATTAATCTACTACAATCAATTGAAACAAGTCAGATGAGTTACTGATATCTGCATATACATGAGAAGCATCACACTTCAACTTCATAGTGGCTTGGCTGCTTGTGGTTCTACACTAATCTATGAAATAAGTGTAATTGCATCTTCATTCTACAGAATGTGATCCGGATCATAGGTAGGATTTGCACATGTTTAGTTGCACTGTTGGAACACTTTGTTGAATGATTTAGCACATATATCTAGGCATTGGATATCAATTAGTGTGGTGAGACTCTCCCCATCGCCTACACACCTTCATGTTGGTTTGCCCTGTGCGTTATTGTCCCACTTATGTGTTTTTTAAGGGATTTTAATATGTTGAGTGTATTGTATGTAGTGATTATAAATATGTAATTAATAAAAATGTATTTTTTTTTATCAATTTATGAGTTGAGAGTGCCTCCCTACATGCCTTTTTTTTGTCCCTGGTTTGAGCTCTTTTGCAGCTTTGGGAGTGGCACCTCTACAGATTGAATAGGATATAGTGCAAGTCCCCATTTTTCCTTCTTTTAGAAATGTAGTTTCTCATGTAAAAAATCAATAATGGAGTCAGAGATCCACTCCCCTCCAGTACAGCATATCGGTGTGTGCAGCTGCATATTTTATGTGTACCTATAATGTTTTTGAAAAAATATGTTCAGAAAAATGCATTGGCTAAAGTGGTCCAGTTTCGGAGTCGTCCACTCCTGTGCTGACAGGCACACTCACCCCCTGGCTGTTCTTAGTGAAAGCCCCTGCATCTAGTCATGGTGAACCAGAATCTCTCATCAATTGGCAGTAGGAGGTGCACCATGTTCAAATGTACACCAGGGCCCAGTTAGTAGAAGGCTAATAGCTTTGAAACTGGACCGTTACAGCCCACAGGTAGTGCCTGCAGGTAAGTGTTTTTTTTTATTTTGGGTGAATACTCCCTTTAAAGCAAACAGAAATACAACAACTAAGAAAGAGTTAGTGTCAGATCTCCAGCTACTTACACACAGCCAAAATGATTTGTAAAGTCATAGCCTTATCTAAAAAATCTACAAACAAATGTTTTTTTTTTTAAATTTCCAACTTTCAACAAGGGACACTGAAGTCATCAATCTCTCATCCACTTGTTTGGCAGCAAATGACTGCCAGTCATTTAACCACAAGCAACCATTGAGGTTTCCATTAAGGTTTGATCTACAAGCCTACTTGTCAAACCCAAATAGTTAGCAGCAGCCTTATGACTGGCAGCTATAAAATAAATTAGGAATTGGCTGACTTGGCTACAGCAATAATATATACTACCGCCTATTTTAGACACATTTACACTCATTTTTATTTTTGCTTATAGGATATCAAAATGTAGGATGACCAAATGTCAATACCGTTGGATAATGTTACATCTTGCTGTATAATTTTATTAAGGTTCTCGGACACAAAATATGTGTACATTCATTTTTTTGACTGGATACTGTTGGATATACAGAATATTGTCCTGATATTCGGGAGAGTAACTGTTAAACCTAAAATGTAATAAAAATACTGAAGCTAAAAAAGGGACAGTCCAGCACAAAAAAAAAAACATGTATTCACCTAGGTTCACCGCATGCACTTCCATCCAATATGGTAGTATAAAACTTAAACTGGGTCCCCAAGATCAAGTCCAATGCCCTCCCACAGCAGTCACAGTGGCTACCCCTTTTCTTTAAATGAAGGGGGCATGCGAGGCCTGGTTCACAGCCCTTCATTGTACTGACCATTGTGGTGAATGGTCAGTCGCTAGAACTGGTGTGGCACTTTCGTCCCAGAGGCCCTCGATGAGCCATGTAGGCCCCAGCACTCTAACTTAGGACCTGGTAAGTATTATACTACTGGACTAGGATGGAAGCACTGCAGGGGACAAGGAGAATATGTGCGCATTTTCTTTTGCTTGAAAAGGCATATACTGTCCTTACCTTTCTTCAGGCCTATTGGCAAATAACAGTCTTGATGAACATGTGTGGTGACATGATCGAGCACCTTTCCACCTTGTACAGAGGAAGCTCGCCAAGGCAGTGCCTGACATGCCCCCTTTGTCACAATCAAACTTCATCCAGTGTGGCAGTGGCAGGGGGCAAAATCTGGTGGCCAGTAGACACGCTCCTAAGAAAATGTCATGCATACTGGAGGGACACCTTCTCCAATAAGTTTCCCAAATCCAGACCGAAACGTAACTTCTGCACAGAAAAAGTAAGCATGGCTTCCCCCCTGCTGTGTGAAGGTATTAGCTTACCTTTCCGCGGTCTAATGGCGTATGCACAGGCTTGCGCCAATTGGAAACGTTTGCCGTGCCTTTGTAATTTGGCAGATGGCTCTGATTGTTTACAGTAGGGAGAGAGTGGCCACATCCCCTGCATCTTTGGGCTGTGTGCGTGCTCCCGTCCCAGCCATTCAAATCAACTGAGACACGAGCATTTGGTGCTGGAAATGCAGCAGCTCTCACTCTCCATTGAAGTCTTTTAGAGCCGTTTGCCAAATGACATAGTCAACGCCTCTGATTGGACGCATGCACTGTTGGACCAGGAAGAGGTGAGCTTTTTGGGTATTCCCATAGCGCGCATCCCAATTCAGGATGCCCCAGGGAATAGAACACATCCCAGGTTTTATTCCACTTTAATGCCCAGTGCAGAGACAAAAAGAGCTTGGAGGTAAGAAGCAGCATTGTGCATGCATGGTTTTAAAGGGCTGGCACAGAAGGAAACACACCATATTACCTAGATGGTTTTTAAATGTTTTAAATGTAAAGGATGAACACACCACAAGAGACTTACCAACACCAAGTTCTCTAAGAAGTGAGACAAACTCTTCATTCCCCTCCAGCACGTAAAACATATTAGAGGATTCTATCCTTTCCAGTATCACTGACCAATAGACATAGATTTTCTGATTGAAACCCACATAAACGAGGCAGGGACTATTCTGACCTCCCCGGCAGGCATACTGTCCTGGAAAAAACAAACAAAAGAGCATTAAAAGCATTAGAAATAGCCATCAGAAACGGTCTCATTGGTAAATTTTAGGTGGACTTTATATTACCAGCACAGAAGGCACTGACATTCTCATCCACCTGAAAGCGCAGCACTGTGCGGTTATGATCAATAACATATGTCTGTCCATCCCATGCGCAAGCTACCACCTCCTCATGGCCATTTCCCTGAAAGACAATACAAAAGTTGTGTAGAAACAGGTCTGTGACTTATTACTTAAAGTGGAGCTCCAGTCAGGAAAATAAGGTTTAGTATGTTGCTCCCCACTAATTCCCTTTTTTATGTAAGCTATTTGACAGGGCTTAAAGTGGAAAAATCACTGTCTAAAAGATTCCAGGACCGTACACTGTATGTACCCCCCAGATTGCCCGCAAAACTCTTACCTTTCCGCTGTTCCCTTGCCACGATCCCTGCAGCTGCAAGCACTCCCCCGCCCAGTCATTCAGGTAGTCCGGGAGCTTGCACTCCACAGGGCAGCCGGGGATGTGGCCACCAGTGTTCCTTATGCCAATGCGCATTAGTATGCACGCCATGAAGCGCTGATTGGACTAGTGCCTGCGCAAGTGCGGTTGGGATAGAAACGTGAATCAGTGGGCAATTTGGGGGGTTTCACACCTTAGAACATGGTTTCTCCACACAAGGCAGCTTGGCGTTTTGCTAAAAGCAGCCCATACCAAACAGAGAGAGATTTGCCTTAGGCACACTGCATCACACACACGCACACTAAATGAGGGGAGGGGATGAATGTAACTATGTATCAATGTAAGTTAATGGCCTCACTGCAGAGCATTGGAACAGTTGTTTATAATATTGATACAATGTTTTAAGACCCTTTTGAGCAATTTCTGCCGGCTGTTATCCCAAAGGTCCCCCTTGTAATATTTCAGGAAGGTGTGTGAAGAGGACAACAGTGAAATGCCACTGTTGTAAGCCCAAGAAGCGGATATTGCTCTGGTAAAATTAGCTCTAATTTCTAAAGGGGACGGGGAACCCACAGCTAGCATCCCTGATCCATCTTGCTATGGAAGCCCTAGATGCCTGTAGACCCTTGCTCTCCCCCCCCCCCCCCCCCCCCCCCCCCAAAAGAGACTAGCAAGTGGTCCGACTTACTCCATTCTGCTGTAGATTGAAGGTACTGAAGAATTAGTTTTTTTTAGCATGCAAAAGTTCTAAGGCCTTAAACTACTGACCTGAAAAGTTTAAATCCAACCCCGACAGGACAATCTCCCTAGACCTGTGAAATTTTGACGCAATCTTGGGTAGGTACAAGCGATCTGGCCTTAGAAGAAGTTTATCAGGAAACCTCCTCAGGTTGATGAATAAGGCTTGTAAGTCACTAACCTGCCTGGTAGATGAAATTCGCTAAAATAAAAGCAACCTTTAAATCTTCAAGGAGGCTTTCTATAAGGGTGCTTAAAGCTAAACCTAGCGCATAACCCCCTGGAGGAATTCTAGGACCAAGGCTATCTCCTCTACTTCTAAGGAATGGGCTGAAGCGTAGGCTCTGTAGTGCTTCCATATCTTACAGTAAATCCATCTTTCTAACATCGCATAGTGTAGAAATTATCCTATTCTTTAGAATGCCCCATTCAGGATTCAGGCTGTCAGCCTTAATGACTGGACCTGTGGATGGACTAAGGAACCCCTTCACAGAAATGCAGAACAGAAGAGAAAACCAAGCTCTCCGGGCCCGTATGGAGCAATCCGGAGAACCCTGGCTTGATCCCATCTGATCTTCCTCAAGACTAAAAGGGAACAACCTTATCGGGAGGATAGCAGAGCTTGTACTCTCCACAAGGATGTTTGGAAGCATCCAGACCCCAGGCTACCGGATCATACTTGAAAGAGAGCCATCTCGTGCACTTAGCATTCTAGCTGCTGCTAAACAGATCTATGCCCGGCTGCCCCAAATGATCGAATACCTGAGTGAACACTTGATTATGCAGTACCCATTCTGACTGGTCTAGTCTTAGTTTGCTAAAAAAAAATCTGCCTCTGACTTTTCATCAAAAAGGACGTGGTCAAACTGGCTAGTTCCCAGGATCTTGTTCCTCCCTGATGATTTAGGATAGGAAGGCAACCACTGTAACATTGTCCGAGACAATCTGAATGTCCCTGGACTAAACCTTCGTCTCTAATTACTTCAGGGCTTTCTTCATGGCTAAAAGTTCTCTGTAATTGGAGGATCTTCGGGCTATGGCCTTTGTCCACGAACCCTGTCCTTGACAAAGTGCTCCCCAACCCAGTTAACTGGCGTCTGTAGTAATTATTAAGGGATCCAACTGGTGCCAGGGTTTCCCACCATCCAAGACTTTCCCTGACCTGCTCTGGCAGGGTGACACCCTTGTCCAGGGAGGCTGGGTCCTTGTCCCTAGGAAGAAGCCTTGCAAGGGATGAGAATGTGGTTAAGACCTGTCTGAGGGAAACTGACTGGCAGGAAAAGAACTGTTGCACACTTTCCTCAGTCTCAGGTGAGCCATAGCTTCAGAAAAATCCTGATGAATAATTGAGGTACAGAGGACAGCCCGAAGAGCAATGCTCGAAACTGCCAATGCCTGACCTTCTCTTTCAGTGTTGCAAATCTCAGAATTCTGCTGGGTGAATAGGGATTTGAAGATATGCATCCTGCAGGTCGACACCATCAGTCTTTTTGTAAGATATTTTTGATCGATTCCATCCCGTTTTTTTTTTGTATTTTGTCATACAATTAGGTTTTTCAACTTTAAAATCATATCGAACCTCCCGGAGGGCTTTTGGACCAAGAAGACCTAAGAGTATAATCCCTCCCTCCTCTGGAGCTACAGCCTTGCCTAAAACCTAGGAAATAATGGCTAATTCCCTCTTGACTCTGTCCTTTGGGGGCTGAGTCACCAAAAAATGGTCCTGGAGCCAGCAGGAAAATTCTAAATGCTACCCCTCCTGAACTGTCTGTAAGATAAAGAGGTTTGGGGAAATCTTCTCCCAGGCAGGTAAAAAAATGGAAGAGCCTTCACCGGAATGGATGCCCTTAATTTCTCCCCCACTCTTCCCTCCTACCACACTATCAGCCTTAGAAAGAGAGAGGCTAAACAAAAAAAAATAGGTCCCTTACAGAGATTCTCCGCAGCTTATCGCTCCTGTGTTGTGGCTGGTTGCTGCTGCAACCGAAAGGTCCATCCCCGTTGCCACCTCCTTCACTGCTGCTGCCACGACAATTCAAAGCGCTTCTCTTCTGTTTGGCAGAGAAACACCAGTGTCCTTGGGGCAGACCCAACTTCCGGCGCAATGACGTGGCCCTGGCCGCATTTGCCCGGAAATGACGCCTACACCGCCGGAAGTGACGCAGCAGCCTAACCCAGATGTGACTTTCTCCTGTCACAAACCGAAGGGAGAGCAAGCAGCCACCTGCCCTCATAGTGACTGCCACCAACGCCGGGGATACTTACCTAGAAGCCGCCTTAAAAAACAGGTACCGGACCTGCCTTCTTGAGGGCCTCAGACCACCCATACTCTCGGCCCTGCGGCCTAGCAGGGTACGACATACACCAGGTAGCGTTTCTTTGTGATAGGGAGCCAAGCACCCGGCCGGGACCTATAGCTGTATGGGAGAGTATAGGGGAGATAAAAGAAATAGATCATCCCCCAACAATAAAAAACATACTGCCAAGGCCCGGTACCTGACCAAGCCAGCCAAGTGCAGAGGGTATAAGGGAGCACAATATCTGTAGGGATCCAGACCCGCCATCAACCCTTAAAAACAGACACATACTTCATTATATGTTCCCTGGAGAGAAAAGCTTTAATACTCTGTTTTGTGTTTCCTGTTTAGGGAGAGGAAGTGGCTAGCTGTCCTGGAGGATGCCTGGCAAAAAAACATTCTCATGGTGTTGAAGCCCTAATGTGACATTTTAGTTGTAAAATGAACAAATTAGCATATTTTAGGCCATTCACGATAATACTACTTCATGGTAGTGTTGTTATGAATATTGGGCAAGGGCTTTAGTAAAAAAGAAACATGGGCTCTTTTAGGACAGTGGGCTGGGGTGGAAGGTGACAACATACACTTACTATCAGAGTATAGGTGCACGTTAAGGGTACCAGGACTTGTGAAAAATCATTCTTACCGTAACATCCAGTTTCTCTAAAGCAAACAACTGATGATCAACCTGAACCGACCATAACAGTCTATCTGAACCTTGCATAAGTTTCAGGGTGCCTGCAAATGCAAGACATATGTAATTTAATGTAACAATCAGGTCACTATGATAACACTATTAACCCGTGAGAAGTTCAGATTCTATTTAAGTCATGTTACTGAAAGTGAGTTCATCATTAAAAAATACCAATACCTGGTAAATTCCAGAGATGGTGAAAAGTGACCCTTCTCCATAAGCAAAGTTATTCCTATGTTGTGTTGCTAGTGATGTTTGTGTGACCAAATAAACCACAAAAAGGCTTTGATTAACTGCCCCTAACCTACCATGCTTACCTGCAGCCACTCCTGGAATTTATCATGCTCCATAAGGCACAGCCTTTGTCATATCTCCTTACACTTACTCCTTACACTACTGGCTTCGGTATCACTGGATGTGTATGGTGGAGTACGGGACCAGGGTAAGTTGTCCACATAATTAATGGGCACCTGGATCTGGGCTCGTACTCTGCATGTACCCACCTTGTGGCCAGAAGCTGAACAGCAAGATCAGACCATGAGGAGAGCAATAGATGCTGTTATGCAGGTAAGCAGGAAATCCTTCAGCCGGCAGAAGTTGTTAAAGTGGACTTTCCCTTTAAATATATTCTTTCCAAACACCGGTCCACTCTGGCTACAGCCATTTATATCAACAGGAGTGGGGGAACCTTGACAATTCACCCAGGGCTGAAAGTGTTCACACAGACAAGGAAATCCAGCTTTTACTGCTATAAGTTGATCTACAAAAATTCACTCACCAGGTCCAGGTGGCTGAGTGCTGTGGAAGCGGGTGTGAGCAGGGAGTCCATGAGGTGACTTTAGGGTCCTTTTAATGGGACATTGCCGGCAAAGGGCTATTAGCCTGTTTTTGTGCTCTCCCTATGTACTGTCAGAAGATAATTTACTTTAGGGACAAAAAAAAAAAAAAAAAAAAAAAAAAAAGAGTCAGCAGAAAAAAAGCTCTTTCTATAGGGTTTATCGGGAAATGCAGAGTGCTGGTGAATAAGGATGCATCCAGTGACAGCCAGTATGGGGTAAGCTGAAAGCAGGATCCCTTTGTCTGCCGATACCTTTTACTGACGATTTACAGTAAATCTGATGCAAAGAAAGTTTTGGGATGACCGCTTTTGTTCAACAACATGTCAGTCTTTTACACTACAAGGCCAGCCAAGGTGGTGATTGGTCCACTTTAAGTCAGGACCACCACTAAGCAGCATATGCAGCTGGGAAAGCAGCCAGATTCTATATTTTAATGGCCAGTAAGGCATTCCAAAAAAGGGATTTCCTAAATTTTTTTTCCGGCTCAGTATGTGAAATGTATGCAAATATTCCTCTGTAGCCCATCAGGTGTCTAAACCGCCTATGCTTTGTATTTAGATTGTGTAAATTTATAGTTAATTTCTATAGTGAAATGCAGTACAAAATCCAAAGGCTTAAAAAGAAAGTCCGCAGTTGTGGACTTCCTCACAGAGCTCCAAATCAGATGCAGGGAACAAGAGTGCTCTTCGCTCTCCCACAGTACTGGTATGAGAAACTGGAGACCATGTCCTATGGCATCTGTTCTGGAAGCCTGTGGGAAAATCCAAGGAAGTGAAATTTCCCTTAAAGTAAACTGTACCTGCATTTCACTATGAAGGGTAACTTTACTGTAACCCATTCTGAAAGCAAAGCATCTCAATAACAAGGCAAATTTACAGCAAAAGAAGACGGTTATTATATCTTCTTTGTTCACACTTACCATCCAGCGTACACAGTGCAAACAGACCAGCTTCTTTGCTTCCCGCACTGGCTCCTAAATAATTAAAATAGCAATAGAATATGGATAAAAAATCAGCTTGTGGCTGGTCTGTTTACTATGCCTCCTGTCACCCCTCATGCCAGTCACGCCCACTCTATTGCACTCCGCCAGGTTTCCGCAGTGTCCATCCACTGTACTCCGCTGCTGGTTCCCCTCGCCCAGTGCTGGGAATTAGAAATAAAACAAAGTTGGCCAAACCAGCAATCCCCCAATTAGAGGCAGCCACAGAGAGACTGCCCACCCCAGGGCACTGTGGCTAAATAGGCATCTAAAACAAAACCCAGGACTGACTCACAGTACAACCAAGACAAACTACCATTACTATAACACATCAAGGAAAGTCTGGAAAGTCTAATGCCCCATTTACACAGAGCCTTTCTCGAATGAGAAATCACTAAAGCAACTGCAATTAAGCATTAATTGCTCAGTGGAAACCCTGCAATCAAACAACCAACGAGAATTGGTTCATCGGTCGCCCCATCATATGGCTTTGGATATTTTTCGATCGCTGAAATATGGAAAAAGAAGTTGCACACAAAAAATGTGTTTTAGCTATGAGAACAATTAACCAACAAATCTTCAGGCGTCTGAGTGCAGTCGTTCAATCACAGAAGATCTGTATGGTCGTTCGCTCGTGTGAACCCAGCATTACTGCAACTATAGTTAAAAACTGAGCAACATACATTACAGCCAGGGCAGCCAGGGATAAGGTTACTGGGAAATATACATCTAATAATGTAAGTATTCTGAAAAAACCTACCTTGCTTTATGCTTCCAATGAGGTGCGTGGAAACATTTTTGTTATGGATCCTGACAGATGTCTGGTGTAGAATAACATCTCTAGAAGAAACTTCTCTGTAGGCAGAAAAAACTGAACTAGATCAAATACAGTAAAGCAACACATTTTTTCAGCTATACACATTGAAAAACAGGCAATCCAAAAAAATAAAGCTACGTCAGATGACGTATTCAAGCCTAGTAATTTGGAGTGTAGTCTATGCAGTAAATAATGTATTAACAGTAAATTGAGATCCTGTGGACTTTTTCCTACAATGTGTCAGGGTAGCTGATCATCTATCCACATGCCAAAAGGTCACATGAACAAGTCCTTAAAATGGCTGTATAATGGTTTTGGTTTACAGGCTACATAATTTGTCTGGGTCATCCAAGACACAGGTATTTTACTCACATGTATGTCAAATGCTTAGACCATGCATCTATGGTGTCTTACTCAACTGTGCGGACTGATCGGTTTCTCTATTTTACGGATCCTATATTAGTTTACATAGGCAAAGTCTTCACTAATTATATAACATCCTTCTCACCTTGCTTCAGTTGCTGCTGATCCCTCAACACTCAGGTTAGGCTCATCAGCCCAACTACACTTCAAAACTGCATATGCACAACCTGGTTGGGAGACAATCAGTTGTGGGGAGCCATCTGCACCAGGGTTTACTGAAAGACTGTCCACCTGAAAAAAAGGGATGGTTTACTTTGGGTCCTTATCTGCCTAGGTTTAATGTATATAGAGACTTCCCCAGTGCTTTTCCCAGTAGGTAAATGTTAAAGTGTATCTATCATCTAGTACTCACTCAGCTCTGATGGCTGGGCAGAATTTTTCCAAGTATGGAATTCCACCCGAATTAAGATCATGAACCCCTCTCTCTCACCAACAGATATGCTACAGCTTTCTCTTCAATGCCTCCTTTGAAACCGATTGAAGTTGATTTCTCCAACTGCATCAATCAGTTTTAAACCTTTGCTTACTGCTTTATTCATTCCAAATTTGGGTATGCTACAGATCTTTCTTGAGACTTTCTCTGAGACAATGTTTGTAATTTTAATTTAACTGATCATTGTGTAGACATGATTTAATTCTATAGATATAGGCCTTGATTTACTAAGAGTTGAAAAAAACTCATGTTAGTAAAAAATTCAATTCATAAGAAAAAAGACTGTCACTGTTACTGAATCACCAAATAGGAAGACAATGAAAGTCAATGGCACTTTTTACTACAGTTAAAAAGGGGTAAAAAGTTCAATACTTTTTCCAGGAGTAAAAAAGTGCCATTGACTTTCATTGTCTTTATCTGGTGATTCACTGGTGATGCTACTGAGCCAAGATGGTGGCGCCCATATCTTAGAGTGCTGAACAGAGTTGCAGTCCAGTGAGGGAAAGAATAAAAAGTGACTAAAAATGTTAAATATATTAATTTTAGATGCTGGAGAATAGTTTAAGGGTTAGGGCTTTTCATTAAATTATGCTGAAGGTCCGCTTTAAGATTCATATATTTTTACAAGCTGTGAAGGAACGATCCAGCTTAAGTGCAGAAAACTCACATGTACAAGTCTGGAGTTCCCCTTTATTTCCCTCCTAGTCATCCATATGCACTCAGGAAAAGCAATTAGCGTTTACAGGTTAAGCAGGGCAGATCACAGACTCCCCGCTGGCAATCCTCACACTTCTAGTCTGAGAAGACTCTGCTGGGTCTGCAGCTGGCTGGACCGGGCCCTGGCTGTGAATTTGTCACATGAATGTTGGCAGCCGCAGACATCCGGCACCAACACCAATCGGACCATAGCTGCGCCCCCATGTGTCCCATCACCAAACCAGGTACAGAATCAGAACCGGCTCACAAAACCACATGTGGAGATGGTTTTCCTTTGTCACCAAGCCCGGTGAAACCTAGGAAAATGAAAATCTAAGGTTCTGACCCACTCAGGGAACCCATTTCTGGACTCATCGGATGCCCGGCATCCAGCCCGATCGTTTGGTACCGCTTCCAAAGCCATACGACCCCCCTGCTCCATGTTATAACCCCTAAGGGGTTTTATGGGCTGAAGCGAGCCCCAGACCAGTGGGAGGTGACAATCCGTCCCACAGAGGGGAGGGGGTGGAGGGGTCTTGCCGCATAAACAGGGTAACCCTGAGCCAGGCATGCGTCACTTCTGGAGAGGTCACGATTCACACATGCTGGAGGTGTCCACCCACAAGCTCTTCACTTACCTCTTGCGAGAGCCCGTCATCACCACTACTCTGCAACTGCATACTAAGGTAACTATTATTTATCTGTGTAACCCACTCTATCCTGTAACTGTCTTAGGACAGCATTTTTGTATCATTTGTATCATTTCATATTCCATCATAGCCAAATGCTTGTTATCACTGCCTAGTGCGCTTATAGCATTAAACTTAAATTTTAACTTGAGCGATCTGATTAAACCAAGAATCTGTGTCTCCGCAGGCTTTGGGCCTGGTGTTTCTGATAGGAGGGACTCGGACAAAGGTTTTTTTGGGAACGCGGTATGTGTGTCCCTGGTTTATAATCGGATCACGTGACCCACGGTTCCCCGACACAAGTCCTCCACTTGTTTATATTATCTCTGGCCTTGTGCTTAACGATACCCAATTTGTAACCCCACCCCTGACCCAGCTAGCAGGCTTTGGCCCATCAAGGCTTCATTTCACAACTAGTATATATGCAGTTCTGATGGCTGGGCAGAATGGACAGCCACTGGGCAAATTTTTTCTATAGTACTGAATTTTTATAAGTGCTTAAATATATTACTCCCGAATTATCTCCTCTCATGAATTTCTCTGTCTCACTAAAACAATCTCTTTCTCATCAACATCATTCTTTCTCTCTCTGCTCCTCATAGCCGCCGGGGACATCATCTGATCCGGGCCCATGTCTCTGCCCACCTCTTCCCCTATACCCCCCACAATTCAGCCACACCCCCAGGCCCACAAAAAAACAAGGTGAGGTGTTGGAGGTTCTGCTCTCTGAGCAATGTCACTTCAGCCCAGTCCCTGCCTTGCTATCATCATTTCCTACCTTTGAAGTTCATTCTGTCCTCCTATACTCCCCCTCCAGCTTCGAATTGCAGTCATCTATTGCCCCCTGGCCCCACTGCACTTTTTCTTGACCACTTCTCAACCTGGCTCCTTCACTTTCTCTCCACTGTCATACCTGCAATAATTGACACTGCCAGTTCTTCTGCTACCAGACTACTCTCCTCCTCTCCTACCCACAAAGATGGCCAAAGATGACGTCAGCGGCTCCGAGCGTGCTGATTGGACGAGTGGCCGCGCATGTGACGTAGGATTGGGAAGAGGTGAGTTGGCATCGGCGATCTGGGGGGTTTCACACAGCGGGGCACCCCGATCAGGGTACACCAAGGGATAAGGACCAAAACCCAGGATAGTCAAAATCCTGGGTTTTGGTCTACTTTAAGAGCCCAAATAGCAATGCTTGGAATCCAGAGGTGTGAAAATCTGGACATGCAGGTACACGTCTTTCAGGTCGATGGATATCATTATCATTTGTCAGCCAAGCTCTTTGTGCTTTAACTATTAACATCACTAGCATCAGCGTGTAGATCTTCTTCAAGTCTAGCTCCAGCTTCCTGTCCAGCAGATCTTTGAATGATACGCTGTCCTTCATAGGAAGGGTGACATGCATTGCGAGTCTCATGATGGAAGCGTTGGCCAGTGGCGGTTCGTCTTCATCCCAGCTGATGAAGATTCCTCCATGGCCTCTTCCAAATACATAGCTTCCTTTACAGCTATGATAAATGGTTCGACAAGTCTGAAAAGCTGCCCTGTAATAATGGCTCCACCTCCTCACCCTTTGCACCTGATGCCAGAAATGGGGCTAAACTTTCAGCTCCCACCTGGTCCCATTGGTTGTGATGAGGTGCTAGCTTGTGTGCAGGCATCCAATTCTTCACCTAGCATTTGCCTAATTGCTTCCAGAGGGTTCAAAGGCGAGGGCTCCAGTCTGGGTGTATCTCTGAAGCATAGCTGACACACTATCTTTCGCTGGTCACCCTGGTGGTCATGATGTGACTGTGACCTCCTTCTTTCCCATGACTTGGATCTGGACCTCTGTCTTGTGGGTAGAAAGCCAGAGCGGGACCTGTTCGCTACATTTTGCATGCATTGCCCCCTTCTCTCTGTAGGAGGTGAACTGAGAGGATAAAACAGCTATTAGCCATTATAAAAACATACAGCAATAGGACAGGTGGTGCAACACTTATCTCCTGTTATCCGAGGACTCCCTCTGACCTTGCTTTACAAGATCCATTGCCCCTGTTTCAACAATGTACAGGATGTAATAGGTTCGCAAGTAAGGCAGCCATTAACCCCCTTTGCGCCCATGTCTCAAAGTACTGACCTGACTTAGGCTGGGTCTCCTGTATTCCCTGGCATTGCTGCTATGTTCACTCCCTTTTTTAAAGACTGTACCACCTTCCAGGTCTGCCCCTCCAGTTGAGAGGGTCTCAACCAACATGGCAATGGTTGTCCCTGCAGCCGGCACATGGAAGCACTGCCACCACTCGCGTCTGCGTCGTAGGACGCCCGCGCAATGCAATCAGACACATTACAGAGTACCTGTAATCAGCGCCGCCATTTAGACAGCATCAAGGGAAGAAAAACCTTTCATTAACACATTGTTCGCTAGTTTTTTTCGCTAACTTCCAGGGGCTGTTCAGCTGCCAGTACTGGTCTGAATGAGTGACAGTTTCATCACAGTAGCAATGCTCTAATCACATGGTTGGTTAATGAGACTGTCACACTACAACGGTGCAGCATAGCAGAAGGCGGGGACAGCAGTGTAAAGATACCAGGACCAAGGCCTTAAGACTTATTGTTTAAACTCCTACTAGTGAGGAGGGGTGGGATAGATAGGGGAAAGAGAAAGGTTATTTTTTCACTAGTTGGCCAAGTGTTGAATGGCTGTGCTAAAGCTTACCTGCCCCTCAAGCAGCCACTTTTTTAAGGGTACTAGTTGACCATACGAGAGATCTGCATCGGCAGGACACTCCCACCGGAAAGCACGTACCACACGGTCAGTGTATCCCAACACTAACTCACAGCGGCCATCTCCATCTAAGAAAAAAAGATTTCCATAAGCAATTATGAACATTAAATTCCTTTAAAATATCCACAATAGTTTAGGGGGCTACAAATATGAACGGTATGAAGTATTCGATGACTGTAGAAACATTTCGCTATGAAAATCAAACCGTCAATTATGGCAGATTTTAACGGACCAAATGTCAAAAAAAGAAAGTTTAGTAAATTGATCCCCTAAAGCCCCCCTCTGCCAAAAACTATTTGAGAGGGCATAACTCCATGCAGATGTTCTGGAATAATAGGCGGATTCTTTGCTGCAGAACTGCATGGGAGCGGCCATCTTGTCACACACATAAGCATGAGGACAAACCACCACCATGTTGGCTTTGAATAAATCAGGACAGGGTGGATGGATGTAACAATGCTGTGTTGTACAATCCTGCACTCCTGAAGAACCTTTGCACATTTATCAAGTAAAATGGTTCTGATAATTAACCACTAGGTGGCCCTCTATGTACAAAAAAAACAAAACAAGAATGAATATACGGTATTTCATATATATATATATATATATATATATATATATTTTTTTTTTTTTTTTTACCGGCATTTTACCAGCCCTGCCCATGACCAGCCAGTAGCATCTCTTTTGCTTTCTGGCCAGTCAATCAGTGTTCTCCAAGGCTGAGGCTAAATCATTAGGGGGGAATGGGCTGGGGTTGCTTTGGTGAGGGTAAAGTGGGGAAGGGGATGTGGGACTGGGGGGGGGGGGGGGGGGGGTGAGTCAGGTATTGGATGGGAGTGTTATTAAAGTTAGCAGTGTGGCCCACCAGGCCAATCCGCCCAAGCGTACCTATATCGCTTATCAGAACCAGCTTCGTATTGGCAGGAAGATGCTGAGTGTAACTGGCTTTTGTTTCCTCTCCTACTGGTTCCCAAGTGGTATCCAGTTTTAGGCTTAAGTCAAAAAGATGAAACCATCCCTCAGCGCTGACTGCAACCACAAAATTCTATAATGAAGACGAAAAGAAAAAAAAGGTTGAATGTGTATATGGATATTTCATATACTGGTCAGGTTTTTAAATTTCTGAAGTGATAGCAGAAGATAGTTGAATATTGACACTGAATATGGAAAGTGCAGGCAATGGCAAAAAGGCAGCAAGGAGCTTGCCTGAAGCCGTGTCATGTGCCTCTCCTCCATTTCCTGCAGTGTGCAGGGCTTCAAAGTGTGCCCCTCCTTTCCATGTCTCCATGACCACCTCCAAATGTGGTCACACGGCCTCTCCCTCCCTCAGTGCTCCCAGTGTGAGTGAGCCTAGCAAGCCACGCCTGCCAAGCACACGTGCCAACTTTTGTCAGACCCGCACAGCAGTCCAGCAGCTGTATCCAGGGGGCTGAAAACCCGGGCGACTGTACATTTCTGACAGGCACTGTTCTCATGGGGCTTGCTTGCTAGGAAGACAGACAGACAGATGATAACAGTGTTAACCCTGAGCACCCCTGTGCCCCTCAGCTTGCTAGAACGTCAGACCCCCACACCCCTCCTCAGCTTGCTAGAACGTCAGAGCCCCGTGCCCCTCCTCAGCTTGCTAGGAAGGCAGACAGATGGTGGTAGTGTTAACCCTAAGCACCCCTGTGCCCCTCAGCTTGCTAGGAAGTCAGACCCCCGCACCCCTCCTCAGCTTGCTAGGAAGCCAGATCCCCGCACCCCTCCTCAGCTTGCTAGGAAGACAGACAGATGGTGGCAGTGTTAACCCTGAGCTCCCCTGTGCCCCTCAGCTTGCTAGGAAGTCAGACCCCCGCACCCCTCCTCAGCTTGCTAGGAAGTCAGACCCCCGCACCCCTCCTCAGCTTGCTAGGAAGTCAGACCCCCGCACCCCTCCTCAGCTTGCTAGGAAGACAGACAGATGGTGGCAGTGTTAACCCTTAGCATCCCTGTGCCCCTCCTCAGCTTGCTAGGAAGTCAGACCCCCACACCCCTCCTCAGCTTGCTAGGAAGTCAGACCCCCGCACCCCTCCTCAGCTTGCTAGGAAGACAGACAGATGGTGGCAGTGTTAACCCTTAGCACCCCTGCACCCCTCCTCAGCTTGCTAGGAAGTCAGATCCTGGCACCTCTACTCGCTCACTAGAAAGAACATTTAAAAAGGAACCTGCACCTTTCCCACAGCCCCCTGATTGGTTTTACATGACTGGGCATTGCAGGTACAGTACAGTAGCCACCACCTCCTACTGCTGGAGTGTTTCCTGCCTCCCCTCTGCCCATAGATAATAGGTAACACTCACTGGGAGCAATGGAAGGTGTTTAGGTGCAGGGATGCACCTAAAAGGATGGAGGTCCCCTTTAAAGCGATCCCACTAATAATCTTGGACTTTGTCCAGGTTTTGAATTTTGGCTCACTGTCTATTTCAGCTTGATACCCCTGCCACAGACAGTCCAAATACCAGAACCAGTCTCATTCATCTATCCCTCAAGCCTACCCTATTCCCCACTGATCTGTTCCTCAACCTGCCCTGCAGCCCCATTCATTTGTTGCTCAACTTGACCCACAGACACTGAACACTACAGCAGATAGCCTGTGTGTGCATGGGGGGGGAGGGGCTCTTTGGCATGCTCTGGAGTCTAAAGGACACCAGGGCTGGCCATTTCCTATTCCACTTGGCATGCCCATGCTTATGTCGCTCCCTGCTCTCTATGTATGGGATAGAGCACGGACTGGATGAGAGCCTGTGCATGTCCCATGGGATTACCTGCCAGGAGAGCATACTGGTGAGACCAGGAGGTTTACACAGCGGGGGGGTATCACAAATTAGGATGCCCCCCCAGACAAGCTGTAAGCTCTCCTGGAAACTTTTAGACTCCAAACCCAGAGGCTTGATCTACTTTAAATCCAGGGGGCAGGGGTTTCATGAGCATAAAGTGCCTAGGGTAGCACAAATCCTAAATACAGCCTTGTGAGCACATGACATGTGAAAGACAACACACCCTTTAAGTGGACCAAAACCAATGTGATCGGCCCAAGTATCTATAAGATCCAATCCCCTGGGCATCCAAAATCAGGATGCCCCGCTGTGTGAAACCGCCCAGGTCACCCATACACCTACCTACTTTCCCGGTCCAACGGTGTATACGTGAGCCGCGGCCGCATCCCCGCTATCTCTCTAGCAGGGCACGTGCCCGCAGCAGGCATTTGTGAATGGCTGGCGTGTGCATGCCCCCTGTTAGAGGGTAGCAGGGGATGTGGCCGGTGTGCTGATTGGACAAGTGGCCACGCATACACCGTAGGACTGGGAAGAGGTAAGTTTGTTTCGCAACCTGCAAGGTTTCACACAGCGGGGCACCCCCACTCAGAGGATAGTCAAAATCTTGGGTTTTGGTCCACTTTAAGCTACACGTTTTTTACTCATTGCTCAGAATTCCAAATAAACAGCAAGGCAAGTCTAGAGACTGGAATACATTTGGTGCCTTTACCTTTCCTTTATTGCAGACATCCCCAACACCAACACAGGTGAGCTGTAAAGTAAACCACAGCATAAGGCGCAATGAGAAAAGAAACCAGAAGTAGGTATTAGAAATATTATACAGTCATGTCTTCTGTATGACACTGGGGGTCTCACCATGCCAGTACAGGAACGGGTCAGCCAAGGTTTACTCTGGTCATTTTTGTAGACATGCAGCCGCCCACTGGTGTCTCCTACTATAAGCTCATTCAGCTGCAGGGAGACAAAAGAACATGGTCAGGCTTGGCCATAACAATTCTACAGGCCCAACAGCACACCCGAGCCAATGCCACCAAACCAGGGCTGTGGAGTCCGTCTCCAGCTCTGACTATTAAAAACCAGGGGAGGACAGCGGAACGCGTGGGGCTGTCCACCCGTTTATACCTTAGCTTCACATTCTAGGCTTCCATAAGGGCAGTATTCTCTAACTTTATTTACTTATATACCAATTCTATAGCCATCCTCCCAGGTGTACTTAAAAGATCTAATGATGTAGTGTTGTCTTTCGGTGTTTCTTTTATGATGGCCAATTGGTTTTTAATAGTAAAAGCACATGCACTTTTATTAGCAGAGGATTACGTTTATCTAATGGATGTTATAGAAACTGCACTTTAGCATATAGATTGTGCGTTATCTATGTAATTATGATTATTAATTATATTATGTATTATTTTATATGTATTATTTTAGTAGCACATGCCCTTTCTTGTAGAGGATTAAAGCACATAGTGGATGGCACATTGATTGCACTTTAGCATTTATGATTATTAATTATATTTATTTTTTCTTGATCTATGGCAGCGTTGCAGGAGCTGCCGGTAAAGGAACCAGTTTATTTCCACCAATTACATATGTACATATATACAATATTTTTTTGGGGCAGCGAGAGGCTGATACAGGAATTAGGGAGTGGTGCCCCTGGGGGTTTCACACAGTGGGGCATCCCGATATACAATGCCCCTGAGTTTTAACAAATCAGTAAGATTAATTTTAGAAAGCGACAACATTGTGAGTAATGGTGACGCTATCAAAAAAATAACCCAGTGCTCGGTTAAGCTGTCACAATTTAAAGTAGACCAATCATCAGGATTAGCACAGTGGGACAATCGGGATGCCCCAACCTGGTCGGCCGGCCCTGGACACTTCCAACGCCAGCCCGTGATTGGTCCACTTTAAGCATCCCAAATGTGTCTAGCTCATGTTAGCCCTCACCCAATGCCTCCTCTAGTAGAGGGAAGCCAATAGCAGCACCTGTGGCTTTTGGTTCCCCACACTCGCTTTTAAATTGAAAGCAGGGCTGTGCCAAGGCCATACACAGGGCTTTGGATCCCCTTTACCCCACTCATATACTGCCAGGAACAAAAGTAAAGTAGTACATAAAACATCAAATTATAGGACGCCCCCTAGCGATTCCCCCCATTAATGGTTTCGCTCCTCCCATTCTAGCCACGTGACCACACACCCCTCGTGATGCAATTACCGAGTCATTGTCCGCGTCCCCGAGGCAGAGCGCGTGCGGGAAGAGGGAGCCGCTGAACTCCAGCACCGCACGCTGCACGTAGCTGAGGGAGCGCATGGCGTCCCCACTATTCCCGCCACCGGACAGCCATCCCGAAACACCAAAATGCGCCGAATGCTATAGAAAGCGGAAAGTGCGGCTGTGACGTCACCGCCAGGCTGGTCATGTGATTTGTAGGGGCGGATTGTGAAAGTAGAAGTCGGGGACGTTTCCCTGTAGGGGGCGCTGTGTACTGCGTATACTTCTTATTCAGTATGAGGATAGGCTGGCGGCGGCCAGCTTTACGCTTATGGAGAAAAATCTTTCTAGACTCCTGCTGTCATGCTCGTCTACATTGGTGTGAAGCATAGTGCTGTGCGGGTCTCTGGTGGCTGACCCCATTATTGTTATTGCATACCTTCCAAGTTTTCAGGATGGGAAAGAGAGACATTTGTTTAAAGTGGACCAAAACCCAGGCTGTTGACTATCCTGGGTTTTGGTTCTTTTCCCCCCGATCGGGGATGCCCCTCTGTGTGATTGCTGAGGGCAGCTCACCTCTTCCCGTTCCTACAGCGCATTCGCGGCCACTTATCCAATCCAAAAAAGGGGGCTTGCAAGACCCAGAAAGTATAATAAAGGGTGCTACTCCCAGGCTCAAACGGCCATATATAGGATACCTCAAAAACATAACAGGGGAGGCACTCCAACTTAGAATCAAACCACAGCCTCAGAAGTCTATGGGAGCACAAAGCAAGTAATACACAATACGTCGCTGTCACGTTAAACTTACCTGGAGTCTCCCGGCCGGCGAGGGGTCAGGCTTCCGCCCTCCTCTCTCCCCGATCCTCTACTGGTGCTTGCGCGAGTACAGCTGATTTGTGGCCTCCATTGGCACTGCACACAGCATGGCTGCCGGAGGCTGAATTAAAGTGACCAATCAGGTTTAAGTGGTTCTGGGCTAAACGCCCTAAAACATTTAAAGTGGACCAACACCCAGGGGTGATCGGCCCGGGAATCTATAAGATTCTCGGGCCGATCACCTCCCTCACCGCGGGGCATCCGAGATCGGGATGTCCCGTGGGGTGTAACCCCCCCCCCCCCCAAAAGCCCAAAAAAACCTTACCTTATCGGCGACGGATCAGCCGCCGTCGCCTCCCGTGCGCCCCTCTAGCAGTCCGCACGCCCACGCCGGCCGTTTGTGAGGGATGCGCGGGAGGCGGCGGCTTGTCGGCTCGCCGAAAAGGTACGTTTTTTGGGGGGGTTTCACACAGCGGGGCATCCTGATCTCGGATGCCCCGCTGAAGTGGACCAACACCCAGGATAGTGAAAATCCTGGGTGTTGGTCCACTTTAAGCAATCAGCCCAAAGGTTATCAAAACACCAATCACATACATTCCCCTCTGTCCAATCCTGTTTGGTTCAGCCCTATAAGGGTTTTATCCCCCCCCCCAGTCACTGATAGCGTTTAGCTAGGTGTGTTTGATCCTGAGATTCCCATGCTGTTTATCTGTTGCTGACCTTGCTAGCCTGACTATCCTGACTACCAACCTCAGCCTGAATTACAACCACGAACCTGTTTAACCCCTGGTACCGCAAAGCTCTCTGATCTGGTTTGACCATTGGCGCAACCATTGACCCTGTCTGTTTTCTCCCTCTGAGTTCCCAGAACTGTATCCTGTACTTACCTCGGCTACCTGATTACGCCCAGTCTTACCTTCGCTTCACCCCCGTGAGCTTAGATTCTTTGAGCTAATAAGCCCTGGGGGCAACAGTGTCCGGCAAGGTGTTTCTAGCGTCCCGGCAAATGGGGGTTTGACTAAAGGTGAAGCTAGCTGTGGAGATTGGGGGTTGTAAGCTCATAAGAAGACAGGGGTCCCTGGGGTTTGACAGTTGCATTATGTTTTTTTTTTTTTTATTAAAAAACAATTGTTATATAAAGTGCCCCAACACAGTACTGGCAATTTCAAGCCTACATATGGAGTACACAGCAGCAGAATCACAAGCAGCATGTGAAATGGTGCCTACAGCTAACCTACATATTGGGCAGTGGTAGCACTAACTCCAGTGGGTCCTAGTGGGAGGCTGCCACTGAAGACTGCCAGTCAGAAGGGCAGAACGTCGAGCTGATGAATGAATGACAGCTGCCAGTCAGTTGAGGTTTGGTGCATTGTATACATCACTGTTTCTAGGAGAGGGTGATAAGGGCAATCGTCCTGGGTACCAAGGCCATTGGGGGCACCTTTATCCCAGGGCTCCTGTTTTCTGCAGATCAGTCAGCGCCACTAATAGTGGTGCAGGCCATAAGACAGGCCCATCACCCCCTTCCAATATTGGGAGGGGGCACTGCCTACTCCTAAGGTAGAGGCACAGAATAACACATACCTGTACAGGACAGCAGCAGTGCCATAGTATGGGTGAGGAGGGGCAGATTTTTTTGCTTCCCGCACTAAGCGCCTAAAAACTGTCATATACTGTGGATTTTAGTTTGTTACATTGCATACTGGGGATTTTTACATTGTGTACTATTACATAGAAAATACTGAAAACACTAAGGACAAAAACTGAATATAAAGTGGTCTGGGGCTCAGCGGGCTTCTCAAGGGCTCCCGGAAGTGAAAATAAAAAATGAAAACAAAATCCAGTGATTCCTTATGGAAGAAACAAAGAACTGAAGTGGAGAGGAAGGGGTGAGGGTTTTAACCTCTGTTCAGTTTGTTTCCTCCAGGGGGTGGAACTGCTTTCTCCTGAAGGATGAAGGTAGAAAACACAACTAGATACTGATGATTTGCACTTTAGGCTTCCTGCAGCCATATATCCCTTTTCCACGAACAGATAAATTGACTGTTCATTGAGCGAGTGAACAAACTTAAAACTTGTATGCAAGCAGACAATTTGTGTTCGGATGCAGACGATTTGTTTGCCATTCTCCTTTGATTGTGGTTGATTTAGTGATTTTTCATTCAAGTGATTCAGCCACACTACTGGATGGGTGCCATTGACCACATCATGATTGTCCCCTCATTAGGAACTCCAACTTTTGCCAGACCCTTTGCACTGGAGCCATCTACGGTATGTAGCTAACCCGACCACTGCTCCAACAGAGAATAACTAAATTCCTCATGGAAAGGGAAATTCCTTGTACTAAAGTCACACAAAAAACATTTGAGGTGAGTATATTTTATTCTTTTGGCTGTTCAGGGACTATAGAAACATTTAAAGTTATACTATAGCAAGCTCAGTTGTTATCCTATTGTCTCGGGCTACACATTGCACTGTCACAAACTTCAGTCTCTTACTTGGCTTTGTTGTGATACATGGAGACATGGCTAGAATACTCCATCCCCATAAGCTCTGTTTCTATGTTAATAGTGGCTGATTTAAATATGTTAACCAGCTAGGAAACGACATCTAAAAACACATTGAATCTATCAATTGCAGACCCCTTTACCTTCAGAAGGGAGTTTACATGTGTAATCTTAGTTGCCGTCTACATCTCCCTATCCACAATTGTAAAGGCAGCACTTTGTTAACTCTATATACCAATTATTGTATCACTACTGAATAATTGGTTTAAATTACATTTTCAGGCAATACCACCATAATTGGGCTCATCAGTGACAATGATGAGCTGTCACCTATCATACTGTGGTCAATAAATGTAATTGGTGGTGTAACAGTTGTAACTAATTTGTAATTTTCAATACAATATCAATGGTATTGATTTCAGACCAGCAAAGTGCTCTCCATTTTCTGTTATTTTTTTGATGGTGCAGAAGTAAAATAGGTAGGAGGCTCTATGTTCCTGGGAACTATAACACCAAAGGATTGGGGGTGCCCTCCAAGAACCCCCCACTAAATGGGCTCCTGGGGACTAACAATTGCACTCTCAAAAAATCAGTAAATAAGGTAATCTTTATTAAAGGTCATCTCATTAAAAGCAATTTAAAAACAATATTATCCCAGTGCTATTAACATGACCAGCCACATGGGGGAGCCATCCTGCCAGATACAGTCTATTACAATGTTCAATGCAATCCTTCCAAATACAATGCAATGTGCTATCTATACAACATATATATACAATAAAGTGCTTAGTTTAAAGTGCATCAATAAAAAACAGATATCTGAGTGGAGGTAAGCCCAATTTAGGGGATAAAGTGCAAAGCATATAACCAAAACATGGAAAACACAAGAAAAACTCCTTGCTGTTATACTGTCAAGATGGCGGCCCTGCAGCGAGCCCACGCATTCCGAGCCCGTGGGGCTCTTTCTCAAGGCTGGGACCTTTAATAAAGATTACCTTATTTACTGATTTTTTGAGAGTGCAATTGTTAGTCCCCAGGGGCCCATTTAGTGGAGGGTTCTTGGAGGGCACCCCCAATCCTTTGGTGTTAGAGTGGCTTATAGGGTTCCCTAATAGGGGCAATGCACCTCATATTATTGTTAAACATTACAGCAGGTGCCACCCGCAGTGTTCTACTTTTACATTCCTGGGAACTATTATATGAAATGACTTCAAATAGAGCAGGCATATTATCATTTTAAACAAGAAAGCCGACCTGATGCCCCCTACCTTCCATCGAATGTCTATGTAAACAGAGTTCAAACACAGTTAATATAATGAATGACCTGCTACACTCTGGCAAACCATTCTTTAAAGTGGACCAACACCCAGGATTTTGACTATCCTGGGTTTTGGTCCACTTTGGTGGGGCACTCCAATCGGGGGTGCCCCGCTGTGTGAAACCCCCAGAAAGCCCCAAAAACTCACCTGTCCCTGCTCCCATGTGACGGCTGCAGCCAATCCCCGCCGACGGACAAGCGAGCATGCCCGCCGCCGCCTCCCGCGCGTCACTCTTACAGGGAGCAGCGCCGGCCATTCACAAACAGACGGCACGGGTGCGCGCCCTGCTAGAGGAATGCTCGAGCGGTGGCGGCGGCTCGCGCATGCGCCGCTGGATCGAGGAGCAGGTAGGGATTTCGGGGCTTTCTGGGGGGTTTCACACAGCGGGGCACACCCGATCGGCATCTTATAGATTCCCGGGCCGATCAGCATCGGGTGTTGGTCCACTTTAAATAGCTACCATCAGGAAGCAGAATCAGGGTGCAAGTAACAAGAACAACTAGACATAAAACCTGTTTCTACTGCCATTCAACTTACGAACAATGAATGACAGTAACTATATAAGCCCAGAGCAAACTACAAGTGTTAACTACTCATATACAACAGGGATATAGTCATCTAACTAATGTCTGTAATAAGGATGGGCTACACTGAAGTGAAATGTATTGTAGTATACGGTAAACCCACGCATTGAATTCTTATACCCAAGGATT